>OX422223.1:436880864-438080864 GCA_949130495.1 Sambucus nigra | reverse complement strand
TGAATGATTATGATTTGATTCGTCGCGATTGATTACCCAGGGTAGGGTGTGTGGTTAGAATTAGTACCCGATGTGTATAAGTGATATAGTTTCGAGCATATGACACATGTTCTCTTCTCGTAAATCATAACTCGATGTGTATCGGTATAATTTTCTCGGGATGGTTACTATTTCCTTCTCACTCTCGCGTGTCATTTCAATTTTGGTAATTGGGGATTGGTATTCTCACATATGTGCTAAATTGTATTGGTGTCATGTTATGGTATGCCACAATTGGGCCTAGTAGATCGTGGTGGACTTGGTATGGTCAATGCAGCTCGGTAACTGGGTGCGCCCTATCTGAGATATTCTCGCTATTACGTAAAGTTATGTTTACGAGTGGATGTGCTTTCGGCCACATGATTTTCTCGTAGTATTGGCTTTTCTTAGGTCTTTCGATCGTTCAACACGACAGTAAGTGGCTCTGGTTACAAAGAGCGAGATGATTAATTGAGGATATGGTATAGTGTTAGAAATCAAGAAAAACTTAGCATACAATGTTGCTTTTCCACAGTAAGTGGATTAGAGTGAGGCACTAGTGAGTTATCGAAGGTGATATGCCTGGAGTATGTAATACCCCGTATTTTTATGCTTTATAAATTTGGGGATTTATTAAATTTAACGTGAGTTAATTATTTAATAAAAATCCGAAAATGAATTATGTTATAATTATTAATGTGATGAGAGTTAGTAATTATGGGAAATTTGTTGAATATTACTAATGAGCAAAGTAATATATAATATTGGTTCTATTAAACGTCACGAGTGAATAGAATGACAATTTTGGAAATTTAAGTCGGGACGCGCCTGTGTCGCGTCGGGAATAAATGTTGATTAATAAAAGTGAAATATTTTAAAGTTATCTATATGGTCGTTTTGAGTGCGCCAACGTGTTCGGAAGGGTCGAGATAGTCATAAAAGTGTACTCGGGGGGTTCAGTTTGGGTCTTGGGGCATTTTTAGGCTTATTTAGCACCCCGGGAGGGCATTTTAGACATTTTGCATTTTTGGGTAATTAAACGCATGAAAATTATTAGGCTATATCATCCATTTAGAATAGTCCTTTAGGGTTATCAGACTCAAAACTTTAGAACGGACGTAGGAGAGGGAAGGAGAAAGCTTTCCAAGCAATCCAAGGCCAAAAAGTCACCCGATTGCACCGCCACCACCACCAACACATAGATCGCGCGACGGAGAACGCAACCACACAAAAATCGCCCACAAATCAGAATTCTAAAATTTCCAGGCAAGTATTTATCTTGATTATTTTCGTTAATGCATCGTTCATGTTAGTCTAGGGTGATTAGGATGAGTCTGGTAGAAGAAAATCCAGGTTGGAGATAGGAAAATCGCATGTAGTAATGATTTGAATGATAATCTGGAAACCCCTTCACACGTAGAAGCTTAACCACGAATTTAGGATGAATTAGGAGTAGAAATTTCTGGAAAAATACTGATTAGAACCATGTTAAAGAAATTCTAGGGTTCTTGAGATTTATATGAGTTTTGGCCTACAAATGCTGCCATCGATCGATCGACCCCTTCTGGCAGACTCACATTTCCCTTTGAAAATAGTTAAATTCAAATTAAATGAGTAGAAATATTTAGACATCCTTAATAAAATATTTTGGGAGATAAAGATGACCAGTAGGACTTATTAATAATTATAAGACCTTTGATGTAAGACGAGATTTGCATTTTTGGGATGTTTACATATACGGGATGATGGAATTTTGTATTAGAGGGAGAGACGCGTAAGATAGTTACGATGGAGAATAGATGAGTACCTATTGAATTCTACACTTGGGAGGATAGAGTCCATGAGTGTTACATGTCAAGATGGAATAATCCTTCAAAGTATAAGTAAGAGACGAACCGTTATAAGTGATAACTAAATAATGAGAAATACAGATAAATGTGATAATATTGGGTTATGAGATGAACCTAAATTTAATGTAGTAAAAGTGGTATATTTATATGACTATGTTTATGCATATATTATATACGTGTAAAAATCATGCCCACGCTACTTGCTATCCCTGAGGTTACTACGCTGGGACAGTCTTATCTCGAATGGGTCTTCATGGGGGATATTGAATCGTACCCTAGAAGATAGGAATCCTAGGTATGGGCTATCGGATCGATAGTCGGACGGTCCTAAGAGACGTGAGGGTATGTACTGACCTCTTAGAATTGGAAACTATGCTTCGCCTCAATATTGTTTTTGTTGGTGTTAATATAGTTCGAGAGTGATTCCGAACTTGTATTTCCCTTAGTACGAGTGATACGGGGATTGGATAGCAGAGTATGCCCGCACTATAATTTTTATGTGGGGTGCTGTTAGAGTATATATATTATACGAGTATTTAATATATATTTAATTCTGAAATTTGAAACTCCTTATTGTGTTTATGGTAAGTAAGAAATGAATCATGACTTCAATTTGGAAATACTTGTTTTGAAAAGTATAATGGGACAGTGGGAAACTTCATTAGTAAATGAGGTTTAAATGAGAACTTTGTGATCAAATGAAATTATCCTCTTAAACAATTAAATTGTTCAGTTTAAATATTACGAGTAACCTAAGATAAGAAAAACCGTTGGGAAGATTAGTGCGATAGGCGTGGACATTAGAAGAGAGGTGAGAATTTCTCAAGAGAGTGCCGTACTAATATGTTGCTGCATTGGCCTGTAAACATCTTTAAATACTTGCTAAACAAATTTTAAATCATTTACACTATCGAGCTCTGACCCGTTTCTATTTTCCCTTCTCTCTTATATATATACGTATATATTACAGGTCCCCAGCCACATGGGCGTCTTTCATAGGATCCTTTGGAAGGAACGTGATGCAGCTTAGGTGGGAGTTGCAGGCCTCTTACTTAGACGACTTGATTCATTTGATTCCACTCTTATCATATTTATTCAGTTGGGCATGTGTCGCCCGTTTCCATTATCCAACTGTTTTATTGGACATTATGATTCATTTATTTCTAGTATTGTCACTTTGAAATTTATTACTGTCCGGATGTTTTACTTTAAGTTTTAAATGTTGGGATTTAGTTGTTGAATGTTTAAATTATTTGGATTATATGTTCCAGGATATTTGTGGTGTGATTCTTTAATATTGAATTATTGTAAAGATTTAAATCTTGGTTTATAAAATAAAATTTGGAAAGTAATGTCTAAAAATGGTTTTGACACATAGCTTAATTAATTAGGGTGTTTAAATTGGAAGATTTATTTTTCGACAGTGATGCTAAGAATGAACCAACGGTTAACCTTGATTTAATTTAATAAAGGAGTGATCGCCCGGTATTTAATTAGGCGGGGTTCCATCGGTGGTATCAGATCATCAGGTTCTAGTGTCCTTAGGATCTGTACGGATTATTTCTCTTTCAGCTTATCATATTTGATATATAGCCCTAATATTAGGAATGTTGTATTCATCTCTATACACTGGGAATTCGTGCTTCTGCGATTTGTTTATGCGAATGATGAACTCATCGAAATTATTTAAATTTCCGATGGATCGTCAAAAAGAACTAGCTAATGCCGTTAAAGGAGTCCACGAGCAAGGTCGACTCACACCTCAGGTGTCTCCAGAGAAAGTATCAACCATCGAGTTAGCGGGTATTGTGGCACAGGCATTTACCACTGCGGTCTTACAGTATCAAGAACGCAGCACACAACTTATGGGGGCAAAAGATCTAGAGAGTATAGTCAGTCTGTCATGATTGGAAATAACAAGTGTGTGAAGATGCAAAAATCGCAACAACAATCTCTTCAAGACCGTAAAAGCCACAAAGGTAACAAATTGTGTAGGGAAACCCAAAAGCGTCAGGTTCGACAAAGCCGGGGGCCGAGTGAAGTCACGAAGAGGTGTTTTAAATGTGGAATGGACGGTCATGAACGTCGAACTTGTCCGAATCAGTCTGAAAAGGAACTTCAACCCAACCAGAGAGAACTTTCAGGACTTTGCTATAAGTGTTTACAAATGGGTCACAAGTTGAAGGACTGTCCTCAACCAAATATCGTTTTTCCTCCTGATACCCAACAAGGCCAAGGAGAAAGTGGAACTATACAACCGGACCAAAACCAACAGAGCCGTAAAATGAAACAGTTTAGAGGTAGATGTTTTCATTGCGGCAGGATGGGTCACCGGAGGCAGGATTTCCCAGATAAGAGTAAAATACCCCAACAGCAAGGGCAGGATCAGCATGAATGTGTGTACGACGCCCAACATACTGAAACCCAGTAGCCATCATCGGCCATTGATGGTTCTTTCCTTCCAGTACTATGAGGTACATTTTTATTTAATACTGGGGCGTCATACTGTTTATATGGATACTCGCTTGCACATACTCTCTGATTATTTTTTTTATATATATATTACTGAAGTACGGTGTCATGCGTAGAATCAACATTCGGGAGAGGACCAATTATTTTCTATATACACCGAGGTGTAGGTATATAGTTTGGTAGTTTCATTTTACCTGCTGTCATACTAGTTTTGGTCATACGTGAACACGACGTTAATATTTGGCATGGATTGGCTCACTATGCATAGAGTCATGATGAATCGATTCGGTAGGAGTGTTATCTTTGTCATTGCGGGATAGGAAATGTTCGAGTGGCGATGCCTCCCCCAGAAGGGGGATCTTACACCTATTTTTATTATATGAAGGAGGATACCTCTAAGGAAATTGTGATTCTCCTGGATTCGATTCCAGTCATTCGTGAGTTTTCGAATGTATTTCAAATGATAAGTGGATTAAATATCGAGATATCTTGTGGAGAGTGAAATCACATGTGCTAATTTTTTTTTCCCGAAGAAAGTATGGGGATAGAGTATGGTGTCTAGTAAGGGAATACGATTAAAGTAGTTTTGTTTTTGTTTAAACAGGGGTGGCACGTCTGGGGATTATCTATGCAGCCAAAACGATTGGCAAAGTAGAAGTATGAGTTTTATCCTCGACGGATGAGGAGTGTTTTATGTCACCCAAGCGAGTCACTACCTCTTTGCTCATTGCTATATTAGCATGTGAGACGAGTTTAAGGCATATAACTACAAATGATGTTATTATGGGAATATTTTCCTAGTGTAGCGGGATTTCATTTAGTGCTATCCGCGGAGGATGAATGGGTGTATTGATAATGTTTTATACTTTATTGAAATTACTCGTTTTAGTAATGTGGTATACGAGTATGATATGGCCTTGGTTACAACCTTTTATAGGAATGTTTAGTACGATAGTAGGTAGTTATCGCAAGGCTATCGAAATGGTTGTATTAGTGCAACATCTCGTGTTTTGACGAGGCCTCACCTGCGAGAGGGCCAAACTCACACCTATATTACCTACTTTAGGGACTCGGAGGGGTTAGTGTACTCGAAATATTCGATTCCGGTGTTTATAGAGACCTTGTTGTTAAAATTTAGTATGTATTGGGTTTACTTTGGAGTGAAAAGATTTAACTCATGATGATGTTTAGTACTCAAAACTTGGTGATAGGAAGAGCTCATTGATGCATCTATCCTTTAGAGACGTGAGAGTTAAGAATAGGACCCATGTGTTTGGGGGCAGGACTTCGAGATCCCCGAGCGTATGTATTCAAGGTTTATGGAGTGTAATATCCACCAATATTAAATGATTGTACAATTGATAAAAATGTTCGTTGTTAAGTATATTTACGGGAAGAGACATAAATTTTCTGTCAAGAGACAGAATAAAAGGGTAAATGCTATGGATGGAGGACCTAACGGATTTTGATAACCGACAATGCTAGGTAGTAGTGTATCGGGGGGTTCCTTATTTGGATTTCATTTTGCGAGACATCCCACACATGAAACTTAGGGTAAAGTTGGGAATAGGGAGACAATTGGTTGTTATTCCAATAGTTCGGTACCCCAATCGAAATGGGATCAAGTAATTACATCTATAAGATATAATTTGAATCATGAATTAAATCCAGTGGAGCCGATTATATAGTAAGAAAGCATTGAAAGTTATCCTCATGAGTTGAGGGGTGGAATGATGATAAGGAGGATTTAACATTTTGATTTTTTTTGGGTGATTGAGAGTACCCAGGTGTTGTAATCACGTTGCGAGCACTAGGGAAAACAAAGAATTAGTTATTAGGTGAAAAGCCTATGTGATGCTTACGCTAGTATGCATGGTTTATAAGGTGTGTAGACAGCCTGGTTAACTAATGTTAAAACTCGTTCGAGATGAAGGGACGTGGTAATGGACGTGTGGAAAATGTGTTTGTGGGGCTAACAGAATGAAGTGGAAGTGATTGAGTGGATTAAACAGCACATGAGGGGTGATAATCCATATGTAAGTGTGCAATTAGAATAGGACAACCTAATTTGATGGGAAGGCTGTGGGAAGCCATTTAAGAAAGGGTATTCCTTGATTAGAGTAGAAATTTAATTATTATGAAGAACCCTCGGAGCGGAGTAGTTATTAGTCAAGTGTGAGAGCGAACTTGCGCATGCAAAATGTGATGATGTTAGTATGGTGTAAAGGATTCAGAAGTGCCCTTCGTGGAGGAAAAGAGCACGGGTTGGAACCTTCGGCATACACCAAGGAAGGAAATGGAATGTTACGTGACACATAATGTGAGACATTTCAAGGAAAGATCGATGTTTAGCGGGACGTAGTAAGTAGTCCCTACATGCACCGTCCATAGGTAGGGTTCAGTTGGAAGAGTAGAATCAACCAGAGAATTTTGTGTTTATCGATATTCCTGAAATGGGAACATGTCGGTAAAGTCGATAAAGTTCTTGGATGGGTTACCACCCTCAAAACAAGATCAAGGCAATGTTAACTAGTGTGCCTCAGACTTTCTTTGAAAGGAAGGATCGCGCCAGTGCATGGTCCGGGAAGTATGAATTCCTGAATCGGGATGAGAATTGTGAATCCCACCTTTAATATGGGATTTCAGGAACCAGCGGAGATAATGTTTCATTTCGAGTAGGATGTATCACCCTAGCCAGGGAATAGGCACACGGTGATTAGAAATTAGTGGAACCACGTGAAGGAAATTTTGAAATCTTAGTACGGTGTTTTCAGGAGTGCTCTGTAAAGGCACTCGTACCTGTTAATCGTGTATGAGGTGCTTATTAAGGTTTTGGTATGGAAGAACCTCAAATATTCTCCTTTTGTATATTTACAGGTGAGTGGATACTCAGAATTTTGGATCGGTAGAGAATACTCCGATGACTATGGTGAAATTCCACGACTGTTTTAGGCGAACAAGAGTGGTCAGATGTTTGTAATCTTTATCAGAATGGGAGTTTTGTATATAGATAAATCCGAGTAGCTGTCATGTAATGAGGTGCGGCCTCCCAATGATAGTAAGATAATGGAAACTTATAATGTATAGGCGTGACCTATGCGAATGTTATCGGTTAGGAGCACCATGTGAAGTGTCTCCAATAAGAATGTTAATCAAGCTTGCAGTGAGGTGGGGACTATAGTGATTAAGCGCCTTGCTATGTAGATAGTTTTGCGTACAAAAGAGATATCCAGAATTGTTCTACCAGGTAGGCCTTATTTTCCGAATTTCGGGACGAAATTCCATTATTAGGTGGAAGTATGTAATACCCCGTATTTTTATGCTTTATAAATTTGGGGATTTATTAAATTTAATGTGAGTTAATTATTTAATATAAATCCGGAAATTAATTATGTTATAATTATTAACGTGATGAGAGTTAGTAATTATGGGAAATTTTTTGAATATTACTAATGAGCAAAGTAATATATAATATTGGTTCTATTAAATGTCACGAGTGAATAGAATGACAATTTTGGAAATTTAAGTCGGAACGCGCCTATGTCGCGTCGGGAATAAATGTTGATTAATAAAAGTGAAATATTTTTAAGTTATCTGTATGGTCATTTTGAGTGCGCCAACGTGTCCGGAAGGGTCGAGATAGACAGAAAAGTGTACTCGGGGGTTCAGTTTGGGTCTTTGGGCGTTTTTAGGCTTATTTAGACCCCGGGAGGGCATTTTGGACATTTTGCATTTTTGGATAATTAAACCCACGAAAATTATTAGGCTATATCATCCATTTAGAATAGTCCTTTAGGGTTATCATATTCAAAACTTTAGAACGGCCATAGGAGAGGGAAGGAGAAAGCTTTCCAAGCAATCCAAGGACAAAAAGTCACCCGATTGCACCGCCACCACCACCAACGCGTAGATCGCGCGACGGGAAACGCAACCCCACCAAAATCGCCCACAAATCAGAATTCTGAAATTTCCAGGCAAGTATTTATCTTGATTTTTATCGTTAATGCATCGTTCATGTTAGTCTAGGGTGATTCGGATGACTTTGGTAGAAGAAAATTCATGTTGGAGATAGGAAAATCGCATGTATTAATGATTTGAATGATAATCTGGAAACCCCTTCACATGTAGAATCTTAACCATGAATTTAGGATGAATTAGGAGTAGAAATTTCTGGAAAAATACTGATTAGAACCATGTTAAAGAAATTCTAGGGTTCTTGAGATTTATATGAGTTTTGGCCTACAAATCTATGGTTATTGATGAGAAATTGCATGCTTTACGTTGAAGATGTATAATATGGGTTTATACTATTTGTAGTACAAATTTTATGGAGTTTGGGTGTGAAAAAACCGGATTTGATTGAGGTTAGATTATGAAACCCGTAACTGTTAATCTGCAGAATTTGTATACCTGTTTGATCGATCGATCGAACCAGGGGTGTCGATCGATCGAACCAGGGGTGTCGATCGATCGAGCTCCTGCCATCGATCGATCGACCCCTTCTGGCAGACTCACATTTCCCTTTGAAAATAGTTGAATTCAAATTAAATGAGTAGAAATATTTAGACATCCTTAATAAAATATTTTGGGAGATAAAGATGACCAGTAGGACTTATTAATAATTATAAGGCCTTTGATGTAAGACGAGATTTGCATTTTTTGGATGTTTACATATACGGGACGGAATTTTGTATTAAAGGGGGAGACGCATAAGATAGTTAGGATGGAGAATAGATGAGTACCTATTGAATTCTACACTTGGGAGGATAGAGTCCATGAGTGTTACATGCCAAGATGGAATAATCCTTCAAAGTAGAAGTAAGAGACGAACCGTTATAAGTGATAACTAAATAATTAGAAATAAAGATAAATGTGATAATATTGGGTTATGAGATGAACCTAAATTTAATGTAGTAAACGTGGTATATTTATATGATTGTGTTTATGCATATATTATATACGTGTAAAAATCATGCCCACGCTACATGCTATCCCTGAGGTTACCGCACTGGGAAATTCTTATCTCGAATGGGCCTTCATGGGGGATATTGACTCGTACCCTAGAAGATAGGAATCCTAGGTACGGGCTATCGTATCGATAGTCGGACGGTCCTAAGAGACGTGAGGGTATGTACTGACCTCTTGGACTTGGAAACTATGCTTCGCCTCAATATTATTTTTGTTTGTGTTAATACAGTTCGAGAGTGATTCCGAACTTGTATTTCCCTTAGTACGAGTGATACGGGGATTGGATAGCAGAGTATGCCCGCACCATAATTTTTATGTGGGGTGCTGTTAAAGTATATATATTATATGTGTATTTAATATATATTTAATTTTGAAATTTGGAACTCCCTATTGTTTTTATGGTAAGTAAGAAATGAATCATGACTTCAATTTGGAAATACTTGTTTTGAAAAGTATAATGGGACACTGGGAAACTTCATTAGTAAATAAGGTTTAAATGAGAACTTTTTGTTCAAATGAAATTATCCCCTTAAACAATTAAATTGTTCAGTTTAAATCTTTCGAGTAACCTAAGATAAGATAAACCGTTGGGAAGATTAGTGCGATAGGCGTGCACATTAGAAGAGAGGTGAGCATTTCTCAAGAGAGTGCGGTACTAATATGTTGTTGGACTGGCCTGTAAACATCTTTAAATACTTGCTAAACAAATTTTAAATCATTTACACTATCGGGATCTTACCAGTTTCTATTTTCCCTTCTCTCTTGTATATATATGTATATATTACAGGTGCCCAGCCACAGGGGCATCTTGCATAGGATTCTTTGGAAGGAACGTGCTGCAGCTTAGGTGGGAGTTGCAGGCCTCTTGCTTAGATGACTTCATTCATTTGATTCCACTCTTATCATATTTATTCAGTTGGGCATGTGTCGTCCGTTTCCATTATCCAGTTGTTTTATTGGACATTATGATTCATTTATTTCTAGTATTGTCACTTTGAAATTTATTACTGTCCGGATGTTTTACTTTAAGTTTTAAACGTTGGGATTTAGTTGTTGAATGTTTAAATTATTTGGATTATATGTTCCAGGATATTTGTGGTGTGATTCTTTAATATTGAATTATTGTAAAGATTTAAATCTTGGTTTATAAAATAAAATTTGGAAAGTAATGTCTAAAAATGTTTTTGACACTTAGCTTAATTAATTAGGGTGTTTAAATTGGAAGAGTTATTTTTCGACAGTGATGCTAAGAATGAACCAACTTTTCACCTTGATTTAATTTAATAAAGGAGTGATCGCCCGGCATTTAATTAGGCGGGGTGTCACAGAGTAGTACTAGGGTCATCAGAGTGATGCAGGGGAAGGTGTAAGACGAACTTACTATGATGACTTGGTAAAGATATTACTTTTTGGATTGAGAAATTAGCATAGTATGGTTATTGACAAGCTCATTCGAATTGTGTTGTCAGAATAGCCTGAAAATTTATAGGACAAGGGATGTGTAGTCCCAACATGGAATTGACTTTTGTGGTGAATACGATGATTGATTGTACTACGATTCAAATTGGGTGAGTGTTGATTGCTATAGAGGTTTACCTGTGCAGGCACCATCATGCATTGGGTACTAGCTTGGGTAGTACTAGAAATTATTTGGACATTATCATCAAGTGAGTGGAGACTAGGAGTTGACTATGTGACGATTCATGATCAGCGAGATGGTGAGCGTTAGAGAATGTTGCATGTTGATTATTTTGCAAAAAAACCTTGTATGGGGGTGTGTAATGATACATTAGTGTCGATTACTTCGATGGTGTTGTCTTAGAGGGGTCTATAGCTTAGAATGAGAATGGGTACGCCCCATAAATCTAAAGAATTGACGGATCGAGAATTTCGGGGATGAAATTCCCAAAGGAGGGAAGTTTGTAATATCTTGCCCTTATATTTCATTTAAAATATTGTATAAGTTGTAATAAAGTGAGGTTTTATAAAAATTGTGGGAAATTTGTGGGTAAGAATTGGAATTTGGAGAAAAGGATAAAAATTGAGGGTTCGAACGAGAGTGATGTCGCTCGAACGAGGTTTGGACCTCGTTTGAAGCGGGGGACCAAATGAGGTTCGTGCGAGGTCCCACTGCCTATCAGTCCCAAGTCGCTTGAAGCCATAAATCGAACGAGGTCCACTTGTCGTTTGAACAAGGATTAATCCCGTTAGAAAGACGTTCTTCGAAAATATTAAATTTGACTTGCCCTTGTGCGCTATCACATTTTTAGCCCTTGGATCGTTGATCCATCGAGCTGTGGAGAGCCTGGATTGGGTAAAATGGGGAAATTAAAGTTTTTGGGTGTTTTATAATGGTCTTTTTGTGTTTATTTTTTTTTATTACAAGAAGAAGAAGAAGAAGAGGAAGAAGAGAGAGACAGAGAGAGAGAGAGAGAGGAGGGATGGTCTTCTGCTATGGTTGTAAACCCCTCCCCACCCCCTCTCCATCAGTCCACCACTATACATCAACAATAAATCATCATATTCTTCTATTCTTCATCATATCCAAGCTTTAGATACCCATTCCCACCATTGTTGGGCATAGCTACGAATTTGTGAGGTCTTGTTCGGAGTTTTTAAAGAAGAAAAAATGGAGCTGTCATGAGTTTGAAGTGGGTTTTTGAAGGATTTTTGCTTGAAAGCTAGATGGAGCATGCTTTTGGGTGGGCAACCTCCTTGAGGCCACCTTGGGAGGTGAAAGGTTTCCATCTTCCTTAACATTCCATGCATACCATTGATGGAGCGTCATTGATGTGGAAAAGATCTACTTTTAGATTAAGACTCTATTTCATGTGTTTCTAGTCTTGATTGTTAGAATATTAACAGTAGGATGCTTAGAAGAAATGATGATGTGTTTTCTTGGAAAATTAATAATAATCATTTTTATGGAATAAAAATGTTGAAAAGAAAATATCATTTTGTTAAAAATAAATGAAGAATGCATGTGTCAAAGTGTCTTGAAATAAAGGTTTGGATTTTATGAAAATGATGCATTTTCTAGAAGTTGATGTTGAATATTTCATCGAATAAAATACTTGAAACAATGTTGATCTTGCTAAAATAATAGTGAAACAATATTTCAAAGTTTCTTACAAAAATGGAGATTTTATTAAAAATGGGACATTTGTTTGAAGTTTTGAAGAAATGATAATGTCCTTAAATATTGAAAATATATGATTTTCAAGTGCTATGAATTTATAGAATAAACCATGTGTTCAACCCATTTAATAGAATTTTAGGATTTAAAATCCATCTTTCCATGGATATAAACTTGTAGAATTTTGACTTTAAACATATAAACAAGTTTAAAGAAGTTTTTGTTAGGTTTGAACAAGAAATAATAAAGTAGAAATTCCAGTATCCAAAGTGTATAAGAAGGAGTTAAAGGTGTGATAAGTATAAAGTTCTATGAAAACATGTAATAATAAAAGGAAATGGTATTTTCATGTAAAAGTAGTCTTTGAGTATATAAAGAAATGTCTAATTTGAAACAATGGTTAGTAAAGGTGTTGAATAAGTGTTAATGGTTAAACATGGAAAAGTTAGTGTGTGCAACTTAATAATGTTTTAAAATATTAACAATTATAAAAATAGAAGGGAAATAGGGGAACAAAGAGGTTTCCAACTTGAGAATAATGATACTTCGATGTTAAAAGGGTGTTAAAGTATTAAAAGCACTTCAGAAGTTAGTGTGGGTAACTTAATAATATTTTGGAAAAAATTAATGCTTGTGAAATGGAGTAAAAGTTGAATTTGTAAACAAATGGATAAAATGGTAATTTTACATAAAGTACAATATTTTTATGAAGTGTTACACAAATTAGTCCTAGATGAGTATGATTTGGAATGAAAATAAAAGTAAATGTGTAAAGGACATGACATGATGATTTCAAAGTGTAACAAAAATTGGGGTGAATCCCTGGGTTTGGCTTCACGCAGGTAAAAAGGGAACAAAAATATAATGTGGACATTTGTAAATTGTTAAAACGCATTAAAAGGAACTCGGATGATACTACGACAATTAAGAAGTGCCCGGAGCCCTAGGGTGAAAGACCCAAAACAACTTTCTAGAGCATATAGTGTCGTTGTCGGCGGTGTGGAGCCCGTTAAAGTATGCGGTTATTGAAAGAGTCTGAGAAAAGATAAAGTAATATGAAACATGTCAAGAAATGGATCGTGTGGTGAAAACTTGTTAAAACAACCTAACTTAAATGAATTAATAAGTTTTTTGATAAAGGATAAATGGACAAGTAAATGTGTCAATTGATGAATGTCCTTAAGGTAAAGTAAAAAGTGAAGTAAGTGAGTAAATGGGTGGTAAGAAACCTAGGAGGTTTAAACTATATTTAACACAAGGGTGTGTTGTGAAAGGTTTTCCAATGACTAAATAAGTATTTTCTAACACGGAGTTCGCATGTGTTGAAAGGGTGATTTTCAATGAAAATACTATTGTGTTTATGACATAAAATGAAGGGTAATATCAATAAAGAAATGGCTTTGTTTAAACAAAGTTTCATGGTATCAAGTATTTAACCGTTTGTGTTACACAGAGGAATAAAGGTCAAATTGAAAAAAAAAGTCTTTTATGAGATTAATGTAAATTAATCGGGTTAAATAATGTTCTCGAAAGTAAAATGGTTTCATACATTAAGTATATATATGAGAATCTATATATGTGCAATATAGTCCCATGTTCACGTAGGAATATTTCCTAACTTCTTCTTTTCACCGTTCATTTCTATACTGCATTTGTATATTCCCACTGGGCATTAGCACACACCTTCATCTTTTTTATAGCGGTTGGGTGCGGTTTCATATTTTGAGAGTGTTACACAGGTAAACGCTCTCTTTTATTTTATGTTAGTAGCTTTGTATGCTTAGACTTCGAGGTTCTCCCCATGGGTCCCTCACGTAGTTTGATTTGAAATTGCAATTGCATGCTAAGCACGTGAAATGTTAATTAAAATATCAAACTAGAGTATCAACATTATCTAGGTTCTTTGTTTCACTTCACACCTAATGCTCGGGTTAGACAGTATTGACTATAGGTAATGCACACATAGAGATCGGGGCATTACAATACATCTCCTTTCTATAATTAATTATTTGTCATATGTCGAATGTCGAATGTCGACTCGTCATGGTGATTCTCAGGAAGACAAATGCGCCAAAGAATTTCTCCATATGGAATAGGTAGTCCTTCATCTCACAGATACTCAGCCCCAGTAGTATGTTAAAAGGGGATAAAACAATGGTTTCATGGAGAGCATTACATTTTCTTCCATTCTGAAGGAGTTACGTAAGATAAACCTACGTATGTTCAGTGGTAATACATGGTTCGACGAGACTGAAGAGTGGTTCAAATGGGTGGATCATATCTTGGATTTATAAGATGTACCGGTTGGGTACAAGGTCAGAGTTGCAGCCTTTTAGCTCATAGATCAGGCACATAAATTGTGGGTGTTATAACAGGCAAGCGTGTGTAATGTAGTTGATTGTAATGGTTTTCAAGGGGCTTTCCGGGATAGGTACTTCCTTGAGGCATTCAAGGATGCCAAGAAGGACGAATTCCTCCATCTATTCTAGGGAAATATGTTAGTGAATGAGTATGATATGAAGTTCGAGAGGCTGTCAAACTGTGTGTCGTATATGAGAACTAATGGAGAAGAGAAAACCAAGCTCTTCGTGAAGGGCCTAAACCCCTTATATCCATAGGCTCATTTTGGGACAATACCTATATAACTTCAGAGATGCAGTTAGCAAGGCTATCGTACTAGAGATAGAGTTAGAAGACTTTAACCAGATGGGGGATGATAAGAGGGGATCGGGTGTGTCCCAACATAACAATAGTAAGAAATTCAAAGGTAGTGTAAGGAGTTTATTTACGAAGTTAAAAGTACTGAGGGTTGCTGGTTCTTCGTCTCAATGTACCGATGATCATAATGTGGTGGATTTGTATGCACAGGGGTGTTACATTTTTAGTTTCCCCGAGCACTTTAAATGGTATTTCCTGCAAAGACTTACTGGCAAATAGCACGCCAATAACCAGGACTCAAATTTTATCCTTAGAGGGAACTCAAGCTATAAGAACCCCACTTAGCATTCACTAAAAAGTGGAGGATACTAGTAGGATATTCATATTTTGGATGGTTCACATCCCAATCAAGGATAAGGGGCCATTAGTAGGTTAGTTATAAGGGAGACAATTTATAGAGGGGCGTGTTTATGCTCCTCCAAATGGTGATATTCACCCTCATAGGTTGTTCATTATGGAAGGTATGATTGTATTATTCATTACTTGGATTAAGGCTTTATTTTATTTTAGAGCATCTCATACTTTCATAACCAGTTCATTTTCCTGTAGTACTTGTTTTGAGGTGGATCAATTAAAAACTTATATTTTCGTAGGACTCTTGGTTGGTGGGGGTGTGTACTTGGACCTGCTCTATAGAGCTCGTGTTGTTAAAGTCGAAGACTATGTCTTAGAATATAACGTAATTGTGATGGACATTAATGAGGTTATCCTAGGCATGGATTGGTTATTTCATTTTATCACTACAATCGAGTGCCATCGGCATAGCATATCGTTGTTGCTACCAAATGGGTCTCGTTACCATGTCTATAGTGAGAAGGAGGGTTAACCTTCTAAGTTTGTGAGCGTGAAGGAACAAAATAATTTCTTTAGGTGGTTGTCCAGCATGATGGGTCAGGAAGAGATATATCGTATGGTTGGAATACACAGTCATTGGGAGTTTCCTGATGTTTTTCTTGAAGACCTTTCGAAATTTACTCCTCAACGGGAGATCAATTTCTCCATAGGGGTACATTAGGTCGTTTCACCCATTTTTGTACCACCTCATAGGTTGGCACCAGTCGAATTGAGAGAACTTTGAGATCAACTAGAAGATTTAATGAGCAAGGGATTCATTCACCCTAGTGTATCTCCTTGGGGATCATCATTCGTTTTCTCAAAGAAAAATGACAACTCTTCAAGACTTTGCATCAATTATTGACAGTTTAATAGGGTAATGGTTAAGAAAACGTATCCAATGTCTCGTACTGATGAACTTTTTTATCAGTTGTGAGGTGAAGGGAGATTCTAAAAAATTTATCTTTGGTCTCGGTATTATTATCTTTGGCTGAGAGGAGAAAATATTAAGAAAATGACATTCTATTATGTTGTATGGACATTTTTGAGTTTTTGATTATGCCTTTTGGGCTAACTAGTGCTTTAACAACTTTCATGGATTTGATGATCTGCATTTACAGGACTTATCTTGGCCGATTTATAGTAGTATTTTTTATGACATCTTGATCTATTCGGATTTTGATGTGGATCACAACGAGCAAATACATACTTACCTTCAGGTGCTAAGGGATAATATGTTATATGCTAAGTTTAGAGAGTGCAGGTTTTGGGTGGAGGAGGTTAAGTTCTATAGCCGTGTGGTTTCTGGTGGAGGGATTTTCTGTTGACCCAACGAAGGTGGAAGCTATGTTGTCATGGGAGCATCCAAAGAATGTGATTAATGTGCTGAGCTTTTTAGAGGTTTTGGGTAATTATTAAGGGGTTCTTAAGGGTTTTTACAACTTGTCATTTCCACTCACAAGGCTAACCTAAAAGGATGTCCGCTTGAATGGACGTATGTTTGTAAATAATCTTTTTACACTACACCAAATCTGCCTAATTTTCACGGTTATTGACCTTGAAAAGTTCAACTTGTTAAGGTCAATGACCGTGACAATTCGGGGCGAGATAACTTTTTTTGTCACGGACTTCTCACGGTAATTTTTTCTTGTTCTCCCAGAGTGTGGAAGGGGTTATGGCATATATTCTGATGCTTTAGGTTCAGGGCATAGTGCAGTTTTGATGAAAAATGGATACGTAGATTCTTACTCATAGAATTAGTTATAGATGTATGAGAATAACTATTCTACACGTGATTTAGAGTTTGCAAGAATGTCGTTTGCTTTGAAAATTTAGAGGTACTACTGATATGAGGAACAATTCGAGTTATTCTTAGATCATAAGAGCCTTTGTTACATCTTCATTCAGTGAGATCTTAACCTCTGACAATATGGTAGTTGATGCACTCAGTAAGAAGTATAGTTTGTCATAAGCCAAAATAAAGATTTAATAGTTCAACAATACAGTGATTTAGCTTAACTTTGGGGGCATGGTAGCTAGGCCTCTAATTCAGTAAAAGTCCTTGGAAGCATAGCTTCACAACGATGAGCTCATGCACTTTAGGACCCCTATTTAGAACGGAGAGGAGTTTGACAACCTAACAGTTGAAAAGGATAATGGGGTTCGCCATAAGGGATGTTTGATTGTCCGAACAATTGAAAAACTTTGGGAAGACATACTCATGGAGGTCCATAATTCATAGTTTAGCATCCAACTGAGTACCATTGAGATGTATAGGGACCTATGTGGAGTCTACTAGTGGTCGAGTATGAAGAAAGATATAATGCTCTTTGTGGCTAAGTGTTGCACTTGGCAACAAATGAATGAAGAACACTAAAAACCATTAGGGTTTTTGTAACCAATCCAGGGGGAAGAATGGAAGTAGGAACACATTATTATGGACTTCTTTATGTACTTGTTATGGTAAAAAAAAGGCTATAATGTTGTGTGGGTTATAGTGGATCGCCTGAAGAAGTCAACACACTTCTTACCAATAACAACCATTGGCAATGTGGCAAAGTTGGCAAGACTTTATATTGGGGAGATCATTTAGCTCCACAATGTAACAATAGTTTTAAATAAAAAATTATCAATAAGCATCTACCTGGTAGAGGAAGGAAGGATCTGCACAAAAAATAAAAAATAAAACAATGAAATATATCACAAAACTTGCAAAAGAAATAGTTACATTGATATATTGAGCGAATTTCAGCCATTATTATGCTTATATATATATATATATATATATATATATATATATATATATATATATATATATATATATATATATATAGAGAGAGAGAGAGAGAGAGAGAGAGATAGATAGATAGATAGATAGAGAGAGAGAGAGAGAGAGAGAGAGAGAGAGAGAGAGAGAGAGAGAGAGAGAGAGAGAGAGAGAAAGAGAGAGAGAGATTTGACTCCTGTGGAAAACAATCCCGATAATTGGCCTAAACACACGACCTTTGTACCAATTTTTTTTAGAGAATAAGAAGAATTTGTGTATTTCCTCATAGGGTTGTTCGGCATAACTTTGAATTTTTTTTCCTTTACTAAATATCTCAAAGAAAACAAGGCCCTTGGGTAATTTTGAATGAGTGACAACCTGTGTCACTCTCGAAAAGGGCCATTACCCACTTTTGATCACCCAATATGTCATTTTAACTAACTTCTAAAATTAAATCATTAAGGGCTCGTTTGGTTCGAGATTTGGAAAGGGAATAGGAATCCTTGATTCCAGGAATTCTAAGCTCCTGCAATCTTGAATTTATTTCCATTATTTGGTTCAAACAAGAACTCTATTTTCGTGGAATTCTAAATTTGGTTTGTCAATAATAGCAATTGAATCAATATCATTTACCTAAAATACCCTTTTACATTACCATGTGTATAATTATATATCGTCACTAAGATATATGTGTATAATTAAATATCAACACTAAGATTTATGCACATCCACACACTCACATTCTATCACATTCACACACATCTCTCTCTCTCTCTCTCTCTCTCTCTCTCTCTCTCTCTCAGACACACACATTCTCTCACGTTCTCTCTCTCACACACACACATATTCTCACACATATTTCACTCACACACATGCACATTCACACACACAAAAAAAACATACTCCCCCCCCCCCCCCCCCACACACACACACTCACAGACTTCTCACACATGCACAAGAGTAAACTATAAATACAAGTATAATTTAATATACTATAAACATGACATAACAAACTCAACGTCCAATGTAACATTATCCAATGTAACATTCTAACGACGAAATATCCACATGTATTTAAAAATTAAAAAGAAAACATAATGTTTCTTTTAACTAACAACAAAATCAAATATCGATTTGTACAAAATATAGCTCCTAAAAATGTATACCATTTAGTTTTTTTCACTAAAAAAAAAAAGAACGCATATTAGTTTTTTCCAATCATCCTGTGAACCCATGCTAATTTTTGGGATGGCTTCAAAGTGAGAAGAAAGATACTTTTTGGATAATTACAAATGATAATACTTGCCTCTTTTATAATGTCATCCTCATCCAAACCATCCATGTTGCTCAACTCATCTACCACCTTGTTCCCGAGCTCGGTCTCATGATTCAAACAAAGAGCATTTGCCAACTTGTCGATATTTGCATCAATACTTTCGACAAATTTTTTGAATGAAGACGCTATATCTCCTAAGCTAGTTGTAAAACCATACACAACCATATGATGCTTTTTGCCTCCATTTTTGCAACTTGTAAAAGGACATTGGTTGCCTTAAGTGCAAAATATGTCAATTCCTTCAACCTTAACATCTTCACTTGGTAAAATGATATCATCATTCTCGAATAGACTACGAATATTGGCGTGAATTGATTCCTCTTCTTTTATTGGGTGTACTGCCCCATCACCATTATCTCGATCCTCCCTATATATATCATTCAAAGCATTGAAGTGAGGCCCTAAGTCCCTGCGCGTTACTGTGAGACTAGACATAAAAAAGTTAAAACATATAAATAAGACAAATAATAATAACAGTCTAAAAAAATTATACTTACTTTAACCCATATGTGTAACACATCTAAATGAACTTTCACCTTGGAATCTACATCATCCCATGCAAAGCCACTACAGTGGTTAAACATCATCCCATGAAGCTTTGGTTCCAACATCTTCTCAAGTTCTTGAAAATATTTGACTCTAAATCCCACATCAACTTTCTAATACCCATCAACATATAAGTCTTGTAAGGACTCCATTAGTTTTACATCTTGGTGTAGTGTCCAAAACAACTTTGATTATATGGGTTGACTATTTGCTGCCATTGTAATAACTCGAGTGATTGCTCGGAGAAAGAATTGTATTACATCAAAATTTACAAACCAAACTACTTTTACAAAAAGCACCACAAACAAAACTTCTTTAGAAATAAATATAAGGCATATTTGTTAGAGAATTGAATACATTACATTCCAATATAATGCATTAAATGTTGGCTATGCATTTCAGTTTTTAAAATCGCATTTCTCAATACTGAACAAACCTTCATCTGCAGTAAATAAAAGACAACACTAAGAATTTATACTTTATTTGAATGTACATCTATTCAGATTTACAAACAAAGAGTACTATAAACTAAAACTGAAATTAACAAATCTGCAATTATGCAGATCTAAAACAAATAGTATTGCAAAAGATCAGAAACAGATAACACCAATCATTTTACATTATGTACAGATTTTACAAACTGAGAGTATTCTAAACCAAAACTGAAACTAAGTTTTTTTCAAATTTATATAGATCTGAAACAGATAGCACCATCAATGCAACTGTAGTAAATAAACTGCAGTGTTGTTTCCCTAAAGTAGCTGTGTACAATGTATGAGCAAGTTAATTTTTGAAATCATGAGAAAGTTATTTAAATTTCTTAAAACCAACTCATATACATTTGTATATATCTTTCAATAACAACCATTAAAGACAAAATCAATTGGAAACACGATTCTTGGTTCACACAATGATTCCACTTAAGAATTCTAAAAACACATATCTAAATACATAATTTTCAGCTTATTTATCTAAACATAAACTCACTCTGAATAAAAACTAAAAATTAAAGTTCCAAACAAAATATTATTTAACTGATAAAAAAAGTTCTGAAAATTCGATAGCCCTTCAAAACTGGGTGATAGCTGTGTACGTAAAAGATTAGATATAAAAGAGTGAAAAACACTACAAACTAACCTTAAAAAGATTTTACCTTTAAAAGAGTGAAAAACACTACAAACTAACCTTCAAACCTGGGTGATAGCAGTGTGCAACTCAAACTTGGGTGATGGAAGTGTCTATAAAATATTTTACCTTGTTGTTTTGAAAACCACTACAAACTAACCTGCAAATCTATAGACTCAAACCTGTTATTTTACCTTGGGTGCTAGCGATGTGTTGTACCTACACACAAAAGCTAGCTTGCAAATCCATCCGTGTGATTGTCATCTAAAATCACTAATTAGGAAGGTTTGGAATAAATTTCTACCAATTCACTAAATTTTTATAACTAATATAGAGAAATGTGAACAAAGACTTGACTATTAGGAGTGAAGGATACGTCTAAAAGATGCCGTCTCATTTTACTTAAGTGGGCCTATAGACTATAAAACAAAATAGATTTTCGAAGTCTTCCAGTGACCTAGTCTAGTGAAGTATTGTGGGATAAATAAAACTCAACATAAATTTATACTAACCAAACCACACTTTCATTTCAGAAGTTTGGTCTGGACATGACATAGTTAGATCTCTTAGACCGAAAAGCAACAATAAATAAACCTTTGAGGTTTGAGACATGAAAAAATTCTTTAAAATAAGGAGAAGAATTAGAGTTTGCTCAAATCGGAGAACCACAAAAAACCTCAGCTTGCTCAAATCGTGGAAGGAAAATAGAGAAACTCGTAAATGAGTCCACCGCCTAGGCCCACAAAAAGCTGAAGAAAAACCACACAAATGATGTCGATCTGTAAGAAATAATCGATTAGATATAAAAAAAAATATTAAAGAAAAAAAATTAGAGGAATGAGAGAGGTTTGGGGGTATCCACATATAAATAGAGTTTTCCAAAATGATAATACACACATATAAATAGAGTTTTTCAAAATAAGCACATTTGCTTATATTTATATCACTATTGCTTAGAAGAGCACATAACGTATTAAAACAGAGCACTCAGTCTCGTAAAAGAACAAATGTGCTCGTATAAAATCAAAACTTGAAACTTGAAACTTAACAGTTCTTGTTTACCTGTATTATCAACAAAAACTTGGAACATAAAAGAATCAACACTTATTCTTACAGTACTTAAACTTGAAACTTGAAAGAATCAACACTTGTTTACCTGTATTATCAACACAAAATAAATAAGTAATCAAAAATCGCCATCATCCACCACTCAAAAATAAGAAGCGGTGAAACCCAAAAGAGTGAACCCCAAAACAAACCATGAAACCAAAATGGAAAAAAAAATTACTCACAAAAAGTGAAGCAAAATCATTACCAAGAGATCGAAGAGGTGAACCCCAAAACAAACTCTGAAAAAAATGGGTGTGACATGACAGATTGATGATGGCGGTCGGTGGGTGTGAGAGGGAGGGTTGTGACCGTGAGAGTGAGGGTTCTTGTGACCTAAGAGAGAGAGAGAGAGAGAGAGAGAGAAGCGTGTAATGTAGGAGTGGGGGGAAATGATAGAGATGAGAGAGCTTTTGGAGAATGTCACCAATTTACACATTTATCCTTATTTTTGAATTTTGAATATAAGGAAGAAACAACTTAGAGTGTGTCAAAAGAGGGGGAAATCAAATATTTGAGGGTAAAATGGATATTACATGAATAAATGCATATTGATGAAATCATCAACTAAGCTTATGACATACATAAGTTTCCTAATATATATATATATATATATATATATATATATATATATATATATATACACATATATATATATATATATATATATATATATATAGAGAGAGAGAGAGAGAGAGAGAGAGAGGAGGGGAGAGGGGAGAGAGACATGGAAAAATTGGAATTTTACGTAATATTCAGATTAGATCATTCTATTAAGTTATAGTAAGTTAGGACATAATTGGAAAAAATGTTTCTAGTAATTATTTGAAAGGGTATTTTAGTCCAATTATATATTTAAGTAAGTATTCCCAAGAATTTTAAATGTTATCCCCCATTTTTGTTGGGAAAGAAAAATACAAAAAGTGTGGGAATTCAAATTTCCAGGAATCCTAAGTCACCCCAAACCTCTAACCAAAAAAGGTAATTCTAAATGAGGGGAATTCTATTTTCTATGAATCCTAACTTCCCTCTTATACCTCGAACCAAACGAGTCCTAAATGGTAAGAGCACCTAATAATTCCAAAAAATAAGTTTGTGGCACTCCATTTAGTTTTTCTTTTGGTAAAGTTGTGTTGATAATGAAAACAAAAAGAATAGATTAAACACTCAAATTAAAAAGCAAAAAATGATTGATTCTCACACGAAACACAAAGAAGATGACAATTTTATTATTCATTGAAAAAAGAGAGGATACAAAAAATTAGACTGCATTTCCAGTAATTACAGTCCTTATTTTTATTGATCGACTCATACAAAATCTCAAATAAGGTATGCATAATCCAACCTTATCTTTATCCTAAATTATCTTACCCAAAAACAAACTAAATCGATGACGAAATCCTTAGATTACTGAGTAGATTAATGATCAAATCATTTATGACTAAGTCAATTCAGAGACTCAAAAATGAGGTAACAACAATAACAAGGATGCACAAGATTATGACACTAATTTATAGTGCATACCATGATCAGTATGCTCGAGTTCACTTCAAATATCTTCAAACCTTAGCCTTGAAAGTGCATTAGTGAGTATATCGTAAACCTATTCTCTACTCCACACATGTTCTATCTCACTTCTTGATTTAACTTCTTTTCTCGAAAAAATGATAATGAATCTCAGTATGCTTCATGAGGGCATGAAACATTGGATTCGTAACAAGTTTGATAGTACTTTCATTTTCACATTTGATAGGAACTAGATAATCCATTGGAGAGGCAATTGCGCTAATAATCTGCCTAAAACAAATATATTATTTTGTTTCAATCATAGTTTCCATATAATTTGCTTATGTATTTGAAAGAGCAACCATTATTTTCTTTTTACTTCATGAATAAACAACTACTAAACTTGTAAAAAAATAATTCCTTGTGATCGAATGCCTATTATTCACATCACCAGGCTAATCAGCATCCTTAAAACCCTATAAGGAAAACTAAGTATGGTTATTGTACATCAACCCATAGTTGATAGTCCATTTTACATTACGAAGAATGTGCTTGGCAATAATAAAATGACATATACATGGCTCCTACATAAATTGAGATATGACACCTACAAAGTAAATAAGATAATATCTAGTGATAGTCAGAAAAAATAAGCTATAAACAAGTTGATGAAATGGGGTTGTATTTTCAAATAGTTATCCTTCATCTTTCTTGAGTTTCAAACATGGTTCCATACAGGTTGTACTAGGGTTGATTTTTCCATGCCAAAATGTATCATTATACTATGCACACAACCTTTTTTAGAGAGAAAAAAATAATACATTTGGTTTACTTCTAAACTAAGAAGCCATCGAGCTTCACCCAAATTTTGCATTTCAAAAGGAATAGACAACTGATCACCAAGATGCACAATTTCATCATTACAATCTCTCATAATTAACATACCATCAATATAGAGAAGTATCATCGTGTACATAGAAGACTTCATTTTAACAAAGAGACTAGGATATGAATTCAAAAGATGAAAATCAAAAAATAAAAGATATTGAGTTATCTTATCGTATCAGGCACGTGGAACCGACTTTAAGCCGTATAACGCTTTTTTGAGATGACAGGCATGATTAGGAAAAAGCTTGAAATAAACCCCATCAGTTGCACCATAATTACATCACAATCCAAATCACGGTAAACAAAAGTATTTGTGATGTCAAGTTTCCAAAGAGACCAGCCTTTGCATGAAACAAAAGAAATAAGAAATCGAATCGTCACCATCATAGAAACATGTCTAAATGTGTACTCACGATCTAGATCACATTGGTAAGAAAAACATTGGTTTACAAGAGGAGCTTTTTATCTATCGACACTTCCATCGACCTTCTTCTTTAACTTGTAAACCCACTTGCAATTAATTATCCCATCGTCTTTTGGCTCTGGTACTAACTCCCATGTCTTATTCTTATTTCGAGTTGAGATTTCATTTTATTTTTACACTTGTATTTTTAAATGATTTATTTTTGCATTTTTAAATTACACGTGTGCTCGTACTTTAATTAGAAATGAGACAAATATTGTGTATTCAGTAAATATTAATTAGTGAGAATATAATTAATATTTATGTGGAAATAAATTTACTAAGTATGATTAAGTAAATAAAATTCGATCAATTGTTCGTACATCGTAGTGGATAGAAATTACGGGGATTGACGGTATCTCGACCGCGGCATATGGGTAGGTTATTTTCGGTTTGAGATAGGATATTGATGTTGGGTAACTCGAATGATGATTTCGAGTGCATGTTTGATCCGCAATGGGTCAAAATAATAAAAATCAAGTACCCGAGTGTTGAGGTTGGATACCGGGGGTTATTACACTAGTCGGGGCCCACTCAAGGGTGTATGCGTCATTTTACACTATGGGGTTAACCTAATTTCGGGATTAGGACTTTAAATAAGAGGTTAAGAGTTATGAGGCAACCACTCTACAAATTGCAACACAAGAGAGCTAAATTGGTGAGAAAAGAGTATAACATAAGGGATTCAAGAGGGAGGCTTAATTGGAGGCAAATCATTGGGAATTCTTAGCTAGATTCAACATCACAAAGGGAAAATCACCATTCCTTCTACATATAAGGCAAATTACTAAACTTTCTTAATGTTTGCGTTTAGTTATATGTTCATATCAAAATTTGGTAGACTTGTAACAAATTTTGGGGGAGGGAAAAAGGGATTTTTAAAAAGATGAATATTGTGATATTCTTATGATCCTCGTAAATTAAAATCCAATATGGAAATTAGTTCATGTTAGAGGAAACTAGGAAGAATAATTGTATATATTGATCTTTAATGGAAAGATATGAACTTGAATCGAAAAGATGAAACCCTGATTGCAAATTTAGAAATTTCATTAGAAGTTATGACATAATTAATGATGGATAAATATTATGTAAATCCCACTAATAAAATTAGTTTTTGATCATTTAAGACAAACAAATACATATATGCTTGTTAGTAATTGATGGGGTGATAGTATACCTCATTGGGATGAAATTTGGATTCACTTTGGGACGAAGATCTGGGTAAACCTATGAAGAAAATAGAAGATGTAATACCCCGTATTTTTGTGATATTTATTTATGGGATTAATTGAATTAAATGTGTATTAATTGGGAATTAATCCGGATAAAATACTAACGAGATGTGAGTTGGTATTTTATTATAATGTGTACATACGACGTTATATGAATATTGAAATTATTAAATTTGTCGTGAAATTGATATACGGCAATTTGGGAAATTTTGTTGAGACGCGTGTGACAGTCACGCCAGGAAAGTAATTATTTAATTAAAAAGTAAATTTTATTTCTATTAACCGTATGGTCATTTTGAGTGCGCCAACGCGTCCGGAAGGGTCAAAATAGTCAGAAAACACTAGCCGGGGGTTTAGTTTGGGTCCCGGGGCATTTTTAGGCCATACCGGCAACTAAAAAGGGTATTTTGGTAATTTTGGAATTTTAGGAATTAAAACCCACGAAAATTAGAGTTTAATTTTTATTAATAAATAAACCCACCAACCCATTATCAGCACTAAACTAAGTAGTGGGCTACGGGAGAAGTTTAGAGTAGGAGTTAAGGGTCCAAAAATAAACCCCCACCTCCATTGTCATCATCTTTAGAGAAGAACTTGTAGAGGGAGAGAGAAAAGAGAATTCTCCAGAGAGAGAGAACAATTCAACCTTCAAGATTCAACATCAAATTCAGAGAAAGATTAGAGGCAAGTGATTTAATTACAATTGATTCAATGTTATGCTTTTCCATGTTTAGGGAAATTATCGAATTTATCTTGGAAGATTGATATAGACCCATGTATTTGAAGATTAAAACTATGAACTATGTTAGGAATTGCATGTAGACATATTCTGGACGAATTATGAATTCAAAATATGACCCTTGATGATCTAAAAACGGATTTAAGAAGAGATTTATTAATGTTCTTGAAAGAAATAGAAAACTAGGTTTCTTGATGAAGTTTTGATCCAAACAAAGCCCTTGGTTGATGAATTATTGGTTTTAGAACGTTAACAATATTGTAGGATGGTTGTATGATGATATTATAACGTTATATTAGAGTTTCATGCTTTATAATGGAGTTTTGGAACGATTTGAGGACTGCAAAACGAAGCAGTCCGTAGCCTACCTGGTGCGATCGATCGATCGACATTCATCAGTCGATCGATCGACCACCATCGATCGATCGAGGTTCAAGGTCGATCGATCGACCTTCCCAGAAAATTTCCCTAGTTAAATTTTAATGATGTTAACGCTTAGAAAATATTATTGGAGACTTTATGAATATCCTTAGACTTAAGGAAGACCAGTAGGTATGGTTAAAAAGTTTGGACCTTAATTAGAATTCAATTTGAGGAATTATTCTAAAAGCTAATGAAACTCGACGAGTGAGATAATATTAGGGTTAAAAGAGTAAATTTGAACAAATTGATGAAATGAGGTTTGGGGCAGAAGTAAAGACCTTAATAATAATGATGTTATATGTGGGAATAATAGGAAACTTAATAACCCCTTTGAGATAGGATTTAAGTACAAGAATCTATGACGTGAGATGTGTCGACAGTCTACATTATATATTATCGGAAGACTTAAAATGTATAATATTGGAATAATGGTATAAGGATGTAGAAAATACCTTTATTATATTGAGATATCTAAGATGTGTGCATGCTTAGTATATGTATATGATTTTTATGTGTATGACATACCTACCATACTTGCTATCACAGGAGGTTTACGTTCGCTTAGGGCCATCTAATCCTTGTGTGCCCGGATTTAGAGTGGTACCTAGAGGACATAGTTCAAGGGAATGACTTAATTGTGAGTTATTAAGCCAGCTGACTATGGAGCGTAGGTATGTACGTGACCATGGATATGTTGAATTATGTTCGCCTCCATTTTGTGTGTGGTGTCTATTCTAACAATTCCTGAGAGATTCGGAATTTGTAATCCTTATGTACGTGATGTACAGGGATGGATAGCAGAGTATGTGTGCACCACAGCTTAGCCTCGGGGTGCTTGTATTGTATATTTATGATGTGAATAATATACGGTTCAATGAAAAGGAATTTGTTATGTTTAAATTGCGAGAATAATTTATAGTGACTCTTTGAGAAGTTAAAAAGGGATAACATGCCGAGAATTGTAATGTTAACAATTGAGAATCCGAGTATAAGTAAAACTATCTATTTAAGTAATAACATTGGGAATTCATATTGTGAATCGAGTAGTTGGGTTAGAACTTATGACGGTTTAGTTAGATAAAACTAACACATGAATGGGTACAGGAACGTTAGGAGTGCACAGTTAGACGAGAGGTGAGTATTTCATGTGAGAGAACGTTCTAACATGTATCTTGCATTCATTGTTTTAAATGTTATTAAAGCACTTGCTGTTTTTAAAATACTCTCCACTTTCGGGCTCTGACCCGTTTGCTTTCAAATCTATTTTTTTGTAAAAACCTTTTAGGTGCCCAGCCACAAGGACACCATGCATAGTATTTCCATTCAGGTGACGAGCTATAGCTGTTGTGGAAGTTACAGGGCTTTGACCGTAAACGCCTCTTTTCTAGTCTTGACTCCATATTCAGTTTCATCATTGTAGGGCATGTCGCCCATTTCTTTAGCGACATTTTATATTTTAGTTATTCAGACTTTGGTTTGTAATTTAATTCAGGATGCAGACTTGTTTTATTTATATTCCTTATTGGGATTGTTGTGAGGAGTATTTCCTCTAGACTCTTTATTACTTGTTGATTACACTATTGGGACTTTATTGTGAATGGTTATATTATTCTTTCATAATTCAATTATTGCATATTAATAAGATTTAATTTAAAATTTGACATCTTACTTTTTAAATACTAGGTGGTTAGTAATCATTAAAATGTTTTCGACAGTGATGCTATTAACTGAACCAACTTGGCATTTTGTATTAATTTAATAAAGGAGTAGCTACCCGGTATTAAATTAGTCGGGGTGTCACAGGTGGTATCAGAGCATCAGGTTCTAGTGTCCTTTAGGATCTGTACGGCTTATTATGTTTCCACTGAGCTTTCTTTGATATAGAGCCCTAATACTAGGAATGTTGTGTTCATCTCTATACATTGGGAATTCGTACTTCCGCGATTTGTTTATTTGAATGATGAACTCATCCAAATTTACTTAAATTTTCAGATGGACCGTCAAGAAGAACTAGATAAAACTGTTAAGGGAGTCAACGGGCAAGATCGACTCACACCTCAGATATCCCCAGAGAGAATATCAACCGCCGAGTTAGCAGGTATAATGGCACAAGAAGTTACCATTGCAGTTTTACAATACCAAGAACGCAACATACAACTTAAAGGAGGCAAAAGACCTAGAGAGGTTAGCCAAATGCATGTGAATAAAGCTGAAAAATGTACGAAGACCCCGAAATTGCGACAACAAACTACACAAGACCGAGCCAGTTCTAGTCAACAACGTGGTAAAATGAAGCAGTTTAGAAAGGGGAATAAGGTCCCAAGTCAGGAAGGCCGACACCGTCAGCAGCAGGGTCAGAGGGGGAGTAACTTCAGAGGCCGATGTTTCGTGTGTGGCACGCGTGGCCATAAACGCCAGGATTGCCCTGATAGGGGCAGGGCCCCGCAGCAGCAGCAACAGGGTGCCCGACAGGAGCCGCAGAGGCCTATGTTTCCCTCCACCCTCCCAGCACCAGCTCAAGTACTAGCCCTACCAACTTTTCCTATAGCTCCAGTGCAGCAGGGGCAGTTACGGTACAGACATATCTATAATATCAACCAGGCAGCCTCCCCACAGGCACCACCCGCGATTTGGAGTATGTTTTCTATCCATGAGACTTTTGGGTCGAATTTTGTTTATTACTAGGACAAAACAATTGTTTTATAGCTACTTATTATGCAAAGACCTTAGGGTTATTAACCGCAGCATTGAGCACTGTAACGTAGGTAGACTCACCACTGGGGAATGGTTCATTTTTCTTTATATGCCGGGGAGTGGGGGTAGAGATTGGTAGTTTGGTATTACCCGCGGACATGTTAGTGTTAGAGATGACCGAGTGTGATGCCATTATCGGTATGGATTGGCTAGTAGCGTACCGAGCCATGATTGACTATTTTAGTATGAGTATTATCTTTGCCATTCCCGAGTAAGAGATGTTTTTAGTGGCGATGCCTCGCCCTGAGGGAGGATCGTCCACTCATTTGTACTACATAGAGGAGGAGACCTCTAAAGAAGTGGTGATACCACTTGTTTCGATACCCGTTGTTAGTGAGTTCGCCGACGTATTTTAGGATATACCTGGATTACCTCCGAGTAGAGAGATAGATTTTGTGATTGATTTAACGCCGGGCACTCAACCTATTGCCCGCGCACCTTACCGTATGGCTCCAGCTGAGATGAGAGAGTTACGGGATCAGATTGAACATTTATTGGGTCAGGGGTTTATACGGAGAAGTACTTCGCCGTGGGGTGCCCCTGGGTTATTTGTAAAGAAGAGGGATGAATCGTTGAGATTGTGTGTAGATTACCGGGAGTTGAATAAGGTCACGATACGGAATAAGTATCCGTTGCCCTGAATCGATGACTTATTCGACCAATTGAGAGGAGCTTCTTTCTTCTCAAAGATTGATTTACGATCAGGATACCATCAGTTGCGTATCAGGGAAGAGGACGTCTCGAAGACTGCTTTCTTAACGAGATATGGTTCATACGAGTTTCGGGTTATGCCTTTCGGTTTGACCAACGCTCCAGCAGTGTTTATGGACTTGATGAATAGGGTGTTCAGAGAGTTCCTGGACCAGTTCGTCATTGTTTTCATTGATGACATTTTGGTTTACTCCAAGACAGAGGAGGAGCACGCCGAGCATTTGAGGAAGGTTTTGCAGACGCTACGTCAGAACGAGCTGTATACAAAGTACGAGAAGTGTGGGTTTTGGCTGAAGGAGGTTCAGTTTTTGGGGCATATTATTTCCGACCGGGGGATATCTGTTGATCCGGGGAAGGTATCCGTGGTGAAGGAGTGGGGACAACCCAAGACACAGACTGAGATCCGTAGTTTCTTGGGCCTAGAAGGATACTACAGGAGGTTTATTCGGAGTTTCTCAAAGATAGCGGGCCCTTTGACACATCTGACTCGTAAAGGTGTGCCGTTCATTTGGAGTGATGCCTGTCAGTTGGCATTCGATGAGTTGAAGAACAAATTGACCTCAGCACCTGTGTTAGCATTGCCGAGACCGGGAGTTGAGTATCTAGTTTACACCGATGCGTCCTTACAAGGGCTTGGAGGTGTATTGCAGCAGGAGAGTCAGGCCATAGCTTATGCTTCCCGTAAGCTTAAGCCTCACGAGAAGAATTACCCTACTCATGATTTGGAGTTAGCGGCAGTTGTATTTTCCCTTCGGATTTGGAGACATTATCTTTTGGGGAAGAAATTCCAATTATTCACAGACCACAAGTCCCTACAGTACCTATTCACGCAGAAGGAGTTGAATATGCGACAACGGAGGTGGCTTGAGTTTGTGAAGGACTATCAGTTTGATATCCAATACCACTCGGGGAAGGCTAACGTGGTAGCAGACACGTTGAGTCGTAGTCCAGTAGATGAAGTGGCAAGGGTGTGGAAGGAAAAGTGGAAGGAGTTGGGACACCAGGATGCAGTGGCCCGATCATTCATGTCGGTGATGACCGTTACACCGCAGATTGTCACAAGAGTGGTAAAGGCACAAACAGATGACTCGTTCTGTCAGGAGCAGATAGTTCGATTACTAACAGAGGGAGCCGAGTCCTATATCGTTAGTTCAGACGGGGGATTACGCTTCAATGGGAGACTGGTAGTTCCGTAAGGGGAGGAATTGCGACAAGAGGTGATGGCAGAGTCGCATGGCTCACGGTTCGCGGTACATCCCGGTGGGGACAAAATGTACCAAGATATGAGACGTCAGTATTAGTGGAGCGGGATGAAGAGAGATATTGCCGTGTTTGTTTCTAAATGCGCCACTTGTCAGCTGGTAAAAGTGGACCATCAGAGACCGGCAAGACTTCTACAGCCATTAGAGGTCCCGATGTGGATGTGGGAGAGCATCTCCATGGACTTTATCACGGGGTTGCCTACGTCACAAAGAGGTCACGACTCCATTTGGGTAATTATGGACAGGTTGACCAAAGTCGCTCATTTTCTACCCGTAAGGACCGACTACACTACGGGACAGTATGCCCAGCTTTTTATTGCAGAAATAGTAAGACTTCACGGTGTGCCCCTAAATATCGTGTCCGACAGAGACAAGATATTTGTTTCACGGTTTTGGGAAAGTTTTCAGGAGGCCATGGGCGCATAATTGCGGTTGAGTACGGCTTATCATCCGCAGACCGATGGGCAAATCGAGTGTACAAATCATATGTTGGAGGACATGTTGCGTATGTGCATCATTGATTTCGAGGGTAAATGGGAGCAGTATCTTCCACTGGTGGAGTTTGCTTACAACAACTCCTACCAGTTCACCATTGGTATGACTCCATTTGAGGCGTTGTATGGTAGACCTTGTCGTTCCCCAGCATGTTGGTTAGAGGTGGGGGACAACAAACTACTTGGGCCGAAAGTAATTCAGGATACTTCGGCGAGGATAAAATTGATACGGAGTCGCATTCGGGTAGCTCAAGATTGGCAGAAGAGCTACGCTGATGCGAAGAGGTTCTTCAGGGAGTTCCAAGTGGGGGACCAGGTTTTACTCAGAGTATCTCCTATGAAGGGGATTATGCGATTTGGGAAGAAGGGGAAATTGGCACCGAGATATGTGGGACCATTTCCTATCATCGAGCGGATTGGGTCTGTTGCGTATAGACTTGGGTTACAGGAGCATTTGCACAGGACTCATGATGTGTTTCATATTTCCTCGCTAAAGAAATATCTTAGAGATGATTTGTCTCATTCTCACATTGCTTTGGAGGACATCGATCTCCAGCCCGATAGCTCCTACGAGTAGGGGCCGATTGCTATTTTGGACCGAAGTGAGCGGAAACTGCGGTCAAAGATAGTTCCGTTAGTGTGTGTTCAGTGGCGACATCATAATGTCGAGGAGTCCACATGGGAGCACGAGGATGAGATGCGCGAACGTTACCCAGAGTTATTTTTACCAGGTACTTTCTAGTTCCGAATTTCGAGACGAAATTCTGTTATTAGGGGGGAAGTATGTAATGCCCCGTATTTTTGTGATATTTATTTATGGGATTAATTGAATTAAATGTGTATTAATTGGGAATTAATCCGGATAAAATACTAACGAGATGTGAGTTGATATTTGATTATAATGTGTACATACGACGTTATATGAATATTGAAATTATTAAATTTGTCGTGAAATTGATATACGATAATTTGGGAAATTTTGTTGAGACGCGTGTGGCAGTCGCGTCAGGAAAGTAATTATTTAATTAAAAAGTGAATTTTATTTCTATTAACCGTATGGTCATTTTGAGTGCGCCAACACGTCCGAAAGGGTCGAAATAGTCAGAAAACACTAGCCGGGGGTTTAGTTTGGGTCCCGGGGCATTTTTAGGCCATACCGGCAACTAAAAAGGGTATTTTGGTAATTTTGGAATTTTGGGAATTAAAACCCACGAAAATTAGAGTTTAATTTTGATTAATAAATAAACCCACCAACCCATTATTAGCACTAAACTAAGTAGTGGGCTACGGGAGAAGTTTAGAATAGGAGTTAAGGGTCCAAAAATAAACCCCCACCTCCATTGTCATCATCTTTAGAGAAGAACTTGTAGAGAGAGAGAGAAAAGACAATTCTGCAGAGAGAGAGAACAATTCAACCTTCAAGATTCAACATCAAATTCAGAGAAAGATTAGAGACAAGTGATTTTATTACAATTGATTCAATGTTATGCTTTTCCATGTTTAGTGAAATTATCGAATTTATCTTGGAAGATTGATATAGACCCATGTATTTGAAGATTAAAACTATGAACTATGTTAGGAATTGCATGTAGACATATTCTGGACGAATTATGAATTCAAAATATCACCCTTGATGATCTAAAAACGGATTTAAGAAGAGATTTATTAATGTTCTTGAAAGAAATAGAAAACTAGGTTTCTTGATGAAGTTTTGATCCAAACAAAGCCCTTAGTTGATGAATTATTTGTTTTAGAACGTTAACAATGTTGTAGGATGGTTGTATGATGATATTATAACGTTATATTAGAGTTTCATGCTTTATAATGGAGTTTTGGAACGATTTGAGGACTGCAAAACGAAGCTATCCGTAGCCTACCTGGTGCGATCGATCGATCGACATTCATCAGTCGATCGATCGAGGTTCAAGGTCGATCGATCGACCATCCCAGAATGAGTAAAATTTCCCTAGTTAAATTTTAATGATGTTAACCCTTAGAAAATATTGTTGGAGACTTTATGAATATCCTTAGACTTAAGGAAGACCAGTACGTATGGTTATAAAGTTTGGACCTTAATTAGAATTCAATTTGAGGAATTATTCTAAAAGCTAATGAAACTCGATGAGTGAGATAATATTAGGGTTAAAAGAGTAAATTTGAACAAATTGATGAAATGAGGTTTGGGGCAGAAGTAAGGACCTTAAGAATAATGATGTTATATGTGGGAATAATAGGAAACTTAATAACCCCTTTGAGATAGGATTTAAGTACAAGAATCTATGACGTGAGATGTGTCGACAGTCTACATTATATATTATCGAAAGACTTAGAATGTATAATATTGGAATAATGGTATAAGGATGTAGAAAATACCTTTATTAATATTGAGATATCTAAGATGTGTGCATGCTTAGTGTATGTATATGATTTTTATGTGTATGACATACCTACCATACTTGCTATCACGGGAGGTTTACGTTCGTTTAGGTCCATCTAATCCTTGTGTGCCCGGATTTAGAGTGGTACCTAGAGGACATAGTTCAAGGGAATGACTTAATTGTGAGTTATTAAGCCATCTGACTATGGAGCGTAGGTATGTACGTGGCCATGAATATGTTGAATTATGTTCGCCTCCATTTTGTGTGTGGTGTCTATTCTAACAATTCCTGAGAGATTCGGAATTTGTAATCCTTATGTACGTGATGTACCGGGATGGATAGCAGAGTATGTGTGCACCACAGCTTAGCCTCGGGGTGCTTGTATTGTATATTTATGATGTGAATAACATACAGTTCAATGAAAAGGAATTTGTTATGTTTAAATTGCGAGAATAATTTATAGTGACTCTTTGAGAAGTTAAAAAGGGATAACATGCCGAGAATTGTAATGTTAACAATTAAGAATCCGAGTATAAGTAAAGCTATCTATTTAAGTAATAACATTGGGAATTCATATTGTGAATCGAGTAGTTGGGTTAGAACTTATGACGGTTTAGTTAGATAAAACTAACACAAGAATGGGTACAGGAACATTAGGAGTGCACAGTTAGACGAGAGGTGAGTATTTCATGTGAGAGCACGTCCTAACATGTATCTTGCATTCATTGTTTTAAATGTTATTAAAGCACTTACTGTTTTTAAAATACTCTCCACTTTCGGGCTCTGACCCGTTTGCTTTCAAATCTATTTTTTTGTAAAAACCTTTTAGGTGCCCAGCCACAAGGACACCATGCATAGTATTTCCATTCAGGTGACGAGCTGTAGTTTTATGGAAGTTACAGGGCTTTGACAGTAGACGCCTCTTTTCTAGTCTTGACTCCATATTCAGTTTCATCATTGTAGGGCATGTCGCCCATTTCTTTAGAGACATTTTATATTTCAGTTATTCAGACTTTGGTTTGTAATTTAATTCAGGATGCAGACTTGTTTTATTTATATTCCTTATTGGGATTGTTGTGAGGACTATTTCCTATATACTCTTTATTACTTGTTGATTACACTATTGGGACTTTATTGTGAATGGTTATATTATTCTTTCATAATTCAATTATTGCATATTAATCAGATTTAATTTAAAATTTGACATCTTACTTTTTAAATACTAGGTGGTTAGTAATCATTAAAATGTTTTCGACAGTGATGCTATTAACTGAACCAACTTGGCATTTTGTATTAATTTAATAAAGGAGTAGCTACCCGGTATTTAATTAGTCGGGGTGTCACAACCCCAACCTGGGCAGCATACGAGGGCAAATCGGTTCGCCCCCTGGCCGAACCGATTCAGTTTCCCTACCTAGTTCAGGTCCATTTAGTAATAATTTTAATAATTTCTTTGGTGTCCGGGATATTAAGGTGTCCATAGATAAAAGTATGATTTCTGAAAAAATATTTTAGGAACCTTATGTTTACCTTGAGATAGTGGGATAAAACCCGAGGTAAGGAATTGTGGTTGTAGTGCGAATAACACTTGGAAAAAAATGAACTAATGAATTTGGTCGAGAACTCGAGTAACTTGGAATATGGTTGTTCGGGAAGGACTTAATGTCCAAAAATAATAATATGTGTGTGAAATATTTTTAAACAATGGTTAATTAAATATTTAGAGTTAATGGTAGACTCATAACAACTAGTATAGTGCTTCGGGTGATAGGTAAGGATTAGTCGGATTATGTGAATATATATATATATATATATATATATATATATATATATATATATATATATATATATATATATATATATATAAAATAAGGAGTAGAATAGTTGGCACTATTAAATAAGATGATAACTTAATTATGGGTCCTCATTCAGCCACATCACTCAAAAATTAAGGGTTGAGATTGTTTTGTTCCATTTTACACTTTTAACCTATTCTTTTTTAGTTTCCCCCCTATTTTTTAACTCGCCACTAATGGTTTTTTCACTCTTATTTTAATTAAAAATCAGGGTTAAATGAGTAATTTCCTTTTCTCTCTGTTAGAAAGTACAGACATTCCCTTACATGACCCGTCTTTCTCTCTCTTCAATTTACGGTTCTTCATTTTTTGGTTCTCCATTTTTCTATGCTCGAAAGTGAGTTCTCCATCTCCATTTTTCAGTTCTTGAGATCCATATTTGAGGTACGATTTCATTCATCATATATTTAGTTCATTTTGTTGTTATTGATTGAATCGTAGGCGCTCATTTTGTTATTGTTGATTGAATTGTAGGTTGATGATTAGTTCATTTTGTTGTTGTTGATTACTAATTTATGTTGTTGTTGTTGATTAATAATAAGAGGTTATGTGTTCATCATTATATTAGATTTTACACAGTATTTGGTTCTCCTCCCATTTTTACCAAGTTAATCTCTCCCTCATAATATTTCATTGATGTTTAATATTTTAACAGGATTTTTACCATAGTATTTCATTGATGGTTGTGGCTTATGGATGAAAAAGGATAAGGGTATGATTCAAATCTCATAGAATAACCATCACATGTTTTTGTAACCAAAACTTCTTCATTGCCCCCCGAAACATGTTGAGTCCCAATCTTTAAATCCAACGTCTCTTCATTGTGTTTGTATGTTCAAAGGTGCACTTTTGTGTTTGTAGTTGGAATACCAACTGGAATATATATAAATTATTCTTTATTTTTGTTTTTGTAGATCTGTTGTACAATGGCCCTAAGTTCATTAGTGATAAATTATGCCCTTTTCTCTTTAGAAATGGCCCTAAATGCACTTTTATGTTTGCAGATTATTACCCTATTCACACTTGCCTAAGTGCATTGGTGTCGGAGGTGAGCTAATACCTCTCTCTCATGTTGGATATATCTATATCATTGTGTCGTTGAGATAGTGGAGCTCCAAAAATGAAGACACAAAGTGTGTCATTGACTCAATACAACCGGAGCAAAAATTACAACTGTGCATTTAGGTTTTGTGTTTAATTTTGGATACACCGTCGGCATCAATGATACCAACACCAATTGGGTCTATAAATCCCAATTGATGATACAACTGCGCCTTTTAGGTACTCTTTGTTGGTTCCTCACTTTAGTTGATATTATTTAGTTACTGATTTTTGGGTATACCTAAGGCTTACTTCTCTTAGTTGCACTTTATATTATGTCCATAATCAATGATTATATTACCTATACATTTGATTCTGTTAGTATTTTGTATTACCTCTAATTTGGGTCAAGTATTTTGTCTATTAGGTTTTGAACATTCGAATTACCACCTGCTTTGAGAGGCCAATCCTTTTGAGAATCCCGTCATCAAATTTTATTGTTCTTTTAGGTTACATTATTACTTTAGTTCTTTGGTTTACTAGATATGAAATTTGTTGAATGGATCATATTTTGATAAGATCTTTGGAACTATTAGGTTTATTAGGTAAAAGTTCTGGAACTATTTAGGTAAAGGGTCACGAAATTTCTCCTCTCACAAGTATATTTCTAGGATGCATTTATCCATGTTCTCTCTTTCTACTAATTTGATTTTGAAGGCTTTGTATCTTTCTTATGATTTTCTTTACATCGTACATTCCTGTAATGTTACACAAATATTTCATAACATGGATTTAAAGTCCTTTTATAATTTACTCATAATATGGCTTGATATTCGTTTTTACCCTCTTCATTCATCATTGGAAGTCAATTTGAGGTGCTACTGCTATCTTTTATTAAGAGTACAACGGCCCAACATTTACTTAAAGTTTATGTATCCTATAGAAATAGTGAATTAATTTGTTAACTTTTACTATGCTATGCATATAACTATGACTCATGTACTTTGTTCTTTCCAAGGCAGTTAGAGAATATTTCAAAATTTGATTTTAAGGTTTCAAAATTTATTGTTCTAAAATTTATTTCAATCGACTTTTTTTCATGCTTGATATTTGTGTTTTTTAATTATTTTGGAGGTTTGAGAGTATGAAACTCTTTTTTAATTGGGTTTTGGGCTTATTTATTTTCATAAGGGGCGCTAACAGAGGTTTTGATATTATATACAATTTGATACATGTTATATATGTGAATGCAATGACATGTTTATATAATCCTATAAGTTTCAATATTTAGTATGTGATTATGTATGGTGTGTCATGTTCCCCATCATAACTTTATTTTCATTATTTTAAGGATGTTTAGTCTTTTGAAACTCTATATTTTGTATGGGGTTTGGGTTTGGATGTTTCCCGATGGTTTTGGAAAATTTGTTGGTTTATATCTATAAATATAAATTCTTATATTGTGCTTATATGTTTTGGGTTGCCTCTCCAAAAATCACGTACGTGGCAAGAGATCAATTGGTGGCTACATGTTTGGTGTCATGAAAAAGAGTAGTGGAGAAAAGGGTGAGGGGCATTGAAATCGAGTATGGAATTTGTATTAATGTTAAATGTAAGGAGTACTTTGTTTTGATGTTATCAGGTAATGAAGGTTTCCATGTGATTCAAGACCTTCGATTGATTTTTTCAGCTAGGTATAGCAGTTTTCGTATAATAAATAGCAGTTTTCAGCTACCAGTTTTTAGTGTTTATATTCTTTTTTGTTGCCATTATTTTAATTAGTACACTGGGTGTATGAGATGAAGGCAAAAATAGGGTCTTCGTACATCAATGATGCGGACTACGAGTATGAGAGGAGGATTGTTGATGTTTCTATGATGGCGAGTGTTGAGAAGTTACAGCCTTATGTTATATTTGGAGCGACTGATTAGGCATAAATTCTTCCTAATTTATCCCTTTAATTTAGTTACTTTTGGCACATCGAATAACGTAATCGATTTGATTTTATCTCATAATCTTGATACTGACTTATTTTAACGAGTACACCGAGTTTCTGGTATTTCATACTAAGTTTGTAGGTATTTGATGTCAATAAAGAAAGAAAGAAACCGGAAGAATCACGAAAGAAAAGAAAGAAAAGTCAAAAGGGAAAAGTCATAATTTTTACCCACAATTCAGATGAGTCATCTAAAGAAAAGTTGAAGATATCAAGTTCACGAGTACGTAGGAAGAAACGGCACCTCAATCAGAGTCCCGGTGTGAAAGTTATGAGCAGTCAAAGCTTAAAGAAAAAGTCAAAGGGAATTCGGACCGATCCGGATCGGACCGATCCGAAATGCCAATTTCCAGAGAACCCCGAACCGAAGACGGATCGAAGTTGAAATAAAATAAATGAACCGATCCATTTTGGATCAATTCGTCCAAGAAATAAATGAACCGATCCGGATTCAAGCCATATCGAACCGAAGGAGGACCGGAGCGGTCCGACTGTCGAATTTGGATTTTTTACTCTTCTTCTAATGGAGAGTCCTAGTTCAGCTAAAACTCTTGGAGTCTTGTAGGTTATTTAAACCCGAGTTATTATCATTTTAAGAACGGAAAATTTATCTAATTTTTCCCTTTTCAGTTAAAACCCTAGTTTGAAGATTTATTGCAAATATAATTCCAAGATTGAAGATTGTTCAGATATCGGTGATTACAAGTATTTTTAATTGATGGTTTTAGTGATTTGGTAAGATTAGTGGTTAATTTCTTATGTTCAATCTTCTTTTTACATCATTCTACAATTCTTCCTTAGTTTAATCATGATTTCCCGCAATTCAAAAATCGTTTTAATTAGTTTCAGCATGTTAGGCTAGATTTTCTAAGGTCGGGATACATGAACTCAACCTGATGTGGTAGTTGCATGTGTATAAAATTAATCCTCTAAATTTAATGGTTTATTATGATTGTTTTGCGTAGAAATGCGACAATTGTAGATCTTTGGATCTCGTTTGCTTCCGGGTAACCACGATGCTTTAGAATGTAATTCGAGTGTAACTATCGCAATACCGATTTACTCGTCCTCTGATTAAGTACGGTGCGGGCTTGAACCTCATGTACGTAATTCTTGGGAGTACTAAATTATGGGTCTAATTATTCATATAAATTTACGATTAGTTTTATACCAGCAATGCATTAGGGTTGAGGGATTGTATTCCCGTCTTGTTTTCTTCATCATATAGTTCAAGTTTCAGTTTAATCATCATCAGTAAGTTAGGTAATTTAGACTTCTTGCATTCCATTCATTCATTAGTCCATTAGTTAAGTATTTTCCAAATTGCATTTAGTTGTAGACAATTCTCAAACCAAATCATCTTTTTCTTTCTTCTTAGAGTCAGAGTTAGGATTTCTTCGTCTATCCAACGTCGTTACAACTCCGTTGTCCTATTTCCCTGTGGATACGATCCCGACTTATCGAATTATTACTAACGAGACAGGCTTGCACTTGATCCTCGAGAGTACGCATTTCTGAGACACATTCTTAGTCGCGTCAAGTTTTTGGCACCGTTGTCGGGGAATTAGGTAGACTTAGGATTAGATCGAGTCAATCTAAAACTTTGACCAAAAATATTTAAAAAATCCAAAAATATATAAAAATTTAGAAAAAAAGAAAAAAAATATTCATCATCATCTCTCATAAGCCCGTTAATGCAAAATTCTGAACTCACTCCAACTCCCCATATTAGTCCAACCCACATTCATGAAAACCCGATTATTGAGTACGACACTGATAGCCCTCGCACTCCTTATGCTCCACAATTCTGGGTTCCACCTCCCACATCGTCGCACTCAATCTCGAATAACACTTTGTTTTCCCTCTTAGGACACAGTTCAGAGCGCGCTCCAAGTATACCAAGTCTTTGAGAGAGAGAGACATGTCGCAACACGGTAGTGTAGCTACAGATGAGGGAGAGGCCCCATATCGCCCTTTGAGAGACGTCTTATATCCCGAGCGCACTGTCACTCTGGGATGCATTGTACTACCGTACAATGTTGGGCAATTTCTCTTTAGGAATGGGACGATCCAGATACTTCCCACTTATCACGGAATGGATTCAGAAAACCCATATGCCCACATCATGGAATTTGAGGAGGCGTGCGAGACTCTCAGTGATCAAACTCGCACAAAAGATGGGCTACGCCTTAAACTCTTCCCATTCTCGCTAAAGGATAAGGCTAATCCATGGCTATGGTCTTTACCTCCAAATTCGATTTCATCATGGAACGAGCTACAATCCAAATTTCTCAAGAAGTTCTTTCCTCCACATCGAATGATTTCCATCAAGGCTCAAATTCAAAATTTTCGACAATTAGAAAATGAGTCATTCGATTGATGCTACGAGCATTTCAATGAGTTAGTTGCTTCTTCTCCCCATCATGGTTTTGATAAAACACAAGTCATTTTCTTTATCTATGATGGGCTGAACATTAATTTCAAGCAACTCGTTGAAACCATGAGTAGTGGTCCATTTGTCAACTAAGACGCCCACGATGCTGAGCTTCACCTGAGGTATGTCGTCGAGACTACCAAATCCTGGGATACATTTGACCCTAATGCTCAAAATCAAAATCATGAAGTGACCACCACTCCATCGGCGTCCGGCCTATTTCATGTAGAAAAGAATTCTGTGACGGGCAATCGACTTGATATACTTGAGAAAAAAATGCGAGACCTATGTGAGGTATATGGAAGAGAACCAACTGGATCCATCCCAAACCCCGTCGAGAAGGTGTGCAATTTGTGAGGCGGGTCATTCAACTGAGGAATGCCCGACTATACCCACCTACAAAGTGATGCTTCAAGAACAAGTAAATGGTATATGAGGATTCAAGGGTAATTTCGGTGCACCGCACGATAATTCTTATTACCCTTCATGGAAAAACCACCCTGGTTTTAGCTATGGGCAACAACATGCTGCGATGAATCCTAATTCACATGTTGCCCCTCCTCCACCACTGCACTTTCAACAAGCTCCACACATGCAAGGACATGTGCAAGCACCACCACCTCAAGGAGCATATATCACTCCACCGTGGAGAAATCTCGAGGATACGATCAACCACTTTATCAATACCCAGACTGCAACTAATGCTAGGCATGAGCGCATGATCAACGACATGAATATGAACATTTCACAGTTGAAATTATAATTGAGTATCCAAGAGAAAGGCAAGTTTTCTGCCCAGGTCCAAAGACTGCCCCAAGGTCAAACTAGTGTTAGCTCCACCTTGACAGAACATCAGGAGCAATGTCAAACTGTGACCACTTTTCGTAGTGGGAGAGTCATTGATTTATCACCTCCCCCGCATGACGCAATCAAAGACAAGGAGATTTCACCCAGCACGAAAGAGGCCGAAGATGTCTCCTTGAAGGAAATTAATAAATAGGACACTAGTGAGCCCGAGGTAGTAGTGAAAGCAACCCACCACGGCACCATTTCCTCAATGGTTGATTCCTTCCCATAAAGGAAACCCCCGTGATGAAGTGCTAGACGTACTAAAGCAAGTGAAATTAAATTTACCTTTCCTCGATGCCATTAAGCAAATTCCATCTTATGCAAAAGTCATCAAAGACTTGTTGATAGTAAAGAGGAGGATGAAGGTAAAAAAAATGTCTTTCTAGCATAGAACGTGAGCTCCATCCTACTCAATGATCTCCCACCCAAGTTCAAAGATCCCGGTGCACCCACCATTTTCTGCATCATTGGAGAAAATAAAATTGAGAAAGCCTTACTTGATTTGGGAGAAAGTGTCAATATACGCCCATACGCCATCTATAGGCAACTTGATTTGGGCGACCTCAAGCCCAAAAAGGTCACTCTCCAGTTAGCGGATTGAACCGTGAAGATCCTAAGAGGCATAGTTGAGGACGTGATCGTCCAAGTTGACATTTTCTACTTCCCGGTAGACTTTGTCATTTGGGACACGGAACCCTCCTTCACCTCGAGCAACCATGTTCCCATCATTCTTTAGCGCCCATTCTTAGCTACAGCTAATTCCATCATCAATACTCAAAATGGTAAAATACAAATCACTTTTGGGAGCATGACTTTAGAGACTAACATCTTCCATATCGCCCAACAGACAGGGGAAGAAATTGATCTTCACGCGGTGAGCCTAATAGACGAGATCGTAGAGAAGTATTTCGAGGAAAATTATTGTGGAGACTCCCTAGGGTCCTGTTTAGTGTCGATCCACGAGAGTGAGGGGACATACACCGCATTCGAGAGGGAAGTTGAGGAGTTGAGAGAGTTACTTGAGGAAAAAACGTCAGACGAGGGCGCGAGAGATGTAAATTGGGTTTCTCCATTCAAGGAGTTACCGCTGAGAGAAACACACATGGTTCCCTCCAAAACTACCATCCCATATTAAATATGCATACCTAGGAGAGGATGAGACATTTACTATTGTTGTCTCCTCTAGCCTAGACGAAGAGCAGGAGGGTAAATTGCTAGAGATTCTAAGGAAGTACCAAGGTGCTTTTGGTTGGTGCATTGCTGATTTGAAAGGTATAAGTCCTTTGATTTGCACCCACCAGATCCATATCGAAGAGGATGTCAATACCTTGAGAGAAATGCAAATAAGGCTAAACCCTAATATAAAAGAAATGGTGAGGACCGAAATCTTTAAGCTATTGGATGCTGGGATTATCTACCCAATCTCGGATAGCAAGTGGTTGAGCCCTATTCAAGTTGTCCCGAAGAAGTCGGGCATGACAGTGATTGAGAATGCTAAGGGAGAGCTAGTTCCCCAACGTACCACCACTGGGTGGCGCATTTGCATTGATTACCGAAAACTCAATGTGGGAACTAGGAAAAACCATTTCCCCTTACCATTGTTTGATCAGATGCTTGAAAGAGTATTGGGCCACCCTTACTATTGCTTCCTTTATGGTTATTCCGGATATAACCAAATTGAGGTAGATATACTTGACGAGGAGAAAATGACTTTCACTTGCCCTTTTGGTATGTTTGATTACAAACGTATGCCATTCGGCTTGTGTAATGCACCCGCGACATTTTAAATGTGCATGTTGAGCCTATTTAGCGACATGGTCGAGAGAGGACTTGAAGTGTTCATGGACGATTTCAGCGTTTTTGGCACCTCTTTCGATCTTTGTCTTAAAAAACTGGAAAAGGTACTTGCCTGGTGTGTGGAAAAGAACTTAGTGCTGAATTGGGAGAAATGCCACTTCATGGTCACTGAGGGAATAGTTCTTGGCCACATAGTTTCATCCAAGGGGATAGAAGTTGATAGATCTAAGATAGATGTCGTAGCCGATCTACCCCCACCAAAATCGCTCAAAGATGTGCACTCCTTCTTGGGCCATACGGGATTTTATCGAAGGTTCATTAAGAACTTTAGCCCCATCGCTAGGCCCTTAAGCAACCTACCCATGAAGGACACCCCATTTGAGTGGATGGAAGCATGCCATCGCGCTTTTGAAAAATTAAAAACCATGCTTGTGTTCGCTCCCATCATGCAAGTTCTGGATTGGTCCCTACCAATCGAACTTATGTGTGATGCTAACGATTATGCGATAGGGGCTATTTTGGGCCAAAGGAAAGACAATAAGGCTCATGTCATCTACTACGCTAGCCGAACTCTTACCGGACAACAACTCAATTATTCCACTACAGAGAAGGAGTTACTAGCTGTAGTCTTCGCTCTTGACAAATTTCGGTCCTACCTTATCGGTTCTCCCATCACTTGCTTCACCGACCACGCGGCGTTGAAATAACTACTTGCGAAGAAAGACGCAAAACCGTGCCTAATAAGGTGGATCCTACTCCTACAAGAGTTTAATATCTTCATTAAAGATAAGAAAGGAATAGAAAACGTCATTGCCGACCACTTATCACGGCTTTCGTCCGACGTGCCTAGTGATCCAATACCCATAGACGAATACTTCCCAGATGAGAAACTCTTTGCTACCACTTTTTTGCCCTGGTTTGCAGATATAGTTAACTACCTTATCACGGGAGTCGTCCCTCCCGATTGGACATCGCAAGATAAGAAGAGGTTTATTACTTGGTCACGCATATTTTTCTATGACGATCCTTTCCTGTTTAAATATTGCGCCGACCAAATCATCTTAATTTGTGTACCGAATGGCGAGATCTCGAAAGTCATCCAATTTTGTCATTCAAAAACTTGTGGAGGACACTTTTCGACAAAAAAGACGGTCGCTAAAATTCTGCAATGCGGCCTCTATAGGCCCACAATATTTCAGGATGTGAATAATGCTTATAAATCTTGCAATAGGTGCCAAAGGATGGGAGATATTACCCAATTAGACATGATGCTATTAACCCCGATACTCATTATTGAGATTTTCCACTGCTGGGGTATTGACTTCATGGGCCCTTTCCCCCCTCCTTTTGTTTCATATACATCCATGTTGCGGTTGACTACATTTCCAAATGGGTGGAAGCCATAGAGACCAAGACAAATGACAACAAAGTGGTGATTAAGTTCCTACAGGAATACATACTTTCCCGCTTCGGTGCTCCGAAAGCGATAATTAGTTATAATGGCACGCACTTTTGCAATAGTCCATTCGCGAAGCTCATGAGAAAGTATGGTGTCGTTCATAAGGTTGGAATGACTGATCACCCACAAACGAATTGGCAGGGCGAACTAGAAAATCGAGAAATCAAGAACATTCTTAAAAAGATCGTCAATCCTACCCGAAACGATTGGTCACTTAGATTGAACGATTCGCTATGGGCCTATCATACCGCATACACAAATCCTCTTGGAATGTCCCCATTCCACTTTGTGTATGCCAAACCTTGTCATCTTCCCATGGAATTAGAGCAGAAGGCGTATTGGGTGATTAAGGAGTTAAACTTTTCCATGGATAAGGCCGGTGAAGATCGTAAGCTTCAATTCAATGAGCTAGAAGAGATACGAAATGATGCGTACGAGAACGCAAAAATTCCCAAAGAAAGGATGAAACTCGCTCATGATACCATCATTCGCCACAAAGATTTTATTCCCGAACAAAAAGTTCTTATTTATAAATCTTGACTTCATCTCTTTCCGAGAAAGTTGCGGTCACAATGGTCTGGCCCGTTCGTTGTGAAGAATGTTTTCCCTCACGGAGCTGTTGAGTTAGTCGATTTGAAAGGGGGAAATATGTTCAAGGTAAATGGATAATGCCTAAAGCCATATCTAGAGGCGTGTGTGGAAGAAATCGACACCATTTGGTTATCGGACCCCGTTTACGGGTAGAGTGAGCTGCTACGGTGAGGTCATCGTACCCCCGACGCGTATGGGGTTAATTCTTATGTATAGTAGACGAGAGTCATGTGAGTAGTGAGAGTTCATAGGATTAGGGTACAATAAGGTGAGATCATTCAGATATTTCGAGAAATTGAGTCAAATTGCATTGATCATAGGAATCGAGAGGGTGTTGAACCAAAATTGACAGGAAGCAGTGTGGAGAGTCGAAAACTTTCAGAGAAGAGCGATCGAAATTAAGTTAAGGGGAGAAATCCAGCTCAATGCAAGAACCGGACCGGTTCTTTTATTTTTGAGCCGGACTGGTCCGGATCGGATCGGTTCATTTATTTTAGAGCCAGATCGATCCAGTAATTAAAAATCTTGAAAATTAAAAGGATCGGACCGGTCCGATCCTATACCAGTCGGATCGATCCGGTTTCTGCAGTCTTTCCCCTTTCCCTAGGTGTACCCCCCTTCTCCCCAATCCCTTCCCTCCCCTCCCAATTCGTCCCATACCCAACCCTTCAACATACCTCCCAAATACATCCCATATTTCCCTCCAAACCCCTTCCCTCCACTTCCAAACCCTACCCACACTTTTCACTTATAAATACACACCCAATTCCCCCATTTTCCTCCACACCTCCAACCACATCCCTCCTCTCTTCTCTCTACCTATTTTTTTTCCAGCAACCACTCCATGTCCTCATGGCCCAACGACATTCCCCCATCAAATACGACTCCACTGAAATCCTACCCTCCGGTAATGGTGAATTTCATTCCGTCCAAGAGGAGCGGTGGTGCAATCATTTCTTTGGTCCGGATCGCAAACTCCACATGGAGCGCGCAGTCTAATGAACGGGGCTGCCTAATTCCGTCACCGCTCTCTTCATACCTAGGGGTTGGTGATGTTTCCTTAATGAACCCTATGAGGCGGTTTGGGCTGCCGAGGTACGCTCTTTCTATGGCTCCCTTGTTCGAACGGGCCAATTCAAGTCTCAAGCCTATGTTGACGGTACCATCATTCCCTTTTCGTTGGCCCTTCTCACTGCCAAGTTGGGCGAATATGACGTTCCTAATGTTCAAGACTACACATACCCAAGGAATGTCGTCCCGGTAGATAAGGACCTGATTATGGAGCGAATTGCCCCCAACGTTGCATGGAGGGGGGAGACTATCGCTGTTGGCCGACTTAACGAGAAATCACGCCTCACATTCTAAATTGTGTGTGCCAACATTCTGCAAACTTCCAACGATTGTGCGATGCATCCCCGTCAAGCGACATTAACATACCACCTCTTCGATACCCACACTCCAATTAACCTAGCTCGCACCCTATATGCTGACATTCTCGTTGCAACTATGGATGAGAAAGGTGCAACCCCACTTTCATATGCAAGCCTGATTACCTCCATTCTCAAATATGCTGGCATTGAGGCTCCGCTAGACTGTACTCGCCTCCCCGGTCCCTTTGGACAGGGAACCCGCACTCGGAGTGCCAAAAACTGGCCATCATTTGGGCACGATGTGGAAGTGATGATGAGGACAATGCTGCATCGAGTACAGACGAGGAAAAAGAAGAAGCAGGTGCTGATTTGGAGATGGGAGACGTGGGTGTGGATGAAAAGTCGGCCGAAGAAGAAGACGACCCTGATTTCGAATGGGTGGGTAGCGACCTCACTAATCGTAAGTCGGCCCTCGAGATGAGATTCAACAACTTTATGATCGCCTACCGCCGTGATACAATCATGATGTTTCGTTTCCATGTGGACTTGTACCGATGCCAAGGGGATCCCAACGAGCCATTGCCATCCTACTTTTATGACCCTTATGGCCCTGATGCATCCAGCTCTTCCCACCCACCGCTCCAGTGAAGCTTTGTGTGTTTGTGGCAGTTTTTAGTTATTTCCCTTGTTCACATGTTGTATGCTCTTTCCTATTATTGTACCACAGTCCTGTTTTATAAAAATCTGCATTTTCTCCATTTATTTGTTTTATTTATCGCACTTCTTATTTATCCTTATTTAGATTTTAGTCCTTTTTGCTTGAGGACAATGCAAAAGTCTAAGTTGGGGGGGTCACAAGTGCGTATTTCTAAAACTTCACAAATGTTCAAAAATGTCTAGAAATTTCAAAAAATCATAAAATCTTGAAAAATCCAAAAATATTTTTGTTCAAAATAAATAAAAATTGGAATTCAAAATTTTCAAGAATGTCATTAAAAGTCGATTAAAGTCTCAAGTTGTAAAATTCAAATACAGAAAGCCGAAATAGACCGAAGATGGAAATTGTGCGAAAATTGACGACTTAACAAATAAGTGTGGAGATTAACAAACCCGGTGAGATTCAAGCCTTTCATCTTTGTGAAATTTATAAATCAATCCGAGTTAATTGTTAACTCAAAGTTCTTTTCAACGCACAAAAAGTCGTCGAGGATCTCAATCCTTTCATTTTGATCGATTTTGATAAACATGTGTGATATTGCCTTAAAAAGCGTGCTAAAAATCTCTAAATTAAGCTCATCTCGAAATGCATATGATAAATTAATTAGTATGTTGGATAATGAAGTAGGCCCTCGTTTGTCACCTAAAAATATTGGCCAGAAAAAGTAACCAAAAATTATCCCTTTTGTAACCCAAATTGAGCCAAATAAATTTTTCCTTTTGTTTGACAACCCGAAAACCCAAAAAGCCCGAAATTGTGAAAATCAAATATTTATCAAATAAAGTCCGGAAAGTACATAAAAAGGGGCAAAAAAAAATAGATATGCTCGACAAAAATAGCAAGAAAAGAAAAGAAGTGGAAAATAAAAACAAAAATAGAGAAAAAGAAGAGAAAATGAGGAATAGCCCGAAAAAGCACTAACTGACATCATAAGAAAAAATTTCCAATTTTGAAATTCTTAACCTTTTCCAATTTTACCCAATACACCATATAACCCGAAAAAGTCCTGACCGAGTCCAAATTATGAAATTGGTTACCGCGTGGAGAGCTAAGACACCAAAAGATAATAAAAGAGATTGAATGCGTAAATAAGAGGCAATGTCCCCATTTTTAAAATCGTATTCTGTTGATGAGATCCTATCATTATAAATTTTCATCTTTCTACTTGTGTGCGTGACTTTGAGAGCATTATATTTACTCTTTTTATCACGCATAGCGAGAGAATAAGGCACATTCCGAGTGATTCGTTTGTGAGAGCATTCCGTGAGAATTTGAAATCAAAACGAATTTTCGGATAAGTAACATAATGGTCAATCGGTGGAAATTCGCGGTTAAATTTTTGGCTTCGCACACATGAGCAATATGATTTGAGACTCTTGAACATGACTTAATGATGACTATTTTCTGGAAAAGTTTGAATTATACAATTTCTACGTATTTTGAGTTTCTTTGAGTCGAATTTTGTGGGTATATTCTCTGCAAACCCTCACGAGATACCACTCGTCATACTAGGGTAACCTAGGGGTATAAAGGCTTGTTGCATATGCTAAATGCAATTGCTTGCCCGCGAAAAAGGTATTCTATCCCAAGAAAATGATTTTCAAGAGTTGAGCCATGCTAGGATTCTTTTACATTGCTCGGGACACGCAAAGTTCTAAGTTAGGGGGATTTGATTAGGCATAAATTCTTCCCAATTTATCCCTTTAATTTAGTTACTTTTAGCACCTCGAACAACGTAATCGATTTGATTTTATCTCATAATCTTTCTACTAACTTATTCTAACGAGTACACTGAGTTTTTGGTATTTCGTACTAAGTTTGCAGGTATTTGATGTCAATAAAGAAAGAAAGAAACCGGAATAATCGCGAAAGAAAAGAAAGAAAAGTCAAAAGGGCAAAGTCATAATTTTTACCCGAAATATTGTGACAACTCGCCTACTAAAATAAGAGGTGGCTAGCCCGATACTCTAATAATCGTAGCAATCATAGATGGTCCATTCTTAGCATCACTGTCGTTAAAATAATAGTACGAGATAACCACCAATTATTTTAGAAAACGGACTGTCAAATTAAATTTTGTAAGTAAAAGAAAAGCACTTAGACAGTCCCATTTACAAAAATGGTAGATACCAAAAATCAACGGGTAAAAATATAACAATATGCATAAAAATGATAACCGAATAAGGTGTCGATCAACAGATTAATACAACACAGGTTACACCGAGTATTACAATTAAATATCACATTATAATAAATGAGTACAAAGCATGGGCAACACGCCCGAATAAATAAATTGAACATAACTAGAGTACAATGGAAATAAGCGTCTATAACAACATCCTACAACATTCGCAAAATGCCATAGCTCCAGGACAACTGGAACGGAAAGGTCAATACGTGCGTCCTTACGGTAGAGCACCTGAACGACAAGGAATACATATAAAACAACGAAATATATATGGGTCAAGGCCCGGTTTGATATGATTACCATCTGACTAAAATTCATGACAATTATGAACGTAACTATCTCTCGCAATTAAATATAAAGGTTCTCACCTCTCATTCTAAAAGCACAATCTAGCGCAATATCAATGAAAATGCTCAATATTCATGTAATAAATGGGAGAACTTATCTACATTACTCAAGGAGACATCAATTCAATTATTCACAATCTAAATACACAATTCCTTTTCTCTCTAGGAAATACATATATGGCAATTCATTTTACAAAATGTTTACCAATTCAATTTTATCTCATAACATTCTATTTCCTTTCTTCCATCCAAGGAAATATATTTAAAGCAACTTTTATTATCATAAAATGCTTTTTCATATCATAACTTCTCATTTCCCTTCTTCCATCCAGGAAATGCATTTAAAGTAACTTTATTATCATAAAATTCTTTAACATCAATAATGTCCTACATTTTTAAGAATAGTTATATTTCATATCATATAACGTTTCTAAGACCACCGTCTGGGTTTCCCCACTGTACGCGCCCCTAAATGGCTATCATCTTCCAGGGCCTATCAAATAAGACAACCTGGGCACCTACAACACGAGACGTTATGAAGTGGCCATATACCAGTGAGTGAGTCATAACCACATCGGGAATTACCCCACATCGCTAAATAAACATATAATAACCGGTCATATGTCCGAGGACTATATTCACCTGTATTCATTAGGCCGGGGACTTCACCTCACGCGCGTAACTTCCTTTATGATAACGATTTAGAGAGGTGTGTTTACGTAAATTATCATTTACGAAAATCATGTTTTCATTTTGAAAACATTCACTGTTGATGTAAAAAATTAGATGGTGTCTAATTATTTAATCAAAGATAAATTTAAATGAGACAAAGAATTTTTAAAGTGGTTCAGCCTTGTAAGAATGGCCTACGTCCACTGTTTCTGTTATTGCTGAGTGTTTGGGAATTCTCGACTACAGGATTTGTCAAGAAATTCGAGTCCCCTCTAAATGAGGATGTACAATGTATTTATAGCCCTTAGGTTGTACATGTGAAAGGGTAAATAATTAATGCCCCTTAAGCGTATACATCTGTATGATAAGCATTCAATGAATACTCGAACTGTTGGTTATTTTGCAATTAATACTGTGGTCGAGATGCAGCTCAGACCGCCTTAGTTGCTCGATATTCAGGAGTTCCTCGGATCAATGAAGTTCCTCGGATTATTCCTGTTACTTGGAGTGTCTGAGTTGATCGGGGAGGCAGAGTTCCTCATTGCTAAAGTGATTGTATAAATATCTGTAGGTTCCACGTAACCTGACACGTGTCTTCCTGTGATTCATCCACGTCAGCATGTCAATTTTGGTATCAACAGAAGCCCCCAATGTTTCATAGTTTGAAATTTAAGGAGTATGGAGCATTCTTTCTCGGAATATGACAATTTTAAATGATCCTCCTGATTTTTAGGAGTGTTTCCTTCGTATTTATTTTTCCTTCCAAATTCGAAGAATCAGACTTTTTGAATTTTATAACTGCTTCAATCTTCGCGCACTTTTTGTCCTTTTAGCCGCCGGTAGCGTAATCGTTTCTTTTTGTAATCATTTACTTTACCGTTTCCCGAGACAAAGTATTTAAGAGTCACAGACAATCCCACCGTCTTCTACTTTTTCAAATTTCTGTCTTCGAGTTTTCCATTGTCTCTCTCTCTCTTGTGCGTTCATCTTTTCCATCGTTCGTTGTCAATAGATCCCCTTTTTTTCTGTAAGATCTTCTTCCTTCTTCTTCATTTCTTTTATTCATCATGGTTTATCTTGTTGAATATATTGAGAAGTTCCGTCCTGATTTTTCTATCCCTTCTTGGGTAATTCTGGAGGGACTTTCTGAGCCTTCAGATTATTTCCGCTTGGCTGAGGGACATTGGTTTCCCATTCTCTTTATTGCTGAGTGTGGATTTTTTTTTCCATCAAATCCTTTATGTTTAGAATTCTGTCAATACTTTGATGTTGTTCCTGCAAAAATAGCCCCCAACATATGGAGAATAGTTAATGGGGTGAATAGGTTAAATCAAATTCATGGAACTCGCATAGGAATTCCTGAGATTATGTTCTGTTATAGATGGGCAGTTGGGGATAATACTTTTTATTTAAAAACTAGATTTTTAAATAGGGCTTTAGTGGTCAATCTCCCAGATGCCAATAGGGACTATTTCGAGCATGGGGTTGTTATTAAAAATTGGCAACATGCTCCTTTAATTGGAGATAAAGTATATCAGGGTCCCAGATGTCCTCCCTATGGCAATGGGATAGGTTATATTTATTTTATTTTATTTCTGAAATTATGCTTTCATTATGTTTGATAAAATGTGTGACTGATATTTCAGTGTGTATTTATTTGCAGTTGATAGTAAGAGAAAAGCTCCAAAAGAGGCAGAAGTTAACATAAAACACTTGAAACTTATCTGGAGCTTGCATCAGATAGTTGCAGATGAGCACATTAGGTCTGCTTCATACTTGCTGCAGGATAAGAGCTACACATATTCTTTTACTACTCGTCCGGTGATCAGTAATATTGAACCGGTGCCAGTTCCTGAAGATTCTTCTCCTGAATCACACATTCCCGTGAGTCAGAAGATCGGTAAAAGAAGAGTTCCTGCCATTTTCGAGAAATCTGCCTCTGTTGGGTAGGAAAAAAGAAGTAAGTCTGATGTCCTAGAGGGGACAAAGAAAATAGATGTTGTTCCTTCTGTTACAACCAAGAAGGCTGCTGAGAAGCCCCCAGTGGCTCCGAGAAAGAATGATGCTCCCAAGGAAGTGATTACCATTTCCCCGACCAAGAGTTCTTCCTTGGTCGAAACTGTTCCTGTGCTCCCGAGGAGGCTGAAGAAAAGCTCCTCGGTCAATTTGTCTAAAACCATTTCCCAACCCCCAGTTATTGATACTGGTGTTCCTACCATTATTCCCCCGAGCTCTGCCATGAGCTCGGTGAAGACTTGGATCATCCCCGAGATCCAAGGACTTGAAGAAAACTTTTCTTGGGATGCGCTCATCTCTTTGGCTACTCGCCATATTGCTTCAGTAAGTTTTTCTTGTTTCGAATCTTTTTTATCTTTTCCTTATTGTATTTGTCTCTATACTCACTTGTAGTTATTTCCTTTTTCCAGTTGGTGAGCTGTTTTAATACAATTGTGAAGAAAGATGAAGCAATCAAGGCTTTTAGCTCCTCGTCTGGTGTGGAGGAAGCTTTAGTGGGTTTGACCCAATCTCTGAAGGACTCCTGTCGGAAATATGACGAGGATAAAGCTGATTGGGAGAAGAAACTAGCCTTGGTCGAGGAAGAGAAGGCTCAGATTGTTGAAGTCTCCAAGGGGTTGGAGAGCAAAGTGAAAGATTTAAAAGAGAAGAATAAGGAGCTTGACGAGAAGCTCAAGAATTTTGGTGAGCTTGAGAACAAGCTCAAAATTACTGAGGAAGAACTAACCCATCTTCGCGAGGTAAATCGTCAAAAGGAGGAGGTGGAAGGCAAGCTGAAGTCTTCCGAGGAGCTTTTATCCGAGAATCTATCCTTGGATAAAACAAAAAGAAAATTAGTTGTGAAGAAGTCCTTCAGCGTTGGCTGGGACAAGGAATGGAATAAAGGAGTGGCTGCAATGATGGTGCAAGTTGAGTATGGCAGTCTCAAGTACTTCAAAGATGGCTGGGTTGCTGATCTACAAGAATTGAAGGTTGATGAGGGTTTTGACCTATTTCAATGACATATTCCTGGCCCCCCTCCAACTCCCGAGGAAGAAGAAGAGGATGAAGCTGCCTCTGAAGAGTCCTCCATGGTTGTGGGTGATTAAATCCCTGCCCCACAAGTTATCCAGCCGACCAACGAGCAACTTCCACTTCTGGTTGCCTTATCCGAGAAACCTCCTGCTCTTGTTGAGCAACCTTCTATTCCTGCCGAGCAACCTAGCTCCTCTTCCCAGGCTCCCGAGAAAGTTTTGGGAGACAAGGAAAAGGTGTAAAGTTGTTCGGTACTTTATCTTTGTTTTATTTTCTTTTGGCACCTATAACTTTGAACTTTGTACTCCTTTTTCCATGATGTAATAAAACTTGTATTTTTGATCATACATGTTGTTGATTCTTTCTTTCATACTTTGTTTGCATTCTTATTAATTCTTGCCTTCTCCTCTTTTACTAGTTTGTGGCCAGAATGGAATTTTTGTCTGCTAATGATACAAAACTGATGAGGTAATGCAATGAATACTTTAAGGCTGGTCATACTGATTTGGATGAATCACAAATTGTAGACATCCTCGGCCAAGATGCTTCGGAGCAGGCAATTGAGGCTTATCAATATCTGAAGTGTCTGCTTGATTGTGCGGTAGCCAATAATGTGGCTTATTATGAAATGATTAAAGACTTACAAGGCACTTTTGATGAACTTCAATAGCAATACAAAGAATCTTCATCTCTTTTGCATGAGGGGTATGAAAAGAAATTTCAACAACTCAGTACTGACAAGGGCCATGACAAGATGTTTGCTGCTTATGAAGTGAGAGAGAGAACTTTGAAAACAGAGGTCGAGGAGCATAGGAAAATAGCTGAGTTGTTGGAGCAAGAGAATAATAATCTGCGAAAGGAACTAGCTCAGTTGAAGTCTGTTGCCTCCTCGTCAAATGCCTTGGTCCCTGCGACTGACGAGGGATTATCCTTCTTGGAAGTTGAAAACGCTAAATTACGAGATGAATTGGAGACTTTGAGAAGAGCTGGTCCTTCTACTCCTGCTCGGGGACGAGCAAGAACTTCTCGGGGATGAGCAAGAGCTGCTTCGAATACTGTCGAGGAACAGGGTACTCCACCTGCTCGGGGACGACCAAGAGTTCTTCGGCCTACTATTGAAGATGATCGAACTCAATCAGTATTAGAAATCAAGTATTCTAATTAATGGAGAAAAATCAAGCTTTATCTGAAATGTCTAAGAAAATCCAGAACTTGGACGAGCAACTTGCTGCACAGAAATCTTCCTTGGAGAATAAGAAATTTTTTTTCCAGAAGCCTTCACGAGCAGTTAGAAAGATTAACTTATCAATTTCCTAAGCAGCCCCGAGAATTCTGGATGGCAGGTTACAACGAAGCCCTTTACCATTTGGATGCTCGTATTGAACATGCCAATAATGAAGGCTACAAGCAGGGGTGGTTGAACGTTCTGGGTGTACTGAAACTGGAGCAAGGTCACTATCTATGGGATTACCATAACCCTGGGCTGCTCGATCTACCAGTTCCACCTTACAAGCTTGACATGAGCTGTATACCTGCTCGGGCTATTCCCCGGTGCTTGATTTCTAAGTATCTCGGTGATTATAATCTTCATTCTAATGCGGAGCTATCTCGCCCCGAGCACCTGCTGGATAGACCATCCGTAATGAATGTTAGGATGCTTCAAGACCTTAACTTCATCAATTCTCCCTATTCGTTGGAGGATCCTCCTACTGGTGAGGAACATATTTCAAAAGCACAAGGAAAGAAACCAATAGAATAGGAATCTCTATGTAATTGTTAGTATACATTTTATTATCAATGTACTTCATTTTTCAACTTAATGAAAGACATATGTTCTGTTTGCAAATATTGATTGTCATTGTCTTGTAGTTATGAAACACTTTTCACTCGTGTATGTATCTCTGTTTAAAAAAAATAACAATATTGTGTATCTTGTCGACCAACTATAGTTGATTCAAGCTTGTTGTCGGGTAGCTTAAATTTGTAGTAATCATTTACCTGACCAAAAATAATGAAGTTTTGCTTCTCGACCAAGTAATAAAAATTTAAATTGGTCTTCTATTACATTGGTAAAATGTTTCTGACCAACAATGGTCAACATCTTTTAATTTTCAACCAATATATCTTGGTGAATTTTTCTTTTCTCGACCAACTTTTTGGAAAATATATTTTTCTTCCTAACCAACCGAAGTTGGCATTTTTAGGAATATTTTTGCCTCCTAACCAAACTGAGTTGGCATTTTTAGGAGTATGGTTTCCTAACAAACCGAAGTTGGCATTTTTAGGAATATTTTTGCCTCCTAACCAAACCGAGTTGGCATTTTTAGGAGTATGGTTTCCTAACCAACCTTAGTTGGCATTTTTAGGAATATTTTTGCCCCCTAACCAAACCGAGTTGGCATTTTTAGGAGTATGGTTTCCTAACCAACCTTAGTTGGCATTTTTAGGAATATTTTTGCCTCCTAACCAAACCGAGTTGGTATTTTTAGGATTATTTTTGTTGTTGCTAAGCAGTGTAGTGTGTTGCACTAGTATTCCCCAAAAAAATTTCAATAAAAGGAGAGAGGCTGGCAAAATATCGTCATTTTATTCATACTGATGGAACTGCTTTACATGAGATTTTACATCACTGATAGTATTTGCGCAAATGTTCTGCGTTCCATGCATTCTTAAACTCCTCCCTCTCTAAAGTTGCTATTCGGTAGGTTCCTGGTCGAACAACCTCTGTAACTCGGTATAGTTCATGCCAGTTTGCCTCCAATTTGTTGTGCTTCTGAATGACTTTCTTTAGCACATAATCTCCTTCTTTTAGGTCACACTTTTTCACCCTCTTATTGTAGAACAGAGTTGTTCGTTGTTGGTAAGTAGCATTCCTAATGGCTGCTTCTTCTCTAACTTCCTCGAGCATGTCCAAATCCAATCTTCTCATCAAGTCACTGATTGGGGAGTTGAAATTCAGTACTCTGTGTGTTGGGAGACCCAACTCGGCAGGTATTACAGCTTCACTTCCAAACGCCAGCATATATGGGGATTCTCCAGTTGCTGCTCGGGGAGTAGTACGATAAGCCCACAGTACTGACTATAACTCGTTGATCCAATTTGCTTTTGCCTCACTTAATCTTTTCTTCAAACCATTTAGCAGTGTCCTGTTCATCACTTCAGTCTATCCATTGCTTTGGGGATGACCTGGTGCTGAGTGTAGCTTCAAAATGTTGGATTGATGGCAATAGGCAACGAATTCCTCATTATCAAATTGCGTTCCATGGTCGGTGATGAATGCATGAGGAAGACCATATCTACAAATGATATTTTTTCAGACAAATTGATATACCTTCTCGTAAGTCATGTCGATAAGAGGCTCAGCTTCTACCCACTTAGTAAAATAATCCACTACGAGATATTTGAACCTTCTTCTGGTCATTGGCAGTGGCCCAACTAAATCTATTCCCCACATAGAAAATGGCCAAGGGGAAGTCATAGGTGTCAACAATGCGTGTGGAGTTCTTCGGATGGAGGAAAAACGTTGGCACTTGTCACATTTCTTAGCATAGGCTATACAATCAGCCCTCATCGTTGGCCAGTAGTATCCCTGCGTCATTACCCTTTGCAAAAGAGTCTGACATGCTACATGTGTTCCACAGGACCCTTCATGGATCTCTTCAATCAATTCTTTCACCTCGGAGGGATGTACACATATTTGTAATCCTACCATAATTCCTCATCTGTACAAAACACCATTAGTCAATACATACCGAGCAACTTTAAACTTCAATTTCTTGGCTGTGAGCTTATCAATTGGTAATTTTCCCTCCTCAATATACGCCCTTATGTGATCCATCCAAGATGGTCCTAAGTCAAGGGTGATAAAATTCATCATCAGGTCTTCATCTATGCTTCGACTAACTAACACTTCAATTGGTATTGTTCTTCGCAGCTCGGTACAAGTAGCTGATGCTAATCGGGCCAGGGGGTCTGCTCTTGCATTCTCCATTCTTGGTATTCTGATCAGCTGAACGGCAATAAATTCTGATACCAACTCCATCACCTTTGCATGATACTTAATCATTAATTCTCCTTTCGCTGCATATGTTCCCAACATCTGATTCACAATTAATTGAGAATCACTGAAAATAATAACCTGTTACGCCTCCATAGTTTTTGCCAAATTAAGACCTGCTATCATGGCCTCATACTCAGCCTCATTATTGGAAGCTTTGAATTGGAATCGTAGTGCATATTCCATGTCGACTTCGTCCGGGCTGTTCAAAATGATCCCTACCCCACAGCCTGTAGTACAAGATGAGCCATCTACATACAACCTCCATATAGGCAACTCGTCTTCTAATTTTTGGTCTGATAGAGTTCCTCGGTGGAATATTTGTTGCTTTCTTTCATCATCTCCTGATACTTCTCGCTCTTTGTCGACCATCTTTTCTTGCCCTTTTACCAACCTAAGTTGGTCTGAGCTCGAATTTAATAATCTTGTAACATCCACTTGCCCTTTTACCAACCTAAGCTGGTCTGAGCCAGTGTTTGTTGACCCTGTAACATCCTCAGGTTGATCGGTGAGCTGCTTTTGCTCTTCGGGGGTATCAGGATAGGTGAATTCTACTATAAAATCTGCTACTGCTTGCCCTTTAAGCGATGACCTGGGTTCATAAATTATATCATATTGGCCGAGCTCTATTGCCCAGTACATCAATCTCCCTGATTTTTCTGGTTTATGAAGGGCTTGTCTTAGCGGCATGTCAGTATATACTATTATAGTATGGGCCTGGAAATATGGCCTCATTCTCCTACTTGCCTCAATTAGCGCAAGTGCCAATTTTTCCAGCTTTGGATACCTGATCTCTACTCCTCGGAAGGCCTTACTTGTGTAATAAATTGGCTTTTGCACTCTATTCTCCATTCTGATCAATGCCGAGCTAACTGCATTCTCTGATACTGCCAGATACAAGTACAATTTTTCTCCCATCACTGGCCTGGACAACAGAGGAGGTGCTCCCAGATACTTCTTCAAGTCTTGAAAGGCCTTCTCACATTCATCATTCCACTCGAAAGTTTTTCGGAGTGTTTTGAAGAATGGGAGACATCTATCAGTTGCTCGCGATATAAATTTGTTGAGTGATGCTACTCGTCCTGTAAGACTTTGCACTTCTTTCTTCGTCGTTGGGGATCGTAGTCCTAATAGAGCTTTGATCTTTTATGGATTTTCTTTAATGCCTCGTTGATTGACGATGTACCCGAGAAGCATGCCTTCTCGTACTCCAAATATGCACTTCGTCGGGTTCAGCTTCATTTGGTATCTGTCCAGTTGATCGAAGGTCTGGCCTAAGTCAGCTAGATGATCGGCAGCCTTCTTACTCTTCGTCAGCATATCATCGACATAGACTTCCATATTGCAACTGATTTGTTGGGCAAATACCTTGTTCATCAGCCGCTGATATGTCGCACCTGCATTTTTCAAACCAAAAGGCATAACATTATAACAATAAGTTCCCCGAGGGGTAATAAAAGACGTAATCTCCCTGTCTTCAGGTTTCATTTTTATCTGATTGTAACCAGAATAAGCGTCCATGAAATTGAGCAGCTCATGTCCCGAGGTAGCATCTACCAGTTGGTCAATTCGGGGCAATGGAAAATGATCCTTTGGGCATGCTTTATTGAGGTCGGTGAAGTCAACACACATCCTCCATTTGTTGTTTTTCTTCTTTAACATCACCACATTGGCTAACCAGTCTGGATATTTAACATCTTCGATGAAACAAGCCTTCTGGAGCTTCTCGACCTCCTCTTGTATATCTTGATTCTCCTCGGGACTGAATACTCTGCTTCTCTGCTCTACTGGCTTGATCTCCTTATTCACGTTGAGCTCGTGACATAAGAAATTTGGGTCTATTCCAGGCATATCTTCATGACTCCATGCAAAAGTTTTCTTTCTATTTCTTAGGAAAGCTATCAACTCCTGTTTTATTGAGGCATCCAACGACGAACCTATTTGAGTTGTTCATTCTGGGTGCTCGTCGTCCAGAATGACATTTTCTGTAGCTTCCACTACCTGACCTTTTACAAGTTGAGATTCATCTCTAGGGTCTAGTGTTTCAATTTCTGTACCTTCATCCACTTGATAGGTAGTAGTCTTTTTCCTCGCTTCCTCCAGCTCCTCTTGCTCGGCAGATGAATAATAGCATTCCCTAGCTACTTTCTGATCACCCTTCACAACTCCTACTCCAAAATTTGTTGGGAATTTTAGGCACTGATGTACCGTAGATGGAACTGCTTCAAACTTCTTCAATCCAACCCTTCCTATGATGATGTTGTAAGCTGACTGAACATTCTTATCCATTACGAAGAAGCGTATTCTTTCTGTTCGACAAGCAGGCCATGTACGAATGAATATATCCAACTTAATCGTCCCAAGTGGAAAAACTTTTTTGCCAGCAAAACTGAGGAGTGGTCTATGATAAGGCTCCAATTGAGACAGGTTTAGATTTAAACTATCGAAACACAAGTAAAACATGATATCTGTCGAGCTACCATTATCTACCAAAACTCTTGAAATCATCACTTCTTTCATTCTCATTTTGATCACCAATGGGTTATCATGAGGATATAGGACACCTGCGAGGTCGTTCTTTGAAAAACCAATGACCAACTTCTCTTTGTTTACCTTTCTCGAGCGATCTTTTTTGGCCAAATTTATCCGTTGAATATATGAGCAAGCTTGAGCCTCACAAAGGTAAGCCTTTCTTTCTGCAGTAAGATCTCCTTCTCCTGCATCTCCACCTGTAATAACATTACAGTCAAATGACCCAAAACCTATTGAGAATACCTCGCGTTCTGGCTGCCTTGGTCTTTTGGGAAGATCGGGGTCATCTTCTGTATCATCTTCATGATCTCTTTTCCTGTTCTCCTCTGCTGAACGATGAGATCTAGACATCTCTCTTGTTCGGTCATCATTCCTTCTTTCATTTCTACGATCAACGTACTTTATCAGTTTTCCTCTTCTAATGAGTGTTTCGATCTCATTCTGGAGAGCTATGCAATTTTTAGTCATATGGCCATGATCTTTGTGAAACTCGCAATATTTTTCCCTATTCCTCCTGTCAGGGTCTGCCTTCATCTTCTTTGTCCATTTTAACTCTTCGTTATTCTTGATTTCTTCCAGGACGTGGTTGATTCCCATCTTCAAAGGAGTATAATTATCAAATTTTTTCAATACTTCCCATGATGACCTATTCTTGGATTGTTTATCACCACTATTGCTCTTATGCTCTTTCTTCTTAGCTTTGTCGACTTCCACCTTGGTTTCCTTATCCATATTCTTCTTCGCAGCCATAGCCTCCTCGACATTCATGATTTTGGCCGCTTTTGCCATCAACTCTGACATGGTTGTGGGTGGATATTTTGCCAAAGTGTAATACAACTTGTTGGGCAACAACCCACTCATCAAGGCGGTGATCGTTGTCTTTTCTTCATAATCTATGACTTCGAGTTTCTCGTTATTAAAGCGAGTTATATAGTCTGTCGTACTTTCACCAGCTTTTTCTCTAACGCTTAACAAATGTGCTACTCGTTTTACTGGCTTTGCTCCAAAACAGAAATTCCCAATGAATAACTCGGCCAGTTGAAAGAAAGTTTAAATCTTACCTCGAGGAAGATTATTGTACCATATCTGAGCAGATCCAGTAAGAGTTCCCGAGAATCCTTTGCATCTCATCTCGTCGGGGACAGCATAGATGTCGACGGCAGCTTGATATTGCTCTATGTGAAGAATAAGATATGTCTTTCCATCATATTTGGGGGTCACAACAGGTGCTTTGAACTTTGACGGTGTGGGAAAATCCACAATGGCCTGGACAAAAGGTGTCCCTTGAACCAAAGTTCGTTGTAAGGGATTCTTCGCCTTAGCCATTTCTCCCAATCTATCTTCCAGTCTTTGAATAGAGCCTTTCCACGGGTTATTTCCTTCCTCGGGCCTATTAGTTTGAGCAATTGATCGAGTTGATGTAGCTTCCTGGGATCTATCTTGACGAGCAGCTGGTCGCGATTGTGCTGATCCTTCTCTTAGATCTGATGGTTGTCGAAAACTCCTCGACATGGCCTTAGGTGGACTTCTATTCCTTCTAGGGCCTAATCGACTGAAAGGAGACACCCTGCTTAATCTTTCCAGGGCACTAGTCCTCTCTGGAGAGAGAGTGATACGTTGTTCAGTATCTGTAGCCCGCACTGATGAAGTTCGCCCAGGTTGATAAGAGAAATCATCAGATTCCTCATTACGATATGAAGTTGTACGCCTAGTTCGTGAAGAAAGTAAATGGGTTTGCCTTTGAACACTTCATTGTCCTGAATGGGCAGGTGCACCGCCATGAAGGGTTTGTATGAGTTGCCGCATTGTTTCTTGCATGGCGGTCTGGCCCTGGGCTAGATTTGTCAGTATTCCAGCCAGATCTGGAATGTTTGATGGAGCAGACGGAGTTGGAGGGTTTCCAGCGTTTCGATTGCTGGATTCAGGATTATCAGCCATTGATGATGAATTGTTTTGGGTGAAAAATGATACTACCAGTCGTTTCCCATAGACGGCGCCAATCTTTTGATGAAAAAAATTAGATTGTATCTAATTATTTAATCACATATAAATTTAAATGAGACAAAGAATTTTTAAAGTGGTTCAGCCTTGTAAGAATGGCCTACGTCCACTATTTCTGTTATTGCTGAGTGTTTGGGAATTCTCGACTATAGGATTTGTCAAGAAATTCCGGTCCCCTCTAAATGAGGATGATACAATGTATTTATAGCCCTTAGGCTGTACATGTGAAAGGGTAAATAATTAATGCCCCTTAAGCGTATACATTTGTATGATAATCATTAAATGAATAGTCGAACTGTTGGTTATTTTGCAATTAATGTTGTGGTCGAGATGCAGCTCAGACCGCCTTAGTTGAGCGATATTCAGGAGTTCCTCGGATCAATGAAGTTCCTCGGAGTATTCCTGTTACTCGGAGTGTCTGAGTTGATCGGGGAGGCAGAGTTCCTCGTTGCTAAAGTGATTGTAGAAATATCTGTAGGTGCCACGTAACCTGACACGTGTCTTCCTGTGATTCATCCACGTCAACATGTCAATTTTAGTATCAACATTCACTTTTACATTCTCAAAAACCATTTATACTTAGCCATTAAGTACCAAGTCTTAGAATATGCATTTCTTATTCTTAAAGTCATACTTTATTAATGACCTAAGACCCAAAGTGCCAATATCCTCACACTAGTCTCCAAGAGTCCAAAACAATACCATAAATCATCAAACTGAGTCTCCCTCACTAATAGTCTCCCAAAAGTCCCAACATTATCATTTTTACCTTCTATACATTTTAGGTTAACTTCCCATATGACTTGGAACATTAACCTATATAAACTAACCCTTAGAATAAGCCCAAATGCCCCCATGCTAGCCTAGGACAATTGTCTACCCAATACAACCCTCTAGAACTCTTCATTACTTCCCAAAGGAAGATTCCTAAACCTCGAACCTAAATGAAAAGGGATAGAATAAAACTTGAAAAATCTCACAAAAGCAGGGCATCCGAATAGTTTCGGCTAGGGCCGAATCGATTCACCAAAAACGAATCGATTCGGTGAGTCAAACCAACATACTGTCCCATCCCAAATCGATTTTTCCCCAACTCGAATCGATTCGGTTTCCTAGAACTGTAACCTTCCCCATATACAAATCGATTTGCTTGTAAGCCGAATCGATTCGGCTTGGAAAAAATGCCCAATTTGGGCTACGGGTTTAAGAACCCTAAATTTCCCACAACCTTCAATCTTCAATTATCTCCAACAACAACAACAACCGATTCTACTAAGTCATTCCTAAACTTCAACTAACTAATTTATCACATTAAATCATGATCTAGAAAGTAAGAAACTTGCCTCAGGTTTGTAGTCTCAGAATCTCCTCCGGTAGCAACGAATTCCAGCTCCAATCTTTTATTTCTCTCTCTTTTCTCCATTTTCTCCCACCTGTACTTCTCTCTCTCTCTCTCTCTCTCTCTCTCTCTCTCTCTCTCTCTCTTGGCTTATACCATGAAATATGAAAAAAAATAAAAGGGTTGGGAGACTTATACGGGCCTTAAACATAAATTCCCCTCTTTTAAATGTTGATACATCATTAAAATGACTCGTAACTACATAATTGAGTCATAACCTGTCAAAAGTGCCCGAAACTCAAAAATATAACTTGGCACTTAGTTTGACTATCTCGACTATTCTAAAATAATCTGCACCCCCTAAATTGGCATCTGGAGAATCGTGAAATATTTTTACGTTCCTACGTCATTTTAAATTCATTTATTATACTCAAAGTTAAACATAATTCATAACCGTCGCTTAAAGCACAACAACTCAATAAAACACAACCTACTGCTATTTACCTTCTCATAACGGTAAATAGGCAAAACATGGTAAATATTATCCCTTAAATCACTGGAAATAATATTTACTCCAACTTCCTCTATTTTAAAAAATTAGCCCATCGGGCAAAATAATATAAAATAGTCGCTCAAAAGTCTGGGTTCTTACATACTCCCCCCCTTAAAAGGGAATTTTTCCCTCAAAATTCAGGCGTACCCTATAACCATAATAAGGGTACACTATTCTAAACTATTGTCCTATCATCCTTAACAAACTCCTCGTTATTGTGGCGTCCCCATTGGACATGGACTAAGGTCGTCACTATCGATCTTAGTCTACATTCTTCGTGCTCTACCATAGCACCTAGTCCCTCCTCATGAACCATCGATCCTAGCTTCCTATGACGGAAGAAGATGCCTACATAAATTGGCAAAACGTTTCCTTTCCTCCTGAATCACATTATACCCTTCTTAGGGAATACCACAATAAAACTAATTCCCTACCTCCAATACTACATGACCTCTATTCGAGTCAGCGTAGCCCTTGAAAGTATGCGGCTCAATGAGCCAAAACATTAGAGAAATATTCCTAGACCACTCCAAGTACAAGGAATATATTATCCGCTGGTTCCATACAACGAGCAGGCAAATTACTTAGCCCTCTACACAAGGCCACCCATGGTGCCATACTTATAGAAAAACAATCCAAATTATTGTACGAAATTTTGATCCATAAAGGCTACTGCTCCCATCCTTCTTTTAAGTCGAACACGCCCATTCGAAGTATGCCTTTAGGCATTTGGTTAACTTTCTCCTTTCATTCATCCACTTTATGGTGGTAGGATATACCCCATTTCTATAAATTTCGCATTTCTTTCAGGAAACTTTACCAAAACTTTGACATGAGAGTCTAGTCTCGGTCCAACACTATATTGATAGGCACCTCATATAGTTCCATAACTTCTCCATAAAGAGCTGGGCGTACTCCTCCATAAAATAGTCCACCCATATTCGCCGAAAAAGAAGCGATTTTGTCAAGGGATCAATAATTTTGTCAAATAGTATCATAACCGTTGCGACACCGAAAATTCAATGAAAAATGTCCAGGGATATACCCTTCCTCATTCCCCCACTAATCTCTTCACACTAGTAGGTGAAATGGTCAATCACGAACATGAATGCTCTTGCTGCAAAGTCATCCTAGTTAGGTTCGTTCTACTTAGCTTTCCATGCCTTTGCTAATCTCTCCGACGGGTTTTCTACTCGGCGCATCAGCTACCCCATTTGCATTCCCTTGGTGATAATGAATATCTAACTGCCAGTCCTTTACAAACTCCAAACACCAACCTTGCCGCTCCAATAACATTTTAAAATTACTTGTGGTTCGTGAAAATACTAAATTTCCTGCCCAGGAAGTAGTGCCTCTATTTCCTTATGGATAATACTACCTCTACAAATTCTAAATCAAGCGTGGGATAATACTTCTCACGAGGTTTAAGTTTGTGAGACGCATAAACAATGGGTCCATGCTCCAGTATTAATACTTCCCGCTCCTGGGTGGATGTCCCTTGCCTTAGTTCAGTGAGTCTTCCCCGGGTGGATGTCCACCAATGGGGTTTCATGAACACTAGTTCTCCAGAAGTGTTAACAACACTTATTCGTGAGGCTATCATTTCCCTGAAGGGCTCTTTCTTCCTTGTACCTCCTACTTCGATGCACGATTTCCTTAACCGTGTAACTCTTTATTCACTGTCGGCCTCTAACCGATCCTTATGTGAATATTTGAGAATCTACCTTCTCATCATTCCTGTTATCCCTGAGAAACTCGTTGTTGAAAATATCTATCAGGTTTCTCTATGGGCAAAACTTCCTGCTCCACCCAAGTATGGAAACTACCTTTTACGTCATTTCAACATTACTCCAATGGGCGATTGATTTTCCTCAATCTTTCACATCTGGGGACTTCTATACCCCTCTCTAGGACAAAGCTCCTAGGCCTTATATTCCCACCGAATGAGATTACACTACCTCCTTCTGGCTTAACTTCCACATGTGGCCTTTATCAAGGACTTTTCAACTTCAAATTAACGTCGCTAGAAATCCCAAGCGTAGTACCACTCTCTACTTGTAGAGGTACTTAGAAAACTGTATCTACTATACTTAGTAGTTGCGGTAGTAATATAAGGTAATGCTACTAAGGGAGCGACCTCCAAAGCGGCCCTCATCCCCGACTACAGTTTACAGTTCTTAGTAATCCCATCTCATGACGCCTTCCTAATGGCCTTCCCTAACGCCCTTCATCAGTCGACCTACGAATGTCAAATGAGCGTGCAAAAGATTTTCTGAGTTCTTACTCTATAGAAGGAGAACGAAATCTCACCAGATAAATCAACGTTCTTAATCGTAAGGCTCTATATCAGGTCAATAGTAACGCAAAAGGAATAGTACGTCCGCACAAATTCCTAAGGACACTAGAACCTGAGGCTCTCATATCATCTGTGACAACCCGCCTAATCACAGGAATCATAGATGGTTGATTCTTAGCATCACTGTCGTTAAAATAATAGTACGAGATAACCACCAATTATTTTAGAAAAAGGAATGTCAAATTAAATTTTGTAAGTAAAAGAAAAGCACTTAGACAGTCCCATTTACAAAAACGGTGGATACCAAAAATCAACGGGTAACAATATAACAATATGCATAAAAATGATAACCGAATAAGCTGTAGGTCAACAGATTATTACAAATAGGTTACACCGAGTATTACAATTAAATATCACATTATAATAAATGAGTACAAAGCATGGGCAACACGCCCGAATAAATAAACTGAACATAACTAGAGTACAATGGAAAGAAGCATCTATAACAATATCCTACAACATTCGCAAATTGCCATAGCTCCAGAACAACTGGAACGGAAAGGTCAATATGGGCATCCTTATGGTAGAGCACCTGAACGATAAGGAATACATACAAAACAACGAAATATAGATGGGTCAGGGCCCGATTTGATATGATTACCATGTGAGTAAAATGCATGACAGTTATGAACGTAACTATCTCTCGCAATTAAACATAAAGGTTCTCACCTCTCATTCTAAAAGAACAACCTAGCGCAATATCAATGAAAATGCTCAATAGTCATGTAAGAAATGGGAGAACTTATCTACATTACTTAAGGAGACATCAATTCAATTATTCACAATCTAAATACACAATTCCTTCTCTCTAGGAAATACATATATGGCAATTCATTTTACAAAATGTTTACCAATTCAATTTTATCTCATAACGTTCTATTTCCCTTCTTCCATCCAGGAAACATATTTAAAGCAACTTTTATTATCATAAAATGCTTTTTCATATCATAACTTCTCCTTTCCCTTCTTCCATCCAGGAAATGTATTTAAAGCAACTTTATTATCATAAAATGATTTTACATCAATAATGTCCCACATTATTAAGAATAGTTATATTTCATATCATATAACGTTTCTAAGATCGCCCGTCTGGGTTTCTCTACTGTGCACGCCCCTAAATGGCTATCATCTTCCAGGACCTATAAAAAAAGACAACCTGGGCACCTACAACGCGAGACGTTGGGAAGTGGCCATATACCAACGAGTGAGTCATAACCACACCCGAAATTACCCCACATCGCTAAATAAACATATAATAACCGGTCATATGTCCGAGGACTATATTCACCCTGCATTCATTAGCCAGGGGAGTTTACCTCATGCACGCCACTTCCCTTATGATAGCGATTTAGAGACGTGTGTTTACGTAAATTATCATTTACGAAAATCGTTTTTCCATTTTGAAAACATTCACTTTTACATTCTCAAAAACCATTTATACTTATCCATTATGTACCAAGTTTTATAATATCCATTTCTTATTCTTAAAGTCATATTTTGTTAATTACCTAAGACCCGAAGTGCCAATATCCCCACACTAGTCTCCAAGCGTCCAAAATAATACCATAAATCATCAAAGTGAGTCTCCCTCACTAATAGTCTCCCAAAAGTCCCAACATTATCATTTTTACCTTCTATACATTTTAGGTTAACTGCCCATATCATTTGGAACATTAACCTATATACACTAACCCTTAGAATAAACCCAATGTCCCCATGCTAGCCTAGGACAATTGTCTACCCAATACAACTCTCTAGAACTCTTCATTACTTCCCAAAGGAAGGTTCCTAAACCTCGAACCTAAAAGAAAAGGGATAAAATAAAACTAGACAAATCTCACAAAAACAGGGCATCCAAATCGATTTGCCTAGGGCCGAATCGATTCGCCCCTGATTGCGAATCGATTCGCCCAAAAACGAATCGATTCAGTGAGTAAAACAAACATACTGTCCCAGCCCGAATCAATTTGGCCTCAACCTGAATCGATTCAATTTTCCAGACCTGTAACCTTCTCCATATCCGAATCGATTCGTTGGGAAGCCGAATCGATTCGGCTTGGCAGAAATGCCCAATTTGGGCTACGGGTTTAAGAACCCTAAATTTCCCAAAACCTCTAATCTTAAATTTTCTCCAATAACAACAACAACAACCAATTATACTAAGTCATTCCTACACTTCAACTAACTAATTTATTTCCCTCAAATCAAATTAAACTACAAGATTAAGGGTTTAAACACCAAAATCATCAAACCCCCATTTATGGTTTAAATCTCCAAAAACCAACTATACATGCAATTTATCACATTAAATCATGATCTAGCAAGTAAGAAACTTGCCTTAGGTTTGTAGTCTCGGATTCTCCTCCGGTAGCAACGAATTCCAGCTCCAATCTTCCATTTCTCTCTCTTTTCTCCATTTTCTCCCAACTCTCTCTTCTCTCTCTCTCTCTCTCTCTCTCTCTCTCTCTCTCTCTCTCTTGGCTTATAACATGAAATATGAGAAAAATAAAAGGGTTGGGAGACTTATACGGGCCTTAAACATAAATTTCCCTCTTTTAAATGTTGATACATCATTAAAATGACTCGTAACTGCATAATTGAGTCATAACCTGTCGAAAGTGACCGAAACTCAAAAATACAACTTGGCACTTATTTTGACTTTCTCAACTATTTCAAAACAATTCGCACCCCCTAAATTGGCATCCGTAGAATCGTGAAATATTTTTATGTTCCTACGTCATTTTAAATTCATTTATTATACTCAAATTTAAACATAATTTATAACCGTCTCTTAAAGAAAAACGATGCAATAAAACACAACATAATGCTATTTACCTTCTCATAATGGTAAATAGGCAAAACATGGTAAATATTATCGCTTAAATCACTGGAAATAACATTTATTCCAACTTCTTCTATTTTACAAAATTAGCCCATCGGGCAAAATAATATTAAATAGTCGCTCAAAAGTCTGGGTTGTTACAAATATGGATGAGGTATCCAAGGAAAAGTTGAAGATGTCAAGTTTACGAGTACGTAGGAAGAAACGGCACCTCAATCGGAGTCCCGATGTGAAAGTTATGAGCAGTCAAAGCTTAAAGAAAAAGTCAAAGGAAATTCGGACCGATCCGAAATGCCAATTTCCAAAGAACCCTGGACTGAAGACGGATCGAAGTTGAAAGAAAATAAATGAACCGATCCGTTTCGGATCGATCCGGCCAAGAAATAAAGGAACCGATCTAGATTCAAGCCAGACCGAATCGAAGGAGGACCGGACCGGTCCGACTGTCGAATTTTGATTTTTTACTCTTCTTCTAAGGGAGAGTCCTAGTTCAACTAAAACTCTTGGAGTCTTATAGGGTATTTAAAACCGAGTTATTATGATTTTAAGCACGAAAAATTTATCTAATTTTTCCCTTTTCAATTAAAACCCCAGTTTGAAGATTTATTGCAAATTTAATTCCAAGATTTAAGATTGTTCAGATTTCGATGATTAAAAGTATTTTTAATTGATGCTTTTAGTGCTTTGGTAAGATTAGTGGTTAATTTTTTCTATTTAATCTTCTTTCTACATCATTCTACAATTCTTCATTAGTTTAATCATGATTTCCTGCAATTCAAAAATCATTTTCATTAGCTTCAGCATGTTAGGATAGATTTTCTAAGGTCGGGATACATGAACTCATCCTGATGTGGTAGTTGCATGTGTATAAAATTAATCCTCTAAATTTAATGGTTTATTACGACTGTATTACATAGAAACGCGATAATTATAGATCTTTGGATCTCGTTTGCTTTTGGGTAACCGGGATGCTTTAGAATGCAATTCGAGTGCAACTATCACAATACCGATATACTCGTCCTCTTATTAAGTATGGTGTGATCTTGAACCTCATATACGTAATGCTTAGGAGTACTAAATTTTGGGTCTAATAAATCATATAAAATTACGATTAGTTTTATACCAGCAATACACTAGGGTTGAGGGATTGTATTCCCATCCTATTTTCTTCATCATATAGTTCAAGTTTTAGTTTAATCATCATCAGTAAGTTAGGTAATTTAGAATACTTTCATTCCATTCATTCATTAGTCCATTAGTTAATTATTTTCCAAATTGCATTTAGTTGTAGCCAATTCTCAAACCAAATCATCTTTTCCTTTCTTTTTAGAGTAAGAGTTAGGATTTCTTCGTCTATCCAACATCGTTACAACTCCGTTGTCCTATTTCCCTGTGGATACGATCTCAACTTATCGGATTATTACTAACGCAATAGGCTTGCACTTGAGCCTAGAGAGTACGCATTACTGAGACACATTCTTAGTCGCGTGAGTGACAGTACTGATCCAAGCTATGTGCTGTAATAAATGCCTCATATCTTCAAGGTTTGATATTTTTTGTAGTTACCTGGTTCATATGTTTTATGTATTGTCTCTTTGTGATTAACATACAACTAAAATTATGTTCATTATTACATATGGTGTGTTGATACTATTATTTGGCTATGGGGTTTTGTTTGTAATTCTAATTTGTATTGCTATAGGTGTTGAAATGTCTGGTGAGGCGGCAGCTCAATTTAAATCTGTACCAGACAATGGCACTAATAATAACTTTGATTCCAAATTCGATTTCAAATGCAAGAACATGGATTTTGTGGGATTATTTGCATTGAATGCGTATTTCTTTTGTTGAGTTTCTTATGTACGACAGTGTAATTGTGGCACTAGATTGCTGTGGATAGTTGGTAGAATCCCAACCCATCAGGGTAAGTCCCCCAAAGACACCAATCCTTTATTTTTTCTTTGATTTAGTATGTCCATCTTTACATAGCAACAGTCCTTTAGATTTTTTTACTCTCTTTATTACTTTATTACTCTTTTTTTAACTATGCTTTAGATTTTAATTTCAAAAAATAGAATGAGAATATTTAACACAACTCTTTCTACCAATAGGTTGAAAATTTTACATTTTCTAGAGTTGCACAAACATTGTTTGTCCTAATTCCATTATGAGCCTTTGAACTTGAATGTTGAACATGTTTTTATTCAAATAAAATTAGTCTCAATATACTTACTGTGTTATATTTTGTTTTGTCGGGGTTGTATTCTTGAAAGGAGAGTACTACAGGAAAGATGGCTTCCAACTTTATGTGCATTTTAATCACTGTGTCTTGAGTAACTACAGGGTAGATGGCTACCAGCTGTGCATTTTTATGATTTGTTCTCTGTTTTCCATTATATCCATAACTTAGTTCACCTTTCATGATAATCACAGTTGTGAAAGCTATTTTAAAAGTTTGCTAAATATGGAAAGAGATCGAATGGGAGACCAACTCTTAGGATAGTTGTAAGGACACCTTCAGAAGCTACAGCTCCTATTGTGGAAGATTACGGGCTTCCTCTACCAATGGATGCATTAACATCAGAAATTACCCAAATGTTCACAGATCAGTAGTCAACATGTACCCTTACTATCATATACGGTAATATTTACTATATATTTAATTGTTGTTCTATTTGTGGTAGGAATCTCCTAGGTAGTAGGAATAACCGAGTTAATCGAGCTCCATCCTTAAATGAGCTTGAAATCAAGTTCGAGCTCTAATTGTTTTCTTAATGAATGAACCGAATCTTTACTCTGGGGAAAAAAATTAGTTCATCTATTCTTTAGGAGACTAAATGACCCGAGTTTAAACGAATCCCAATCAAGCTTGATTTTTCAAATGGGCCGCTCAATGATAGGTAAATCATTTGTTTTTTATGCACAATATCTTTTATACATGTGACGATCCTATATCAACTTCTCAATATTTTACAACCTTTCTTAGGATTGGGAGTCGATGCTCAGGCATCAAAAGTGGAGAGATACCCACAGATTGTTTAAATGGGGTTCCCACAACAAGGTACATCTTCAATATGTCATATATATATTACTTCTTCATTTCATGTATTTTCTTTAATCTATACTAACTATTATTGTTTCTTCTAGATTGTCTTGCATAACCCTAATCTTCATTGGAAATATGCCGAGCTCGATACATGGACATTTCGTAGAGTTATTCACAGAATGCATCCCAAGAACACAATGAGATTACCTATCAATGGGATATTTATTTTTTATATGTCTAGCTATTCTATTTTTTATAAACTTTATGCTCCCACTTTTGTTGATTTACTACGACTCTGGGATGACTTTTATGTATTTTTTTGTATAGTCTGCTAGGCCTTTCTTTTACCTTACATAATTCTTAGGTATTTGCACTTTTGTGTTGTAAACAGATTTTTGTATTGTTGTGATGTTTCATAATGGTATAATTGTGATCGTTATGATGTTTATTCGAGGTCCAAGATGGGCTATTAGTATTTTTGTGGATTATTTTTATTTTTTAATAGGGTGTATAGTGATATAAACAAAGGAAATTATATCCAAATTTTATGAATTATTTTCATATTTGTGTTGTAAAAAAAATTGACTTGAATTATTTATACATTTTGAAATTTGAAAATTTTTTGTCGTGCCTTCAGGCACGGGCGTTCCGCTAGTGTGTATATATATATATATATATATATATATATATATATATATATATATATATATATATATATATATATGGGAGGTTTTTTTTTAATATTGTCAACAATCCAACGGGTGTGAATTCTTCTCCTACTGGGATCTATGTCTTAGAATTTTACATGTCAAATGGAAAACATTATGATGTGGAAAATGAGAGAATAGTTTCCTAACCCTAAACCCATGCCCATCTCCTCATTCATTTCAGAGCTCTCATTCATTTCACTCTTTCCCCTTTCAACACAAACCATAAATCCTAGTCATCGCTACCCTCCATTGCCTCCTTTAGGTAGTATTTCTCACCCTCTTACACACACACACATGGACACACAAATCTGGGAGCTCAATCGCACTTTTTTTTTAACTTTTTGATCATTTATAATGTTTTGTTTACAGATCTAATGTTTTTGGTTTGCAGATCTAAAGTATTTCAATAAATTAATGTTATGGTATTGATAAATTATAGTGAAAGGGTTAGGGTCTTTGAAAATTTTTCTGTGTGTGTTTCTAGGGATTAGGCCATTTGTTTAGGATTTACGTATTCTTGGCTTAAATATTGAGGGTTTTAGTTGATTCAATATTTATTTCAATGGTTTGTTATGTTTTGTAAGTTCAACCCTAAAAGCAGATCTTGATTCGTTATTTTCCTCGTGAGATTCTAATTTTTGTATGTTTATTGCTAATTATTTTTTAGGTTGCTATTTACAATTTTTGTTAACTTATTTTTGCATGCTTCCCACTTGGAAGAGGCACTGAACATCTAAAAATGGCTATATGTGTTGTTTTGTAATTTCTGAGAAATGCACCCCTTTTGATTTGTGGATTTTCTTGAAATTTAGGGTTCCAAATATAGTCATCATATTAATATTTGTTTGTTCTCGAGGCTAGTTCATGTTGAGTCTATTTGTAACTGTTAAACCATTTTGGACCCTTTGTTTCTAGGCTGAATCAATTAATTTCGACCCTTTTTTCTTTTTTTCTTCTACATTTTTATACAAGCTCAATTATTATACATTTAAAAGACTATTTCGGACCTATTCTCGTATCTCTTGCTTAGCCACTGAATATTTTGTCAATTCGAGGCAAGAGATTTCGTTCATAGTAATTTCATTTGTTGTGATTTTGGATACCATATAGAGTTGTAAAAGACATTGATCATTGATTTTTCCACCTATAAAAGGCATCGATTATTTTTTTTGTAACCTATTGACCACGAGGTCTCTTCTACACATGGTGGCATTGATGTTTGTGCTTATTCTGTAATTGTGCGTGAATTAAACATATGTTTGAATGTCATACCTTACTATTAGGATCTATTTCAAAGTTTGGCCTCCAGGATATACAATCTCCACTTGATGTTCGACAACATATTTATATCATGGAAATTTATTTACCTGGTATGGCAATGTATTTACCAGATATGGCAACACCATTTGATATGGCACCTTTAGCTGCTTCCCCATCTATTTTTTCCACAACTTTATCTTTATGCTTATTTAGTTACTTGAAAGGAATGTTATAATGGTAATGAATCTACGTGTTGTGTTTCAATATCTGTCTACTTAAGTAGTTTTGACTTTGAAAAATTAAAAGAGTAATTCTAGAAGTCTTAAAAATATTCATTAAAACATCATTCAAAGTGTTTTAAGTGTTTGAATTTTTTTGTGGAATTCATCACAATGTACAAAGATTTAATACGTTTTGGAAGATGTTATAAATCTTTGTACATTTAATGGATTTTCGGTAACACTATGAGCATTGTTGGTAACTCAACTGATCAGATGAATGGTCCTTTGTAACCACCTTAGTATCCGAGTGTCTAGAAGCAGCATGAGAATTCAACAGCTTGTTTTGTTCTTCGCAGGACTATGGACGAATGGTAGAGGAGGGCAGCTATGAATCACTTTGGGAGAGGAGGCAGAGGATTATGTACATAATGGCAGAGGAGACACAACTTTGGCAGAATGGAAGAGGATTATGTACAGTTATTAAACAATGTATGATTTATACAACATTATTGACTCATTATTTCTGCGCATTTGGAATATTATTTTGTTTCAGATTTGGAATATTATCGGCCTTGATTTATATAACATTCTTGACTCTTTCAAAGATGTATGATCCGGAACAATGTTGCAGATTTGGAACATTATTGATTCATTATTTATATAACATTATTGACTCTTTCCAGCTCACACACATTTACTCTAAACTTAAAGCTAATATTTGAATATTTCCAGCTCACCCTCATTTACTATTAAATGTAAATATTGTATTGCCAGTAGCGTCTATCAACTGATCAAATATGTTAAATTATGATGCAGGAACTGATACTGAACTGAGCCACACCGCAGCAGCTCAACCACCACCACTGTGTTGTGGTGTTTTCGGCAATCACCTCCCTCCCTATGTGTGTGTTTTGTTGAAGCATAATGACCAAGTTAAGCAAGTTGAATCGTCCCTCAGTTCATCTCCTTTCTATACATATTCTATTATTTTGTTGTACTTATTATGTTTTTATTTTAACAATTTCATTTTTTTATGTGTAACAAACTCAGTGATCCCAGTTTACCGACTAGAACTTGATTTTTTTGCATCCCTTTAACTGTACAATATCTTTTAGTGTTATGCATGATAAACATTTTGCAACATTGGATACTTGAACTGGTGACCCATTGTTCTCATTAATTTCAATATGTTTTCATATCCAACATATTGCATTTGTGTTCCGCAAAGTGTCCCAAGCCCATTGAACAGTTTTTTTTTCTAACTTGAAGCAACGTTTGTGTTTTGCAAAATTCATAATTTTCAAGTTCTTCCATCACCTTGGTAGTTCAAATCAGTACATTTATATTCTTGATTAAGAAAAGTTCATTATTCATTCTATAGAATGGGTCGAAGAAAATAAGTGCTGGAACTACACTCTTTTGATGTCACTCAAATCAAGACGCACATGAATATTCTCCTACAAGCATGACAGTCCTTTTCTCACATTAAGATAAGGAGTGTAACGCCTTCGACCTCATATACATGATTCAATAATGACATGTTTATCGGATTTTAAGCAACTAGCGATGTGTTTCGGATCCATTTCATAGGTACTACACTACTTTTATTACTTGGTGTAGCACCCAATTGGCGAAGTGGTGTGTAATTTGGCATGAATTGAGTTAGTATTATACTACTTTCTTCATTGTAAATTTGGAATATTATATTATTTATGGTGTAAAGTTCATACACGATTATTAATTTTGAGACGTCTAAAGTGCGAGAGCCTATAATTTTCTCCTGAGCTATTCCTCTTTTTTTTTTCGCATGTTAATATATTGGAGTTATTTTTATAATTTTTTAGTCTTTTTTTAGGGTGTGCAACACTTTTTTCTCAAGTTTTGGTTTGGATTTATTTCTTTTGGTGTTTAAAATGTGTGCTGCATTTTCTAATTTTTAATTTATTTGTTTTGTTGCATTTGTAGAATTTTAAATAATCTTTTGGGAGTTTTTGCAGGATTCTAATGTTTTGGGGTGACACTAAAATGCAGGGTTATTCAGTTTTTTTTTTTACTATTTTTTCTCATAATTTTGATTGCAGATTAATCATCTCAGGTACATTCACAGTCATTCAATATAATGCTCTAATTAATCAATTATGATTTCTGAATATTGGAGTTCATGTTTTTGGTTTTTCAATTAGCATATGATGAGTTTTTTTTACGGTTACCCTACATATATAGTTGTGAGTTTTTTTCCATCAGATTTAATAGTTTTGTTGAAAATCTGTCTCAAAATTGCACCCGACTATCTAACTTTAATTTACACATATTTAAGAGGTTGTATTTGAATGTTTTTGGTTCTTAGCAGGTGCAAATACATGACAAGTGAATCTGGGGTGTATGTTCTCCATATTTAGGAGGTTCTGAACAAATGTGGTGCAACGATTTGATCTGTAGAGTCTAGATTGCTTTGAGAGGAAATTACAGAACTATGAGAAGAAATTAGATTATCCCTTTCTATCTGAACTCCCATTTCACTAAAGTTTATTTTGATATTTTTTTACAGAAGCTACGTGCGACTCTTATTTATTTTTGTTACCTATTTTGGTTTCGCATTTCAGAGAACGTTGATCACTGTAAATCCTACTAAGCTATATTGTCAACTATTTAAGGCTCTCAATCTTAAGGTATATTATTTAATTTTCATCATGTCTTAATTTGTGATGGTTATACCTTATGGTATGTTTGGTCCCCATAAAATAAATCCTTCTAAATGGTATGCTTAGTCTCCTCTAGATTGATGTATAACAGTGCATTTGATGTACTGCATTTTTGTATAACAGTGCATTTGATGTATGTCAGTACACATTTTATACACACAATGATCTACATACCTATTTTGTACATGGATGTGCTTCCTGATTTCAAGTGACTTTATTCCTGATTTCAAATGATTTCCAAAACCGTATCTATCAGTTACTTCATTCATTCCTTCAAAACTGATTTCAACCTTTTGTGTTTTTTATCAAAATGGAAGCCCTCAATACAATGATTTCGTATGTGAGCCACTCTTTTGACACAAAGCTTCGCTAATTTATCGTTTGATTTTCTACATATGCATTGTCACTATTATTGGAGTAGGAGAGGCATTTTAAATATTGAATCAAAAGGCAATACAAGAATTGATTGATGCATTTGAGATATTCGGTGAAGAGGGTCTCGCTAACGAGGTTGTTGCTACTATTTGAGGATCAAGTTGTTGTTGACCCGGGTGCTGTTGCCCCTGCTGAGCTAGATGCAACTCCAATGGATATTTGATGATGATATAACTGGAAAAGTAGAATGTTTGTAGATTTATATTTATGGTTGTTTATATACTACTAGTACCACATGTTTGTTGGGGAATGAAATTTTTGTTGTTTTGAAATTACATGGTTTAAAATTTTTTATCGTTTTACTCCTAACTACCTCAAAGAAGGAACGATTCTTTTAGCGCGAAGTGACTTCATCCCGGTGAAATAAATTCATATATTTAAATTACACTATTTTTTGGGGAAACAAAATTTTTGCAATTTTCTAATTACGCACTTTGGAAATTTTGTCATTTTTCGATTAGGTACTTCGGAAAATTTTCACCATTTTACGATTACGTACTTAAAAAAATCGTTCCTTTAGGCACGTGCATATACTTATTTATATGGTCCAATCAACGTCGTACACTTTATATGGTCTAATCAACATCTTACACCATTTGTGCTTATTTATATGGTCCAATCAACGTCGAACACTTTCAAAAATTTGCGACGTGCCTTCAGGCACGAGCATATCCTAGTATGTATATATATATATATATATATATATATATATATACGAATAGTAATATATGTGTGAAACATATCCATGCTAGCGGATATACTATCGGGGGAGGTTGCATGCCCTGGGAGGTCACTCTAGCGAAAGCCAACATATGATGTATTGTTCCCCTGGGTCATAGGTCTGTGCATGACGAAACTATGTAGGTTAATAAATACCATGTAATAATGTGGTAAGGTCATAACCCACGGACTTAAGACCATGATCGACATCGGTTTTTCATTTTCATTTCTGGTTCAGTGGTAAGATTTTGACTCGGTATCCTATGTTGTGGTGGACAGTCCTGGAACTTGATAGCATGCTAATGATTTTGTGTCCAGGGAGGACAGACTCGGAGGGATAGAGGTTACATATATAATGAGAGATTTATGTTTCTATATTTGATGTGTTACAAACCCACGTATATAAAGGTAGAGATAATTACATACGAATATTATACGTGTGAATGTTTATTAGTAACTGGATTAAAGTTATGAAAACAATTTGTGATGATATATTTGAGAATTAATTAAACAGAGAGGTAAGGTATGTAAGAAATCACAAAGAAATAATATACTCAAGACAGGAAAGTGTGTCATACGGAGATTAGTGATGAATTTAGTTAGGCGGGTGGAGTAACTAGGAGGGGTAAGAAACATACGTTAGGAGCGCACATTAGATGAGGGGTGGGGGTTGTCTCATGTGAGTGCGCTACCAGTTTAAGTATGGAAACTTCCTTTACATTCTCACTACTGAATTTTATTCACTTTCTAAATATTTTCAAAGGTTTTGGGATCTTACCCGCATCAAATATTTTCAAAAAAACAATTAGGTGTCCAACCACAGGGACGCTAAGATGATTCTTCTTTTAGGGTTATGTAGATACAACTGATGTGGACACTTGAAATATTTTTAGTAGATGCTTCTATCATTATTATCTTAGATTAGGCTGCATTTTGAACATTGTTGGGCATGTCGCACCTTCTATCATATTTATTTACTTTCAGTTTATATAGTTCCGTTTGGATTATTATATTAGATTCTTTATAATCGATGGTTTATTTAGTAATTGGTTTTATTGATTTATGCATTTAGACTTATTTACTGATATGATTATATATATAGTGCGTTTTTTGTATGGGATTACGTTGAATGGTTTATTTTTGGTATTGTAATTAAAGATTAAAATTTGACACAACTTGTTAAACTAGTAGGTAGTAATTATTGAATTTTGACAATGATGCTAAGAATTAGGCAGGGTGTGATAGATAGTATCAGAGCATGGTCTTTGATCTCGTAGGTTATGAGTCCATTTAGCTTCTGCGTTGCCGATCATTGATTTCCTTTGTTGATTTGTACTCCTTAAGGTAGAGGGTCTAGTATACGTGTTAGATGTGTTTCTTTGAGATATGAAGTTTTGTGCTAAGGACGTTGTAGGCATTGATTTTAGAATTAGTAAGCTTGATGTGAGGTTCCTTAGAATGGATTATGGAGATTTTAGTGCAGATGTTAGGTATCGTATGTATCGATTTTTGGTATGGAGATTTTATTTGAGGATGCTAGCATTTTGATGACTTTTGGAGATAGTATCGAGTGGCGATTTATGACAGTGTGTGGTACGCTATTATTTTATTGTTCGTGGTGTAGATGCGCGTATGCTTGAGTGTTTGGGAGCCCAATTATGGCATTATATGTGTAGGCATATGTGATCCTTATTTTCTTTTGCGAAATTTACGCGTTGGTGTGTATGATTCGTCTAATTTCGAGGACGAAATTCTTTACTTGTGGGGAAGTATGTAATACCCTATATTTTAATTAATTGACTTTAATTAATTTGGAGAAAAATAAAATTTTGGATTTAATGGCCTTTAAGAATTTAACTCGGGTTTGGTAGTAAATTTTCAATTGGGAATTAATTAGGGTTTATAACAAAAGTTATAAGGTTTTTATTTAAATATTTAACTCGCAGGTGCGTATTTGTTCAGCTAATGTATTTTTATTAGATAATTAAAGTCAAATTTTAAAAGATTTAATTGTAGGATTTTGGGACTCGTTTAAACGACAACACATGTCATTCGAACGAGGTCGCATGTCGTTCGAACGACAGGTGTCCTCGTTCGAACGATAGTAAGTCATTGGCTGGTTGAGACTCCTATTTGTTTCCAAGTCTTAAACCTTTATATACCAATTTTTTTCGAGCCTGGGACTCTTAAAATTACATTTCTCTCAAAGTTTCCTCCAGAAAGCTTTTCCAAACCTATTTTCCTCTAATATTCAACCCCTAGCTCCAGCTTTTAACTCAAGAGGTGAAGAATCAATTGGTGTTTTTCTCAAGAGGAGTCCAACTATTCATATTTTGATCCATCTAATCACAAGCATGAATACTCAATTCTTTTACTTTAGTATTGTGATTTTTAAGTGTTGCCTAAACCTTAATGTAATGGTTTTCTTAAAATCAATTATCAACCTAATTAGAGAAAGTGGACACATAAAACTTGGGGGGAAACCTTTTAATATGAATAATATTCATAACCCGTGTATACGTAGGATTCATGAGTGGATTTTGGGATTTATTGGTGTAGGTTCACTACACAAAAACCAGTAATTTGGCACACCCTAATATTAAAAATCTGGCACAGTTTTAAACTGTGCCAAATTCTAGCACGGTTGGCACGGTTTAATGACAATCTGGAACACTTTAAAACAGTGTCAAAATTTTCCATTATTTTTACGTGTGCCAAAATTGAATACACTTACTAAAATATGAAAACCCTAAAAATAATTAAACTTAGTCATTTGGAGTCTCCCGCTCACTCCCACTTTGGGGCTTTGGAGTATCCCGCTTCTCTCTCTCTCTCTCTCTCTCTCTCTCTCTCTCTCTCTCTCTCCACATTTTGGTCACAAATCAGTTGTCGTTCATCTCTCTCTCCCACGTTTTGGTCACGTTCCTGCTCCGATATTTCTCTCTCTCACTCTCTGGTGGTGTAGCTAGCGATCATCTCCTTCTTCGGTGGTGTATCTGTTGTTGAGGTCCTATCACTACTAAAATAGGTGTGCGACTAGGTATTCATCAAATTTTTACTTAAAAAATTCCTCATTTTTTTCATTTTTCGGGTTTTATATATTCATTTCTAAACATTTATTGTGTTGTATGATATTTTTTGTAAATATTCAATGTTGATAATGAAAAAGACAAATCATTGATTTCTGGACAAATCTTAGGATCTTTTAGTGGTAGTATGTGTTTTTATGTTCTTACCCTTTCATTTAAAAGGCATATTTGTTCTGATTCGTATAGATTATGGAGTTTTAAAAAACATAAGAGCAAAAAATTCAATAATAATGCAAAAAAAAAATCCTATTTAAATATTAAGTGGACACCCCACCAATTAAATTCTAGATAAATGAGATTTTTTGTTAAAAATAAAGAAAAAGAAAAAAACTATTTAAATAGTAAGTAGACGTCAAGGCTAAACATTCAATAATAATGTTATACATGTAGAAAAACCCTAGACCTATTCAAGAGGTCTCACTACAACTATGGTGATAACTCTTAAATTGTCCCATTTTTTTACTGTTGGGAAATGAAAAAGTTTTTATTGTACATAATTTTTATGCATGTCCTGTTTTGAAAAATTCGGTGGTATCTCTTTATGTTCTTTGGGTGCGTACTAGATTGATGTAATTGAGTCAACTAGAATGTGTTCATTATTGTTATTCATTTCAAGCTATGATAAATCACAACCGTTTGGTTGTGATTTATTTTTGCTGTGATTTAGGGTAAATATATACATACATACATACACATATTTAAATTTGAGGTCATGAATTGTGTGTATTGAAGTGTAAATTTCAAGTATCTTTCTTGATTGTGAGAAGAAACAAGATCCATAGCGGTGGAATCCACAATAAAGTGGATAACTGCAGTTAACGTCTTTATCACATTTGATATACTTTTTTGTGTTGTCAAGGTTAATCCTAAATGAATGTCATGTAAATAAACTCAATTCCGAAAAATAAAAATTCCGTAGGCAGAAGAAGGTGCATTAGTGCAACTAGATTCTGTATCATTAACTTGGTTTGGTATGGCTAACTAGATTATGTATCACTGCTTGGATGCCTTCTACAGAACGGAGAAATATGTGCCATATGAAGTTGAATGACAACACTATGTAAACTTATATTTCATCATTTTGTCTACAGTTTCTCATATTATGAGATGTCAAGCACGGGGTTCGGAAGCCAATTTGAAGTTGTGGAAGATTACTCAATTAAACAGGTTGTGCTATTATTGTACAAAGTTAGGATGACTATTAATTTTTTGACGTTTTAAGGCTTTTTTAATGTGTACCATGGTTTTGTTATTCTGTCAATTTATATGTCCTCATTTTGTCCTGATATAGTGACTATGGAGATGGATTGAAGGCATGGTATGCCTCTTTTATGCAAGGTAAACACGGACACACATTTAAGAAATGGGGATAGTGGTCAGACGCATATTTTGGCTCACCATGTTACAAGTATGTATTGCTTATTTGAAAATAACAGTATTCAATTTATTGCTCAATTATTCGCATTTTCAATTTTCTCCAGTAGAGGTTTAATTTGTTGAGTTATTGCTTGCTGGTAACGAGTACCATTTGCTTGCCGAGCATATGCAATATTACCCTTTCCCGAACTTTGTTGACATTCATGATATATATATATATATATACTAGCAGAATGCCCGTGCCTGAAGGCACGACAAAAATTGAAAATGCAAATAATGGAGCAACTCAATATAGTCCACCTAACTAATCAAGTGAGCTTCCAGAACCAAATTGAAAATTCTCACACACACCTAAGTAAAAGTGTATAGTGAAAGGAACATAAAATTTTTGAAAATTTCTCAAATAAAATGTGTTTGGCAATCCCTCAATTCCAGCTCTTCATTCAATATAATAACCAACATAAAAGTTTCAAAAATTGTCATCAAATATACCCATAATTAAAAAAAATCTCCATGTTACAACTGGTCTTTCCATAGTAGTGTTGAGATTCCAAAATATGTATGAAACATAAAGCTCATTTTAGACGTAAAAATGTAGCATTGAACTCAAATCATGACCTGAATCTTGTAACAAAATTCCCAGTGCACATTCATTTATAATGAAGATAAAAGTTGTTAATCACACTGTAGATTTACAAACTCGTGACCTTACAAGATTGGCTAACTTTTTCATTTAAAAGTAAAAATGCTTGAGAAACATAATTTAAAAGCACCAACACAGGGGATGACAAATTTTCGATGACGATACATACATAAATGAAATTAGCTATAAAAATGTAATCAAATATGCATAAATATAATTGACATTCTAATGTCACCGGTTTAACCAATCGATTTCAATTTGGTATGGGGACATAAGGCAACTCCTCAAGTCCATCCCATTCTCAAATCAAGTGAAACCCCATTGATAGTTTCTAAACAAACCAAATTAAAATCAAAATACCACAAACATAATATAAGTGTTCTTTTCAGATTCACTTCAAATAGAATGTGTATCAACCCGCGTAATTTTTGGGGTATTTTCAAAAATAGAGGAAAAATAATGTTTTTGATAAAATGATTTTTATTGCTCAATTATGTTGAGAATTATTTTTAAAGGAGATCATTTCCAACGGTTTCGAAATCGGAGTTAAAATGGATTTTATATGATTTTTAAAAGATTTGTCCCTTATAAATTACTTTTGGCCGAACTGTCAGCAGACCTGGGCGATCGATCGATTGGCGCCAGGGGGTCGATCGATCGATCCCCTCAGGTTTCGTGCGCAGCAGGTTTTGTTGAGTAGTTTATTTTGGTTTCCAACTCTTATATTTTTATCTTATAAAAAGGAATTGTGGGTAATTATTTTGGAACAGTCTTGTGGCACAAAAATACCCAGAAAATATATTTTTCTTTTCCTCTCTTTTATACACAAACATTACCCTTTATTTTATGCTTTCAACCTTAGGTTTTGAGGTGTTCTTGGGGCTATTTTGGTGGTTGTCCTTGGAGGTGTTTTGTTGATCTTAGAGAGATGATCCTGTTGTTGTGATGGTGATTTCTGGGCAGATTTATCGTTGGTTTCTCATCGTGGTTTGAGGTATGGGGTTTTACATAATATGCCCCTTTAAATCTCGCGAGTTTATTTTCGTTGATTTCATGTTTAATTGAACTCATATTTGAATTGATAAATTCTTGGAAATCTGAAAAAATAATTGTTGGAATTATTTTGATTCATGTGGTATTATTCATGTTGTTGTTGAGCACGTTTTCATGAGATTTTAATATAGCATGGAGGTTGGGCACCCGCCAAAATTCGTGCTTCCCGAGGCTATGACTTGATATAAGCATATGCGGATGGGGTGAGGCCTGGTGACCCATTAATGTGTTGTTGAGAAATTTATTGATAAATACTATTGAGATTCGCATTTGATTTGAATATTGGTACTCATGTTGTTACGCTTTATTCATCGCTAACATATATTTGTTGAGCATATTTCCTGTCGTATTGTGTATTTCCCCATATTTTCTTTAGTTTGCAGGTTAGCGTGGTTTGGGATGATATGGACCAATTGGGATGATTTTATCATGGATTATTTGGGAAGAATTTTTAATACAAGATGAGAAGACTTGTATTTATTTATTTTGATGTATAGAGCATTGGAGATTTACTTTAGTTGTATTTATTCGAGAGAATATTGTTGTATTTATTTGAAGAAATTGAGATTAGTGGTTTATTTTTTATTATATTATGGGTTTTAGATACTCTATACCTTGTTGGTTGATGGATTTAGTTTAGTTTTATCATAGTAGCACGTCCCGTGTCTCCTTTCAGGCGCGTGGGGTGTTACAAAATGCAATCAAGATCCAAAACAGAATTGGTCGTTGTCAATCTATAATCATCAGCTCAAGTCATAGCCAACATAATTAGATCAAGTCACGACACATAATTAGCTAAAATAGTAAAGATTAAACATCAAATGTCAAACATACTATAAGAACATAAAATTAACGATCACACATTAAAAGAACGATCAACCAGTAAAAATATCAGGTAGTGTGTTTTAAACATATCTCAAGAAATGATTGCAGTAATGCACCTACATCTATATCGTGCGTTTAGGCGTGGTTATAATCACACTTGGTAGTTACAAACCTTGGCTAATGAAAAAGTCAAGAAAATAAGTGTTGAATTACTAAAATGTGACGCACGTGACATCTAGGAACATTATCCAAACAAAATTACAATGACATGATATTATAAGATCAACATACAACCCTTCACAATTTGCACACACAGAAGCATTATATTGTCAAAAATTACCTTCAAATTTTTTTATATGAATATGAGAAAAAATAATTCTTGCATATGATCATGGACGTAAAATCAAACATTTGAAAAAAAAAATTACCATCTAAAATGTTGCCCACATAATCCGATTATCCCCATACATTTGTAGCTCTAGTCGAGTGTGTGGGCTGTGTGTAGCCACATTATCGATCTAAAAGACAAACACTATAATAAATATTAGTTATTGAAAAGAAAAGGAATGAACCTTCACATAAAAGGGAAAACCCAAAAATGCCGATAGCTCGAAAAACTCAAAACATGTCTGTAACTCGACGCCGACTGTTAGTCGATTATTGCAGCAACAGCTGTGTTGTTGTCACATCAGGGGTAGGAGCATCGACATCGGCATCCTATTTTTGAAAATTCAGAAGAAAAAATAATGAGATATATGTTCTAGAAAAAGTGACATAGCGTAAGAATAATCCGTAAGCTAAAGGAAAAGAATACAAGGGTTCGCCATGAACCTTCGGAAGCTAAAAGAAGTATGCATCCCTTTATAACCATAAGATATTTTCTCGTTCCAGATGACTCTGTCATCTTTGGATCTTCATATTGAGGAGAGCCACTGATAATAGACTCCTGCACGGCCCTTACAGCAGCTAATTCCATCTCTAAATTTGATATGGTTTTATCCAATATACTATCATAAGACATGCTTTCACAAAATCAAGATGAAGATAAAATGAAGTATTGATTAACAATGAGATTAAAAAGAACAAAGAACGCATTATATTGCATTATGTGTCTTATAAACTTCGCCCAAAATGTGTTAGATTCACGATTTACATCCTTCAAATTCATCTAGAAAGTAAATTCAAATAAGATCTTAAATTACAAATAGAATAACAAATGACAAAGATAGTGTCAAAAAAAATTATATTAAGATATTAGATAGATAGTTTTCTTGGATCACAACCTTCTATAAGTAATATCAGTCTTTCATCTACTATTTGAAAAACCAAACCTATGTTACATGGATACACTAATTTACTTTCATTTCATAATAGAATCACTCGGACATTATCCATTCAGTATGATCCTCCAAGTAAAGTTCAATCTCATAAACATTAGGCAAGTAAACACAAAGTTTTTGTTTGAAATACCTTTACGATTTCCATTCTTCTTCCTTGTGATTATTAAGGGAAGACAAATTCGTTGACATGAGTCTATTTATAATACAACTGAGGGTGAAAACCCAAACCAGCCACCAAACGGCCCCGTAAGAGGTACGAACACCTCACACGGGACCAATGTAACTTGTTGTAACTGACCCCATAGTCACGGTTCTCCCGGTTTGAGAATATGATAATAATTTGAAAATTAGGCTTAAAAATAGGTCGTTAAAGGGTGAAAACCCAAACCTTCTCCTAAACGGCCCCGTAAGAGGCACGAACACCTCGCACAGGACCAATATAAATTGTTGGAGTTGACCGTGTAGTCGCGGGTCTCTCAGTTTGAGAATTTGTTGATAATTTTAAAATATCTAAATTAGGCTTAAAAACAAGCCGTTAAAAGGGTGAAAACTCAAACCATCCCCCAAATGGTCCCATAAGAGGCACGGACACCTCGCACAGGACCAATGTAACTTGTAGTAACTGACCGCATAGTCACGGTTCTTCCAATTTAATAATATGATGATAATTTGAAAATATCAAGATTATTCTTAAAAATATGTCATTTGAGGGCAAAGACGTAAACCATCTCGCCCCGTAAGAGGCACGATCACCTTGCACGTGACAAATGTAACTCGTAGGAATTGACAGCGTAGTCACGGGTCTCTCGATTTGAGAATATGACGATAATTTAAAAATATCTAGATTAGGCTTAAAAATAAGACATTAATGGGTGAAAACTTAATCTAGTCCCCAAATGGCCTTGTAAGAGGCACTAACACCTCGCATGGGCCTAATGTAACTCGTAGGAGCTGACCACATAGTCACAAGAATTTTGATTTGTGAATACAATAATAATTTTAATTCGTATATGCAAATTTTCAACTTGAATATGATTTTTTTTAAATTACTCGGTTACTAATATCATCTCCTTTTGTATCTTATTTTTTTGAAGGATGACATTTTTGTCATTAGCTTTTATCCACGTGGAACACATGAAGTCAATGGTCTACAACAAAGGGATTAGTTAATTAATGTTGTTAATATTCAAGATTATATTTTTTGTGTTATGGTCGTGCAACTTTTTGTAATTTTATTGTTAGCTTTTATGGTCGTGCGGGCATTTGTAATTTTATTGTTATATTTTATGGTCGTGCGGGCTTTACGTTACACAGGTATTATATTAACAAGTTTTAGAATGTCCAGAAAATAGAGAAAACTATGTCCAATATTTTTGGTCAGTGAACTATTCTTACTTGTAATATTTTGAAATTTGTATGTACATTACTTTATCAACAACTTTCAAGATTCACAATTCGTGATTTTTCTTGTTTTCAAATAATTAATTTTTTTTCTTTATTCCAAAAAATTTGGCAGAGTTCAAAATCGTGCCAAAAGTGTATCAATTTTTGGCATGATTTTTAATTCTGCCAAAAGAGAATCAAATGTACTCGATCTGGCACAGTTATAAAGTGTGCCAAAAGTGTGCCAGAAATATCAAATTCTGGCACAGTTTTAAAGTGTGCCAAAAGTATTCCTGTTTGGTCAAATCTGGCACACTTTTTGGTTGTGCCAGAAAAAAATGGCCATTTTGGAACACCTGATTCTGGCACAGTTCAAAACCGTGCCAGATTTGATCTGGCAAAGTTTTAAACTGTGCCAGATTGCTATTTTTGGTGTAGTGGTTGCATGTGAAAAATCCTAGTTTTGAAATAAATGGATTTGGAGGCATATAACTCTTGTAAGTTGTGTTGAGATAATGAAATTTGTAATCCGGCGTATTAATGATGAAATTTCAGTGGTTATATTAAAATAATTAATTGGGATAAATTTTGGTGGAATTAAGATTTAATTGAATTGGACTGTCACGCGCTGTTGTATTATGCTTGTCTGTGTGATTTATTGGTATTATTACATTGCCTTTGTGACAACGGATTGTTGCGAAATTCTTCTCTCCTTATATTTTAGGACGCCTTCTAGCTATGGAACTAATGGGTAGGCCTTTTGGTGATTTACGCTTGCTAGGTATGGGACTAGTAATGTTATTTAATACGAGTTTATTATGTCGGAGGTGGGCTGATTTTCGATATTTTATCTTCATTACGCTAGCCTAGGCATGAGACTAGGTAGATATTTGAGTTAGAAATTCATCATATCCATACGGTAGGATGTATTGATAACTTGGCGACCTTTAGGTATAGGACTAAGGAGTATTTTTTAGGATCTCACATCGGTAAAAGGGTGGGGTGATTTAAAATTGTGAATTGAGAAAATTGACAATTAATTCCTAAGATAAAAATGACTATTAAAATTGGTGGCGATATAATGTGTCAGGGACCGACAATTTAACCGGTTCAGCTTGGGCAATTTATATCGTGTCGTGTGTGTAACCTTTTCAAATTGCGGGGGATCGACAGTTTAAACGGATTCAACTGGCGTTTTGGCAAGGGGAAGTATGACATTTTGGTGAATTATCACCCGAGGCGGGAGGGCCGCCGTACCTAATAATTATTTAAGTAAGAACATAAATATTTTAGAAGTTTTGTAATTTGGGATAATTAATAAGATTAACTCCGCGGGAGTTGGGAATTTAAAATCATATTGCTGTGCCTTTTCAAATGGGGACCTCTGCGGGTAGTTAGTGATTTATAATTATCGCGTTGAATTATCTCGTTTAAATTAAATTATTCTATTGTGATATTTATTACGTATAATGCTACTGTTTGGGTTCAAGGAACCTATTTGAGGGTAGTAGTGTGTATTCACGCTCGGGTCTCTGACCTCGTTCGTTGACTAAATTTTTAGAAAATAGTATTTGGAGAAGCTGCATAGAATTATTTGGAGATTTGCTTGGAGGTGCAATTGGAGTTGCTCTACCTTATGCTTACTAATTTAGTTTAGTTTTTCATTCCTTCATATTTACTTTGAGACATAATTTATGGTTGTATGGGTTTATTCAGTTATTTCATTGGATTCAGTCGGATATTATTGAGTTTCATATTATTAGAGATTTGATTCAGTTTGAGTTTAGCATGTGATGGAGCTTTTGTCGTTAAGTTGTTATTATTATTTGGGATGGAATCAATCATAAATATTGTGGATGAATTATTTTATTGTCTCGTATCTTTCTCATGTTAAGAATGGTATTTTTTTTACCCAGGCCTGACTTAATTTTGGTGGCGGCCGACGCCAGAATTAGGCAGGATGTGACAGTCAAGTCCTTTTTCTCTTTCTCTAAACTACTCTCTCTCCCTCTCTCTCTCTCTCTCTCTTTAAACCGTCTTTTTCTCTCTATGCAAACTCTCTCTCTCCCCCTCTCTCTCATGGCAGTGCTAATTGAGGACTATCTCACTCTCGTCTCTCCCAAATCTTTCTCTAAGGCAATGATCCTAAGTGTTAACACTTTGTTACGCTTTCTAGTTTTAAAAGAATCAGTATATAAATCAACGTATGCTGGTCGTGCGTCACTCTATCTCTCACTTGCAACATCCTCCCCCTCACTCACATCGCTTTCACTGTCGAGGTGTCCCTGTGAAGTAGCATCCTCATCGTCGTGAGGCGCACTCTCAGTACTCACATGACTAGACATGAACGCGGTGAAGTTACATTCATGTAGTGACTTGCCTCCAGAATCCACCGACTCAACCTCATTGTCGTCACTAAGGGAGGCATTTAAAGCTTCTTTGCCTTGACGTTTCAACCTAGTAGGACACTCAAATTCCTTATGACCTCTACCTTCGCAGCCATAACATCTCTCCTCATTTTTCTTAGGTGTGTCCTTTTTATCTTTATCATTTTTCTTTGCAAACTTATTTTTCCCAAAATTCTTTTTATCTTTGAAACTGCCAGTTTTCTTTAATTAGAGAAATTTCTTGAAATTTTTAGCAAACAAAGTCAAATCATCTAAATGAAAATCAAAATCAAAATCTGACAGTTCTTCCTCTTTTCTCTTAGACGAATCGCCTATATTTCTTGCTGACCTCTCACTCTTTTTGGTCTAGGCTTTAAGAGTTACCCCTTTTTCTTTTGAATTTATTGTGTTAGGAAACATGTAAATTTTATAAGTCTGGAGGTCTGCTACTAACTCTAATAATTTCTGATTACTTAAATTTCCTTTAGAATTTAGCACAGTGACTTTAGGGATAAATCGCTTAAGCAGTGATCTTAGAGCCATTTTAGCTACTTTAGCATCAGAAATGTGTTCACCTATATTGAAACTAGTGTTTACAATATCAGATAAGCGTTCATAGAATTCATCAAAACGCTCAGATTCAAGCATGGTGATTATTTCAAATTATGTAGTTAAATTTTGGAATTTTAATTCTTTGACTGCATTAGTTCCCTAATGGGTAAGTTGTAAAACATATCATGCTTCTTTAGACGCGGTGCATGTCATAATACATCTAATCTTCTTAGGGGTGACGGCACCGGAAATTGCACTTAGCCCACCTGAGTTATATACGCTCCATTTAAATTCTTCATCAGTCCATTGAGTCACAACTTTTAAATTTGTTACGTTTTTTATAGTGACAGTGGGAGGTGTCTACCCTCTTTCACACATAACCCAAACACGTTCATTAATGGACTTTAAGTGAGATTACATACAGTCTTTCCAATTTGCATAATTTGTCCCGTAAAAAAATGGTACTCACTTATATAAGTTTCCCATTGAAATTTCACTTTTCAAAAATCAATTTTTAGACCAAAATTGATATCCCGAAACATTTTGCAAAAATATTACACGATATAATTGTGTAATTGGCTCTGATACCAATTTGAGAGTGCACCATCAATCAATGAACCAACTAGTTTAATTAAATTCCAATTTTAGTCCCCAAAATCCTAACTCTTGCAACTAATTGTAATTGACTAATTAAATGAAATCAAGCATGAAAATAATCACAAAAATGAGGAACAATCCTTAAATTGGCAAAACCTTTTTATTTCACTATATCTTGTAACACTTAAAAATACAGAGAAATACGACTTAACACACGGATACCCGTAGGCATCACTTCATTGTTGTCGACAAGAGATCCCCCAAGAGCTCCAATCATCAGCAATGGAGAATCAGCCTTCTTCTCCACAATCGTACTCCACTTGAGTAGAATAAATAATTTAGGGTTTAAATGATTCACATATGAATTTGGGACAATTTGCAGAATCAAAAGAGGTCTAAAACTCAGAAAAACAAAGTTTATTTGGAGTAAATTCTGCAAAAACAAAGTTGTGAAAACTTGAAAAATGTGTATGTAGAACACAAAATTGATAAGAAAATTAAAGTGGTAGCTCACTCGAACGAGATGTACATTCGTTTGAACCAGATAGCCATCTCACTCGAGCGAGATGACTATGTCGTTTGAGCGATAGGCACATCTCACTTGACGCCCTCGCGCAACATTAAATGTCACTTGAGTGACCCAAGCATAAAAAAAAAATCTGCCTCTTGACTTTGAATATGTTTTTTCACAACGAAAAAAAAATTTAGCTACTAAAACGAGTTTATGAAAAATTCCCAAATAAATATGTAAACATTAAAAATCCTAATTAAATATTTTACTATAAATTCGAGTGGAGTAGTGGGAACGGTTGAATACGCACATTGCATGTTGCATGATAATGTTGCACTACGCATGTATGAAGATGATGGGTGTGTGAGACTTCATATTTGGATCGAGGCCATCATGGATGATCATGTCGACAAGTCGATTGTAGTGGTATAAGACATATATGCTGTGATATAGGATACTTAGAAAGTTTCCTAGATACTAAGACGGACATTTATAAAATCATGTCCTTACAATCTTTGGTTTCATATTCATCATATGCATCCTCACCAACAAGTTTTACATGATAATTTTTCTTTTAATGATCGAATTTTCACATCTTGAACATGTCACCTTCACCCGACAATAACGCTTGAGTTCCTGGGCTTTCCACATTTGTTTCACATTTTGCACCTGCCTATTGACTCCCCTGCCATTTTTTTTCTGCTTACCTTCATTGGTTGGATAATTGTAAACATTGGTGTAGAGTACTTTTTTAACATTATAAAGCAACTTTCAGGATATTTTCTTAACCAGAGATAAGATCCCATAAATCCCTCCCTTGAAGATAAGATTCCATACTAAGGTTCTAATAGTTATAGTTTCTACCAACCAACTTATCTACAACAGCATGAGAAGCACCATTATAGTTATTTATTATGAAATAAGAATGCTATAACACCTTAGAAGTCAAGACCTGTTAATCAACCTTCCTTGAGTAATTTAATCAAACACTTGGTGGCAACCAAGCTCTGATATCATTAAAAGAAAAATATCAGAATAAACGCTGAAATTAGAAATAAAAAAAATGCTTGAGTTTGATATGCAAAAGATAACAACTTTATTACTTGTTGAAAGAAGAGAGAATACATAAAACTGGATATTTATATTGATCGACTCCGACAAAAAGCTCAAATAAGGTATGCGTAGTTCAACCTTAACTTTCTCCTCAAGTATCACAACCAAAAAAAAACTAAATCAATAATAAACTCCTTAGATTGCAGCGTAGATCAATGACCAAATCGATCCTAACTAAGTCAATTCAGAGACAGAAAAATAAGGTAACAACAATAGCATGTATACAATATATTTGAACCGATAACGTGTTGTAAAATAAAAGGAGAGAGAATTTAAAAATAGTTCAATATTTTCATTTCATTAATATATAAATACTCAAGGGTATTACACTTATTTATAGTATAAAATAACGCATAAAAATATCTTAATTCAATATACTGTACAAGTGAACATTCCATTATTTTATACATTTTACAACAATACACTACTTTATTAGGGAAGGCCTTGATCTATAATAACACAAGTTGTAGTTGTCATGTAATGACCACTCTTAATCTTTCAACTACTCAGGCGACTTCACGACCTCAGTTGGACTATATGAAATAGGATTTCCATTATATTTATTTGTTTTTAATTTATCAAACTTGATGTAGTTACAACAGGGCGAGAAATGGTGAACCGTCCTAGAATTACAGACATGTCAAAAAATGGTAAATATGTAATTTATATAGATGTATGGATAAATCTTGTGGCTAACTAAGACCCTTTAACACCTCTATTATTACTAGAAGGGTCAATATGTGTCCTAAGGTCACACATTAGACATACATTTAATAGGGAATAGATACTCATGGTGAGCTCTAATACTTATAATTTTGAGGCTCAAAACATGTTCCCTAAGGGCACAAGTTATCACTTTCCTTACAAGAAAAGCAATTATCTCTCGGTAATGAGGAAAATGTTAATTTTCTACCGTGCATATATGCTATAATGTTTTGTTTTTTATAACCTTACTTTTCTTTATTCTCGTATAATTGATTTTTATATATGTTATTTTCCAAAATTGAATTTGTTTAGTTAACAATTATAATTATTTTATCCATGTACATAATAGGTTCAAGACTATACAATTTCAAAAATATATATAAACAAATAGTATATGTATCCATTGTTTAGTTTTGACCGTCATTAATTTTATCTATTTCAATATTAGCCCCCAATTAAAAATTATTATATTGTTAATCACCATTTTTTACTCTTAGTGACCACTCTTTGAATTTTTTTAAATTTTTAGCGACACATTTTTTAAGAAGTATACTTAAAAAGTAAAAAATATGGATTAGTTTTGGAATAATTTTTAATGGGTTTAATCTCCAAATAAACGAAACTAAGTGAATTTGGTGTTATAATATTTTGTAGTATTGTCTCGACCATTTCGATGGAGTTGAAGGTTTCAAAACACCTTCTTGTTTTGTAGGAAATAATATGAATTCATAAAACCGCTATTGAATATTCCTCCCGTCTTTGACCCGTTGATCAAATCATTCCAAAACCATTGTCCTTTTCTTTCCTTATCCAGTTTTTCTGCCCGACTTTAACGAAACTCCAATTTAACTTCTCATTTCACCATCTAGTGTTGCATGTAACACACCTTATCTCCCTTCTATCACTTTACATACACATGTATATATAGCTAACAAATTAACCCACTTCAAGAAAAAAATGATAAATATTGAAGAATTTCTTACAACTTTCTATCTTATCTATATTGTTCTATAGTTCGTAGAAAGCCTTAAGAAAATTTCTTTCATGTCCTTAACATTAATTTCCCCAATAACACCTTCTTCTTCTACTAATTTACTCAAAAGAATAGGTTCTTTTTCTTCCAAAAATTTAAAGAAAATGTGTTTTGGGTAAGAATAAAAAAATGAGATTAAGATGGTTAGTAAGTTAAGAAAAAATCCTATGATGAAGTTGGTTGTACCTCAATATAACCCGAGTTTTGAATTTGGTGACCTGGAGAAGAAAATTTAGGAGGAGGAATTTGAAGTTGAAGGGAGAGGTTATTTTGGTGCAAGTAAGAAGGGTAAGAGAGATGAGATGGATGATTTTGATGGAGTTACGCTTGATATCTTTGGGGACCCTAAACAAGTAGGTTAATATACTAATTTTCTCTCGATGGTAATTTTTTTTTGTTTTTTTTTTACAAAAGAGGGAAGATTAAATTAACCTAAGGAAATCTTATAAGTAATGTTAGCAACTGCAAAACGTATGACCTCAATATTACACATATCGTGGCTTAAAGATGGAATTAAAAATCACAGAATCTGAACATACACTATAGAGATAAACAACTTTGAAACCGAGTGGGCAGCAAGAACATCGGCACAAGAATTAGCTTCCTTGAAACATAAACATAAGGTAACATGTTGAAATCTATGGAAGCCATCACATATGGCGTGGATCAAATTCATGTGGTCTGGATTCTGGGTTTGGTTCCAGTGGATCATATTAAAAACAATTTGACAATCGGTTTGCACTTCGATGCAAGTAATACCCTGAGCAGAAGCAAGATCCAAACCATTTTTAATGACCTAAATCTCCGCTAGCACTTATGATGCAAAGCATATATGGTGGGTAAAAGCACAGACAAACTTTTCTTGAGCATCCCGGATAATACCACCACCTGCGGCATGACCTGTAAGATGCGATTTTGCTCCATTCGTATTACATTTGAAAAAAGGAGGCGCAGGTTTGGACCAAGCAATAGGAAAAGAAAAATAGGGAAGAGGTATACTAGGGCGAATGAATTGACGAGTCTGGTAATAGCTACAAAGGCATTGAGATAAGGTGGAATTAAAAGATGACAAAGTTATGGGTATCTATTGAAATATCGACTCATTACGCGAGATCCAGAATATCCAAAGAAGTAAAAATGGTTGAAGTTGATTGAGTGCTACCCGAGCCGTAGACTATATGTGGGAGAGCGCAGTAAAGATGGATGTAGGACTAAGGTCTAGCAGAGGCATCGAGTGTAGGAGTTGGAACAACGCAGGACAATCATAGCAAATATGTGTATTACAGTCAGCCAACTCAGAAAGAGATCACAAAGGAGACTTTAATTTATGGTAGTGAAAAAGTAAGTCTATAGTTGGTAAAGCTCTATGAATGAGAAACCACAGGAAAAACTGGAGCTTAGGGGGTAAACTACTTTTCCATAAATATTTCCAAGGAAGCGCAAGAATGTGTTAGGCATATAGGTGAATGTTCAGCCAATGATAAGTCGATTTAAGAGTAAAAGTACCAGTAGAACTAGGCCACCAATACGAAACATCCCGTGAGTCTCGAACGGGAACATACAGGGCTCAAATTCGGTAAATATCATCCAACGACAACCACAGAGCTAAAGTCGGTATGTCCCACTGGTCATTAGAAGTGAACGTGTGTAAGGGAGCAACGAAAATTTGAGGAGGAATATGCGGGTAAAGATGATTGAAAGAATCCTGCCTGAGCCAAATATGATTTCCAAATTAAATAGAGCTAGACCCAAGTCACCATTTGATACCAGTGGCGAAGGAAGGGATTAAAGCAGAAACTTGTATCCAGCGACTTGATCGGGGACTTGGTAATGAGCGTTGGATGTCCTTGTACCCAACTACCCGAATTTCTCATCTTCCAAATGCTGGGTCTGACCACTCTCCTTTATTATTAGATACCCACCCCTCCCTCTCCAAACTCCCAGCGCGGTTTATTTACTACTCTGAGTGGGCAGCCTATCTGTCCTTTACTAACCTCTTACACTATCACTGGAATCTTCCATTCTAGAGATCACATGATTTTTCCTTTTCGTGCAAGGCACAGTCTTTTAGTGGGGCTGCACGACGGTGGAACCAATCTTTTTTTGGGAATATGTCTCATTTTATATTTGCCTTAAAACATGAGATTCATAACCTTAGAATTTGTATTGTCAATAATTTGGATCCCCTGTTGGTCTCCCGAGAGCACCACTTACAATCACAACTTATGCACTGTATGACTTTAGAAAGCCAATACTGGCGCAATAAGAATAAAAATAAGTGGCTTATAGACGGGGACCATAATACTGAATTTTTTCATGCTTCTGTCATGCAACACCGGTGTAATAATTCAATTCCTGCTATTTTCAATCCGAACACTGGTTGGCATACTAATATCCAGGATATTCATGGTCAATTCCAACACTTCCTACCACCCACCCCCCTGTCGGCTGTCTGAAGATAATTTTGTCCAAGTTAAACCTGCTGATGTTACTCGATTACTAGAACCTATCACAGATACAGAAATTTGGACAAACTTGTGTACTATGGGGAAGAATAAGAGTCCGGGAGAGGATGGGTTGACCAACGAGTTTTTTCAAAACCATTGGGATATTGTGGGACCCTCCGTAATTAATTTATTTAAGGATTTTTTTCACCTCTATTCGACTCCTCCGTGCCCTTAATAAAACCCTTCTCATCTTTATCCCAAAAATTCCACACCCTACTCAAGTTAAGCACTTTCGTCCCATCAGTTTATGTAATATTATTTATAAACATATCTCTACTATCCTGGCTGCTCGCATGCGACCTATCCTTCAGTATCTTGTGTCCCCATATCAAAATTCTTTTATTACCTCTCGTCATATTCAGGATAATATCCTCATCACCCATGAGATTTTACATACCATGCGTAAATCTAAATCTACGAAAGGTAGTTGTGCTATTAAAATTGATCTATCTAAAGCCTACGATCAAATGGAATGGCCTTTTATCCAATGGCTTCTACAAAACCATGGGTTTCCAGAAGTTTGGATTGGATACCTTATATAATGTATATCTTCTACATCATTCACCATGCTCATTAATGGCCATATGGGGTCCACTTTTTCTCCAACTCGTGGACTCCGTCAAGGGGATCCCCTCTCGCCTTACTTGTTTATCTTGGCATTAGACATCCTTCTATGACGTGTAGAGTCAGACTGTCTTTCAAGACATATAACTCCTCTCCGCCCCTCTCGCAAGGGACCCCCTATTCCTGGGCTTGCTTTTGCTGACGATTGTATATGTTTCCTCCAATCTACACCAGCTTCAGTGACTGACTTCCATCACATTTTAACTACATTTGGTTATTTTTCGGGCCAGACCATTAACAAGGATACATCTACAGTTACTTCCGGCCCTTGTACTTCGTGTGCCGTTAAATAAGCTACTTTGCGCCATCTGGGAATTCATGGGGCTCATGGGCAGGCTAAATATCTTGGATTACCTCTAATTACAGGTCGGGTTATGCGCCAAATGTTCTCTGAGCTTACGGAAACTCTCGACCGGAGATTACATGTTATGGTTAGTAGTTATACATAAGTTCTTTTATATTGAAAAATAATATGACTGTTGAGTGAAAATCTAGTTGTTTGAACAAATATTAACGTTGCACCTAATTCCTCCTTATTTCATGCAGAATAGTTGCTTTGGAGATATTATCTTATAGTCTTGGAGATATTAAAACTGTTTCAACTTTGTTGATGACAACTATATGGGTTGCTTGGAATATACACGTGAACTACTATTTCATATGGGTTGCTGCTGACTTGGCATCAGTGGTGATGATAATTTGTTTATGGGTAGTAGTTAGTGTTGAATTCTCCACGATAAAAGATCTATTTATTGGCTTAAGTATTATTTGATTGTACGTTATTTTCTTAAACTTATTTGTCTTTGAGTGTTAAATATAAGCTATTTTTCCATGCTATTATTATTTTTACTTTTATTTTCCCAAGCTATTTTGGGCATTAAGCATTTAGCAATGAACTTTGTCACATAATGTTGAATGTTGAATTTTACTCAGTATTAAAAGTTAAAAGACAAACACACAAAATATTATATCTTAGTATTGTACTAGTTTCAATTCAACATTATTAAGAAAAAATAAAACCTTCTGATTAGGTAATAATCCAATCTTTTCAATCGATCTTTTTCTTCTGGCTTGAGTTTATAGACTCCGAAATTCCAGTAATACTTTAGGGTTCCTCTAATATCTTATACAATTAACATTTTAAATTTAGAATTTGAAGAAGGGTTATGGATTACTCAAGAGAAAATATTTATTGAGTAACATGATACTATGATATTAGGTGATGGATTTTTACCCAATCCCCACGATGTAGAATTGAGTATTGTCTCAATAGTTATGTGGTTAAAAATAAACAACCAAATAAACATAATTTGTATCTTTATTGTATTCATTTTTTAACTTTTATATAAAAAAATAGCTATTCGTTTTTGTTTTGATAAATAAATGTATTACATACAAAAAAAATGTATTTTATTTTTCCTTCTACAGAGAGGGTAGTTTTCCTTCCCAAATTATATATCATTTAAAATATATGTTTCACATTTGTCTATTTAGGAACGACTCTGAGCATGTGTTAGATGATTGATCGCAAAGGGCGTCTGGTCGATTTTTTTGACTTATATAATTAGGGATCATATTTTTATATCAATACACGAAAAAATGGTGAAGTTTGAAATTTATGCAGAACATTATATTAATTTTTATATATTTCATGACCACCTTGGTACGGTGCGCAAGAAGGGTGGTCAAAAATCGTATCTTCAGGCAACCTCTATTGAGTTTTGGCTCAGGCGGCCTCTATTGAGTTTTGGCCCTTTTCTCCATTGAGATTGATTGATGACCCTCATGTGAAGCCTGAGATCACTATTGGTGGTGATTCTTGTATGTCTAGAGTTAACTTCTTTAAGAGAGCCTTGGTAGGGAGAGTTGGCAGTGCAGAATGTATTCCTTCGTAGCTAGAGAAACTGCGGTTGTGGGTTAGCAAGCATTGGAGCCCAGTTGGTGGAGTGTTTGTGAGGTATCTAAACTCTTCGCTTTTCAGCTTCATTTTTCCATCTCATCAGGAGGCAGTTAGATTTTTAAAGATGAAAATATGGTCTGTGTATGGAGCGCCGCTTTTTCTTGACAAGTGGCATCCACTCGGATGCTGCTTAAAAAATGATAGAAGACCGACGGTAGAGGGGCTACTACTGCATTTTTGGGGTATGGAGGTGTTCCAGGAAATAGACACCCAGGCGGGGATAGAGTTAAGGTGGGCTAGGATACTCGTTAGAGGGTGTGAGATTCTACCGAAGACTATAGCTATTAAGGCGGGTGGTTGGTGTTTTAATCTCCCTGTGTATACGGAGAAACCTCCTACGTGTAAGTTTGGTGATGCATGTGTTTCTGATGATGTGAATACTATTCAGTCTTCCAATCGATCCATGACGAGTGGCGTTCCCACTCGTCCAGCAGAAGTGAAGGCTCATGGTAGGAAGGATTCTATGGTTGTTGAAAATCATACCCCACCCAATAATTCAAAGGGTGTTATTGAACATATGGTTGCAGCGGCTGTGGTTAACGAGACAACTATGGGTGACTAGCCGTCTATTGTTTTTTTCCCCTGAGAACATTAAGCTGTTGCAAAGAGGTGATAAGGTTCTGCGTAAAGAAGATCCTCATTTTATTCAAAGTCTCGACTTAGCAGTTTCTACCGGAGCTCCTATCGCGGGAGCGCCGTTCTTTGCTTCCGGTGAGAAAGTAGTGTCTGGGTCTACGGATATTGACGCAGCGGGGTCGGAGAAAGTTGGAGGGAATTGTTCCACTAATGTTGAGGTTTTTTTCGGTCATTAGTAGGGGTGGGCGCGGTCCGGTCCGGTCCGGTTTTTGGTCATTTTAGGTGACGGACTGAATTATTCGGTCCTATATTTGAGAAGTCCGAATTCGGACAGATTGAATCGGTCTAGCCTATTTTATCGGTCTAGGCTATTTTCGGTCCGATTCGGTTAATAATCGGTTCACTTTTTACATTTATTTACTTTTTTTTTCAATAAAAACCTGTTAATTTTTTGTTGTTTGTAGTAATTAAAGGCTGTTTTGAACTTTTTAGGTGCTGCTTTGCCATTGAAATAGTGCTGTTTTGCACCTTTTAGGTGCTGTTTTGCTACTTTAAATGTGCTGTTTTGCACCATTTAAGGTGCTGTTTTTTCCTTCAAATGTGTTGTCTTGTTTTCCTAATTTTAGTAGAATAAAATGTTGTTTTGCCCAATAATATGCAAACATTAAAATAGCTTCAAAAGTAATACATGTCCACCATAAGAAAATATTACATGTCCAAGCAAGCACCATAAGAAAATATTACATGTCCACCATATTACAAGTCCTATAGTCTAGAATAAACATAAAATAACTTCAAAAGTAAGCTAAAACAAAGTCCTTGAGTCTCCTCCACCTCTAAAAGTCACATCAACCCACCACAATAGTTGAAATTGAGGTCTTCAATCTCTCTCCCAATATTTCTACAAAAAATAGAAAACAAAGATTATGTCAAATAAGAATTCAATAACAAAAGTTTAACATTTAAATGATGAAAAATATACATTAAAATTTAAAATTAACTATTACCCGAATCAAGTTTCTCCATTTCTTGAATTTCATCCATGGCATCTCGAATGTTGATAGGTTTTGTTGAAGATTTGAGCCAATTTTGTGCACAAACAAGTGCCTCCACTGTTGTAGGAGCTAGAGAGCTACGAAAAGGATCAAGCACACGACCACCCGTACTAAAAGCGGATTCGGAGGCAACGGTAGACACGGGAATAGCTAATACATCTCGTGCCATACGAGATAGCACTTGATACTTGCCTTGATTATTTTTCCACCAACCAAGAACATTAAAGTTATCATTTTCCACTTCACAAGTTTCCAATAAATACTTTTCCACCTCCGATTTTGCACCTAAATTATCCTCCGACTCTAAATGCCTTTTAAATTGAGATGTTAAAAATGCACGACCATCCTCGTCCTCATCAACTCCAACCACATTAATTGGTTTATTCAGATTGTTTGAAGATATATTAGATGATTTATGACCATCATACCACTCAAACAAACGAATTAATGTCTCTTTAACCCTTCTTGACAACTCCATGGATTTAACACAACCATACAACTCACTAAACCAAAATTCAAGATACTTTAACTTGTAACGTGGGTCAAGGATAATTGCAATAAACAACAAGAAGTTAATTTTCTCTACATTCCAATACTTTTCAAATTTGGCAATCATTTTTCGGGCCATTGAAGATAAAAAATCATCACCCTAATTTTTCAAATGCACCAACTTACTTTCAATAATCACAAGTTCATGAAAAAAAGCATTGGATGTAACATATAAAGATCCCGAGAATTTTAGATTAGCATTATAAAAGATTCGAAGAAACTTCACAAAACTCTTAGCTTTTTCCCAATCCTCAAATTTTGTAGGTCCTAAATTTCTACCAAACACCGACCCTCTTCCCCTCTCATCACCATCACCATAATTTTCCTCCTCTACACTAAAGTAGGACAGATAATCATTGTCATCTTCCTCCATCCTTTTAAATGCTTTCTCAAATTTAATGGTCGCCTCCAACATCATAAATGTGGAGTTCCATCTCGTTGGAACATCGAGACATAACAAACCATTTGATTCTATCTTTTGCTTTTCACAACAATTTTTAAACTTTACCAACCTAGAAGGTGACGACTTCACATATTTTACGGCCCTACGCACTTTTTCAATTGATTCATTCATGTCCCTTAATCCATCTCCAACAATAAGATTGAGAATGTGTGCGCAACATCTCATGTGTAAATACTCATGGTCCAAAATCGTACCATTCCAATGTTTTGTCATTCTTTTCAAATAACTAATGGTACCATTATTAGAACTAGCATTATCAACCGTGAGAGTGAAAATACTATCTATCCCCCAATCACACAAACAATCCTCAACCACTTGTCCTAATTCCTCACCCTTATGAGTTTTGACTTGACAAAAGTTCAAAAAAAATTTGTGTAGGTTCCATTCTTTATCAATATAATGTGCGGTGAGACACATGTAATTTACATTTTGAATGGAAGTCCATGTATCAGTGGTAAGGCAAATCTTTTGACCTTTCAAATCTTTTTTCAACATTTTCTTTAAATCCACATATATGTTTAGGCAATCTCGTGCAATTGTTCGACGACTAGGAATATGCAATTTTGGTTGTGCGAGAGCCATAAACCTCCTAAACCCCTCATTCTCCACAAATTTATACGGTAGCTCGTCAATTATAAGCATTTCGGCCAGCCCTTGACGACAAGCTTCCGCATTAAAATAGATAGCCAATAAATTTGAACTTGGCTCATTTCCGTTTGGTTCTTTTTTCAACATAAATGACAACTTTTTTTTCCCATTTTCCTCTACTAATCTCTTATTAGCGGGTAAATCTCTACAAGAAGGAGTGTGTTGTTTCATATTTTTAGTCCCATTCTTTTTAGAGTCGCACGCATAAGAAAAGACACAATAATTACAAATAGCTCTATGCTTTTTGACATCATTATTTCTATGGAAGTGATCCCATACCGTAGATGCATTTTTCCGTTTGTGTTTCTTGGGATGAGTTCTTTGCAAACCATGTAAAGTATCATTAGCCGGATGTTCACTCACTCCATCCATCTACACATGAAAAAAAATAACAAACTGTAAAATCCACAAACTGTAAACTCCATTAGCTTAAATATCTTTCAGGCCAATTAGCAAAAAAATAAATTTGGGTGATCACCCCCCAAAAAATACCACATAGTTAATCAACTTGGGTGATCACCCCCCTCCCCCCAAAAAAAACATTAATGATAAATTTTGCAATATCAGCATCAAACATCTATATAATAGCTAGCCTAGTCTCTTCCACTAACATATATCAACATGAAACTAGAATTAAACATTCCTAATATATTTTTAGAAAAAGAGGCAGCCCTTGAAGCATATAACAAAAAAATACAACAGTTGGTGCATTTTTAGAACAGTTGGTGTAACCTAATCTCCTAAAAGTCTTCGGACATTTGTAAAATTTTAGAACAATTGGTGAAATCCCCTAAAAGTCTTGAACAGTTGGTCCCATAGTCTTCGAACAGTTGGTGTTGTTAGAAAAAAATAACAAACTGTATATTTGTTACCCTGGGCTAAAAGTCTTCGGACATTAAAAAAAATACAACAGTTGGTGTATTTTTAGCAGATCGGAAGAAAAAACTAAAAAATAATAGTTGAAGAAAAGTAATACCGTTGGATCTATCGTTGCCGGTCCCGGAGTAGTTGCGGTAGAGTTGGGGTGTGTCGGATCTAGTGTTGGGCTGCCATAACTTGTGTTTATGGCACCAGATCTTGTATTCATGGTGCCAGAGTAGTTGCGGTAATGGTAGCAGCCGTGGCCCGTGAAGAGAGGAATGGAAGATGATGAGTAGCAGCAGTAGCAGCCGTGGTCGGTGGTGCCGGATCTTTAGAGAGAAATGGTAGGAGGAGGGATGCCGAGTAGAGAGAGAGAGAATGAAATTGATAGAGAGGAAAGTCTTCTAGGGTTAGTCGAGTATTTGTTATGTTGGGTGTGGTGCGGGTCTAAGGCTCTAAGCCTTTAATGTTTAGTTATTTAGGATATTTATATAAAACTAATAGTAATATACATAATATATTATATAATATTAAATTAAACGGTCTGGTCCGGTATTAAGACCGAATTTAAAATGAAAAAATTAGAACGAACCGAATATTTCGGGTCTCTTAATTTAGGACCGAATTAAGACCGATTTATAAAAAAGCCTATATAAATGGGTCCGGTCCGGTCCAATCGGGTCAATCGGGTCGGTCATTTTTTTGTCCACCCCTAGTCATTAGGGAGGCAGCTTGGAAGTGTAGGAAACTTTTGTCTTGGGCAGGGACAAAGTCAGAGTACGAGGCTTGGAACCTACGGGAGATAGTGTGGGTGATGTGAACTTGGTAGGTGAGTGTTCTTTTTAAGAAGGTGAGGTGAAGATTGTGGGGTCTTTTTCATGATGCTTCTCAAGTCAGGATGGGACCTTCTGTTTCTGGTACGGAGATAGATGTTAGAAATTATGAGGTTGGGTCCACTAGCTTAACCAGCTCTCTGCTTGATGTGGTGTTACACAACGTGACTGGGATGATTAGCATAATTGCCTTCGTGAATTATGGGAGTGCCAATCCGGTTTCTTCAGTGATGTTGTTTGGTATGGAAAACAGTCTTATGACCGTTGAATGTGGGCCCCTTGCTCTAGTTACTCGGTTGTGTATCAGTCTGGGTTAGTGGAGGCAAGTTTGGTGGGCATGAGAAATTTATTGAAATTAATAGTAGGTCCAGTTGTAACAAAAAATATAATAATAATAATAATTGTACTAATTATAAAGGCAACTTGGCGCGTCTGGTGAAGGACAAGTGTGAGTTTACGAGTAGAGAGGGGGTTTTGTCAGTAGAGGTTCCTTTTGAGGATAGTCATAGAAGAGTATCTAAAATTCGAGCGGGTCTTGGGACGTCGTCTACTATTGTCAAAAGAAGTAAAGAAGTTTATCTCGGTAATGCTATGTTAGGTCTTAAAAATATTATTACTTTCAGAAATTTTGGAAAAAATAACAAAAGAGGCAAGGTTGCGGGTAGGAGTGGTGGTGGTACGATAGTGTCTAGTGAAACAATTGGCTCTAGTGGTGGGGCTTGGTTACGACGACGGTTAACAATATAAAGATGGTCGTGGTGGAGAGTGAAATAGTTGGCTCGAGTGGTGTGGGGTGCGCCTCATTACGAGACAATTCTACGTCTCATTTGAAGGGGGGAGGGAGTGGCAGTTCAAATTTTGAGGTGTTAGAAAACTCTAAATTAAGGATGCACATTGTTATACCGACTTAAGAGGGGAATGATATGGGTAGCGATTTAGTAGGTTATGAAGAGGACTCAGTGGTTTGGAGGGAGGATATGTTTGAAGCGGGTAGAAATGACTTGGGAATCGACTTTAAAGGGTGCGAGAGGGAAGCTTGTGAACTGTTTGAGAAAATTGAGAGGAGGGGTAGGGAGGGGGAGGGGGTGTTGTATGGAGAGGGTGAGGTGAATTTAGTGTCCTAGTGCTATGAAATTATGGATTTTATCGTGGAACGTTAGGGGGTTGAACAATAGTAGAAAGAGGGGGGAACTGTTAGGTGGAAGCCCGACATTTTGTGTCTACAGGAGACTAAAATGAGTAATATGGACATTTGTTGCATTAGATCCATTTGGGGGACGAGGGGTTAATTGTGTTAGTTTAGACGCAGAGGGAGCCGTGGGCGGGTTGGTAATTTTGGGGCACTCAGGGGGACTTGATTGGGAGTATGAAGGGGGGATGGTCCATTTCCTGTTTGTTCAAAAATTTGGAGGATGGGTTCACTTGGTGCTTTTCGTGGATTTATGGGCCAGTAGAGGATGCTAGTAGGTGGGAGTTGTGGGAGGAGTTGGCAGGAGTGAGTAGTGTCTGGGATGCCCCCTGTGCTTTGGGGGGACTTCAATGTGGCACGTTTCGCTATGGAGAAAAGTAGTGGAGGTAGAGTTAATGGATATATGAGAGACTTCTCTGATTTTATTGATGATATGGAGTTATTGGATCCTCCATTCGAGGGTGGCCTATTTTCATGGTCCAGTTTCGTGATTGTCCGTCCATGTCTCGTCTGGATCGATTTCTTATTTCTTAAGGGTTGGAGGAGCACTTTCCCGGGGTGGTCCTGTCTTGCTTTCCTAGAGTTACCTCAAACCATTGTCCGATTCTTTTAGAGTGTGGGGGGGGGGGGTGTGGAAGGAGGGTTGTACCCCTTTTAGGTTTGAGAATATGTGGCTCAAGGAGACTGATTTTGTGGATAGAGTTGGAGCCTGGTGGACATGTTATGAAGTGGAGAGGAACGCCAACTTTAGTTTGGACGCAAAATTGGGATTACATTAGGAGGATATTAAGTAGTGGAATATAAAGGTGTTTGGGGATGTGAGGCTAACTACCTCTAGGTACATGGAGGAGGTCAGGATTCTCGATAATAAGGAAGGGAGATTTGGGCTCTCCGAGCAGGAGAAGAGGGTGAGAGAGAGGTATAGAAGGGTGTGTAAGGACATATTTTCATAGGTCCATTATCAATTTATTATGTCATATACAGCTACGCCAACGAAGAACATTCAAGAGCCATCTACATCAAAGACGGATCCGAAATACTCAAGTTCTTCATCATTTAAGACTCTGCGAAGTTTACTTTGGTAAGGTTATGTTTTTGATACCTTAACTTTTCACTTAGAGCTTTTGGGATATTTTTACAAAATATTTTCCAAGTATTGGAGCGGACTTTTTCGTCAAAATTTAAAAATAATTATTTTTTCTAAGTGTTGAAGCGGAGATTAAAATAATAATTTTTTATCGCATCAGTCGTTCGAGCGACATATCATATCGTTCGCGCGAGATGGCATGTCGCACGATCTCGTTTGAACGACATTTGTCTTTCGTTCGAGCGACATGGTGATCTCGTTCGAACGAGCTCTATTTTCGAGGCGGTGTATTTTTCCAATAAATACTCATTATTTGGTAACGTTTTCATTAAGAAGTCACAGCGTTTTGACGAACACAAAAACTCCGAAAGCATAATTATTTTAGGCTTCTTCTTTTAGGGTTTAATCCCTTTTTCGTTTTTAATTCACAAAACTTCCATATGCTTTAGTGAATTGTTTTGGTTTTCAAGAACACTTTGCATTTGTTCATCTTTTGTGGAGTGCGTCTCTGCACCGTATGGCTGCATTTCATTGAGGATCTTTCTGCGTGAAGATTCTTTGCTGAAGATTGGGTTGCGAGTCCTTGGAGGGTGCTGCGTGTATTCTCTTGCTGAGTTCAAGATTGCATGTCTTTGTGGGTTGGCTGCGCGCTGATCCATTGCATATTTCTTTATGTAATTGTAAGTTGCGATTTATTAATTCATAGTGAAATAAAGGTTTCACCGGAAAGGGATTTTTTCCTGAAATCTGTGTCTTAGCTTATTTATTGTGTCGCGTGCTTTATATTTATTTATGGGTTGACACACGCACTTTAGATGCTTATTTAGGCGCTGAATTAATTTGGTTTAAAATAGACTCTAATTAAATAAGGCTTGATTGGAAACTTGCGAGTTATTTTTAATCGGTATCACATCTTTTGCAAATTGGTATCAGAGCAGGTTGCGCTAATTTATCGCGTATTCCTATTTTTCGCAAAATTTTGTGACATTGATTTTTTTTAAATGAGTTTTTTGAATATTGGATGCCTATTTTTTACGTGTCTAATTATGCCTATTGGAAAGCTCGCATGAAATCTAGTTTAAAATACATTGACGAGCGTGTTTGGTACCTTTGTGAAAATGGGTGGACTCCTCCCACGGTCACCATTGATAATATCACCCTTTAAAACCCGTGTCAGTCTCGACAGAAGATGATCATAAAATGTTTAAATTTAATTCACATGGTTTGAGTGTTATTTATGGAGCTATCACTCTTGATGAGTTTCGCTGAATTATGACGTGCACCACGTCTAAAGAGGCATGTGATGTTTTGAAATTGACACATGAAGGTAAGAACGCTGTTAAAGAATCAAAATTACAAAATTTGGCCACCCAAATTGAGGCTATCACCATGTATGAGTCTGAAAGCTTTGATAATTTTTATGCACGTTTGTCAGACATTGTTAACACATCTTCTAATTTGGATGAGGTGATTGATAACACGCGCGTCGTTAAAAAGATTTTGAGATCTCTACCAAAACACTTTATTCCTAAAGTCACTGTTTTGAACTCTTTGGGAAATTTGAAATCACTTAAGTTGGAAGAAGTTGTAGGAGATCTTCAAACCTATGAGATTGACATGTTTCCCAAAACCATTAAGGCCGCGTATAGTGGCATTGCTTTAAAGACTTTTTGTAAGAAAAAGAAAGAAAAAGAATGTGAGTCCGACTCTGAGGGAGACTTCGATTTTTAATGATTTGGCCTTGTTTGCGAAAAATTTTAAAAAATTTCTCAAGATGAACAAAAATAATTCTTCCAATAAAAAGAGATTTTTTAAGAAAATTAAAAAGAAAGAAAAGGCAAAGAAAGCGGTGAGAGAAAAAAGGAGGATGACTCCAATGAGAAGAGTGAGGAAGATTTTGAGAACGTGACTTGTTTTGAATGTGGGGGTAACGGGAATAAGCCGTTTGAGTGTCCTAAGTGGCTTAGAAAGAAAAGGAAGAAAGTAGCCATGCCTGCCACACTTAGTGATAGTGAGGGTGATGTGGTAGATGAGTTTGATAAAGGTTTAGCACATGGGATGCTTGTCGCTTTTTCTAGTCGTGTGAGCACACCCACTTTGTCTCACGAGAGTGCACATGAGAGCGATGATAATGATTTGTGTTCTTCGAGTGAGGGAGATAGCGAGAGTGAAAGTGGAGATGAAAGTGAGCTCCAAAAAGCCTTTAGATATTCGTACACCGAGACCTTGAAACCAAAGATATATAATAGAGATTTAGGTCATCAGGTTTTAGATTTGGATAGGGAGAAGGAGGTTTTAAGAAAGGAGAAGTGTGATTTGACCAACACGTTGTCTAGTTTGACGACACATGTATCCCAACTTGAGAGTGATCTCGAACGTGCCAGGGAGGTCAAAGTCAATTTTGAGAATGCACCTAAGAAGGTTAAAAAGGTGGTTCTTAAGGGTAAAGGTGAGAAGTTAGGAATAAGTCATGACGGTGCTTCTACTTCCCAATTAGCACTCGAGACGGTTCCCACTTTAGTGTTAGATTCACGTGAGTCTCACCCTCACCCACCTAGGCGTCATATTCCTATTAGGAAAGTGCGTCCTAGACTTTTTGAGAGAGGTGTTCCTAGGCCTATTTATGTTTGTTCACATTGAAAGAGGAAAGGTCACCTTAAGGAATTTTATTTTAAGTTGGGTTATGTGCCACGTTTTTCTTCTACACGTGCTTTCGACACACATGCACCCACACATGATACTTTACATGCTCCCGAAGACTACATGAGAGAGTTTGCACATTTAGGTGAGCAAGTTAAGTTTTTGGTCAAAACTTCACAAAATTTGATGGAGGTTTTTCATAAGTTGGCACCACCTTTGGAAAACCCCTCCGCTCCTAACGATTGAGGTTTGACTTGTTTACTATCATAGGATGATTTTCATGATGTCATTATTTTCCTCTTGCTAGTATGTATTATTTTTGTTTTTGAAAAATACAAAAAGATTTTATTTTGATAAAATATTTGAAAAATCCAAAAAGATTTTTTTTTTGTTTGCACCGTTTATGGATGAACACTTGGGATGGCCGAGTCACAATATAATTCCATTTTTCCCATGTGACTGTTTGATAGAGTTTTGAAACAATAGGTCAATTGATCCACGTGCTTTATAATGTTTGGAGTCATTAAGATGTAATTAAGTGTTACTTCCTACATGTTTGACTCGTGATTTCCTTTATTGCACACGTGCATGAATTTGTTTGATTATTGTGCTTGTCTTATCACATGTTGGTTGGGTGTTTTCACTTCAATCCTTTCTTTAAAACGAACCAAGCGCGATAAAACTTGATAAGAAAGTTGTGCATATAAGAACCGTTTGTGAGTTTGTGTGCTTTGTTTAAAAATGGTGAAGGGCTACGAAAGATTTTTTTTATCCTTTGAGATTAACCCTCCGGGGTCCAAAGAGGTTAAAAGAGCCCTAAAAAATTTAATGGCAATAAAAAGAAATTCATGCCAAATATGGGCCATTTAGGTTTTTGCACCAATTCTCCGAATTTTGAGAATTTAGTTTATCACCTCTAAAAGAAAATATATATGAGGGTGTTTGGTGGGAGATTTTATAACGGGTTTGCACGTCCTTGAAAATCTTGTAAAATCGCTAAAAAGTTTTGGTCGTTATCGGTGTGGAAATCATTTAAACTTTGATTTTTTGATTTGCATAAGACGATGTCATTTAAATTCAATAATTTTTTACTCCTAAGGATACTTTTGATGCTCATTCGTTAGGAGTATACATGCATCGTGCACATATGATTGACTGAGTTTATTTACCTATCGAATGTGTTCACACCCATTCGTTCCATTTCCATGACTTGGTTGTTTAAGTTTAAATCCATGGTGTCATTTTTTTTGTATCTCATTTTTGTATGAAAAATTAAAAATTCAAAAATAGTTTGTGAAATTTGAGAGATACTCCTTTGCAGGCACGTAGCTTGATTCTGGTTTGCTATGCATTTTATCATGACACTCCATGTTTTGATTATTTCTTCTTATCTGTTTACTTAGCAACATTATAAATAGGGGAGAAGGAATTATCATGTTATGGGGGAGATTTGATTATTAATGCTCTATTCTTATATCATTTGAAACTCGATGCGTCACGAAGGTATTTTTCTTTATCTCATGTGTGTAGGTACAAAGATTGAAGATCATTATGTTACACACCCTGATGAGAAAAGCGTTGAGATTTTACGCAGATGATTGAAGAACAGTTTTGAGGTCTTGCACATTTATTCATGGGAGGGTATATTTGTATAGGCATTTTGTTTTCGATAATTCGGATTTTTTATGTATGTATCGGCACAGACATAGGGGGAGATTTGTAAGGACATATTTTCATATGTTCTTTATCAATTTATTATGTCATATACCGCTACGCCGTCGAAGAGCATTCAAGAGCCATATACATCAAAGACGGATCTGAATTACTCAAGTTCTTCATCATTCAAGACTTCGCGAAGTTTACTTTGGTAAGGTTATGTTTTTAATACCTTAACTTTTCACATAGAGCTTTTGGGATATTCTTACAAAATATTTTCTAAGTATTGGAGCAGACTTTTTCGTCAAAATTTAAGAATGAATATTTATTCGAAGTGTTGAAGCGGACATTAAAATAATATTTTTTTGTCCCATCAGTCGTTCGAGTGACATGTCATGTCGAGATGGCATGTCACGCGATCTCGTTCGAATGACATTTGTCTTTCATTCGAGCGACATGCCGATCTCGTTCGAACGAGCTCTATTTTCGAGGCGACGTGTTTTTCCTATAAATACTCATTATTTGGTAACATTTTCATTCAGAAGTCACAGCGTTTTAACGAACAGAAAAACTGTGAAGGCATAATTGTTTTAGGCTTCTTCTTTTAGGGTTTAATCCCTTTTTGGTTTTCAATTCACAAAACTCCCACACGCTTTAGTGAATTGTTTTTGTTTTCAATAACACTTTGCTTTTTTTTTTGTGGAGTGCGTCTCTACACCGTAGACTACGTGTCATTGAGGATCTTGCTGTGTGAAGATTCTTTGCTGAAGATTGGGCTGCGAGTCCTTGGAGGGTGCTGCGTGTATTCTCTTGCTGAGTTCAAGACTGCGTGTCTTTGTGGGTTGGCTACGCATTGATCCATTGCATATTTCTCTATGTAATTGTAAGTTGTGATTTATTAATTCATAGTGAAATAAATGTTTTACCCGAAAGGGTTTTTTTCCTGAAATCTGTGTCTCAGCATATTTATTGTGTCACGTGCTTTATATTTATTTATGGGTTGACACACGCACTTTAGATTCTTGTTTAGGGGCTGGATTAATTTGGTTTAAAATAGACTATAATTAAATAAGGTTTGATTGGAAACTTGCGAGTTATTTTTAATCGGTATCACACGCTTTACAGGGTGAGATCGGTGTAAGGCTCATTCAGGAAGAGATTAGATGGAGGTAGAAGTCTAGGGCGTTGTGGTTGAGAGAGGGGGATTCGAAAAGAAAATTTTTTCATTCGGTTTCTAGTTCTCACTGATGTGGTAAATACATTGGGAAAATCGAAGTGGGGGGAGTAGTGTTTTAAGAGGATAGAGAGGTGAGGGGGCCAATTTCTCGGTTTTATGAGGATCTTTTTAGGGAAGAGGAGACATGGCGACCCTCTCTCGATGGGGACGACTTGGGGAGTATATCCATTTTCGAGGCTGTTGCCATTGAGGGCATTTTCATCGGAGAGGAGGTCGAGCAGGTCCTTAAGTCAATGTGTGGCGATAAGGCGTCTGGAAAGATGGTTTCTCGATGGCATTCTTTTAGCATTATTGGGCCATTATCATGAATGATGTGATGGTTGTCTTTAACGAGTTCCATGACAGGGGCTATTTTGTGCCTAGATTGAATGCGACCTTCATCACTTTAATCTCTAAGAAGGAGGGTTCTTACGTTATCAGAGACTTTAGACCCATCAGCTTGATTGGTAGTATCTATTAGCTTCTTACCAAGGTGTTGTCGGTTAGGCTTAGAAAGGTCATTGATCCTCTAATTTCTGAGTCCCAAAATGCTTTTGTTGGTGGTAGGAAGATTCTTGATGCAATCTTGGTGGACAATGTGTGTGTGGATTCTAGATCAAGGAACGGGGCTCCTGGTATTTCTTGTAAGATTGACATTGAGAAGGCGTATGATCATGTCAATTGGAATTTTCTTTTGTACTTGTTAAGGAGGGTGGGATTCGGCGATAGGTGGTGTCGGTGGATCAGGAGGTTTATTTCGACGGCCAGATTCTCAATGTTGATTAATGGGGTGCCTGAGGGTTTCGTTTCGAGTTCTCATGGTGTTCGTCAGGGGGACCCTTTATCCCCTTTCCTGTTCATCTTGGTCATGGAGGCATTTAGTAGGATAATGGGGAGGGTGGTCGAGGTAGAGTGGATCATGGGGTTCTCTTTTGGGACTTTAGGTCCTAATTTGGTTAGGGTCTCTCACCTTCTATTTGGGGTTGATGCGATTTTTTTCTGTGATGTAGATCAGAGGCAGGTGTGTGCTCTTAAGTTTCTCCTTATTTGTTTTGAGGCGGTGTCGAGTCTTAGGATCAATGCAAGTAAGTGTGAGTTGATCCCCGTTGTGGGAGAGGGTGACGTGGAGGAGTTAGCCAGAATCTTGGGTGGCAGGGTGGGTTCTTTACCTAGTACTTATCTTGGCCTTACTCTTAGATCTAAGTATACGGCTACAGTGAGCTGGGACCCGATCTTAGAGAGAATGCATAGGAAGCTGGCCGGTTGGAAGATTGACTTCCTTTCGAAAGGAGGGAGACTGACGTTGATTAAGAGTATGCTATCTGTCTTTCCCACATACTTCATGTCCATTCTTCCCTTGCCTGGGGCTATTCATTTGAAGATGGAGAAAATTATACGGTATTTCTTATGGAGAGGCATTGAAGCTAGCTTTAAGTATTGTCTTGTAGCATGGGAAGTGGTGTGTAATCCCATTAAGGTGGGTGGGGGGGGGGGTGTAGAACTTAGTTATTTTCAATAAAGCTCTATTAGGGAAGTGGTTTTGGAGGTTCCCAACGGAGGAACGTAGGTTGTGGAGGAGAGTTGTTATAGCGAGGGGGAGTTCTCAATGGGGATGGGGGCCGGTGGTGGGGAGTTTTGCTCATGGCATGGGTATGTGGAAACATATAGCTAGGGAGTGGGCAGAGTTTTTCAGGCATACGGGTTTTTCTTTAGGGAGAGGGGACAGGATCAGATGCTGAAAGGATAGATGGGGCGATCTGGGGTCCATTAAAGATCTCTTTCCTGGAATCTTCAACCTCGGAGGGAACCAAGATGAGTTAGTTGCGGACCATTAGGCTTTTAGTGGGGAGGGTGTGAGATGGAATCCGCAGTTCAGAAGAAGGCTTTAGGACTAAAAGCTTCAGGAGGCGGATCTATGGCCTTCGCTTGAGCATGTACAAATGGTTCGTCACCGTTGAGTTCTATTTTTTAAGGAAAAAATGATTTGTAAATGCCATATATAAGAAAAACTTATATATTTTTTTATTAAAACAAGATGAACATTATTATGTTAGATACTAAGACAATATTTCAAGTTTGATTAAATATGGTGCTTCTGTAAAAATTATTCTTAAGAACACCCTATTATATTATTAATCACAAATATATTAATATGATTACACTTTATCCTACAATTGTTCTTAATAAAAGGATATGGGATCTTCATGTTTTCTCCAAGTAAATTGTTCTATATAACTATGAAGGAAAAACCAACCTTTATCTATTGTAGTTGATTGGAATAAAGTGACTTGAATGATCTAGTTAATTTTGTTTTTAAATCCCTTGAAGAACAACTAAAAAGTTGTCTTCTCGTGTTCCCAGAATTGTTATGAGAAAATATGAATAAAGGGAATTTTGGATTATCTCTCTCACCCTAGACATAGTGTGTTATGAGATCACCCTAGATGGTGTACAGCTCCTCTATTTATAAGGGTAACAATGACAAAATCCTCCTCAAGATGGGACTCTATTTCAAGTCTCCCACTAATCCCACTAACCATCAAGTGACTAACAGATAGGAACAACCCAATCCTTTAATATTTGTATTTGTCACGTGCCTAACTAGTTATACGATATATATATTAAGACCACAGAATGGGAAATTCACAATTTTGGGAGTTCATATATTTAAAATTAAAAAATTAATTCCGGACTTTAAATTATTAATTTCCAACAATCTCCCACTTGGTCTTAATAATCCTTATAATTAGATTAGGTACTATAAGGTGAATAATAACTGAGAAATATAGTTTGCTTAAATCAAACGATTCACGGATGCGAGTCATGGTGGTTCCATACTATTTAAGGGCATGATTCCCTCAATGTACCACAACACCAATGTTTCATTCAATCAAGCCTTTAATATTGGAATTCATAATGGCCTCATAATGTCATTTTTAATAAAGGACTATTTCTGTAAAATAATAATTCGTAATCATATGCATGCATTCACAAAAGACGGAAATAATAGAAATGAGAAACACTTTTATTGAATTCATGTAATACTATCAAACAACTAAGCCAAATAGCAATCATAATCCAACTAATCAAGACACATCTCTTTGTCATTTTCCATAAAGGTCTTTGGAGATAGTCCTTTCATAAGAGGATCTTCTATGTTATCATTCGTGCTAATGTGATCAATTGAAACACTCTTTGTTTCTAAATCTCTTCTTTTAGTGATCGGTATTTCATCTCAATATGCTTAGCTGCCTTAGTATACCAATTGTTCTTCGAGAAGAAAACGGTTGCAACATTATCACAATAAATTTTCAATGGCTTAGATACTGATCCCATAATTCTAAGTACTGAAAGAAAGTTTCGCAGCCATAATCCGTGATTTGTAGCTGCAAAGCAAGCCAAAAATTTAAAATCCATAGTAGACGATGCAATGACGCCCTGCTTAGCACTTTTCCATAAAACGGCTCCTCCATCCAGAAGAAAAACATAACTCGAAGTGCTCTTCCTACTGTCATGACGTCCCCTAAAATCAGAGTTTGAATAACAAATCGCCTCAAGGTGATCAGTCTTCCTATATGTGAGCATGTAATCCTTTGTCCCTTGCAGGTACCTCAACACTTTCTTTATAGCTTTCTAATGGTAAATCCTCGGATTGGTTTGATATCTGCCTAGCATCCCAACAGCAAAATTGATGTCCGGCCTAGTGCAGACTTGTGTATACAATAAGATCCCTACGAGCAAAGCATAAGACATGCCTTTCATGTGTTCTCTTTTTAAATTTCTTCTAAGGCATTGACTTAACTAAACTTATCCCCTTTTTGAAGTGGAACATTAACGGGATTACAAATTTGCATGCTGAATCTTTCTAAAACTTTGCTAATGTAAGCTTTCTGAGATAATCCCAACATTCCTCGTGATCTATCCCGAGATATCTCTATCCCGACCACGAAGGATTCCTCACCTAAATCCTTCATTTCAAAGTTTTCATAAAGGTATCTCTTGTTTTCACTTAATAAACCAAGATCACTGTTGGAGATAAGAAAGTCATCAACATGTAGTAATAAAAACACAAGCTTACTGCCATTGAACTTCAGGTATATACACCGATCAATAGATTTTTCCTTCAACCCAAAAGATGTAATGGTATTGTGGAACTTAATGTACCATTGACGAAAATCTTACTTTAGACCATATATCGACTTCTTTAACATACAGACCATGTTTTCCTTTCCTTCCTTTATGAAGCCTTGTGGTTGTGCCATGTAGACTTCTTCTAAACTCCCATTTAGAAAAGTTGTTTTCACATCCATTTGGTGCATCTCTAAATCATAATGAGCCACCAAAGCTGATATGATTCTTAATGAGTCCTTCTTTGAAACTCGAGAAAATGTCTCGTTATAATCAATGCCTTATCGTTGATTAAAACCTTTGGCAATAAGTATAGCTTTATGTCATTCGATATTGCCTTTCGAGTCAAGTTTTCTCTTAAAGATCCACTTGCTACCAACTTGTTTTTATTTTTCTAGAAATTCGACCAACTCCCAAACTTTGTTGTCATTTATCGATTTTATTTCTTCATTCTTGGCATTAATCCATTTATCAAAATCATCATTATTTACATCTTTTTCATAAGAAACTAGATCATTAATATTCTCTACGTTAAATTTTTCCTCTTGAAGATATACTACATAATCAATCTCATTTCCCTTTTAGATCTTCTTAATGGAATTTCCCGTGGTACTTCAATAGGTTCATCGGTTATAGTCACATTATGTGGTTGTTCAGTTGATTGATCATTCACTTGTTGGCCATTGTTATTGACTGGGTGAATGACCTGCTTAATAACTACATTAGGGACAACATGTAAGTTATGAACTAGGGGTATAAGAATTTGTACCCTGAATTCTTAAATGATTACCTCCCTTTCTTTCATACTCCCACTGACTTCACCATCTTCAATGAATTCAGAATTTCCAGTTTCTATAATTCTAGTTATATAATTAGGACATCAGAATTGATATCCCTTGGACTTTTCTAGATACCCAATGAAATGACAAGATAATGTCCTAGGATCCAACTTTCATGAGGTTTATAAATTCTATCTTTCGTTGGGCAACCCCACACATGTAAATACCTTAAACTGGGTTTCCATCCTTTCCGAAGTTCAAAGTGGTTTTTGAAACTGACTTTCTAGGAACCCAATTTAATATGTGTACGTCATTAAGGCATGTGTCCACAAAAATGTAGGTAATTGAGTCCTACTTATTATACTTCTAATAGTTTTATATACGATTACACCTTTCAGCTATACCATTCTGCCAAGATGATCATGGCATTATGTATTGGATGCAAATACCTAATTTTTCAAGGAGTTTAGCAAATGGGCCAGGGCATTGCCTCGACTCATCATATCTACTATAATATTCAACACCCCTATTAGACCAAATAATTTTCACCCTTTTTCCTAGTTTCCTCTCAACCTCATTTATGTACATTTCAACAACATTCACCGACTGAGATTTATTATGCAACAAGTACAAAATGCAATAACGTGAAAAATCATCTATATAGGTGATGAAATATTTTTCTCCACCAATGGATGGAATATCAAAGGTCCACATATATCTTTATGTATTATTTCAAGTAGCTGGGTTCTTCTTGTGGCTCATTTCTTTGTATGTTTGGTGTGTTTTCCTTTAATACAATCCACACATACATCTTAATTGGCCTAATCGAGGTTATTGAGTATTCCATCTTTAATAAGCCTTTCAATTCTTGGCTTAGACATGTGTCCAAATATTTTATGCCACAAATAAGAAGGTTTTTCATCATTAAGTCTACGTTTCATACTAACATTAGGACATAGGGTTATAAGGGTTTCAGAAAAATTATTTTCAAGATTTAATTGATATAAACCATCCAATAAAAATCCAGAACCAACATCGATAGAATTTTTAATTAAACGAAAACCATTATCGTTAAATTGAATCGCAAATCCACGTAAAGTAAGTTTAGAAACAAAAAATAAATTCCTAGAAATTGTGGGAACATAAAAAGTCTCTTGCAAATCTAAAATAAATCCAGAACTTAAAATCAAGCGGAAGACTCCAATAGCTTTTATTTTAGCCTTCGCTTTACTGCCCATGTAGAGAATATGATCATTTGGATTTGTTTTGTGAATCTAAGTGAAGCCCTGCATCGAATTTGAATTATGACACATAGAACCAAAATCAATCCCCAAGTGTTAGAAGGAACATTAATAAGGTTTGATTCGAAACCAACGTAAATAAAAGTCTTACCCTTTTTCTCTCGGACCAAGCCTTTCGTTTATAACAATCCTTCTGGAAATGGACCTTCTTCTTACAGAAGTGAAACTTTTCGTTCCTTTTCTTCTTCACAACAGATGATGGTTCACCTTGATGAGACGGACCAAGACCTTTATTAATGTCCTTTCCAGTCTTCTTCTTAAAACCAGCTCCTTTGACTGTGAGATTTGCCACCTGTCCTTTAGTCACATGGACATTATGTTGCTTGAATCTACCTTCCTCCTGTACTAACATGCTTTACAAATCATTTAAATTCCACTTATATTTAATAGTGTTGTAATTGATTTGTAAAGGCCCATATTCAGGAGGTAGTGAGTTTAGGACGAATTGGACAAGAAAAGACTCATCCACTATCATGCCGAAAACTCTAAGTCAAGCAGCCATATTGGCCATCTCTATAATGTGGTCTTCATGGTTCGAGTACCATCAAACCTCATAGTGGCCAGGGCCATTAATTTTACAGGAAGGGATTTATCAGCAGTGCGAAATCGTTCCTTATTATTGTTCAAATAGTCTTTCGCTTTCGTAGTTTCAGGTAGGGAGTTCTTAATGTTAATAGAAATGCACATTCCCATAAAGATAAGGGCCATCGTATTAGATCGAGACTATGCTTCATGGATAGCAATTGCATCCTCGCTGCTGGTATCAGTAATAGCAGCAGGTTCATCACACACAATTTCCATGTCCAGGTCAAGAACCCCTAGGCTGAACTCAATTTGCTCATTCTATTTAGAAAAATTAGTTCCATCAAATTTTGAATAGGATTAAGGATGTGAATACATGTTAAAGGGAACTACAAATTAATAATATTGTTCACAAATTAAATTTTACACACAACAATAATTGCAAGGGTCGATTATTGAATTGTTAACTAAATATATTTTGGCAAATTCTTCAATAGTCCAAATATTACGCAATCTGTATTAGTCATCACATAGTATTCAAATTATAAAAAATACTAACCTTTAATTCATTTATCATGGTCCTATAATTTTGGCACCTGTGTTTGTTGCCAAAACATTTCATGCCATGATTAATGGATTTAATGTCAACCATTCAATTTTCACAAAACAGTTCTAATGTTGTTTAATTCAATTTTCACAAAATAGTTCTAATGTTATTTAATTCAGATATTTTCATGTGTTGCGCCTCAATCCAATTTTATAACGAACATTACAATCAACTTTAATGAATGTAAGTGTAATATTCGTACACATAGTCTCAGCCTGTGTTTGGCCTTTAACTTAACCCAAATGAATAATTTCTTAAATGTCTCAACTTAAATATAATTAATCATCCATTAATGTCAACTACAATATGTAATTTACAATTAATCATCAAAATACGAACAGTAGCTTGAATGCCTCAAAACAGAGTTGCCCAGGTATAGAGAAAATTGTATAATACATAATTTTGCCAAAAAAGGCAAAAATTAGTTTTCACCATAGAATCGAAGTAAAAAACGCCAGAAAACCAAAACTTTTTGTGGAATTTAAAAATTATTTTCTTGAGTAAGATATTAACGTCAACATTATTACCAAAATTGGCAAAAATGTAGTTTCAAGAGTCTAAACGACGTCAAAACACAAAAGTAAGGTGGTACCCATTGTAAATAATGGATTTTGTTTATTTTGACATTTCTAGTCGACCATGTGAGTTGCATAAAATTCCAAGCAAGTTTTGACATTTAATTCCAACTAGTGAGTATTGGCGACAGAAGAAAAATGTCATAAAAAGTCTGAGACATACTTTAAGAGGAGATTTACTGACATAAACTAAAACATTGCAGAAAGTTTCTGACACACAAAAGCCATTGAATGTAGATTTCATTATAGAAAAACATCAATAAGGAAAATCATGAGATTTTAAATTTTAGCTTTGATACCATATGTAAAAATCATTCTTAAGAACACCCTAATATTAATCAAGAATACAATAATATGATTAAACTTTATCACATAATTGTTCTTAATAAAAGGATCTTGGATCTTCATGTTTTCACAAAATTAATTATTCTATATAACTATGAACGAAAAAATAACCTTTGTCCATTGTAGTTGATTGTAATAAAGTGATTTGAATGCTCATGTTAATTTCTTCCTTGAAAAACAACTCATAAGTTATCTTTTTGTGTTCCCAGAATTTTTAGAAGAAAATACGAATAAAGAAAATTTCAGATTTTCTCTCCCACCTTAGAAATAATGTGTTATGAGATAACCCTAAATGGTGTGGGGCTCCTCTATTTATAAGGGGAAGACAACCAAAATTTTAGTCAAGATGGAATTCTATTTCAAGTCTCCCATTAATCCCACTAACCATCAAGTTACTAACAGATGAGAACAACTCAATCCTGTAATATTTGTATTTATCACGTGCCTAACTAATTATTCGATATTTATCAAGACCACATAAATGGGAAATTCATAATTTCGGAATTTAATATATTTGAAATTAAAAAATTAATTTCAGACTTTAAATTATTAATTTCCAACAGCTTCTACTAAGATTTATGTTACATATATCCTTCAACAAAATTAGGCAGCTATATTCAAGGGCATTAGTATAGTAGTCCTTCTAGTAATGCTTTCCTTTTCAAAACATCTTAAATTAATAGTCCAAGTTTTTTTAATGGATGCAGTTTATAAACTAAATACGGATTATTAATTAGGGGCAAATAAGTATCTCTTTCAATTTGTATCTCCTTTATTCCATTATAAATTGCAATTTGCAGCCCCTGGTACCCCATGATTATGCTTTCACATTGCTTTTATTTCCTATAATTTTGTTATTAGCCCACGTAAATGGTCCACGTTTATTTTGTAGTATCCCGCCAATTGTTTCATTAATAAATGGAAGACAAAATAAAGAACAACTAACATGCAACCCGCACGATGCGTGGGCGTTGTCAAAATATGTGTTTTTAACAATTTTTAATATGCAATGCAACGAACGACTAATTATTAAGATTGAGATGTTTTAAGCATATATACATTAAATTTTTTAAAGAAGCGTGTAATATCATTATCACTGGATTGTAATTATCACTCCAAACTATTACAGTTATACTATTTTATCAACAATTCACTTGGAAACAGAACCATAAAAATCATTTTGCTTTGTCGACAATATGGAAACAAAAAAAATTTAATATGAAAGAGGAAACTTATATTTGAACACATTGCTCAACAACCTAATCACCAAAATATTTACCATATTACATAGCTCTTTAAGTGAATAGTACACATTTAGTTTATTGTTGAGTAAAGTAATAATAGTTTTCTAAGCAAAATTTCAGGTTTTTCCCTTATGGTTTGTTTAAGAGAATTTTTTTTAAATAAAAGTGAATTGGGAAAACACCTTAAAACTAAAACATCAGAGAAAAAATAGAAAATGACGGAGACCCACAAACATTAACTGAAATGGGCACAAAGTTAAAATTAACCTCATATTTTCCCTTCTAAAACATTCCAACATGACTTTCAATCAACACCTACATTTTTACCAAAAAACATTGGTCACGTGCGTTGCACATGATCACATTTGAGGATATTTTGGTCAAAATCAATATAACACTTTCAATAAATGAAAATTAAATAATAATAATACTTTTAAAAATATTTAAAAATATGGAAATTAAATTAAAACATGCAAACAAATATTTTCAATTTGAAAGAAATATATTTCCAATAGAAAATTAAAAAAACAGGTTTGTAATTGATAAAAAAAAAACAAATTTCCAACAAAAAGGAGATTTTCAGTTAAAAAAATATTTCTTATTAAAATTATCAAAATACAAAAAATTCTACATAAAAACCTGGAAGAATATTTTTAAAAAGTCTGCAAAAACTGAATAAATATTTTAAGGAGTTTGAAAAAATATTGCGATTTAAAAACAAATTTCAAATAAAATATAAAAAAAATATTCAAAAATTACTGAATATCTATAAACTATAAAAAAACACAGAAAAATAAATAAAAATATGGAAGATAGATAAAAACTTAGAAAAAAAATTCAAAACCCAATTTTTTTTTAAATTTGCAAACTGAATAAATATTCTAAAAAGTCTGAAACAATACTAGAAAAAATAAATTTCCAATAACAAAATAGATTTGTAATAAGCAAAAAACAAATTTTTAATAAAGTAAGGAAAAATATTCAATATTTACCGAAAATTTGGGATATAAAAAAAAGAAAAATATTTATAAAATAAATAAAAAAGAAAAATAATTTCCAAAAATAAAAATTATAACTTTGATTAAAATAACATAAAAAAATAACATTGATAAAAGATTTTCAGCAAAAAAAATTTGTTTTCATAAAAAAAATAGTTTCTAGCAAAATAAAAATGATTTCCAAAAAAAAAATTTATCCAAAAAAAATTATTTTGTAATAGATAAATAAATATAATCAAATCTGAGTGAAAAAAATACTTTATCTAATAATCTAAAAAAATTTAGATGAGGTTACTCACAATAGATGCATCAACCAAGTGCCAAAACCACATACCCAAAACTGGGGGTAAACAAAACCACGACATCTATCAACTAAACCACAATATGACCAAAATACAAAACCACGACATCTATCATCTATCATAAACACAAAGAAAATACAGAGCCACCATAATGAGAAATCTCATCACCATAATTCTAATCCAACAAAACCCAATATCAAGCCAAAGAATTTCATTACTCAGCAAAACCTCAAACAGAACAAACCTCAACCGAACAAAATTCTCCAAGAAATCGCCATACAGCTCCATCTCAACCGAGCCAAATCCACCAGAATAACTTGTTCTATCTTTTATCATATCTCCTTCATACTCATTCATTAGTTCATGTATAGCTTTCTCAACTTCTTCTTTCTTCACCAAAACTCCCATTTTTTCTTCCTCTCCCCACCTAACCGACATATTATCTCCAACTCGGCCCACAATCGATTAGTCAAGAGTGTTTTGTCAATCATAAAATCGGATATAAATCATAATGTTACATCGTGTTAAAAATAGTTTTATCATGAATCCAGGATTTTTAATCTTTATGCAATCACAAAAACGTAAGTTCTTTATAACTATGATCAAAACTAACATTTTTCCATTGCAATTGATTGGAATAAGGTGACTTGAATGCACCTGTCAAAGCTTCCCTTGAATCCCTTCTTGAACAATCCATAATTACTTTCTTATGTGCCCAGAATATTTATGAGAAAATACGAATAATGAGAATTTTAGATTTTCTCTCCCTCCTTAGAAACAGTGTGTTATGAGATGACTCTAGATGGTGTATAGGTCTCTATTTATAAGCGGAAGAGGGCCGGAATCCTAGTGGAGGTGGGACTCTTTTCAAGTCTCCCACTAATGCCACTAACCATCATGTGACTAACGGATAAGATTTACCCAATCTTTTAATATCTTTATTTATCACATTCCTAATTAATTATCTGACATTTATCAAGACCACATAAATGGGAAATTCAGAATTTAAAACAATTTAAATTAAATAATTAATTTCGACACTTAACATTAATTTCCAACAGTCTCACACTTGGTCTTAATAATTCGTACAATTAGATTAGGCATCATAAGGTGCACAATCATTGATAAATTTAGTTTGCTAAATCAAATGATTCACGGATGCGAGTCATGGCGGTTACATGTTATTCAAGAGAATGGTTCCTTCCATGTACTACAACACCAATGTTTCATTCAACTAAGCCTTTAATATTGGGTAAAGTATGCATGCATTCAGAAAAGACAGAAATAATAGAAATCAGAAACACTTTTATTGAATTCAAGTAATAGTGTCAAACAACTAAGCCACAATAGCAATCATAATCTAACTAATCGAGACCCATCTCTCTGACATGTTCGATAAAGGTCTTCAGAGATAGTCCTTTCGTAAGAGGATCTGCTATGTTATCACGCATACTAATGTGATCAATTGACATTCTTTATTTCCGAACTTATTCTTTAACTGATAGGTATTTCATCTCAATATGCTTAGAAGCCTTAGTATACCTATCGTTCTTCGAGAAGAAGACTGCTATGACATTATCACAATAAATTTTCAGCGACTTAGATATTGACCCCATAATTCTAAGTCCTGAAATAAAGTTTCCCAACCATAATCCATGATTTGTAACTTCGAAGCAAGCTACATATTTTGCCTCCATAGTAGATGATGCAATGACGCTTTGCTTAGCACTTTTCTATGAAACGGCTCCTCCAGCCATAAGGAAGACATAACCCAAAGTGCTCTTCCTACTGTCAAGGCATCCCCTAAAAACCGAGTCTGAATAACCAATCACCTCAAGGTGATCAGTCTTCTGGCATGTGAGCATATAATCCTTGGTCCCTTGCAGGTACCTCAGCACTTTCTTTGCACCTTTCCAATGGTAAATCCCCGGATTGCTTTGATATCTTCCTAGCATCCCAACGGAAAAACTAATATCCTGCCTAGTATAGACTTGTGCAAACAATAAGATTCCTACGAGCAAATCATAAGGCATGCCTTTCACGTGCTCCCTTTCTAAATCACTTCTAGGGAATTGACTTAAGCTGAACTTATCCCCTTTCTGAAGTGGAACATTAATGGGATTGTAACTTTGCATGCTAAATCTTTCTAAAACTTTGGTAATATAAGATTTATGAGATAATCCCAACATTCCTCGTGATCTATCCCAAGATATTTCTATCCCGATTACGAAGTATGCCTCACCTAAATCTTTCATTTCAAAGTTTTTAGAAGGGTACTTCTTGATTTCACTTAATAAACCAAGATCACCGTTGGCGATAAGTAAGTCATCAACATATAGTACTGATCTTCAGGTATATACACCGATCAACAGTGTTTTCCTTAAACCCAAAGGATGTAATGGTATCGTGGAACTTAATGTACCATTGACGATAAGCTTTCTTTAGGCTATATATTGACTTCTTTAACATACATGCCATGTTTTTCTTTCCTTCCTCTACGAATCCTTATGCCTGTGCCATGTAGACTTCTTCTTCTAAACTCCCATTTAGAAAAGTTATTTTTTTGTCCATTTGGTGCAACTCTAAATCATAATGAGCCACCAATGCTAATATGATTCTTAATGAGTCCTTCTTTGAAACTGGAGATGAGGTCTCATTATAATCAATGCCTTCTCGTTGATTAAAACCTTTAGCAACAAGTCTAGGTTTATGTCATTCGAAATTGCCTTTTGGGTCAAGTTTGGTTTTAAAGATCCACTTTCACCCAACTCGTTTTTGTCCTTCTAGCAATTCGACCAACTCCTAAACTTTATTTTCATTCATAGATTTTATTTCTTCATTCATGGCATCAATCCATTTATATGAATGATCACTATTTACAGCTTTTTCATAAGAATCTGGATCATTAATATTCCCTACGTTAAATTCGGTCTCTTAAAGGTATACCACATAATCATCCGGAATTGCCAATCTCCTTTATCTTTGAGATCTTATTAATGGCACTTCATGTGGTTCTTCAAAAGTTTCATCGGTTATAGTCTTATTATGTCGTTGTTCAGTTGGTTGATCATTCACTTACTGTTCATTGTTATTGATTGGGTCAGTGAATGATTCAATAGTTACATTAGGAACAACAGGTATGTTATGAACTCTAGGTATATGAATTTGTACCCTGACCTCTTGAATGATTAGCTCCATTTCTTTTATACTCCCACTTACTTCACCTTTTATCAATGAATTTAGCATTTCCAACTTCTATGATTCTAGTTGTATGATTTCGACAGTAGAATATATATCCCTTCGACTTTTCTTGATACCCGATGAAATGACAAGATATTGTCCTAGGATCAAATTTATTTTCATGAAGGTTATAGATTTTAGCTTCCACCGGGCACGTAAATAACTTAAATCGGGTTTCCATCATTTCTAAAGTTCAAAAGGGTTTTTTCAAACTGACTTACTAGGAACCCTATTTAAGATGTGTACAGCGGTCTTTAATGCATGTGTCCACAAAAATGTAGGCAAGTGGGTCCTACTTATTATACTTCTAACCATTTCTACAAGGGTACGATTATGCCTTTCAGCTAAGGTGATCCTAGCGTTGTGTATTGGGCGCAAATACCTACTTTTTAAGGAATTTAGCAAATGGGCCAGGGCGTTGCCATGACTCATCATATCTACCATAATATTCACCACCTCTATCAGACCTAATAATTTTCACCTTTTTGCCTAGTTGCCTCTCAACCTCATCAATGTTTATTTCAATGACATTCACAGACTGAGATTTATCATGAAATATGTACAAAAGGCAATAACGTGAAAAATCATCTATAAAGGTGATGAAGTATTTCTCTCCATCAATGGATGGAATATCAAAAGGTCCACATATGTCTCTATGTATTATTTCAAGTAGCTGGGTGCTTCTTATGTCTTGTTTCTTTGTATATTTGGTCTGTTTTCCTTTAATACAGTCCACACATACATCATAATTGGCTCAATCCAGGTTATGGAGTATTCCATCTTTAATGAGCCTTTCAATTCTCTCCCTGGATATGTACTCTAATCTTTTATGCCAAAATAAGCAGATTTTTCATCATTAAGTGTACGTTTCGTAGCAACATTAGGATGCAGGGTCACAAGTGTTTCAGAAAAATTCTTTTCAAGATTCAATTGATATAAACCATCTAATAAAAATCCAGAACCAACATTATTACAATTTTTAATCAAACCAAACCATTGTACTTAAATTCAATCACAAAATCGTTTAAAGCAAGTTTGGAAACAGAAATTAAATTCCTAGAAACTGTTGGAACATAAAAAGTTTTTTGCAAATCTAAAATAAATCCACTGATTAAAATCAGGCGAAAGACTCCAATAGCTTATATTTTAGCCTTCACTTTATTTCCCATGTAGAGAAAATGCTCATTTGGATTTGTTTTGTGGATCGAAATGAAGCCATGCATCGAATTAGAAACATGACACATATAACCAGAATCAATCCACTAAGTGTTAGAAGGAGCGTTAATAAGGTTTGATTCAAAACAAACATAAATAAAGGGTTTACCTTTTTTCTCGAACTAGGCCTTTTTTTATGACAATCCCTCTGAAAATGGCCCTTCTTTTTACAGAAGTGACACTTGTCATTCTTTTCCTTCTTCACACTAACAGTTGATGGTTAAGCTTGATGAGATGGGCCAGGACCTTTCTTAATGCCCTTGCCAAACTGCTTCTTAAAACCAGCTCCTTTGGTTATAAGATTTTCCACCTGTCCCTTAGTCACATGGGCATTCTGTTGCTTAAGCCTTCCTTCCTCCTGTACCAACATGCTTTGCAAATCATTTACATTCCACTTATCTTTTATAGTGTTGTAATTGATTTGTAAAGGCCCAACGAATTGGATGAGAAAAGACTCATCCACTGTTATGACCAAAACTCTAAGTCTAGAAGCCAGATTGGTCATCTCTATAATGTGCTCATTCATGGTTCGAGTACCATCGAACCTCCTAGCGGTCAGGTTAGCCATTAGTTTTCCAGCAAGGGATTTATCAGTAGTGTGAAAGCGTTCCTTAATGTTGTTCAAATACTCTTTTGCTTTCGCAATTTTAGGTAGGGAAGTCTTAATGTTAGCAGCAATGCACATTCACATAAACATAAATGCCTGCCTATTGGATTGAGACCATGCTTCATGGACAACAATTTCATCCTCGCTACGGGCATCAGTAATAGCAGCGGGTTCATCGCACATAATTACCATGTCCAGGTCAAGAACCCTTAGGCTGAACTCAATTTGTCATTCCATTCAAAAAAATTAGTTCCATCAAATTTGGAATAGGACTGGGCTTGCGAATACAGTTTAAAGGGAACTGCAATTAATAACAATGTTCACAAATTAAATTTTCACCCACAACCAAAATTGCCAGGGTCGAATATTGAATTGTAAACTAATTTTTTTTGGCATATTTCATTTACAATATGAATATCACGGAATCTGTGTTAACCATCACATAATGTTCAGATTGTAAAGATATACTACCCTATAATTCCTTTATCACGGTCCCATAACTTTGGTATCTGTGTTTATTGCCTTAGCATTTAATACCATGATTAATGGACTTAATGTCAACTATTCTGTTTTCACAAAACCAGTTCTAATGTTGTTCATTTAAGATATTAGCATGTGTTGTGCCTCAATATAATTTTATAACTAATATTAGAATAAACCTTTAATGAATGGAAGTGTATTATTTGTACATGCAGTCTGAGCCTGTGTTTGGCCTTTGACTTAACTCAAATGAATAATTGCTTACATGTCCCAACTTAAATATAGTTAATCATGCATTAAATATTAACTATAATACGTAATCTAGAAGTAATTACAAAGATACCAATAGCAGCTTAAATGCCTCAAAAACGTAATTGCCAAGGTATAGTAAAAAACACATAATACATGAATTTTGCCAAAAATGGCAAAAAAGAGTTTTCACCATATAATTGAAGTAAAACATGCCCAAAAACTAAAAAATTTTGCGAAACGTTAATATCAATTTTCTGTAAAGAGTTATAAGCCCCGAGATTATTCCTAAAATGGCAAAAACAGAGTTTTGGGGGCCTTAACGAACTCGGATTGCCGAAAAACACATTACATCATGACCGATAGCGATGAAATTCGATCGTTGGCCCGTTTCCACTCAACATACCAAGTTTTAAGTCAATCAGAGACCAAAAATTTTGAAAAATACTATTCACTGTGCCAAAAAAAAATCTCTCAAAATCTGTTTTGCGTCAAATCACAGTTTTCACTTAATTGATCTTAAAAATAGATTTGTTTTCTTATCGTGATTAATAAAAGTGTTTTACAGAACGCTTACAAAACTTAAAACACTAAAAATCATGCTAACGGCATATTAGGGTTCTAATAACGCGAAAAGGGATTGAACAATAATGAGACAATTATCATAAGATAAGGACTTTATGCAGCAATTTTGTTCTTAATATCATACATAGCAAAAAATCGAATTACCATTCCAAATTAGTGTATGATTATCAGGTTGCTCAAAATTTCAAATTTCCAGATTTTTTCAAAATAAAATTTCCAGATTTCTAGATTCATAAAAAGGAAGAATTCTAGATTTAAAGATTTATCAAAAGAGGAAAAAATCCAGATTTCCAGATGCAAAAAATCAAAGATCATAACTTTTATAAAGAAATTTTCATTAAAGGAAAGCATAAGATTATAAACCGAAAGCTCTGATACCACATATTAATCAATACTGTTTTGTCAATCATAAAACCCGATATAAACCATATGTTACATCGTGTTAAAAACAGTTTTGTCATGAATCCAGGATGTTTAATCTTCATGCAATCACAAAAACGTAAGTTCTTTATAGCTATGATAAAAAATAACCTTTTCCCATTGCAATTGATTGGAATAAGGTAATTTGAATGCTCCTGTCAAAGCTTCCCTTGAATCCCTTCTTAAACAACCCATAATTACTCTCTTATGTGCCCAGAATATTTGTCAGAAAATACGAATAATGAGAATTTTAGATTTTCTCTCCCTCCTTAGAAATAGTTTATTATGAGATGACTCTAGATGGTGTAGAGGTCTCAATTTATAAGGAGAAGAGGGACAGAATCCTAATGGAAGTGGGACTCTTTTCAAGTCTTCCACTAATGCCACTAACTATCATGTGACTAACGGATAAGATTTACCCAATTTTTTAATATATTTATTTATCACATTCCTAATTAATTTCTGACATTCATTAAGACCACATAAATGGGAAATTCGGAATTTTAAACAATTGAAATTAAATAATTAATTTCGACACTTAACATTAATTTCCAGCACAATCCTCAGAGTTTCAACAACCAAAACCTCATTAAAGAATCGCTCTGCAAACATAGGCAATGTTATCATCGGCACTACAGAGCCTGCCCGTTCAATTGTTGAGTTCCAACTAAAGTGTGTCAAGAACCCTTTAATTGCAGGATGGGAAAATATAAGAACTTGTGGAGCCCAACCCTTCGTCAACAGTCTGACCTAAAGAACATGAATTTGAAGGAACTTTTCTAGCAGCAGTTTAAATGCAGAAATAAATAAGGAACGAAATTACCCAATTAGGAGGTGATAAACCGAGGCAAAAAAATATAAAAAATCCTGAACTGGACAGTATAGAAATATGTCTGAGTCGCGGACAATGTCGCTCTCTTTAAGGTGTTTCGTGGCTCTGCCCAATATGTGCTGACAGTCACAATTGCCTCGCCACCCCAGGATAAAATAGTCTCCAATAAAATAAAATACGGATTGATAAAGCACAAGAATAAATACGGTCCATGTACATCCATTCATAATAATTGCTCGAGTCTAATAATAAATCTGGGGTTGGATTTATTATTCCACTATAGGAGAAAAATATTTGGAAGCAGTTTTGTCTTTAGAAAAGTTGCAGAACAGGTCTGTCAAAACCGGAGGTGGAATACCTCTTTTATGGGGCAACAAAAACGACGTTTTTTGTGGAGAGAAAAATCTGGAAAGTAGTGGGCAACTAGGTTGAAAAATTCAACTCATATATAATCGCGTTTTAATTTTTGGAATTAAAAAAAATGTTAAAAAATAATTTTTAAAGCCCATAAAATAATTTTGTATTTGTCCAAAAAATTATTTCTTAATGAGCCCAATCCCAAGCCTAAGACCCATGACCCAGACACGGGCAGGGGTCGGGCCGGGTGGACGGTGGAGATGGCGCGTGCATGTGACTTAGCCCATTGGGTCTACCCCACATACCCACAAAACATTGAATGCCCAGAAGGCTGAACCTTTACTTTCAAAAATAGTATATTAACGCTAGTTAAAATGTGTAACCCACCGATGTGGTACAAAACAACAAAAGTTGTGGGGAACCAAAGGCACAAAATATATTTTCTTTTCAAAGTTTTGCAGTACAACTATAAATTTGTTCCAACAATCCCCCACTCGAAAAATTCGAAAATATTTTATCGAGCAATAATTCTTATAATTGTGCATAAGAAAAGTTGTCTTTTGACTTGAACCTTTACGTAGTAAAGATGATTCAGAATATACTAGAGTAATCGCAGTTTTAAACTCTATCTCTGGCAACGTACCACACACAATCCTACTTGGATGTAATTCTATTAGCTAGCATGTTACGGCCTTGTGCTTCTATCCTAGTGTAGTGAATGCTTTAGGAATTTGCCCAAAATATCAATAGGAAGCGGCCACACATCCACATTCACATAGGTGAGTCTATCATGAATACTCATGTAGCTAGGTACTCCACTAAAACTATAGCTATAGATCTCATTAGGAGTTATAATAACTCATCCTTTGCTCGCTTCATGATATCATGCTCCATAGGGATGGACTCGGAGTAAAACCCCATTCTATATTAATTAATAATAGCATGATTCAACCCATACCACTTGTGACTTGTTATTACCCTTTGAACATATTTCTTGGGATCTCCAGTCTATATGTTGGGTTACCATCACAAGCGACTCATGTATCCAAGGGCTTTAGTCCCATCCCTTTCGAGGTGTTCCACACCTTCTCCCCAGCTAGTCCTTTCATCAAAGGATCAACTAAGTTCTGTTCATACCGTATATGATCCACCCTCACAGCACCGGTCGAAATAAATTCTCTACCAGTGCTATGTTGATGACGTATTTGTCATTTCTTAATGTTATAATAACGGCTCTATATTTTTGCAATAGTCGCGGTAATATCACAATGAATCAAAACGGCTGGTATTGGCCTTTCCCATAACGGGATATCTGACAGGAGGTTTCTTAACCAACCTGCCTCTTCACTAGCAGTAGCTACCGCTATCATCTCAGACTCCATAGTGGATTGAGCCAAAATAGTCTGTTTCTTAGATTTCCAAGAAACTGCACCATCAGCTATGCTAAATATATATCCACTAATAGCCATAGAATCATCAGATAGGGTGTTCCAATCAGCATCACTAAATCCTTCAAGGATAGCGGGATGCTCAATACAGTGTAATCTGAGGTTCATCGTCCTTTTAAGGTACCACATGACCCTCTCAATTTCATTACAATGCTCCATACTAGGTCTACTGGTAAATGTACATAGTACTCCCACAACATTAGTTATGTCAGGTCTAGTGCAATTTGTAGCATAACGTAAGCTACCTATAATGCTTGCATAAGCATTTTGATTTACACTGTCACCAGTGTTCTTAAATAACTTTAGACTAGGGTCAAATGGAGTACTAGCATGTTTACAGTCAAAGTAAATGTATTTCTTTAGAACTTTCTCAATGTAATGAGATTGATCCAAAGAAAGTCCCTTTTCTGACCTAGTAATATTAATTCCCAATATTACATTAACTTCACCCAAATCCTTCATATCAAAATTGGCACACAATAATGATTTAACATTTTCTACGGCATGAATATTAGTACCAAATGTTAGCAAGTCATCAACATAAAGACATATAATAGTCCAAATGTTCTCAACATATTTATAACAAATGGATTTGTCACTTTCATTTATTGTAAACCCATTGGAGATGACTAGGCTATCAAATTTATGATGCTAGTGCTTAGGTGCCTGTTTGACTCCATAACGAGATTTATCTAATTTACATTCTTTATTTTCTTGATCATGTAAAATAAAACCTTCAAGTTTATCCATATAAATTCTCTTCTTATAACTCTCCATTTAAAAATGCAGTTTTAACATCCATTTGGTGTACAATTAAATCATTTAAGGCAGCTCTAGTAAATAGTAGTTTAGACGTTATTCTAGTCACGGGTGAAAATGTATCAAAAAAGTCTACGTTTTCACTTTGTCTAAAACCTTTAGCAACAAACGTGCCTTATATTTTTCAACAGTGCCATCAGGTTTTAATTTCTTTTTAAGAATCCATTTACACCCAATTATTTTACACCCGGGAGGAAGGTCCACTAAATGCAAAGTTTTATTTGTTTCCAAAGAACCCATTTTATCAGTAATAGTCTCTTGCCATACATCGTCATCTAAAGAAGATAAAGCTTCTTGAATAGTGTTTGGATCCTCCTCTAAAGTGTAAGCATAAAAGTCAGGACCAAAACATTTTTTCACACGAGCCATTTTACTTTTTCGAATTTGTAAAATGGATTCATTAGTTTCTTTATTTTTATTTAAGGAAATATTAGTGGATGGCTCGCCCCCACTATTTCTCAATTTAAAAGGAAATTTATCTTCATAAAAATCGGCGTCTTTTGATTCAATAATTACTTAATTTTTCAAGTCATAAAATCGGTATGCTTTGCTATTAATAGCATTGCCTATAAAAATGCACTCATATGCTCTACTCGCCAATTTAGACCTCCTAGGGTTGGGTATACGTTCATATGCTAAGCACCCCCACATTCTAAAGTATGACACGTTGGGCTTAATATTTTTCAAAATTTCATAAGGAGATATTTTCATTTTAGTCTTAGGAATTCTATTAAGTACGTGACACACCGTTAAAATAATTTCACCCCACCAATGTGAGGCAGCCCCCGAATTTAATAAAATAGCAAAAACTAATTCAGTTAATGTCCTATTTTTTCTTTCGCCTTTACCGTTCATTTCAGGAGAATAAAGGGCAGCTTTTTCGTGAATTGTACTGAGGGTTTTATAAAATTCAATAAATGGTGCAGAATCATATTTGGTGCCTCTATCACTATGTAACCTTTTAATTTTCCGATTAAATTGATTTTCAATTTCATTTAGGAAAATTTCAAACATATCAAACGCTTCACTTTTATTTTTCATTAAATACACAAATGAATAATCAGAACAATCATCCATAAAAGTTATAAAATAATGTTTTTCATTTCTAGTTGTGATACCATCCAATTCACAAATATCCTAATGAATTAAGTCAACTGGTTTAGATTTTCTAAAAACATATTTATGTGGTGTATTAGTGATTTTTGCTTGACTACACCATTCACATTTTTCAAAATCATTTAATGATAATTCTAAAATTAATCCTAAAGTGCTCATATTTTTAACAAGTCGTTTATTAGCATGACAAACCCGGGCATGCCAAATATTAAATGAACAAGCAATATAAGCAGAAGGAGAAATTTTATTCATTGCATCAATATTTGACTTAAACATCCCATCAGTGGCATAACCTTTGCCTACAAAAATTCTATTTCTAGTCAAAGTAAATAAATCAGAACCAATGGTTTGAGTAAAGATAACTTTGTTGAGAAGATAACCCGAAGCCAAATTTTTCCTTATCTCTAGAGTGTGAAGAACATCTTTGAGGATAACCGTCTTTCCCGAAGTAAACTTTAATTCCACATTTCCAGTACTATCAACCTCAGTGGAGTGAGAATCACCCAACAACACCATCTTATCTGCAGTCTCAGAATAAGTCTTAAACAAAGTACGGTCATAACAGATATGGTGGGAAGCGCCAGTATCCAACCACCACCCTTCGACACCACTAACCATGTTGATTTTAGAAATCATAGAACATAGATCCTCTTCGGTCAAATTCTCTTGTGCTTGTGGCACATTGTGACATTTGCGAGCCATATGGCCAGACTTACCACACTTGAAACAGAGAAACTGTCCTGAGATGCCAGACTCTCCATTTTCAGGGTTCTTATTCTTATTCTGAGTCTGAGTCTGATTTTTAAAATTCTGGTTGTCGCTCTTTTTCTGAAATTTCATATTTTTCCCGTTTGCCTTAAAAAATAACTGGAGTATGGTTCTTTTTATGATTTTTGTTGTTAAACACAACAAGAAATTCATCTTTGTAGTCCTGTTTTCGGGATTCCTCCTCAATTCTCAGTTTAGTAATGAGTGACTCTAGTGAAAATTCTTTAGACTTATGACTCAAAATATTTTTGAACTATTTGAACAGTGGAGACAATTTATCAATAATTACAGCCAACTGAAATTGCTCATCTAAATCCATGCCCTCAAAAATAATTTCATGGGCAATCATTTGCAAATCATGGGTTTCAGCAACAACATATTTGTCATCCGTCATTTGAAATTTTAAATAACGGCTGACGGCATATTTTTTAGCACCCACCTCCTCCGTGTCATATTTTTTAAAAAGTGCATCCCAAACATCCTTTGCAGTTTTATAATTGGCATAATAGTCACAAAGTTCATCACTTAGAGTATTCAAAATATAGTTCTTGCACAGGAACTCATTTTCCTCCCAAGTTCTAATAGTTTTGCTTTCCTCAAGAGTAGGTGGATTATTTACAACGATTTTGTCAAATTGAACACATGATGCGACCTTTTTCGTAGTTAAATAAAATAACAGTTTTTGGCTCCAACGTTTAAAATGTTGTCCTTCATATTTAAAAGGCTTGTTAAGGTTGGATGAGTTAATTTCGTCCATGGCAGAATAGGGAACACCTTAAAATTGTTGTAGTAGGAATTTCAATGCAGAAATAAATAAGGAACGAAATTACCCAATTAGGAGGTAATAAACCGAGGCAAAAAAAATATAAGAAATCCGGAACTGGACAGTCTAGAAATATGGTTGAGTCGCGGACAATGCCGCTCTCTTTAAGGCGTTTCGCAGCTCTACCCAATGTGTGCTGACAATCACAATTACCTCGCCACCTCCCGGATAAAACAGTCTCCAATAAAATAAAATACGAATTGATAAAGCACAAGAATCAATCCGGTCCATGTATATCCATTCGTAATAATTGCTCGAGTGTAATAATAAATCTGGGGTTCGATTTATTATTCCAGTGTAGGAGAAAAAAATTTAGAAGAAGTTTTGTGTTTAGAAAAGTTGCAGAACAGGTCTGTCAAAAACGGAGGTGGAGTACTTCTTTTATGGGGCAACAAAAAAGATGTTGGACAAAAAACGTGGAGAGAAAAATCTGGAAAGTAGTGGGCAACTGGGTTAAAAATTCAAGTAAGATATAATAATGTTTTAATTTTCGGAGTTAAAAAAAACGATAAAAAATAATTTTAAAGCCCAAAAAAAAATTTTGTATTTGTTCAAAAAAATATTTCTTAATGAGCCAAAGCCCGAGCCTAAGACCCAGGACCCGGACCCAGACATGGGCAGGCTCGGACGGACGACGGCGACGGCGCGTGCATGTGACTTAGCCCATTGGGTCTGCCCCACATACCCACAAAACTTTGAATGCCCAAAGGGATGAACCTTTAGTCTCAAAAAAGAGTATATTAACTCTAGTTAAAATGTGTAACCCACCGATGAGGGACAAAACAACAAAAGTTGTTACGAACCAAAGTCTCAAACTACATTTTCTTTTCAGAGTTTTTCACTACATCTATAAAGTTGTTCCAACAATCCCCCACTTGAAAAATTTAAAAACATTTTATCAAGAAATAATTCATAGAATTGTGCATAAGCAAAGGTGTCTTTTGACTTGAACCTTTACCTAGTAAAGATGATTCAGAATATACAAGAGTAACCGTAGTTTTGAACTCTATCTCTGACAACATCCCACACACAACCCTACTTGGATGTAATTCTATTAGCTAGCACGTTATGGCCATGTGCTTCTATCCCAGTGTAGTGAATGCTTTAGGAATTTGTCCAAAATATCCATAGGAACCGTCCACACTTCCACATTCACATATATGAGTCTATCAAGAATACTCATGTATCTTGGTACTCCACTAAAACTATAGCTATAGATCTCATTAGGAGTTATAATAACTCATCCTTTGCTCGCTTCAGGATATCATGCTCCATCGAGATGGACTCGGAGTAAAACCTCGTTCTATATTAATTAATAATAGCATGATTCAACCCATATCACTTGTGACTTTTTAATACCCTTTGAACATATTTGTTGGCATCTCCAGTTTATATGTTGGGTTACCATCACAAGCGACACATGTATCCAAGGGCTTTAGTCCCATCCATTTTGAGGTGATCAACACCTTCTCCCTAGTTAGTCCTTTCGTCAAAGGATCATCTAAGTTAGGTTCAGATCGTATATGATCCACCCTCATAACACCTGTCGAAATAAATTCTCTAACAGTGCTATGTTTAAGACGTATTTGTCTTTTCTTACTCTTACAATAATGGTTCTCTACTTTTGTAATAGCCGCGGTACTATCACAATGAATCAAAACGGTTGGTATTGGTCTTTCCCATACCGGAATATCTGACGGGAGGTTTCTTAACCAACCTGCCTCTTCACTAGCAGTAGGTAGCGCTATCATCTCAAACTGCATAATGGATTGATCCAAAAGAGTTTGTTTCTTAGATTTCCAAGAAACTGCACCACCAGCGATGCTAAAGATATATCCGCTAGTAGCCTTAGAATCATCAGATAGGGTGTTCCAATCAGCATCACTAAATCCTTCAAGGATAGTAGGATGCTTATTATAGTGTAATCCGAGGTTCATCGTATTTTTAAGTTACCGCATGACCCTCTGAATTTCATACCAATGCTCCATACTAGGTCTACTGGTAAATCTATATAGTACTCCCACAGCATAAGCTATGTCAGGTCTAGTGCAATATGTAGCATAACGTAAGCTACCTATAATGCTTCCATAAGAATTTTGATTTACACTGTCGCGAGTGTTCTTAAATAACTTTACACTAGGGTCAAATGGAGTACTAGCAGGTTTACAGTCAAAGTAAATGTATTTCTTTAGAACTTTCTCAATGTAATGAGATTGATCCAAAGAAAGTCCCTTTTCTGACCTAGTAATATTAATTCCTAATACTACACTAGCTTCACCCAAATCTTTCATATCAAATTTGGCACACAATAATGATTTAACATTTTCTATGACATGAATATTAGAACCAAATATTAGTAAACCATCAACGTAAAAACATATGATAGTGCAAATGTTCTCAACATATTTATAATAAATGCATTTGTCAGTTTCATTTATTTTAAACCCATTGGAGATGACTAGGCTATCAAATTTATCATGCCATTGTTTAGGTGCCTGTTTGAGTCCTTAAAGATATTTATCTAATTTACATACTTTATTTTGTTGACCGTGTACAAAAAAACCTTCAAGTTGATCCATATAAATCCCTTCTTATAATTCTCCATATAAAAATGAAGTTTTAACATCCATTTGGTGTACAATTAAATCATTTAAGGCAGCTATAGCAAATAGTACATGCATAGACATTATTCTAGTCACGGGTGAAAATGTATCCAAAAAGTCTACATTTTCTCTTTCTCTAAAACCTTTAGCAATAAGACGTGCCTTATATTTTTCAACAGTGCCATCAGGTTTTAATTTCTTTTTAAGAATCCATTTACACCCAATTGTTTTACACCCACGAGGAAGGTCCACTAAATGCAAAATTTTATTTGTTTCCAAATAATCCATTTCATCATTAATAGCCTCTTGCCATAAATCGGCATGTAAAGAAGATAAAGCTTCTTGAATAGTTTTTGGATCCTCCTCTAAAGTGTAAGCATAAAAGTCGAGACCAAAACCTTTTTCCACACGAGCCCTTTTACTTTTTCGAAATTCTAAAACGGAATCATTATTTTATTTATTTTTATTTAAAGAAATATTAGTGGATGACTCGCCCCCATTATTTCTCAATTTAAAAGGAAATTTATCTTCATAATAATCGGCTTCGTTTGATTCAATAATTACTTGATTTTTGAAGTCATAAAATAAGTATGCTTTGCTATTAATAGCATAGCCAATAAAAACGCACTCGTATGCTCTACTCGCCAATTTAGACCTCTTAGGGTTGGGTATACGTACATATGCTAAGCACCCCCACGTTCTAAAGTATGACACGTTGGGCTCAATATTTTTCCAAATTTCATAAGGACATATTTTCATTTTAGTTTTAGGAATTCTAGTAAGTACGTGACACGCCGTCAAAATAATTTCACCCCAACAATGTGAGGCAGCCCCCGAATTTAATAAAATAGCAAGAACTAATTCAGTTAATGTCCTATTTTTTCTTTCGGCTTTACCGTTCATTTCAGGTGAATAAGGAGCAGTTTTTTCGTGAATTGTACCGTGGGTTTTATAAAATTCAATAAATAGTGCATAATCATATTCGGTGCCTCTATCACTACGTAACCTTTTAATTTTTCGATTAAATTGATTTTCAATTTCATTTAGGAAAATTTTAAACATGTCAAATGCTTCACTTCTATTCTTCGTTAAATACACAAATGAATAATCAGAACAATCGTCAATAAAAGTTATAAAATAATATTTACCATTTCTAGCCATGACACCATCCAATTCACAAATATCCAAATGAATTAAATCAAGTGGTTCAAATTTTCTAAAAACAGATTTATGTGGTGTCTTCGTGATTTTTTCTTGACTACACCATTCACATTTTTCAAAATCATTTAATAATAATTCTGGTAATAATCCTAAAGTGCTCATATTTATAACAAGTCGTTTATTAACATGACAAAGTCTAGCATGCCAAACATTAAATGAACAAGCAATATAAGCAGAAGGAGAAATTTTATTCATTGCATCAACATTCAACTTAAACATCCCATCAGTGGCACAACCTTTGCGTACAAAAATTCTATTTTTGGTCAAAGTAAATAAATCAACACCAATAGTTTGAGTAAAGCAAACTTTGTTGAGAAGATAACCCGAAACCAAATTTTTCCTTATCTTGGGAGTGTGAAGAATATCTTTGAGGATAACAATCTTTCCCGAAGTGAACTTTAATTCCACATTTCCGGTACCAGCAATCTCAGTAGAGTGAGAATCGCCCAACAACACCTTCTTATCTGCAGTCTCAAAATAAATCTTAAACAGAGTACGGTCAAAACAGATATGGCAGGAAGCGCCCGTATCCAACCACCACCCTTCGGCACCGCTAACCATGTTGATTTCAAAAATCATAGCACATAGGTCCTCTTCGGTCAAATTCGCTTGTGCTTGTGGCATATTGCGACATTTGCGAGCCATATGGCCAGACTTGTCACACTTGAAACAGAGAAACTGTCCCGAGTTGCTAGACTGTCCATTTTCAGGGTTCTTATTCTTATTCTGACTCTGTGTCTGATTTTTAAATTCTAGTTGTGGCTCCTTTTATGAAATTTCATATTTTTTCCATTTTCCTTTAAAACAACTGGAGTGTGGTTCTTTTTCTGATTTTTGTTGTTAGACACAACAAGAATTTCATCTTTGTAGTCCTGTTTTTGGGATTCCTCCTCAGTTCTCAATTTAGTAATGGGCAATCATTTACAAATCATGGGTTTGTGCAACAACAAATTTGTCATCCGTCACTTGAAATTTCAAATAACGGCTGACGGCATATTTTTTAGCACCTGCCTCCTCCGTGTCATATTTTTTAAAAAGTGCATCCCAAAAATCTTCTGCAGTTTTATAATTGACATAATTGTCATAAAGTTCGTCACTTAGAGCATTCAAAATATAGTCCTTGCACAGAAAATCATTTTCCTCCCAAGTTCTAATTGTTTTGCTTTCCTCAATAGTAGGTGGATTATTTACTACAGATTTGTCAAATTGAACGCATGATGCGACCTTTTTCGTAGTTAAATAAATTAACAGTTTTTTGCTCCAACGTGTAAAATGTTGGCCTTCATATTTAAAAGGCTTGTTAAGGTTGGATGAGTTAATTTCGTTCATGGCAGAATAGGGAACACTTTAAAATTGTTGTAGCCGCAATTTAAATGCAAAAATATATAAGGAACAAAATTACCCAATTAGGAGGTGATAAACCGAGGCAAAAAAATATATGAAATTCGGAACTGGACAGTCTAGAATTATGGCTGAGTGGCGGACAATGTCACTCTCTTTAAGGTGTTTCACGGCTCTGCCCTACGTGTGCTGACAGTCACAATTGTCTCGCCACCCCAGGATAAAACAGTCTCCAATAAAATAAAATACGGATTGATAAAGCACAAGAATCAATCTGGTCCATGCACATCCATTCGTAATAATTGCTCGAGTCTAATAATAAATTTGGGGTTAGATTTATTATTCCAGTGTAGGAGAAAAAAAAATTAGAAGCAGTTTTGTGTTTAGAAAAGTTGCAGAACAGGTATGTCAAAAACGGAAGTGAAATACCTCTTTGATCGGCAACAAAAAAGACGTTGGACAAAAAACGTGGAGAGAAAAATCTAGAAAGTAGTGGGCAACTGGGTTGAAAAATTCAACTCAGATATAGTCACATTTTAATTTTCGGAATTAAAAAAAACGTTAAAAATAATTTTTAAAGCCCAAAAAACAATTTTGCCCTGGACCGGACGGCGACGGCATGCGTGATTTGGTTCATTGGGTCTACCCCACATACCCACAAAATATTAAATACCCAAAAGACTGAACCTTTAGTCTTAAAAAAAAAGTATATTAACTCGAGTTAAAATGTATAATCCACCGATGTGAGACAATAAAAATTGTTAGGAATCAAAAGCTCAAAATTCATTTTCTTTTCAAAGTTTTGCCCTACATGTATAAAGCTGTTCCAACAGGAACCAATATAATTTTAATTCTGAGAGCTGAGAGCTGAGAGCAACATGATCGACCCCTTAGCTAAATGACGCACTCGACTTGACCACATCGCAAACGAAAAACGTATGGGAAATGACAAATTCATCTTCAAAGTCTCACTGGACCTCATCTCCGTCCAAAACTTTGGCATCTCAGTTAAATTCTATGGGTTGTCTCCTAATCGCTTATCCTCAATTTCCAAAGTAATGGGAATTTCGACGTACACAGCCATTCAAGTCCGACGACCTTCAAACATTTTCACTGCGTTTTAAACATCACCGCTATGATTTGTAACGGTTGGTAAATATATAAGAGATGGAAGAAGAAAGGACACTAAATAAATGCATTTAAGCAGATAGATGAAAGGATTTTATATAAAGGGAGATGAACAGGAAAAGAGGAAGGCTAAAGACACATGGTGAGATAATGAAAGGTTATTAGAAATTATCATTCCCACTGCACGTGGACTGGATAGATGATTAGAAAAATTGAATACAGTAGAGGCTTCCATTTTAGCCTGCCTATGTGGACCGCTTCTGTATTGAGGAGACTTAATGGAGACTCTATGGACTGTGCCCCATCAATTAAATATTTGTGAAAAAATAAAAAATAAGGGAACCCACATCTATGGATTGTGCCCTACCAAATCTTGATTCCTGGCTCCCCCACTGATGGAGAGGCTTCCGTTTGTAGTAATAAAATAGATTATCTATTATTTTCTTTCCTCGAAAACGACGGGGTCTCATTTTTTACAAGTTTCCTTTTCCAACGAAAAATTTGGCTTACTACAATTGAGGCAAAGTTGACGGGATCAACTAAGCTAAGGATTTTGAACATTTCAACGTCTTAGTCAGCCAACATCTAAACATCTTAGTCATCCATGCAATCTTTGTATTTGTCCCTATGCCAATTGTAGCTGTCCATTAATTTATTATCGTATTATATAGTAAATTGCTGCAGGTTTTTCATTCATGCTTTTCTTTATAGATTTGACTATCTTAAAGTAAAGCCCTTCTTCTTGCCTACAAGTACAAGTTACCCTGAATTGTTTTTGCATATTACTTGTTAGTCACCAACACTTCAAAACTTTCTTTTATAAATGAATATGTCCTCCTCCAAGACCTACAAACCTAAAAATGCTAAATCTAATGATTCGAGTGGGGGCTTTGTGGATGGATACAACCCGCATAAAAGATATCTAAACAGTTACAAAGAAAAAAGCCGCCCTAAAAACTAAACTTGATTTTATCCATATTGGCATCTTTTAGTGCTTTTGCATTTTCCACAATTTTACTGCCGGAAGCGTTGTTTGAGATTTAACATTCATTAGAGAGGCTTGACAAATTATAATTACTTCATCATGAATTTCTTTTTCAGCAGCGTGTGGTTAAAAACTTCTCTGTCTTTAGGATATAGTTCCTCGCGTAATTTTTTTTTTTTTGATAAATAAATTATTTTACAGAAAAAGCGACTTAGGAGGTGGAACCCTCAGGTAGGAAGTAAACATCAGCATACATGACAGAGTAGGACCTAGACAAAGCCCCTCGTGACAACAAACTGGATTATATAACTCTATGAAAATCAGCCAAAAACACCAAAAAGACGGATAAATGTGTTGAGATTTTTCTTATACCAAATCAACGGAGTGCTAAAAAGCAGGTGTCGTAGTCTAGGCGGATTGACTTCCTTTCCTTTAGCACTACCAAATCTGCACTATTTTCACGCTCATTCCCCTTGACAAGTTGGACTTGTCAAGGTTAATAACCGTGACAATTCAGGGCGATACAATTTTTTTTGTCACGGATGTGTCACGATCAATGACCGTGACAAGTTCGTTAAAATTGTCACGGTCGTGTCACGGGTTATGACCGTGACAAGTTTAGTCACAGTTAATAACCGTGACAAAGCCTTGACCCTTTCTAACAAAATTGTCACGGTCATTGACCGTGACAAGTCCGTGACAACCTTATTTGTCAAGGACTTGTCACGGTCAATGACCGTGATAATTCTAGACAGAATTTAAAAAAAAATCTCCTGGGCAGTATGGCTATTGCCACTGTCCAGCAGTATATTTGTACCTGTTATAGCAACGTTGTACCTGTTCAAACATCATATATCCAAACAAACTAAAGATAATGCAAATATATATTCAAAATAGAAACAATATACACGACGATATAATCCAAATATAATTAAAATGTACCAAATTAAAAATAATGTCACTACATGTCTGGGGTAATGTGAGGAGGTGAGTAGGCCACACGATATACGAATTGACACACCCACTAATATACATCGTGCCGCATTGTTCGCGCAACCACAATAGGAAGTTCTCCTTCCCGGGTATTACATGCGTGACGAGCACTTTGGACTCGATCTCTTGAAGAGCACGTCCATGAACTATTCCACCCTGAACGATATTCGGGTCCCTCAACCCCCGCCCTATCCGCTGGCCATCAAATACGTCCAATATGATCACGCTCGGCCAACCAATTGTCGACATCGGTCTGGGGAAGGGAGCCAAATAAGGAAGTGGATCATCGAAGTACGCACGTGTCGGTGATGAAGCAGCGAGGTCCACATCCTCGTCATCCTGCGCCTCGTTCTCCCGCAGCTCCTCCTCCTCCTCCTCTTCCACCACCTTCTCCTTCCCTTTCCCCTTACGGTCTCCGCCCAACGTACGCTTCATGAATGAGTACATATCTTGGACCATCGCCTCCAAACGGGATAGCTTCGCGTCATGTGAATCCACCGTTCGAGCCAACCCGGTGTCGCTCATCTCTAATCCGATGATCCTAGATTTGGCCACCCGTGAGCTCACCCCCCTTGTCCTCCCCTTGCGATCAGAGCCAAGCACTTGGGTGAGTGCGTTTGCGGACAAAGACGTCTTGTCGGCATCAGACTGCGACTCATGCACTTCCTTAAGCTTTGCCTGAAACGACAAAAAGCACATGATTAGTAAAATAAGTAAACTAAAAAATTATAACGTAATTAACAAAAATTAAACTGTCTGATTACTTACAATCGTGGGCGCGACGCTCGGGGACACCTCCTTGTCCTTCCCCTTCTTCGCCCGAAGAGCCACATAAGTATCGAGCGTATGTGGCTTACCCCCTGCGCCACTCCCTACCCCCTGAAATAAAATAAAGTAAAATTAGTATCGGCCCCGCAAAGTAGAATAATGAAGAATAATATATTTCTGTAGTTATAGAAAAATTAAATCTTACCTTCATCCTATGCTCCACCTCGGCGTAAGGCGTCCGGCCGGAGTAGTGCACGTCCGTCTTTTTTGCCCGATTTTCCCTCCCCGATTTTGCACACGTACACCCCCCACCCCCTCCCCCACCACCACACACAACCACCACACACATATATGCACACACATACACACACATATACACTTAAATATGTCTAAAGTAGTTGAAAACATCTAACGTGGAATAGATGTAAAGCATGGAATTATTATTATATATATTATATATGCCGGAATAGATGTAAAGCATGGAATAGATGTTATATATTATGTTCGTTCGAATGCCTCAAAATAAAAAATTCCAAAATTATTTTTAAAAGTTGTTCCTAGATCCCAATACTTCAAAAGGTAAATACACAACTCAAAAAAAATCTTCAATACTTCAAAAGGTTTTTAAAACACATTTTATGAAAAAATTCTCTCAATTTAAAAAACCTCTTAGTGTGTGCAATTAACCAATATTATATCAAACATCTCGAAAGGATATATCAATCTTTAGTCCTTAAGGTTCATCTGACCTAAACTATAGATTGTGTCTCACTCATAACGAACCAAGTCGATTTAACTTGATAAACTCAAACGTTTTGATACATGAGAGAGCCAATTTATATATAATACAAATGTTTACATTTTTAGTAAGACTTTTGCCAACATTTAGTGAACAATAATGGTTCTTTCGCTTTTGTTTGTTAAATACTAATCTACTAAGAATTTGGCGACATCCACGATAAAAAAAATTGGTTGGAGAAAAATGCTACCAATTTAATGTTGTAATGGTGAAGGAAAGTTCAAAATAACCTGCATTATTAAAAAATAAATATCTTTCAACAGAAAGAATGCATTGATTTCTTTAACTCCAAGAATAAAAATTCTAGAATCACTTAGAAATAAAATCACAACGAATTATTTTTATCTTTAACCATAGTCAAAATATCGTAATCTTCCCTTTGAAATTAAAATTAGACACAAATTAATCTAAATTAGCAACAACATATTAACATGCGAAGTGTCTAATTCGAATGAAAATGAGTTAATATTTATATACATAATCATCAATATTAATCTAAATTAGCTTATACCCATACAAGGCTAATATTATATACATTATCATCAATATTTTGCCTCTAATATAACAACCCCTATTTTCCACATACTCACCCACCACATACACACACACACACACACATATATATACACACACAAACATATATATAAATGGAAAAGAGAGAGAGAGAGAGAGAGAGAGAGAGAGAGAGAGATAAATTAACCTGAAACTAGAGAGAGAGATAGAGCAACGCAGAGAGAGAGAAGCATAGAGAGAGAGAGTTGTAAAGAGGAGGGAACGGCGGGGGGGGGGGGGGGGGGGGGGGGGGGGAGAAGGGGAAAGGAGTTTTGCTGAAGAAGTTGTCACGGTCGTGTCAAGGTCCTTGACCGTGACAATTATTTAAAGAATTATCACTGTCAATGACCGTGAAAATTCTTTGTCACGGTCCTGTCAAGGTCAATGACCGTGACACAAAACGCGTGTTTTTTTATCACGGTCAATGACCCTGACAAGGGTGGCTGGCTGAAAGGTGACAATTGGGGGGGGGGGGGGGGGGGGAGAAGGGGAAAGGGGTTTTGCTGAAGAAGTTGTCATGGTCGTGTCAAGGTCCTTAACCGTGACAATTATTTAAAGAATTATCACGGTCAATGACCGTGAAAATTCTTTGTCACGGTCCTGTCAAGGTCAATGACCGTGACACAAAACGCGTATTTTTTTTATCACGGTCAATGACCCTGACAAGGGTGGCTGGCTGAAAGGTGACAATTTTGTCAGTTTGGTGTAGAGTAGAACATCTCGAATTTCTCTCCCTCCACATCGTCCATATGATAGTTGGTGGAATTGTCTCCAAGGATGCCTATCTCCCTTCCAGCCCTTCGGGGGATGCCAAAACTCTAACAATGCCCACACCGATTTGGCCATCAACCACGTAATCCGGCTAAGGAAAAAGAAGACCTCCCAAAGACCCTTAATCACCCAACAATGCAAGAGAAGGTCATTCATCTTCTCTTTAGTCTCCTTGCACAACCAACACTGACTAGCATCAGACGTTTCCTCTTCTGTAAACCCTCCATCATTGAAATCATCTGTCTAGTCCTGATCCAGACAAAGGACAAGACTTTCGAAGGAGCCTTAGCCCTCCAAATCTCACTCCAAGTTCCCGTTCATATTTTCGTTTCCTCTCAAAACAGAGTAGTAATCTTTCATCTTAAAGTTCCCCTTCCTTCCTAGCCCCCATCTCAGAACGTTTTCCCCTCCCGAAGGGAAAGGCTCCATACGCAACCAAGCCATGATATTATATGCATTTATAGTTCTAGAACACCTAAAGAAATCACAACATAAATAGTAGAATGTTTTGGACTGCCAATAAATCCAACTACCTAGGAGGGGCCCCAAAAATATTTTTGCATATAGGATTTTTGTTATTTTAGTCTGTCAAATAATTTGGTATTTTTAGATTCCCTCTATAGAGTCATTGATTAGATTAAGTTAACACATATGCATCAACCCACTTGTACTATATACCTTATTTGTTTGGTGTGAGAGTAACTCTAAAAACTGTAGACAATATGCCTTAATACCAAATTAAATTTAAAATGAACTATAAAATTGGAACAAAATCTTTGTATTGTTTTATGCTTTGAATATGAGATACTATTTTGATAAAATTTGTACAGGGTGTTAGTGCTGGGGCATGTTCACCTAGTGTACTATTGAAAGATGGAGAATTCCATGTAGTAAGTGTGGGAGATTGTAGAGTGGTTTTGTGCAGGAATGGGGAAGCTTTCACCTTGACTGATGATCATCGACTCACTAGGGAATACGAACATTCTCGTATACACAACTTTGTAAGCTTCTATATTGATTAGTATGTGAGTTCTATTAATTACTAGTCAGTACCTTGTGGCATGCACAAATGTTGTTTATGTGAAACTTCATATATTATGTGGTGCAACAAATGAAATTTAAAGTCAAATATATATTTTTCAAAATGTAACAAGACTATTAAAACTACTTTGAGTTTAAATTTCTCGTGTTTCCTAAACAAAACAAATTGTTAGAATTGTCACTCACAATTTTTTATCTAAAGAACAGACATATCCAAGTATTTTTTTTAATGTGTGAATAAATAACTATCTTAGCAACAAAGCATTTTAGATCTAAGGTAATAATTTTGAATGTATTCATGACTGAGCATAAATTTTCAATACCAGATGACAATTGTTTAAAGGCTTATTGTTTTTAATGGGGTTGTGTACTTTTGACAGGGTGGTTACATTCATTGTCGCAATGGACTATGGAGAGTAAATGGATCGCTAGCCGTATCTAGAGCAATAGGAGACCTGCATTTAAAAGCGTGGGTCATTTCTGAGCCAGAAATCAAAAGTGTACCATTAACTTCAGATTGTAAATTTCTCATATTGGCCGCAGATGGGTTATGGGACAAGGTACAAAAATATATATATAAGGGGTGCAAAATAAGCAATCATAGTACGCATGTCAATAAAATAAAGTCAAGAATCCGTGAGACTAATTTGATTATAAAGTAATAAATTTAGTGTAAGGAAATTAAAGTTCAGAATGTAAGCAAATCAAACCGTTATATTTCATTTGACCTCTAGCTCTTGTTTATTCAGCTATTTTGATATTAGCCAAAACTATTTCCACTTCTTGGACTTTGACACCCAAAAATGTATGATAAAGCGTTGCCAAAGATGACCATAAAAATTGTATTTATGATGCTATTAAGGGTTAGAGTTCAAAGATTTAAAATAGTGAGGTCAAACTCAAAATAGAAAAATAATTGAGTTTCAAAGGCCAAACTAACTTTTTTCCTACTTTTCAAGGTTTCTGAAACCTGGTATAAAAAATCAGATTTTTGAAACCTTTCGTTTCGTAAAAATTATTAGGGAATAACCATTTAGAAAATTTATATTCTCATATTTTAGTTGTAGTATAAAACACTGAACATATTTTGTTGGCTTATTATTAATATTGTTATGCATTATCCAATAACTTAATGATGTACACTTTTTTATTTGGATAATAATAATAATAATAATAATAATAATAATTATTATTATTATTATTATTATTATTATTATTATTATTATTATTATTATTATTATTATTATTATTACTATTATTCATGATCTTATAAACTAATACAGTATATGGGTTGAAGCAGCTAAATGAACAAGAAGCAGTTGATGTGGTTGTAAAACACAATAATTCAGTCAAGACATGCAAAAAGCTTATAGATTTTTCTTCTAGCAGAGGCAATAAGGATGACATTACTATCATGGCCATCAATCTCTAGAATTTTATAGAAAATAACGTGGAGGATCATCTAAAAATATTGAAAGTAGGTTATTGATTTACGTGTCAGGTTATTTTTCCCGATATAAATTTAAGGCTCATAAGATAGATTATACAAGTTCGAGCGCAAGACTCGAACGCATGATCCTTGCTAGCCAAGGGTTCTACAGTAACCATCGGATCAAGCTCCTTTGGTTTAGAATGTTATTTTTATTGCAAAGTTATTTGTTCATTTTATTATTCGTTTGCCTTATTATGTATGTACACGTACATATAAAGAAACAATTACACTTTTTCCCTTGAATTGCGGTCCTTATGTTACTTTTGCCATTAAACTTTCAATTTGTATAATCAGTCCCTCCTTAAACTCCAAATTTGTCACAGGTGGATCCAAAAAAACTAAAAATGTTATCGGTTATCAAAATGATCTCCAAGTTGGGTTGTGGGAGTGACATCCTGGTGGAGGTACTTAATGACGTTGTGATAGGCTATAAAGCACTGATCGTTCGCCAGAGGTGCCGTACAAGTGTGAGACACTCCGGGGACGCAGAAACATGTTTGACACGCATTGGACACGTGTCTAGCATGCCACGTGGCATGTTGGGCATATATAGTATTAAAATAAAAAGCTAGACACGACGCGGATACACGTAGAGGACACGTGGGGGAAAGAGTGGGTCTAAAAAAATTTAAAAAAAATCTAATAATTGGAGAAAATTTTTAGTATACTATTTGATGATTTATTAATTATGTAGGCACCCCCTCTCAAATCTTAGGGTTCAACACTTTCACCCACTCCAAACAAATTTAATTTACTTTTCAGAGTAAATTCATTATTAGCTTCAATATATTTAATTAATTTCATAGACATAATTTATGATTTGTTAGAACAAATTTTTATTTTTTTATTTTCAACTCCTATTATTATTACTAAAAATTATATATATAAATTATTTTATTAAAATATTCATTAGTTGTCATATCTCACCCATGTCATGTCCTATATTCCCCGGGCAAGCCTGCCTTTAGGTGATAGGGGGAGTGATATAACACAGGGAAAGTAGTATAAGGACAAGATGCTTACTCTGCCATCTCTTTGTCATGTCAAGGTGTTCGTGATGTGTCAGGCACGACTCGCCTGTTCGTGATTATAGGCGATAGATTTGATATACAGAGAGAGGGTGAGAGAGAGAGTATACATAATAAACCAAACATAAGGAAAATTGGGTTTGTTTGTCTTTAATGAATAAATATCTTTAATAATTAATAGATTTTTTATTTTGTAAATATCAATATCACTGCAAACGAAAATCAACCAAGAGGAACGTCATTAGTTAAAAAATCCTCTAAAATGATGGGGAATCTTCTCTTGCGAGAAATTCCTTAATGATTTGGCATATTGAGCCAATAAATGGGCATGCCTATTACTGAGCCTTTTTATAAATGAGAAATCAATCTTATGTCCATAACAAATATGTAACTTTGTATAATCAATACAATTTTCGCTATCATAACAATCTTCTTCCTCCTTGCTAAGCATAAAGATCACATTTTAATAGTCACCTTTTAGAATGAAATGGAAACAACCACAATTGATAGCGAAATTTGTTGCAAATATTGCCGCCACAACTTCCTCTTTGATCGATTGCCACACCAGGTGACACATGGACGCAAGAAGGTGTCCATTACCATCTCGAATAGAAACTCCAATCCCCCAACTGTTTGAATCAATGAAATTTATCTCATGAAAGTTGGACTTTATAGTTTCTTATTCAGGAGGTAACCATATATCGTCCTTTATAATAGAATGGCTACAACACTAAACCCAAAATTCTCTGAAATCATGAAAACAATTTGAGAACCTGGAAATCACATCATAAAATGAGTTGCCCCTAGAAACATGAAATATCTTATTTTTATTGGCCAAGAAAAAAAATCCACCCTCCTAATTCATCATCAAAACATCTAAAAAAAATCAGAATTAATCCCGCTAAATTTCAGCAACTCAATTGCCAACGGGCATTAAATTAAGATATGAGTTGCTGAATCTCGACTATTAATACAAACACAACAAATATAATTTACTACAAGAAATATACCTTTTTATGACAATTTTAAACAATAATATTAGATATTTTAAATAAAACAGTCATAAAAAATATGGTAGACTTATTTTATGACTGTACTTGTTAAAATTGTCATGAAAGCCTAATTGATACTAACAATAATATATACCAATATATTTTATGATTATTTTCAAGCCTTGATAGAACAAAACTTAAAAGTAAGTTAAAATCCATGACCGGTTTTAACATTACCCTCCGCGCATCTTAGATAAAGGGAGGGAAATATATAAATACCAAATTTTGGATTCTCTCTCTCGATGGTTCTCATACCCGAGTCTAAAACCCCCTGCATCGCACTTTATGCTTCACCTCTCTATGATCCATTGCTGAAGACTCCTCCGCCACCGGTCATATTAGATGTCGGTATCTCATTCTCTCGTATTTTACACATAAATTCGAACCGTAATTTTGAGTTATTTTTTGCCACAAAACCCTAACTCTCACAAAACACACACACACAAACACACAACTATTTTTCGCTCATATTTCGAGTTTCAATTTATAGAGTTTGATTTTATGTAAGATTCAGGCTTTCTAATGCAAAATTTAATTTTACCACTTTTACACTACCATGATATATTGTACTTGGTCTCATGAGATAATATTTGGGAAACCAGCTCTAATGATGCAGTGGAAAGCACGACATGTGATGATTTTCCTGAAAAACAATGATATAAGTTTTTATTTACATATTTTCATGTTTGCTTCTCCAATTCAGTTGAAATTATTATTTATTATTATTATTATTATTTTATTTTGAATAATTTTAAAGTCACTTGACGTTAGATTCCTGTAACATGTTAACTTTATACTGACATTTGTTCTCATCAGCTATATTAAGTTTGACCAATTTTTGAATAAATTATGAATTTATATTTATAAATTAGTTATTGTTACACACACACACACACACACACACACACACACACACACACATTTTTGACCAATTCTGACTTTATATTTATAAACTAGTTATTGTTCTCATTGGCTATATTAAGTTTGACCAATTTTTGGATAAATTTTGACTTTATATATATATATATATATATATTTATATATATATATTCACTTACTTATCTCTACTTATCAAAGTAATCAAAGGGCTTAAAATTTGCCACATCATAAAAATGAAGGTCCAGATTATTCCCCCATTCTCTGCCTTATGCTCATTTGCCCAAACCCTAGCCGACTTCTTATTCTTTCACTCTCACTTTACCCCATCTCTCCCCCCCACCCTCTCTCTCTCTCTATCTCTCTCTCTCTTTTCTGTGATCAAATACACCTAATCAATTCCCCCCCCCCCTCTCTCTCTCCCTCTCCCTCTCTCTCTAGGCAACTGTTCATTTCGTTTTGAATAAGCAAAAGAAAGGGGACCTTTTTTTCCCTATTTATTTCAGTTGTTCTTGATAAATATTTGTTTCATTTTTTTGATATATTTGAAATATATAATGTTTAGTGTAGTGATTTCCTGCTAGATTTAATTTTGTGGATTTATCTATTTTTATTTGTTTAGTAGATTTGATATTGTTATATGTATGGGTTGGGTATTGACACATGTGTTTGAAAACGTGAGGCTTTCTAAATCAATGCTCTGATACCACTTGAAAACACGAGGCTTTTTAAATTAATGCTCTGATACCACTTGTTGATCTGGTAGCCCCCAATTTTTAAATTTTACCAAAAAGTAATTTTTAAATCTTACCACAAAAATTAATATAATTTCCTTTTTGAGATGCGGAAGCGATATGGTTCAATTAAACACACAAAAACACCAAATTTTAATTTATTTCAAATTAAAATTAAACCAAGTGAAATTAGATTAATCAAAAAATACATATTTCACTTAAACAACTTAATTCAATCCAAGTCCTAGAAATTTGCCTAAGTCATATTTTCAATAATACCAAAATAGGCCAAACCAATTTTAACAAATTAAACGATGACTTGAATTAAATTAACATATACCCAAATTTAAATTAGCACCAATTTAAGTGAGTAGTGATTTAAACCAAATTTTATCTTTTTACCTAGGCATGCATCTAAGATGAATTCTGTAAAAGATAAAATGAAAAAATAAATCAGTACGCCGCGATGTACGAGAAAAAACTCACAACGGGAAAAAACCTTGGACGACCCTAGCTTTAAGTCCACTAAGTATGATTTTACAATTACAAGACAGATTACTTACTTCCTCGACTCGACTCCTTTCAAGCCTTAACACGTCTTCTTATAAACACCTCCTCCTAGTCGACAATCTCAAAACTCCACCGGAACCTTGGAACTTACCAATGAGACTTTAGGAACACCGTGAACCACACATGATGCCTTTCACCATGTGACAATACCGCAGCAAAACAACGAGACTTCATCTTTATGGGATGTATAAGTAAACCCAAACAAACTCTTCTACCTCGTAGAGTAAACCCGGTGCCAAACACTCCAAGCAAGATATTTATATGGAAACTTGGAATAAATAATATGGGTGTAAACCAAAAGTGTTTTTAGGGTGATTTTCTTAGAAAGAAAAACACTTAAACCATGAACCTTTTCATAGAAAAGTTAAACTCTCAAAACTCTCTCTAGGATATGGAAGAATACGAAAAAGTTAAATTGAACTGATTGTCTCCAGCGCATATTAAATATGTCAAAAGTTAGTGGGGAAAAAGTAGTGGGATAGAGGTGAAAAACAACAAAAAACTGCCAAATAATTTTCCCGCCGGAAATCTCGTTCGAACGAAGTCTTTTTCGAACGACTTCTAACGAAGTTCCAGTGGTCTGTTGGGAAATATCGTTGGCAAACTCGTTTGAACGAAATTATCGTTCGAACTCGTTCAAATGAAATTCTCGTTCGAGCGAAAAACTCGTTCGAACGACAATTTCGAACGAACGTCCAGAAAGCTTAAAATTTAATTTTTAGCCCAGAAACTTTATTTTAAAGTTTTAAATAAACCTTCTGAAAATAAACCTGAGTTTAAAATAAAGTACACCCAATTAAAATTGTTCCAAGCTCCTATATAAATATGTAATGCATTCATACCTTAGGAGTAAACTGAACACATGTTGTTGACGTAGAAACGAGGCATAATAAACTCGGCATTTGATGAAGCTCTATAATCTTGGTCGCTACGTCTTCAACTAACACGTCTAAGGATTGAATGGATAAACATGAACAGTATCCTACGACTCAAATGTTTTTGTTCGGAATTGAGCCAAAACAATATTGAGACTCAATCGAAGACTTGTGTCCTTACGAATCTCCCCCTTTGGTTATTCCGGGACAAAAACCAACAAAAATTCTAATGGGACATCAAGCTCTACTAGAATTAAAACATATCCCACCCAAAAACAAAAAATACATAGCTTGACTCAAAACCCAAGGATCAATATCTTTGCTGATGATGAAAGTTGCCATTTAGAAGAATACCTACACACTTAAGAAAACTGTCAAACGCATAGGGAATATCAAGAATATTAAATGCATGTAAAATAAATAATCCCCCTAAATTAATTCTCCCCTTTATTAACTCTGATCTACCTAAGAAGGTCGTGACTCCCCCTAAGTTAAATCTCCCAAACTAATAAAACATTCTCCCCCTTTTTGTTCAGGAATAGACAAAGGTGATAGAATTAATAAAACAAAAGTGTATGCAAAGCATATAACATGAAAGCATGAAGGCGACAAAAGAACAACTAATCCATACAAAGAATAAAGGATACCAACTAAGATGCAAGAAAATGATACCAATATGATACATAAGTATTAAGCATGTGATATCATCAAAAATATGCAACACGATAGATACCAATTATGAATTAGAAGCATAGACGGACAAGAAAGTGAGGCAAAGAAAAAGATACCATATATATGTAGACATAATGAATATCACTAACGCATATGCACATATATATAGGTACAGACACCACACATGACACAAAATACAGTAAGCTTTTCACACTCGTATTGAAAAAATGTGTTATATGGAAACGAAAGTGTTGTGGTGTGAACTAGTAACAATTAAATTTAAACCCAATCACTTAAAACATGTTCACGGAGTTCTCATTTGATTTCTAGCTTCATCACTTTTGAATATAACCTCATGTGACATTAAAAATTGAACTCAGTGAACAAACATACACAATGCATATAAGCCTAGAATTTTAATGATTCTATAAACCAATAGAGTCATGACATTGAAAGAACAACTAGGATAAATGAACATTATGCAAACCGTTGATATACCATCCAAACTCCCTCAATAACCATATATAATTTTGAATGAATATATCAATTAAACATAGGCCTTGGCAATTATTATTCCTTTTAATGCCATATTTTATTTTTAGGCCTTTGGACCACGTATTTCTTTTAGGTCTATTCCAAATGGTTTCTTACTCGCAAAGGATGATATTTCCTTTCACAGCCCTTCCCCGTGCACATTTATATATATATTTTTATGTCTCACACAAATCTCACGTGCAACGGATTTTAACATGTACTAGTCCTCCTAGATCATATATTATGTAGATGACTATATTGGTAGGAGAACACCTCACAGAGCTCAAATATACATATGAAGTTAAAATTTCAAGTGAGCTCGTGCATGTGTGAATTGAGGCATATAAAAATAGAATCCATTATATCAATGTAAAATCCAACTACTCCATGTAAGCATGGTAAAGAACATAATAAGGATTGACAATCTAAACCAAAAGTTCTAGCCACATGGAAGCGAAAAAGAAGGGATTCAAATACAAGTATATGCCACATAGAGTGTGTCAAACTAAAATACACAAACAAAAATCTTTTTGAGTTTTTGAAATTTTTAAACCAATAATAAAAATATTTACTCAAAAGACACAAAAATCATTTGTATTTTTCATTAATCTTAAATTACTAAAAGGGTAAAACACAAATGATAAACATAAATATTTTTGTATTTTTCATTAAATGCAAGCTAAAATGAAAAAATATGATACAAAAGATAAACAAGAATCATAATTCTAGCATGTGATTAAGCATGGAGAATAGACTAGAAAATGATTAAACAAGCATACAATTAGCATGATGATATAACATGAGACACAAAAAATGAAATATGCAAACTAAACTAACACATTCAAACTTTAGATTTAGCTAGGGAGGAAGCATGTGAAAGTAAATGAAAATAAAAAATCATATCTTGTAAAGCAACCAAGTCGGATCTCATAACCCAAACTAATGACGAATGACGATCTCGGAGTGTAGGAATCTTGGCTACCTCGGTTGACTTATATTGGAATTTTCTAGGACCTCATTTAAGATCAAAACAAAATTTCCTAAGATGACCTTTTCGACCACAATGTGAACAAATAAACAGACGTCGAAAGATGGAACCTAAGGATTGATCTCTAAAGGCTTTCCTAGGTGATTCTCCTAAAACATTGGTTTTGGCCTTATGAGTAGATTCATTACAATTATCGAAGCCTAAATCACAAGTGACATTTTTAATTTGGACTGTTCCTAATATTTGATCTAATTTCTCCAAACGACACTCTAAATCAAATTTTACTTTACTAGAGTCTTTTAATTTATTTTCTAGTTCTAAAATTCTAGACTCTAGTAAAACATTTCTCTCTTCAAACTAGAGAAGCTCCTTTTTCATTGACTCTATTAAACCTCTAAGGCTATCTCTCTCACCTTCTATATACTCAAGCTTCTCACAAAGAGCTCTCTCACGTGTCCTAAGGTCTTTAACCAACACACTATCATCAACGACCTTGACACGCTCTCTTAAACTAGCTTCTAACTTCAAATTCGATCTTATTAATTTAATAGATTCTTCATATAGTTTTTGAAAATAATTTTGAAGTTCACTCGCATTTACCTTTTCTATATTTTCACTCACTCTTTGTTCTTCACTCTCACAACCATAAAAAATAAGAGAATCATAAACTTTGACCTTGGAAGTGTCATGTGTTAAAATTTCATCAATAGAGGAGTGCTCACTATCACTCACATGATTAGCCCTAAAAGCCACAAAATTGGGCTTAGTGGGGGAATTGGGCCCCTCTTCATTATCACTATCACTAAGGGTGGCATTATAGGAAATTAGTTTCTTACCCTCTCTCCTTAGTTTAGTGGGGCACTCAAAAGCCCTATGGCCATACCCTTCACAACAAAAACACTTATCTGACTCGTCCCTATTTACATTTTCATTAGAAGTTTTCTTCTCGGCTTTGTCATGCTTAGATTTTTCAAATTTCTTAAAATCATTTTTAAATTTATCTTTGTTAAATTTAAGAAATTCTTGAAACTTTTTAGCAAACATAGCCATATTTTCTGAGTCACTATCACTTTCACTCTCTACTATTTGTTTTTCCTCCTTTAGGGCTTTAAAAGAAATGCCCTTTTCTATTTCCTTTTCAGTTTTATAGGGAAACATGTATAGTTCATAGGTTTGTAAATCACATACGAGCTCTTCTAATTTTTTAGAGGCTAAAGTGGGTAAAGAATTTAACATGGTCACCTAAGGAATAAATCTATCGGGCAGGGACCTTAGAATTTTCTTTACTACTCAGTTGTCGGGTATTTTCTCTCCCAAGTTAAAAGATGAATTAACTACATCGAAGAGTCTATCATAAAATTCATCAAAAGTTTATTTTTCATTCATTTTGATAGTTTCAAATTGAGTGGTGAGGTTTTGGAGTTTCGAAGCTTTTACGACACTAGTTCCTTCATGAGTGAGTTGTAAAATATCCCAAGCTTCTTTAGCGGTACCACACGTCATAATGCGACGAAATTCATTCAGTTTGACCGCGCCAAACAAGGCATTTAAACCTCGGTAATTAAAATTAGATAGTTTAAATTCATTCTCACTCCATCTATCGACGAGTTTGGGAACACGCTCATTATCTACTAAATGTGTAGGCGGGGACCACCCGTTAATAACAGACAACCAAACCCTCTCGTCTATAGATTTTAGTGTCAATTTCATCCACGCTTTCCAATACATGTAGTTAGAACCATCGAAAATAGGAAATTTTGAAAATAGGGAAAATTCCATTTTAGTCAAAAATATTAAAAAGGATCTTAAACGCAATAATTTAGCGATTCCGCTCGGATATCACTTGAAAACTCGAGGCTTTCTAAATCAATGCTCTGATACCACTTGAAAATGAGAGGCTTTCTAAATCAATGCTCTGATACCACTTGTTGATGCGATAGCTCCCAATTTATAAATTTTACCAAAGAGTAATTTTTAAATCTTACCACAAAAATTATTGCAATTTCCTTTTTGAGATGCGGAAGCGAGATGGTTCAATTAAACACACACAAACACAAAATTTTAATATCTTTCAAATTGAAATTAAACCAAGTGAAATTATATTAATCAACAAATACATATTCCACTTAAACAACTTAATTCAATCCAAGTCCTATAAATTTGCCTAAGTCATATTTTTAATATTACCAAAATAGGCCAAACCAATTTTAACAAATTAAATGATGACTTGAATTAAATTAACATATACCCAAATTTAAATTAGCACCAATTTAAATGAGTAGTGATTTAAGTCAAATTTTATCTTTTTACCTAAGCATGCATCTAAGGTGAATTTTCCAAAAGATAAAATGAACAAATAAATCACTACGCCGCGATGTACGAGGAAAAACCCACAATGGGAAAAAATCTTGGACGGACCTAGCTTTATGTCCACTAAGTATGGTTTTACAATTACAAGATAGACGACTTACTACCTCGATTTTACTCCTTTCATGCCTTGACACGTGTTCTTGTAAACACCTCCGCCTAATCGACAACCCCGAAACTCCATCGGAACCTTGGAACTCACCAATAAGACTTTAGGAACACCGTCAACCACACATGATGCCTTTCACCATGTGAGAATGCCGCAGAAAAACAACGAGACTTCTTCTTTGAGGGATGTAGAAGTAAACCCAAACAAACTCTTCAACTTGGTAGAGTAAACCCAGTGTCAAACACTCCAACCAAAATATTTATATGGAAACTTGGAAAAAACAATTTGGGTGTTAACCAAAAGTGTTTTTAGGGTGATTTTCTTGGAAAGAAAAACACTTAAACCATGAACCTTTTCATAGAAAAGTTAAATGCTCAAAACTCTCTCTAGGAGATGGAAGAATATGAAAAATTTAAATTTAAAAGGTTGGTTCCTGCACATATTAAATATGACAAAAGTTAGTGGGATAGAGGTGAAAAACTGCCAAAACCTGTCAAATAATTTTCCCACCGAAAATCTCGTTCGAACGACCCTTCTAACGAAGTTCCAGTAGCTTGTTGGAAAATATCGTTGGCAAACTCGTTCGAACGACAAAATCGTTCGAACGAAAAACTCGTTCGAACGAACTTCCAGAAAGCTTAAAATTTAATTTTTAGCCCAGAAACTTTATTTTAAAGTTTTAAAGAAACCTTCTAAAAATAAACCTCACTTTAAAATAAAGTACACCCAATTAAAATTGTTCCAAGCTCCTATATAAATATGTAATGCATTCATACCTTAGGAGTGAATGGAACATCTGTTGTTGACGTAGAAATGAGGCACAATAAACTCGGCATTTGATGAAGCTTTATAATCTTGATCGCTACGTCTTCAACTAACACGTCATGGCTTGAATGGATAAACTTGAATACTATCCTATGACTCAAATGTTTTTGTCTGTAATTGAGCCAACACAACATTGAGACTCAATCGGAGACTTGTGTCCTTACAAAGTTTTTTGTTCTAAGTTTGCCACCCTGGAGCATAGATCTAATGAATATTGAGATGGGTTGCGTATTGACACATGAGTTTTTTATCAGTAGCTACCTTGTTTTACCTTTTTCTTTTTTATATTTTTTGGATTGGTTTTTAATTTCGAGTTGTACGCATGCTAGGTGTTTGGGAAAATGCCCCAACAAATCTGTAACCACCTGGAGTACACAGAACCACTTGCTTTAGGTACATTTTAAATAATACTTTCTTTGTAGATAGTATGTTTGTTAATATGCTTAACAATAGTCCATTATTTAGTTATGTTGAATACAAGAGTTAGATTTTATTCCTTGGGCTAGGATGTTCAAATGATAGTAAATTTACTCCTATTTTTATGTAAAAAATTTATGATTTGTATATCAGTTTGCTTATGGTCATAAATTCTATGTATATGGTCATAAATTCCTTTATCTAATATTACCATTTAGATGTTCTGGGATATTTACCATCTAATAGTACCATTACATTTAAATTTCTGGGATGTTTGCAGAAACTACTGAACGATTTGCAAATTTATTCATATTGTTTTGGGTAATAATTAATTGAAACTAAAATTGTAAAACTACTTTAGTGCCTTTCTCTTTAGGATATTAAATCAGTTGATTGGTTCGAGTATGCTGTCCCATTTTGTCCGCTATATTACTATTTAGAATGTGGTTAGTTTTCCTTATTTCATTTTCCATTTTCATCATCCCTGATCAGGTTTTCCTCAACAGTATATCATACCCCTGCTCCACCACTATCCCCTCTTCTCTTTGTTCCCCCTCCCCCACTACAAATCCATGTCTATGACCTCACCCTCCAAGGTCCTCGCTGCTGCCTCTACAATCTCACACCCTGTTTTATAATTTCGTTCCTATATATATGGTTCCTAAGTTTTCCCTTCGATTTAAACAATAAATGAAATCGGGTATAATTTATTTAGTTTAGTTTTCTATATTGTTCGAGTTGTTTGTGTTTATTGTGAAATAGTTAACAATAGTGAACGTTTGGTGTGTGTTTTATGTCCAGATCTTTGTGTATTGGCGAAAAAGGAGTAGAAGATATGGGTGCAATGGTTGGAACCATATATTTACTCAGAGTTTGAATCATTTGTCAAGGTAATCAAATCTACATTTACATGAAATAGCTTGCACCTCCATTAAAGGTTATTTTTTAATCACAGTGGTACACTCCTTACTCTAATTTTATGTTCTAATATGAGTGTGTTGCTAGGATTATACGTCATTTATTTGTCAATTTGTTTTAAAAGTCTTCTAATGGTTCTTAGTGCTTAATATCAAACCTGCATATTCAATGATTCGTGGTGCTTAATGTAATGGAGATGGATTTTGAACTATTTATTGCAGATCTAAGGGATAAAATCTGGTACATGGTGAATCCATCAGACCCTCTAAGAATCAACTTGGCTAATTTATTTCATTGTAAACAGGGTGGTACGATTGCCAACAACCTCTCTTCATAGGATAATCGCGAAGGAAGGATGATGCGATATTTTGCCTCTGTGTAGTATTTTGAAGTTCCTATTTGAACCTTTCAGTGGTACTAACTAATCTTCTATTATTTTTTCTTCATTATTCATAATATTGTTCATTATAGATTGCTCCTGATGAATGTTAATCTAAAACTAAGATGAGGTGTTTAATTTGTTTCCACTATCAAAATTGATTGGTGACTAATAAATTTCATGTTCTAGGTTACATTTCTTTCCATTAACCATATTTTCCTAGGATTTGTTGTGAATTATTTCACTCTTGTGTTATTAATGTTCTTACTGTAGGACCTTTTCTCACTCCGGTTTTTGGGAATGAAATTTTCATTAAGTGTTTATAATGACTTTCATGCCATTTTGGAATAAATTTCCTTAAATTATTTAGTATTAATTATTTGAACTGCTTGCAAGTTGTGTTAATCCGCGTCTTTTTGTATTTTCAAGTTTGTTTTGATTTTTTTGGGATGCTAGATTTTCATATTTGTAAGGGACAAGACACAATTTTGTATTTTCAGGTTGTGTTGATTTTGTTTGATTTTATTGGAATGTGGCGTGCCTTCAGGCATGGGCATATACTAGTCTATATAATATGAGACAATGGTCTTTTACTATTAACTTCTTATCTCTTCTTATTAAAGTAATCAAAGGGTCTTAAATTTTTCCACATGTACAATCTAAGGTTCTCATCCAACCACACCTTGAGAATACATTACAAACTCTTTTGAGCAAAAATTGGGCAACGTTGGACGGGTATGAAAGAAAGAGTATCCCCCTCTCTCTACTCCTCCCAACACAAACCCTCCCCCTTGGGCTCTCACACCGTAAGTGCCTCTCCTATTCCGCCTCTCTCTGTACCACCACTTCTAGCTCTGCCTCCTCCTTCGCATCTCATATTGCCTCGAAGTCTGCAGTATTGGGCTTATACATTACGGAGATTTTATTTGGTTATTTACATTTTTAGGGTTTGGTTATTTACATTAAGATTTAGGTTTTTATGGGTTTGCTTATTTACATTTAATTTATTACATTCTTAGGGTTTGGTTATTTATATTTATATTTTGATTTGGGTTTGTACACTCTGAGGGTTTGGTTAATTAGATTTAATTTGTTATATCTACTTAAGCATGTTCACCATCCAAATCAGAAATCCCTATTTGATATGTATTGTTTATGTTGAGAGTGGGAATATTGATTTACTATTGCTTTAGGTACTAATATTGCCTTAGGTACTAATAACAGTTTTGCTAATAAATCATTATTTTGAACACTAATTGTAGGTAACAAAGTAGGTAATAGGTAGCAGGTAACAAAGTAACAACTTTGTGTACTAATATTTCTTTAGTTACTAATATGGATTTTTACTAATATCATCTCATTTTACGATTTTTAATCGGACCTACGGACAGTCATATGTCTTGACTTGGACATGGATAACACACTTACAATTTCCAATGTAAGTAAAATACCGCCCTCTAAGAAATAGACTTTCTAATTTCTTCTCATGTTATTATATCAAGGGGTTTTCATAGAATTTGCATTCCTTTTCTTCACAGATTCAAGACACGCATAGGATCAACACTGGTATTGTGATTCGCGATGAAGCAGAACTTAAGATGATTCTTAAAGAGGTAATATCCACGAAAATTTTACGTTTACTACCTAACTCTTTACATGGATTATTTTTTTAAGAAAATAAAACGAACGGAGCAAGTTTGGGATAAAGATAATGGTAAAGGGAAAGAAAACGACCCCCCACCACGTTGTGTTCTTTTTTATTTTGCATTTTTTTCATTATCTAATAATTTATTATTTTCTTATATTTCTAATCTACTTTTCTCAACGTGCCAGGACTTCCCTCCCACTTTTGCCTGTGCCTTAGCTCAAACACTACGACGTGATCGGGAAAGAGCACAAAGGTTGTCGCTTAATCCAAGTAATTGTTATAATCAACCATCCACTTCGACAAGAACTGATGGGTAAAGAATTAGGAATTTGGTAACCCCACAACAACTTACTCCATCCACTTCTACATTATTGCACACCCCTCTATTATAGTGTTGCCCGTTACATGATATCACCTCATTATTAAACATTAGCCTTAAAATTGATACTCCAACCGTAGTAATTCTTCCCCATTTCCTTAATTTATCAATTTCATTGTTTTCTTATCTTTCTAATTTATCGTACTCAACATTCTTGGACTTCCCACCCATAATTGCCTGCGCATTTTCTCAAAGACAACGACGTAATGGAGAAAGTGCACAGAGGTTGCAAGTTAATCCCAATAGCTGTCCTAACTACACACTTCGACTCACACAACACCATCAAATTGGTCACGTGCAAGCACTCTAATGTGGAAAAATAAGAATTTAGAAACCCCACAACATCCTACTCTGCCGACTCTTACGTTGCCACCCACCCCTCAACAACAATGTTTCTCAGTTATGCAGCAGTCCTGCGACACTAATGTTTTGTCCCCTGTTGTTCTTCCTAGAAATTTGAGCATATATTTTGATGATAATATCCTTTTTTAATCCCATCAATGAACACATTAGGAGTGTATCCGAAAATTAACAGTCTTTTCCAATGTCACCACTGATAAATTTGGTGAACAATGCTCCGACTAGATCATCAAGAGTATTCTCTTTCCTTTCTATAATTCGGTATAACATCCTTTTTACTTTGATATTTTGATGACATGTATGTGAAATACCCCATATTTTTACGCATATTTATTTTATTATCAAATTGTGGAAATTGGGATTAATTAATTTAAGAGAGAAAATTTAATTATAATTAATCCGATTATATGGTAATAATTACTAGCGTGACGAGAGTTAGTAGTTATAGAAAATAATTATGTTGAAATTATGTTGAGTAATAACTATGCTGAGCAATACGTAGTGAGTAACGTAATAGATGGTTTCGAAAATAATAATAAGGCTGGGGATGTGATACACGACAGTTAAAATATAATTATTTGGAACGTGCATATGAGTCACTTCACTATTATGCATTTAGGGGGTTAAAAAGGTAAATTATTTTTATATAACTTGGATGGATATTTTGAGTGCACCAGTTTGTTCGGAAAGGGTGAAATAGTCAAAAAACACTACTGGGGTGTTTTATTTGGACTCCGGAGCATTTTAGCCCAAAACAACACCCCGGGGGGGCGGGGGGGGGGGGGGGTAGGCTTTTGTTCTTTTGGATTTTTTGGGTAATTAAATGGACGAAGATTAGGTTTAATTAAAAGCTACGTGGGTTAGAGGTCTGTCAATTTTAACTTACGTTGGAGAGAAAAAGATAGAGAGAGAGAGCGAACCAAGGAGGAAGAAGACTCCATTGGAGAACAAGGGCAAGAACTAAAGAATTCCCACCAACAGCCAAAGTGTAGATCATAATGAGAGGATCAACTACATACAAATTTCAGTCTAAGAATCAGATATTCATTCTGAGGAAAGCGTTTATCTTGCTCCTCTTTTAGCATATATTATTCCTGATAAATTTAGATTAAATGATGTGAAATTGCTATAATGAAAACTAGGGCTTAATTGGACTGAGTTTTAATGAAACCCCATGAATTGGAGATATGTTGGCATGTAGAATAAATTCCCTTCTTAGAACTGTTAATATTGGCATTCAAATGTTGAAATCACGAAATTAATTTGGGGGTCTTGAAGGAATAGAAGCTTCTAGGTTCATATCAAAGAGATTTATAAGGAATTTAGTAATTTTTTGGATTCCCTTTATTCCATGAGGATTTAACCTCTAATTTGTGTAAGGAAGTGTCCTATGTTAACTTAGAATAGTTTAGAAACAATTACATTAGATTTGGGTCGAGTTTGGAGTGATATTGAAGTATGAAAATTGGAGAAAAACGAGTTTAGGGAAGAATAGGGGCAGTTCAGACATCTCGTTCGAAGACCTTCCCAGGTTGTTTGAACGACATCATTCGAATGAACCTTCTAATGAGATTTCCAACGACCCTTATAATGAGTTGCCGAGTTCGTTCGAAGTGGGAACTTCATTCGAATAAACTCGTTCAAACGAGAATCTATTGACTTCTAATGAGATTCCAGAATGGGGTTTTAGGGTCGAGTCGGGTTAAAAGTCATCCTAGGTTTATCCAAGAAAGTGTATTAACCTACGTGAGTAATGGGTGATGAAAAATCCAAAGTTTAGGGAATTAAGGGTGTAATGATCCTCGAGGTATCGAACGGGTATGGAAACCTAGGAGAGAATGTAATTCCTAGAGAGGTTATATATAAATGGATATCGTGGAGAGTTATGACGTTAATATTACATACGTAATATGGTAAATGGGGTTGCGTGAATGCTCGTTAAGTTGTATAAGTTGTGTGCATGTTTACTACTTGTAATATTATGTGTATGACATACCTAGCTACTGGCTATCCAATGGAGGTTAGCGCATTGTGGACGACCATGTCTTGTGTGCCTTGGGGGGACGTACCACTAGAGCATGGAAACTAGGTACAGACTATCTGTGAGAACGATAGTGATGACGATTGTATGGGTGCGTAGATATGTGTGTACCCCATCGGCTTGGAACTATGTTTGCCTTCAATATGTGTGTATGTTGTATTGATTCCTATGATATTGAACCTATTATCCTTCATGAGTGAGCATTTTCAATGGGACTGGATAGCCGAGTATTCCTAGCACCAGGGTTTTCTAAACCATGGGTGCAGTATTGATATATGTATTAGTATGTATACAGAGTGAGATTTTTATATGTATACTCAGTTATTATTCTGTGCTGCATATTGGATACTTTATTAAAATATATGCTTATTGGGTCACCAGTTGAGAATTAAGATTACTATGAGAATGAGTTATAATATCTTTAAACCTATTCTTAAATAATAGAGATATATTGTCTTTGGGGTATTTAAATATTATATCTGACATAGTGATTATACCATGTATAGTCAGGTAGTGTATCGTGACTAGTATGGGTAGCTAGGCTCGCTAGGTGTGCACAGTAGATGAGAGGTGAGAATCCCAAGTGAGTACGCTAAGGTAACATGAATAATATTGTCCTAATTAATCAATTTAAGAACTTTCTATATTTAAATTATTTTCTAATCGGGCTCTGGCCTGTTTTCTGCAAACCTGTTTTTCTTGTTTTATTATGTTTAGGTGCTCAACCATAGGGGCACCAGACTTAGGAGAGTCCACTCATTTGTCGAGTTGTAGCTGTTGTGGAAGCTACATGACATTGCTAGTAGACGCTTCATAGTCTATTCTCCTTATCTATCAGTCATTTATTTGATTTGGACATGTCGTCCCTCTTATTTTACATTCAGAGATTTAGAGTTGTTTTATTCTATTATTAGACTTTGTTTTCATGTTATTGGATTATTGTATGGGATTTTGACTGGAAGTGTTTAATCCAGTTTTTCATTTCTTTCCTTAATAATATTGTGATGTATGGTAATGATTAAATATTTCCCTTTATTGATGATAGTTAATAACAAGATAAAATTTTGACATCAACCTTTTTATATATTAGGTGGTTAGTTTTTATTAAATTAAAATTTGAGTCTTTCGAAAGTAATGCATTATCCGAACAAACTTGATATTCTGAAATTAATTAATTAAGGACTAATCACCCGGTAATTAATTAGGCGGGGTGTCACAGGTGGTATCAGAGCATCAGGTGCTAGTGTCCTTAGGATCTGTACAACTTATTATGTTTTTGCATAGCATCCTTCGATATAGAGCCCTATATTTTAGGATTGCTGTACTCGTTATGCATTTTACGCTCTTCAGATACTTTAAGATAATAACTGTAGATTTATGAAACTTTTCTCTCCTTTCAGATGCCTCCTCGATGTGCACAGAGAGTTCCCAGGGATGCCCAACCTGAGCCTTTCCCTACACTAGCCCAGGGTGTGATGAACCAGTGAAGTTGCTGCCACTGTAGCTCAGGCAGTAAGTATAGCATTAGGAGTTTTGTAGAATGAAACACCTCAAGAATATTTGGTGGCTCCAGTTCAGGTCCAAGCCTTTCCGTCTTCTTGGGAACGTGTTAGGTATGCCTTTTAAATGGCGCATCCTCCAGAGTTTACAGGGAGCTCCGATATGGTGGTAGCGAGCCAAAGGAAGAAGGACATCCAACGGCATTTGAGGATGCATGACTGCACGAAGGTACAGAGTCAGATACTGCCCACGTTTAAGTTAGTGGGAGAAGCACTGCTGTGGTGGGAGTTTATTACCATCACTGATGAGAGAGACATACTCACTATTCGAGACTTTTGGGTGTGGTCCGATGGCAAATATTTCCCCTCAGCAGTCCAGATATAGATGAGGCAAAAGTTGATAAACTTTAAGCAGGAGGGAATGACCGTGGTGGAATATGAGGTAGAGTTTATCAGTCTTCTGAACATTATACCAGATGAGATCCCGAATGAGGAGAAGAAGATTCAATGTTTTATGGATGGGTTGACATGGAGGATCTTCCAGTATTTGATAGGTAATCTTTCTTTGGCTACCTATTCATATGTGGTTAATACAGAACTACTCCACTGCCAGGTCCACTGTTTTCATCTGAAAGAGGTTAAGCGAGTAGGAGAGTCCAGCCAGTAGGGCAGGACAGGAGGAAATGGTGCCAGTGGGGCACAGGTAGTTCAGGGTCATCATAGGCACAGTGATCAGGGTTCCCAGCAGGGGGATCCTAAGAGGTTCAAGTCGTGAGGTTTTAGATATGGGTAGGGAGGCCTTAGATACGGCCAGTAGGTTTAGCACGGCCATTAGTGCCAGCAGCAGGTTCAGTAGGGCCAGCATGGCAAGGGGAGGGGTGGTAACGACTATCAGGGTCAGGGACATCAGGGACAGAGGGGATGACCTTTCCCAGGGAGATGTTTCCCTTATGGAAACACTAGTAACAAGCGTCACGACTGCCCTCAGAAGGGTAGAGGCCAGCAGGAGTAGGGTGCTCGTTAGGAGCCCCAGAGCCCGTTATTTACCGCAGCTCTCCCAGCACCCCCACAGATGCCAGCACTTCCACCAAGTAAAACCATCCCAGTTTAGCAAGGGTAGCTTTAGTACGGACAAGTCTACAATCTTCACCAGATCGCGGTCCTGTAGGACCCACTCGCGATTGAGGGTATGTTTCTATCGAGGGGTCTTCGGGGCGCATTTTATTTGACACGAGGGCCATACGCTTTTTTATTGCCACGGGGTTTGCACGTACTATGGGATTATTTGATACAGTAGAGAGTACGGTTACTTACGTAGATTCTCCGTTGAGTAGAGGTTCCGTAATTTCTTTTATTTATTGGGGATTGGGTATAGAGATTGGAGGTTTATCTTACCCGCTGACATGCTCATATTGGACATGTCCAAGTATGATGTGATTGTAGGTATGGATTGTCTTGTTAGGTATATGGCCATGATTGATTGTTTTAATAGAAGCATTTCCATACCTGGTCAGGAGATGTTCCTGGTGGCGATGCCTCGCTCTGAGGGAGGATCGTCCACACATTTATACTATATAGAGGAGGAGACTTCTAGGGAGGTGGTGTTACCACATGACTCGATTCTTGTTGTTTGAGAGTTTATCGATGTGTTTTAGGAGATTCCAGGGTTACCACCAAGTAGAAAGATAGACTTCGTCATCGATTTAGCGCGAGGCACTAGGTTGATAGCCCTCACACCTTACCGTATGTCTCCATTAGAGATGAGGGAGTTACGTGACGAAATTGAGAAGTTGTTGGGGCAGGGGTTTATCCGTAGGATTATTTCGTCGTGGGGTGCTCTCGTACTGTTCCTTAAGAAGAGGGATGGATCGTTGAGGTTATATGTCGATTATCGGGATTTGAATAAAGTCACAATACGGAAAAAATATCCGTTGCCTCGAATCAATGACTTATTCGACCAGTTGAGAGGATTCGCCTTCTTCTCAAAGATTGACTTGAGATCGGGATACCATCAGTTGTGTATTAGGAGCAGGATGTGTCGAAGACTGCCTTCTTGACAAGATATGGTTTCTATGGGTTCGGGGTTATGCCTTTCGGGCTAACCAACGCCCCAGCCGTGTTTATGGACTTGATGAACAGGGTATTCTGATAGTTCCTAGTCTAGTTCGCCATCGTCTTCATTGATGACATTCTGGTTTACTCGCAGTCTGAGGAGGACCATCTTGAGCACTTGAGACAGGTTTTGTATACATTGCATCAGCATGAGTTGTACGCCAAAGATGAGAAATATGGGTTTGGGCTGAAGGAGGTCCAATTTCTAGGGCATATCATCTCTGATAGAGGGATATCCGTGGATCCAGGGAAAGTGTCAGGGTGAGGGAGTGGTTACAGCCCACGACACCGACCGAGATAGACAATTTATTGGGCCTAGCCGGATACTACAGGAGGTTCATTCGAGGGTTTTTGAAAATAGTGGGTTCGTTGACACATTTGACTCGCAAAGGGGTGTCATTTATCTAGAGTGACAAATGTCAGTTAGCCTTTCATAAGTTGAAAGAAAAGTTAACCTCGACACCAGTGTTAGCATTGCCTAAGCTGGGACTTGAGTATATAGTTTACAATGATGCGTCCATATTAGGATTTGGGGTTATACTTCAATAAGAGAATCAGGCTATAGCTTATGCCTCCCGTAAGTTTAAGACCCACAAGAATAATTACCCCACCCATGAGTTGGAGTTAGCAGTGGTTGTGTTTTCACTTCGGATTTAGAGGCATTATCTCCTGGTGGAGAAGTTTCACTTGTTCACAGATCACAAGTCACTACAGTACCTCTTCACGCAGAAGGAGTTGAATATGCGTTAACGCCGGTGGCTTGAGTTTGTTAAGGACTATCAATTTGATATCCAATACCACCCAGGGAAGGATAAAATGGTAGTAGACGCGTTGAGCCGTAGGCTAGTAGGTGAGGTAGCTGAGGTGTGGAAAGATAAATGGAAAGAGTTAGGACACCAGGATGCGGTGGCTCGATTGTTCATGTATTTGATGATAGTTATGCCCCACATTATTATGAGAGTATTACAGGATCAGGCATCTGACCCATTCTGCCAGAGTTAGATAGTGCAGATTCTAGCAGATGGAGGGCAAGTCTTATACCGTGGGTTCAGATGGGGGTCTACGTTTCAATAGAAAGTTGGTTTTTCCTGAGGGAGAGGATTTGCGACACTAGGTGATGACAGAGTCGCACGGTTCACAATTTGTGGTACATACCGGTGGGGATAAGATGTACCAAGATATTCAGAGACAGTACTGGTGGAGCGGGATGGAGAAGGATATTGCCGCGTTTGACTCGAAATGTGCCATTTGTCAACTAGTAAAGGTGGACTATCAGAGATCGGACGGACTTCTATAGCCATTAGAGGTTCCTATGTGGAAATGGGAGAGCATTTCCATGGACTTCATCACGAGATAACCTACATCGCAGAGGGGACACGATTCGATATGGGTGATAGTGGATCGGCTGACCAAGGTAGCCCACTTTTTGCCAGCCCGGACAGATTACACCACGGACACTATGCCCAGATATTTATAGCATAAATAGTGAGACTACACGGGGTGCCTCTCAATATCGTGTCTGATATAGGTAAGATGTTTGTGCCTCTATTTTGATAGAGTTTTCAGGAGGCGATGGGTACGGATTTATGACTAAATACATCCTATCACCCTTAGACAGATGGACAGATCGAGTAGACAAATCAGATGTTAGAGGACATGTTGCGTATGTCCATCATTGATTTTGGCGGAGGCTGGGAGCAGTACCTTCCATTAGTGGAGTTTTCCTATAACAACTCCTACCAGTTTACTATTGGTATGGCTCCATTCGAGGAACTATACGGTAGGCCTTGTCGTCCCATATCATGTTGGTTAGAGGTGGGGGACAACACATTACTTGGTCCAAAGTTGATTCAGGATACTTTGGCGAGGATAGAGTTAATACGGAGCCGTATTTGGGTTGCTCAGGGTCGGCAGAAGAGCTACGTTGATGCCAAGCTGTATGTTTTAGAGTTCAATAATGGGGACCAGTTTTACTTCGGGGGTCTCCTATAAAGGGAGTTATGCATTCCCTACTATCGAGAGGATTGGGCCGGTTGCTTATAGACTTGGGTTATCGGAGAACTTGCATAGGGTCCATTACGTGTTCCATACCTCTTCGCTGTGGAGATTTCTTTGGGATGATTTAGCCCACACTCATATTGCGTTAGAGGAGATTAACTTACAACCTGATACCTCCTACGAGGAGAGGCCGATAGCTATCCTAGACCGTATCGAGAGGAAGTTGAGGTCAAAGATAGTACCACTAGTTCATGTTCAGTGGAAACACCATAATGTTGAGGAATCAACCTGGGAGTGCGAGGATGACATGCATGAACGTTATCGAGAATTATTCTTGTCAGGTATACTTTTATTTCCGAATTTCGGGACGAAATTCTGTTATAAGGGGGAAGTATGTAATAGCACGCATTTTTATGCATATTTATTTTATTATAAAATTATGGAAGTTGGGATTAATTAATTTAAGAGAGAAAATTTAATTATAATTATTCCGATTATATGGTAATAATTATTAGCGTGAGGAGAGTTAGTAGTTACCGAAAATAATTATGTTGAAATGATGTTGAGTAATAACTATGTTGAGCATTATGTAGTGAGTAACATAATATATGGTTTCGAAAATAATAATAAGGTCGGGGACGAGATATACGGCAGTTAAGATATAATTATTTGGGACCGACCTATGAGTCACGTCACTATTATGCATTTGGGGGTTAAAAAGGTAAATTATTTTTATATAACTCGGATGACTATTTTGAGTGCACCAGTGTGTCCGAAAAGGTAAAAAAAGTCATAAAACACTACTCAAGTATTTTATTTGGAGTCCAGGGCATTTTAGCCCAAAACACATCCCAGAGGGGTATTTTGGTCTTTTGGGTAATTAAATGGACAAAAATTAGGTTTAATTAAAATATGTGTGGGTTAGAGGTCTGTCAGTTCCAACTTACGTGAGAGAGAGAGAGAGAGAGAGAGAGAGAGAGAGAGAGAGAGAACCAACGAGGAAGAAGACTCCATCGGAGAACAAGGGCAAGAACTCAAGGATTCCCACCAATAAGTACGACAAAGTGTAGATCATAATGAGAGGATCAACTACATACAAATTTCAGTCCAAGAATCAGAAGTTCATTATGGGGAAAGTGTTTATCTTGATCATCTTTTATCATATATTATTCGTGATTAATTTAGATTAAATGATATGAAATTTTTGTAGTGAAAACTAGGGTTTAATGGGATTGATTTGTAAAGAAACCCCATTAATTGGAGATAGGTTGGCATGTAGAATAAATTCCCTTCTTCGAACTATTAATATTGGTATTTAAATGTTGAAATCACGAAATTAATTTGGGGGTCTTGAAGGAATATAAGTTTTTGGGTTCATATCAAAGAGATTTATAAGAAATTTAGTAATTTGTTGGATTCCCTTGATTCCATGAGGATTTGACCTCTAATTTGTGTTAGGAAGTGTCCTATGGTAACTTAGAATAGTTTAGAAATAATTACATTAGATTTGGGTTGAGTTTGGAGGGAGATTGAAGTATGAAAATTGGAGAAAAATGAGTTTGGGGAAGAACAGGCCAAGTTCGTACATCTCATTCGAAGACCTACCCAGGTCATTTGAATGACCTCATTTGAGCGAGCCTTGTAACGAGATTTCCAACGACCCTTCTAACGAGTTGCTGAGTTCGTTCGAAGTGGGAACTTCGTTTGAATGAACTCGTTCGAACGACCTCGTTCGAATGAGAATCTCTTCACTTCTAACGAGATTCCAGAATGGGGTTTTAGGGTCCAGGTGGGTTAAAAGTCATCCTAGGTTTATCCAAGAAAGTGTATTATCCAACGTGAGTAACGAGTGACGAAAAATCCAAAGTTTTAGGGAATTAAGGGTGTAATGATCCTTGAGGTATCGAACGTGTATGCAAACCTCAGAGAGAATGTAAGTCCTACAGAGGTTATATATAAATGGATATCGTGGAGAGCAATGCCGTTAATATTACTTATGTATTATGGTAAATGGGGTTACATGAATGCCTATTAAGTTGTATAAGTTGTGTGCATGCTTATTACTTGGAATATTATGTGTATGACATACCTCACTACTGGCTATCGAACGAAGGTTAGCGCGTTGTGGACGACCATATCTTGTGTGCCTTCGACGGATTTTGAGTCGTACCACTAGAGCATGGAACCTAGGTACGGACTATCTGTGAGAACGATAGTGATGACGGTTGTATGGGTGCATAGGTATGTGCGTAGACCATCGGCTTGGAACTATATTTGCCTCCAATATGTGTATATGTTGTATTGGTTCCTGAGAGATTGAACCTATTGTCCCTCATGCGAGAGCATTTGCAATGGGACTAGATAGCCGAGTATGCCTAGCACCAGGGGTTTCTAAACCATGGGTGCAGTATCGATATATGTATTAGTATGTATACATGATGAGATTTTTGTTTGTAAACGAAGTTACTATTCTGTGTTGCATATTGGCCAGTTTATTAAAATATATACTTATTAGGTCACCCGTTGAGAATTAAGAATGCTATGAGAATGATTTATAGTATCTTTAAACCTATTCTTAAATAATAGAGATATACTGTCTTTAGGGTATTTAAATATTATATCCAACATAGTGATTATACCATGTTTATCCAGATAGTGTATTGTGACTAGTTTGGGTAGTTAGGCTCGCTAGGTGTGCACATTAGATGAGAGGTGAGGATCCCAAGTCAATACGCCAAGTTAACATGAATAATATTGTGCTAATTAATCCATTTAAGCACTTGCTATATTTAAATTGTTTTCTTCTCAGGCTCTGACCCATTTTTCTGCAAACCTCTTTTTCTTGTTTTATTATTTTTAGGTGCTCAGCCACTGGGACACCAGACTTAGGAGATTCCATTCATTTGTCGAACTTTAGCTGCCGTGGAAGCTATAGGACATTGCTAGTCAACACTTCATAGTCTATTCTCCTTATCTATCAGTCATTTATTTCAGTTGGACATGTCGTCCCTCCTATTTTACATTTAGATATTAAGAGTTGTTTTATTCTATTATTAGACTTTGTTTTCATGTTATTTGATTATTGTATGGGATTTTAACTAGAAGTGTTTACTCCAGTTTTTTATTTCTTTCTTTATTACTATTGTGATGTATGGTGATGATTAAATATTTGCCTTTATTGATGATAGTTAATAACAAGATAAAATTTTGACATCAACCTTTTTAAATATTAGGTGGTTAGTTTTTACTAAATTAAAATTTGAGTCTTTCGATAGTGATGCATTATCTGAACCAACTTGATATTCTGAAATTAATTAATTAAGGACTGATCACCCGGTAATTAATTAGGCGGGGTGTCACAGTATGGCTGAGATAGTCTTGACTCAAGTTCTTTCTTTCTCCATTTAAGGTCAAGGAGGTAAGTCATCACAAATCACGTAGGTTGTAGAATAACAGGGAAGGCTAGAGTTTCATCCGAAAGACACAAGTTGGGACCTATGAATGTTAAAATTTTTAATTGTAATGCCATACACTAGATAGCTGAAAGGTTAACAACGTCATCTATGATAAGACTGTTGTTTGGGAAGTGTTGTTTATAAGGCTAAATTAGATTGCCTGCCCTTAGGGATCCCCCTACTGAAATAAAACTTCTTTTTTATGGCAATGATGACCAATCTAGGTCTTTTTGTGCTTACATAAGAAACTATAATGCAACCAATGCATTTACATGTTTAGGTGAGCGGATGGATGACCGAGTCATCCCGGGGAGGGGTCCCACGAGTTTTGCAATACATGGTGAGCTACACCATCGCACTGGATCCTTATTACCGGATGAGGGTCATGAATTAAATGCCACATATTCTCAATCGTACATTTATGATCCAGGTGCAGCTTTAGATATTAGACACCGTAATATCTACATTTGAGGAGGGATATACTTAACATTATATAACAGTGTTTGTTGCTGAATAATGAATTCACTTATAAATACTGTGAAGCATTATCTATTTGGATCAAATGGATAACATAGGTAAATACGTACATGCTTATCTTCATTATAGTTCTTCAAAGGACTGTCGAACGTATAACTTGCCATCGTCTAAAGAGATTACTATTATTTTACTGGGGGATGGTTTTAACATTAGTGGCATGCGTGACATTATTATTCGGCTCAAAGGAGGCAATAAGTTGATGCAAATTAATGAGTGTCATCCATTATATTTGCCTTTGCATTACGTCTTATTGTTCCCCGACGGTGAACTTGGTTAGCATGCCGAAATGAAATTATGGGACGTCCGAGGGTTTCAAGAACAAGATAATCACTTAACTCAATTGAATTATTATGGCTACCTATTGTTCAAGTGTGACTCCGAGTACTCCATAATCCTTAGAGGGGGAAATTGTTCCAAGAGTTTACTTTTTATGCTTGGGCTTCTACAGAGCAAAATCGACTAACTTATTACCGACTCAATCAAGGAAGGCTTCGAACAAAGTTGTACAAGGATCTCAATGATGGTACGTCAAACGGTTTACAACCAGATGATATTGGTAGTCGAATGATTTTGCCTTCTTTTTTCACCGGTAGTGCAGGACATCTGTTTAAGATTTATCAAGATTTTATGGCCATAATGCGTTACAACCAACATCCCAATGTTTTTTCTCACTATGACTGAAAATCCGAAATGGCTAGAAATCACCAAAGAATTATTTCCTAATGAAAATGCATTTCTTTCTCCAGACTTGGTGGCGCTTGTATTTGAACTAAAGAGGAAGGCCTTGTTGAAGGAGATTAAAAATAACCATGTACATGGCAAGAAGGTGTCTCACATCTTCATAATTGAATTTCATAATCGAGGTTTACCTCACATGCACACCTTAATATTTCTTGATGGTCTAAGTAAGATTAAAACATTTGCCCAAGTTGATAACATAGTTTGTGCAGAATTTCCTAGCTTAGAAGAAGATCCCACCCTTTTTGAAAATATTTTGGGTTGTATGGTACATGGCCCTTGCGGTGTTTGGTCTCCAGTAGAACCTTGTATGGAATATGGTAAATGCACAAAGAAATACCCAAGAGAGTTTTATGACACTACCAATTTGGATAAAGATGGTTTCCAAGTATATCGACGTCGTAATGATGGTGGAGTCTTTACTGTTGGGAATGGGAAACATGTAGATAATCAAGATGTTGTGCCGTATTGTTGGAGTCTAGACCCCCTGATTTTAAATTTTCCTTTAAAATCAATTTCCTTTAATGCGAAATAAAGATCGTTTAATACAACAATTTAATTTTTCAATTTTTTTATTTGATTTGATGAAAAATTAAATTAAACACAAATTTTAATTTCTAAAAAGAAAATTAAAATTAAACCTAAATTAGTGAATTATGGTGAACATGCACACACACACAAAATTCACACAAACCAGTATTAGAATTTTCTCACAAACAAATCTAACACATGAAGTTAACTATGAGAAATTTAGTTTAGGCCCGAAATGAATTTAACACAAGTCCTAAAATTTGCCTACACAAAATTTTCAGTATTACCAAATTAGGCCAAACCAAATTTTAGCAAATATAAATTACGAACTTGAATTAAATGAATTGAAGTTTCACCCAAGCTTATTTTAGCACCAAATTAAATACGTGTGATAAATAAACTAATTTTTATCTTGTTAACCTAAGAATGCATTCTAAGCTATTTAAGCAAGATAATACACAATATTACACTACGCGCCGATGTACAAGGAAAAACCCAGAACGGGAAAAAAACTCGGATGACCCTAGCCTTAAGTCCACTAAGTGCAGAAAGTTATAAGTACAAGAAAAATGACTTACTTAACTCGACTCAACTCCCTTAAAGCCCCTGATGTGTCTTCTTGTACCAATCTCTGACATTCTCGGAATCCGCCGGAACCTTGGAATCCACCAATGATGGTTTGGGACAACCGTCAACCCTCGCATAATGCCTATCACCGTGTGAGTATGCCGCAGCAAAATAATGAACTTCTTCTTTATGGGATGTAGAAGTAAACCCAAACGAACTCTTTAATTCGGTAGAGTAAAACCCGGTGCCAAACACTCTCCAAGCAAATATATAGAAGTAAAAACTTGGATAAACTAAACTTTGGTGTAAGTGTTTTAGTAGAGTTTAATTCAAGGATAAATAAAAACACTAAACAATGAACCTTTGAACAAAGAATTTTTCTCTCAAATGTATTTAGAAAATGTAGGAAGTTTTATTTTCAAAAGAGGTTCCCGCACTTAATAAATCTGGAAGAGTTAGTGGGAACAAAAGAGTGGGATAATGGAGAAAAACTACCAAAAACTGCCAAAAAGTTTTCCCACCGAAAATCTCGTTCGAACGAAGTCTCATTTGAATGACCTTCTAAAGAAGTTCCAGAGGCCAATTGGGAAAAGTCATTGGCAAACTCGTTGGAACGAAATTCTCGTTTTAACGACAAACACGTTTGATCGACAATTTCGAACGAAGTGATAGAATGTACATTTTTTGATTTCAAGCTCAAAAACTTTATTTTAAATAAACATTACACCCATTAAAATTAGTCCAAGTCTCCTACAAATATATAAAAATATTCATACCTTTAGAAACTTGAAATATGAAGTTGATGACGTGAAACAAGGCACTGAAACTCGACAATGATGTTCTCTTGAAAAGCAAGGCTGCAATGTCTGATATAGGCTTGAAGGATACACAAGAACACTATCATATGACTCAAATGTTTTTATCTGGAATTGAGACAAAACTACAAAGGACTCAATTGGAAATTTGTGTCCTTACACATATAATACCTATTTAAGTCGGATGTTCAATTACCACATTAATGTCAAAGTTTGTGCAGGAATTAGATGTGTCAAGTACATTCACAAATATATATATACACACACACACGTACAAGGGATTTGATCACACCACTATTGTCTCAAGAGTTGTTGAAGAAATTCAGCAATACTTATATGCTAGGTATATTTTCCCCCCCAGAAGCGGTTTGGATAAGAAGTCAATGGATATTCACCTCCCAGGAGTGCATTATGTTATTTTCATTAAAATGAGTCAATGGATGACATAATTCGTCGAGGTTTGACTCAATAGACTTCTTTAACCTTATTTTTTGCATATTGTGCTTCCAACGAATAAGTGCGGACCTTCACTTATCTATAATTTCCACAACGCTATTGGTGGGACAAGGCATCTAAGAGTTGGACAATGAGAAGTTCAAAACGTGGTTTCACAATTGGTAGACGTACTTTGCTAGCCCGAACTCAAGAGAAAGGTTTTATTTGATATTGCTTCTTAATGTTAAAAAACCACCTTGATCATTTCAGTTCTTACGGACTGTAAATAATGTCTTGCATGATTCTTTTGAGTCATCATGTGTCGCACTCGGACTTTCAGAAGATGACAATGAATGGGTTTGGTGCTTATAAGAGGCAGTGGTGATGCAAATAGGATATCAACTTCGTTGACTCTTTGCCATTATACTCACCCAATGTTCCCCTATAAATCAAGGATTATTATGGGATAAATTCTCATCATACATATATGACGATCTCCCACATAACCTCCGTAGATCACTTACAATTCCTTATCCAAATGATGCATAGGTCAATGATTGTATCTTCTCAATGATTTTCTACAAGAGTCTGGCAAAAGTTTGGCCTACTTTCCACCAATGCCATTACATCTAAAAATTGGAGTACCACCGGAGAGAATTAACCAATATCGGAGCATCGACAACTTCATGCAGATATAAACATCGCGAACGTGCAATGTAATGTAGACCATCTTAATTTGGACCAACAGTAGGCTTACTCAGTGTTGATACCAAAAATTATCCATTTACGTGGACCAATCAGATATAGACACCTGTCTCCTTATGTGGCAATAATCCTAGTCAGTAGACACTTGATTAACCCTTAAGATAGTTGCTCGGCAAGTAGGCCGACCAATATGAAGAATGAATATCATCAAGGTAAACATATAGTCACCACTTGGGAGGCAACCAAGGGTCGTTCCACACGTGGTATAGACTATCAATCATCACATTCATTATGTACATGTGTATATGCTTGAATATATAAATGAATTCTAACCCTTGATCTTTGGGTCGCCATAGATACATCCTTTCACAAAAGGCAAGATTGAACATATTCTAGGATATTCTTCTTAAAAAGAGTACCTAGCTTTCTGTAATCACTCAAATCAATAAAATAATAGTGGATGTAGGCTTTCTTATAAGACTGAACCACTTTAAAACTATTTGTCTCTTGTGTTATTATTTTATTACAATCGAATATTTTAGTTGTGATTAAAAAGTTAGATCTAATCCATTTTATGACATCAACAGATTGGCGTCGTCTATGAGAACGCGTGTCTATTATCATTCTCTACCATATACATTTTCATTCAAGGGAAAATGAATTATTTTAAGAATAGTACCAAAAATGAAGGCAGCACTACCATCCCATATGCTCCGCCTATATCATCTGACCTGAATGGAATTCTTGCCAGTATTGCCAGGGGTTAGGATGTCATTCAGGAAGCAATGAGGCAATTGGCTCAATCATTACAGGCTCGGTCTCTAGCTCTTTCCACATAGTGAATAATTCCTTCACCGAGGAGAAAAATGCCACCTCCGCCTCCTAGGCATAGCCGACACAGCTATTCTAGATCTTCATGTGATAGGTCTTATCATCTAGGAGTAAGTTCATCGCTCAGATCCACATAATTCTATGATGGCTATTCTCTTTCTCCAAAAAGACCAAGTGTTTTAGAATGATTGAGCAGAGCTTTGCCTTTTGACGATTTGGGACCTCAAGCAAATAGGAATCCACCTAGAGATTTATCCAAAACTAATCAACACCCAACTGAACATCGTGAGACCTCAACTAGGTTTAGATAAGTATCCGACGATCTGTTCACGTCAAGTAGACTTCTCAGGAAGAGAGTTCAATGCAAACACATGGTCGATTAGGAGGGATCAATCTAGAGATTAGAAGATTGACTGGGAGAAATGGCCAAGGCAAAGAATCCATTGCAGCAGAATTTTGTTAAGGGATCTCCCTTCATTCGAGCAATTGTTGATTTCCCAAGTCCATCTAAGTTTAAAACCTCAGTCGTCACCCCTAAGTATGATTGTAAAACTGACCTAGTTTTTCACATCAATCAGTATCAGGATGTAACTGACATATATTATGTTCCTAATGAAATAAGATGTAGAGCTTTTTCCAGCACCGTTACTGGTTTAGGCCAAATATGGTACAATAACTTCCCCCGAGGAAAAATTTCCAACTTTAACCAATTTGTCGAGCTATTTATCAGTAACTTCTATTTTAGGGACAGGACAGTTAAGAAAGTAGCCCATCTCCTAAGTGCAGGCAGGGAGTAGGGAAAACCACCAGAGAATACATCACTCGTTTTAACAATGAGAAACTGGAAGTGGTTGACTATGAAGAAAAAACAACCATCACCGCTTTAATGAGTGGATTGCTTCTAGAAAAGATATACTACTCTTTGGAAAAATATCCTCCCAAAACCATGACTGAACTCATGGTTAAGGACGAAAAAATCATGAATGACGAGGAAGTAATAGATACAAAATAATGTCCCGCTACTAAGCCTGAGGAGAAGAAGAAGCAGAATGAGAAGAAATAGAAGAAAGATGATAAGCTCAAAAAGTATGGAACATATATTCCATTGACGGTTATTATTGACTATATCCTAGAGGAAATTAAGAACAATAAATATTTACAATGGCTCGAGAAGCTAAGGGCACGACCTAACAAGAGGGATAAATATAAATATTATGACTTTAATAAGGATCATGGCCACAAGACTGATAATTGTAATGCTTTGAAGAACGAAGTGGAATGCCTCATTTGTCGCAGAAAGCTAAACAAATTTATTGATCGACGAGAAAAAAGAGAAATAAGAGGAAGGTTAAATTCTCCCTGCATACCCAGAGATGATAGGAAATGAAACCATGAATATGGTTATGAAGATGATCCCAACATGTCGAGGAAAACCAAACAACCATAACTTGAAGTAGCTATGGTACATTTTAGCTCTTTTGATTGTCATGTAATTACATAATGGAGATGTAGGAGGGGGCGATCAAACTGCAGAGAGAAATTCCTGCCTGAATGAAGCACATACCTCATCCTATATCCAATAAATAAATCTAAATGAAGATGATCGGCCCAGGAAATTCAACAAAGATAATCTAATAATCGAGTTTACCAAGAATGACCTCTCTTCGGTATTATATCCCCATGATCCATTGGTCATCAATTTTAGAATTAAAGAAACCATCAGCGCTAGGGTTCTGATTAATAATGGGATCTCGGCTGATATCATGTTCTACCCCTATTTTCAGAGTTTGGGACTAAAATTTAGTCATCTATAACCGTACCACAGTCCCTTGATAGGTTTTTTAGGGGAAAAGTCTACCCCCTTGGAACAGTTAAGCTAGAAGTGTTGTTCGACACTTGGCTAACAAACCGCACTCAAAAGATGTGCTTCTTTGTGATGGATAAAAATGTTCAGTATTCTTATAATTTGATCTTCTACAGGGTAAGACTAAAGTAGTTTGAAGTGGTACCATCCACAGTCCATTAGTGTTTAAAGTTACCTGCTCACTTTGGGGTTGGTGTCTTGAAAGGTTACCAAAAGGTGGCCAGAGAATGTCATTACTCCTTAGCCGAGCTAGAAGATTTGGTTGATTTGAAGGAGAAGCCACCACTTACAAGGTAGACACTACGGAGTTAGTCAAAGGGTTGATTATTTAAGCCATCGAAATCATAATCCTAGATGATGACAAATCAAAGTGAACCACCCAGATCGACTCCATACTAAATCCACTCCTTAAGCAATAATTGATTGCATTCTTGAGACAACGGGAGAATGTGTTCCCTTGGAGTTATGAGGATATGCCTGGGATTTATCCCAACTTCCTCTATTATTAGCTCAACATTAATAAGTATGCCAAGCAAATTAAGCAAAGGTGTAGGGTGTTCAGTCCGAAGAAAAACCAAGATATACAGGAAGAGGTGGAGAAACTACAAAAGGCCCAATTCACTAAGGATGTCAAATATCCATCGTGGGTGGTCGATGTTGTGATGGTCAAAAAGAAAAATGATAGGTGGAGAATGTGTGCAGATTTTACTGATATTAATAAAGCTTGACCATAGGACCATTTTCCTTTCCCTATAATTGACCAGTTAGTGGATGCCACATCAGGATATGAGTTATTTAGCTTCATGGATGATTATTCTAAGTATAGCCAGATAAAAACGAAACCAGAAGATAGGGAAAGCACTTCTTTCATTACTAATCGAGGTACTTATTGCTACAATATAATGGCCGTTGGGCTCAAAAACGCTGGAGCAACGTACCAGAGGTTGGTCCATAAGGTGTTTGGAGAGTAGGTTTGGAAAAATATGGAGGTTTATATAGATGATATGTTGACTAAAGGCAAGAAAGATTTAGATCATATCAAGGACCTCAGTCAGACTTTCGATCAACCGAAAAAGCATCAAATGAAGCTTAATCTGACCAAGTGTGTGTTCGGTGTACAAGATAGAATCTTCCTCAGCTTCATAGTAGACCAAAGAGGAATTGAAGCTAACCCTGTCAAAATAAAATCCCTGATAGAAATGCAGTCGCCAACCGACAAGAAAGATGTTCAAAAACTTACTGGTAGTGTAACCGCTTTAAACCAGTTTATTTATCGAGAAATAGATAGGTGTTTACCATTCTCCAAGGTACTCAGAAAGACCTTTGAGTGTAATACAAAATATGAAGAATAATTTAAAGAGTTGAATAAGTATCTCGAATCTCCACCCTTGTTATCCCGACCTATTTTGGGAGAAAAATTATACTTATACTTAGCTATTTCTGAGTCCGTAGTTAGCTCTGCATTTGTTCGGTTGGAGAGTGGAATCCAAAAGCCAGTTTACTACACCAGCAAAGCATTTTGGGGAGCCAACTGTAATACCCCGTACTTTTGGCTATATTTATTTTTGGGATTAATTAATTAAATGCGTATTAATTGGAAATTAATCCGGGTTAAAAATACTAATGAGATACGAATTGGTATTTGATTAAGTGCATATATGATTATATATGTATTTGGTATTATAAAATTTGTCGTGAGATTTATATACGGCAATTTGGAAATTTTGTTGAGACGCGTGGGACCGCCGCGTCACGGTATAAAATTTTGATACTAAAAGTGAATTTAAAATCTATAATCCGAATGGTCGTTTTGAGTGCGCCGACGCGTCCGGAAGGGTCGAGATAGTCAGAAAACACTAGCCGGGGGTATAGTTTGGGTCCCGGGGTATTTTTAGGCCATCCCGGCACTATAAAGGGTATTTTAGTAATTTGGTATTTTTGGGTAATTAAAAGTGACGAAAATTGAGAGTTGTAATCTGATAAGGGATTGACCCAACCAACCTTTATTAACCCAACAAGCTACGGAGATTTATTAAATTAGGTTTTCATAGGTTCCCCAAAGCAAACCTTAGCCACCATAGCTTTTTGAAGAAGAAAGCTTGGAGAAGGAGAGAGAGAGAGGAATTCTGCAGAAATTCTACACCGAATCCACACCAAATTCAGAAATCAAACCAAGGCAAGTGACTTTATTTCCATTTAATTACTGAGAATGTCTTTTCCATGTTAGAAAATTCAGATTTATGGTTGTTCTTGATGAAATATGAAAACCCATGTAGTCTAGATGATAAAAACTTGAGGAATTTGAGAAGGATTGCATGTAGAAGGATAGGTAAATGATTAATCTGATGTTAATACATGTTTTGGGTGAAAGAAAAACGGATTTTAATTGATGAATTGAAGGTTCCAAATTTTAGGGTTCATGTTCATAAATGAATTGGGGAAAAGTTTAAGTAATTGTAAATTGATTGATGATTTGGGTGAGTAAATCCATACAAACGTGATAGGATGTGGTTATACTATGTTTAGAATTGTTTAGAGACTTTAAAACAATTGGTGGGATAAATTTTAGAGGTGATTTGAGGAGTAAAAATGGTGAAAAACGATTTTTGGGAAATTCTGGGGCGAAACTGGCCTCTCGTTAGAAGCAACCCCCAAGTCGTTCGAACGAACTCGTTCGAATGAGCTTCTAACGAGTTAACCAGTCGTTATTAACGAGTAGGGATTTTCGTTCGATATCTCGTTCGAACGATATATCGTTAGAAGGGTCAGTTCGTTCGAACGAACTGGTATCTCGTTCGAACAGCCTCGTTCGAACGAGACTTCTAACGACCTGACAGACCAAACTCGTTCGAAGCCTCGTTCGAACGAGACTTCTAACGAGTTGACAGTTTGGTCCTTTTTGGAATGTTTTGACTTTTGGAGTCCCGGGGACTGGTTCAAGGGTAGAGTTAGTATTCCTTTGATAATATAGTGATTGATTTGGGACTTTTGGGTTATTGAGATGAGTAAATTATATATGAGAGTTATATTCTATGAATCATTTGGATTGAGACGTGAGTGTCTACTACGATGTGAGGATGAATTATAGCGCGTGTAATTATAAACCGGAATAGCACGAATTGTGATGATTATAGTTAGTACGAGAATGCGATATGTACTACGATTAAAATACGGTATTACTAAGATGTGTGATTACTTAGTATTAGTATATGGATTATGTGTATGACATACCTACCATACTTGCTATCACGGGAGGTTTGCGTTCGCTTAGGACCCTCTAATCCTTGTGTGCCTACGGGGGGATATAGACTGGTACCTTGATGAACATAGGTCATAGAAAGACTTATTGTGACATTAATAAGTCCGCTGACCATGGGAGCGTAGGTATTTGCGTGACCCATGTGATGGTGACTGTGTTCGCCTCCACTATTTGTGATTTGTGTTATCTGAACTATTCCTGAGAGATTCGGAATATGTGATCCTTATGTACGTGATGTACCGGGATGGATAGCAGAGTATGTGTGCACTACAGCTTAGATTGCGGGGTGCTTGTATTGTATATTTATGATATGAATAATATACATTATAGTAATGGGAATCCTCATACTAATGTTGTAAAAATATTACGGTATTGTTTCGAGTTATATAATGAGTTAACTGATAGTTATATCAATGGCATATTTAGTAACTGAGTTTATGTTAAACCTCTATTAAATTACGAGCGTTGTTATGTTAAATGAATCGAGTAAAATGGGTAGAACCTTTGGCAGTCTAGCTAGTTATGTTGTCAGTTAGCTAGTAGTATGGGTCGTTATAGATGGGTACTTGCGTTAGGAGTGCACAGTTAGACGAGAGGTGAGAATATAATGTGAGTGCACGTCCTAACATGTACTTCGCATTTAATGTTTTAAATGTTTTTAAAGCACTTGCAGGTTTTTAAAATATAACACATTCGGGCTCTGACCCGTTTGCTTTTCAAATCTTTTTCTTTGTAAAACCATTTTAGGTGCCCAGCCACAAGGACACCAAGCATAGGTACTCATTCAGGTGACGAGCTGTAGCTGTTTGTGGAAGCTACAGGGATTTGCTCATAGACGCTTCTATTCTTTGGATTCCAGAGTCACTATCTATCAGTTGTAGGGCATGTTGCCCATTTCTACTTAGAGCATCTTTTACATTTCAGTTTTCAGACTTTAGCATGTATTTGTTTCAGTTATTCATTTCAGTTATGGGATTGTAGTGAGGGGTTTCCTCCAGACTTTATTTACTCTATTGTGATGGTTATTCATTTCATTTCAGCATGGTGAATGGTGTTATCTATTTCTTCATTTTATTTCTTGCATGTTAATCAGACTTAAATTAAAATTTGGCAACTTGCTTTTTAAATACTAGGTGGTTAGATATAATAAAATGTTTTCGACAGTGATGCTATTAACTGAGCCAACTTGGCATTTTGAATTAATTTTATAAAGGAGTAGCTACCCGGTATTTAATTAGTCGGGGTGTCACAGGTGGTATCAGAGCATCAGGTTCTAGTGTCCTTTAGGATCTGTACGGCTATTATGTTTCCGCTACGTTTTTTTTGATATAGAGCCCTATATTTTAGGACTGTTGTACTCTTTTGTGTATGCTTCGTTCTTCAGCTATATTAAGTTTATAACCGTGAACTTATAAACTTTGTTCTTATTTCAGATGCCTCCACGACGTGCACGACGAGTTCCCAGGAATGCAACGCCCGAACCCCAGCCCGCTCCAGTTCAGGGTATGTTGAACGCCGCTGAGGTTGCTGCTATAGTAGCCCAAGCGGTAAATGCCGCGATTGCCGTGATTCAGCAGGCACCACCTCAGGCGCCGGTTGCCGTGCCAGTACAGGTTAATGCATTTCCGTCTGCTTGGCAGCGTGTACGAGACGCTTTTCAGAAAGCGCATCCGCCAGAATTTGCAGGTAGCTCAGACGTGGTAGTCTCGAGCCAATGGAGGAAGGACATACAGAGGCATTTGAGGATGCATGAGTGCACTGATGTTCAGAAACAGGTGCTAGTTACTTTTAAGCTAGTGGGATCTGCGTTACAGTGGTGGGAGTCTATCACCACTGCGGAGGAGAGGGATACCCTCACGATTCAGGAGTTCTGGGTGCGGTTCGACCGCAAGTACTTTCCGTCCGCAGTTCATACAGAGATGAGGAGGAAGCTAATGAGTTTGAAGCAAGAGGACAAGACCGTGGCCGAGTATGAGGCCGAGTTCACTAACCTGTTGAATATCGTTCCAGACGAGATTCCAACAGAGAAGAAGAAGATAGAGAAGTTCACTGATGGGTTGAATTGGAGAATTTGGCAGCATCTTCTTGGGAACCTATCGTTGGCCACGTATTCTGATGTGGTTAACGCTGCATTACTACACTGCCAGGACCACCGTTTTCATATGGCCGAGGGCAAGCGGTCAGGGGAGTCTAGCCATCAGGGCAGGACTGGAGGACATGGTGCCAGCGGGGCACAAACCGGTCAGGGGTAGAGACAGACTGAGCAGGGTACCCAGCAGGGGGACAATAAGAGGTTCCGGTCAGGGAACTACAGGCAGGGACATGGAGGTTTCCGCCAGGGCCATCAGGGTCCAAACGGCCATCAGGGCCAACAGGGGCAGAATGGGCAGCAATTTCATCAGGGCCAGTAGGGCCAAGGGAGGAATGGTAACGGCCACCAGGGCCGGGGACAGCAGGGGCAGAGGGGAGGGAACTTCCCAGGGAAGTGCTTTACTTGTGGCAAGACTGGCCATAAGAAGCAGGATTGTCCTGATAGGGGCAGGGCCCCATAGCAGCAGCAGCAGGGTGCTCGCCAGGAACCACAGAGACCTATGTTTCCCGCCGCTCTTCCTGCACCGCCACAGATGGCAGCTTTGCCACCCATTCCAGCAGTCCCAGCTCAGCAGGGGCAGCTATAGTATGGACGTGTCTACAACGTTCACCAGGCTGCCTGTTCCACAGGCACCGCCCGCGATCGAGGGTACGTTTCCTATCCATGGCACTATGGGTCGGGTGTTATTTGATACGGGTGCTACACACTATTTTATTGCTACACACTTCGCGAAAGCTTTAGGATTGTTAGCTATGGCAGAGAGCACAGTGACGTGTGTCGACTCACCATTAGGGAGTGGGTCACTTATTTTCTTTATATGCCGGGGAGTGGGGGTAGAGATTGGTGGTTTGGTATTGCCTGCAGACATGTTAGTGTTAGACATGCATGTTCACGATGTGATCATCGGTATGGATTGGCTCGTAGCATATAGGGCCATGATTGATTGCTTCAGCGGGAGCATTGTTTTTGCCATTCCGGGGCAAGAGATGTTTATAGTGGCGATGCCTCGCCCAGAGGGAGGATCGACCGCTCATCTGTATTACATAGAGGAGGATACCTCTAAGGAGGTTGTGATTCCTTTAGATTCGATCCCGGTTGTCAGGGAGTATTCAGATGTGTTTCAGGAGATACCAGGCTTACCGCCCAGTCGGGAGATAGACTTCGTTATAGATTTGCTACCAGGTACGAGACCTATAGCACGCGCACCGTACCGTATGGCTCCAGCTGAGATGAGAGAGCTACGGGATCAGATAGAGCAGTTGTTGGGACAAGGCTTTATTCGCAGGAGTACCTCACCTTGGGGCGCTCCGGTTTTGTTTGTGAAGAAGAGGGATGGTTCACTGAGATTGTGCGTGGACTACCGAGAGTTGAATAAGGTCACGATACGGAATAAGTATCCGTTGCCTCGAATCGATGACTTATTCGACCAGTTGAGAGGAGCTTCTTTCTTCTCGAAGATTGACTTGAGATCAGGATACCATCAGTTGCGTATCAGGGAGGAGGATGTCTCGAAGACTACGTTCTTGTCGAGATATGGTTCTTACGAGTTTCGGGTTATGCCTTTCGGCTTAACCAACGCTCCAGCAGTATTTATGGACTTGATGAACAGGGTGTTCAGAGATTTCCTAGATCAGTTTGTCATTGTCTTCATTGATGACATTCTGGTTTACTCTCAGACAGAGGAGGAGCACGCCGAGCATTTGAGGCAGGTTTTGCAGACACTTCGTCAGAACGAGCTGTATGCAAAATACGAGAAGTGCGGGTTTTGGTTGAAGGAAGTCCAGTTCTTGGGTCACATTATTTCCAACCAGGGAATATCAGTTGATCCGGGGAAGGTATCAGCGGTGAGGGAGTGGGGACAGCCCACGACACCAACGGAGATTCGTAGTTTCTTGGGTCTAGCAGGATACTACAGGAGGTTTATTCGGGGTTTCTCAGAGATTGCAGGTCCTTTGACACATCTTACTCGTAAAGGTGTGCCGTTCATTTGGAGTGATGCCTGTCAGTTGGCATTCGATGAATTGAAGGACAAGTTGACCTCAGCACCAGTGTTAGCATTGCCGAGACCGGGAGTTGAGTATTTGGTTTACACCGATGCGTCTTTGCAAGGACTTGGAGGTGTATTACAGCAGGAGAGACAGGCCATAGCTTATGCTTCCCGTAAGCTTAAGCGTCATGAGAAGAATTACCCCACGCATGATTTGGAGTTGGCAGCGGTAGTATTTGCCTTACGGATTTGGAGGCATTATCTTTTGGGGGAGAAGTTTCAGCTGTTCACGGACCACAAGTCACTATAGTATCTATTCACGCAGAAGGAATTGAATATGCGGCAGCGTAGGTGGCTTGAATTTGTGAAAGACTACCAGTTCGACATCCAGTACCACCCGGGTAAGGCTAACGTGGTAGCAGACGCGTTGAGCCGCAGGCCAGCAGATGAGGTGGCAGAGGTGTGGAAAGCTAAGTGGAAGGAATTGGGACACCAGGATGCAGTGGGCCGATCTTTCATGTCTGTGATGACTGTTACACTGCAGATTGTCACAAAGGTAGTACGAGCACAGGCTAATGACACGTTCTGTCAGGAGCAGATAGTTCGGTTGCTAGCAGAGGGAGCCGAGTCCTATACCGTTAGCTCATACGGGGGATTGCGCTTCAATGGGAGATTGGTAGTTCCGGAAGGGGAAGAATTGCGGCACGATGTGATGGCAGAGTCGCACGGCTCACGGTTTGCGGTACATCCCGAAGGGGACAAAATGTACCAGGACATGAGACGACAGTATTGGTGGAGCGGTATGAAGAGAGATATCACTGAGTTTGTCTCGAAATGCGCCACTTGTCAGCTTGTAAAAGTGGATCATCAGAGACCAGCAGGATTGCTACAGCCGTTGGAGGTTCCGGTGTGGATGTGGAAGAGCATATCCATGGATTTTGTCACGGGGTTGCCTACGTCGCAGAGGGGTCACGACTCTGTTTGGGTAATTGTGGACAGGTTGTCCAAGGTCGCTCACTTCTTACCCGTAAGGACTGACTACACTACGGGACAGTATGCCCAGCTCTTCATTTCAGAGATTGTGAGACTTCACGGTGTGCCCCTGAATATCGTGTCTGACAGAGACAAGATATTTGTTTCGAGGTTTTGGGAGAGTTTCCAGGAGGCCATGGGCACGGAATTGCGGTTGAGTACGGCTTATCATCCGTAGACCGATGGGCAGACAGAGCGCACCAATCAGATGTTGGAAGACATGCTACGCATGTGCATTATTGATTTTGGGGGTGGATGGGAGCAGTACCTTCCACTGGTGGAGTTTGCTTACAACAACTCCTATCAGTTCACGATTGGCATGGCTCCGTTTGAGGCATTGTATGGTAGGCCTTGTCGTTCCCCAGCATGTTGGTTAGAAGTGGGGGACAACAAACTACTTGGGCCGGAAGTGATTCAGGACACTTCGGCAAGGATTGAGTTGATTCGGAGTCGCATTCGGGTAGCTCAAGACAGGCAGAAGAGTTATGCTGATGCGAAGAGGTTTTTCAGAGAGTTCCAAGTGGGGGACCAGGTTTTGCTCAGGGTATCTCCTATGAAGGGGATTATGCGTTTCGGGAAGAAGGGGAAGTTGGCACTGAGGTATGTGGGGCCGTTTCCTATTATTGAGCGGATCGGACCGGTTGCGTATAGACTTGGACTACCAGAGCACTTGCATCGGATTCACGACGTGTTCCATATTTCCTCGCTGAGGAAATACCTTAGAGATGATTTGGCTCATTCTCACATTGCTGTGGAGGACATCGATCTCCAGCCGGATAGCTCCTACGAGGAGGGGCCAATTGCTATTTTGGACCGAAGCGAGAGGAAACTGCGGTCAAAGATAGTTTGTTAGTGCGTGTTCAGTGGCGACATCACAATGTCGAGGAGTCCACATGGGAGCGCGAGGATGAGATGCGCGAACGTTATCCAGAGCTATTTTTAGCAGGTACTTTCTAGTTTCGAATTTCGGGAAGAAATTCAGTTATTAGGGGGGAAGTATGTAATACCCCGTACTTTTGGCTATATTTATTTTTGGGATTAATTAATTAAATGCGTATTAATTGGAAATTAATCCGGGTTAAAAATACTAATGAGATACGAATTGGTATTTGATTAAGTGCATATATGATTATATATGTATTTGGTATTATAAAATTTGTCGTGAGATTTATATACGGCAATTTGGAAATTTTGTTGAGACGCGTGGGACCGCCGCGTCACGGTATAAAATTTTGATACTAAAAGTGAATTTAAAATCTATAATCCGAATGGTCGTTTTGAGTGCACCGACGCGTCCGGAAGGGTCGAGATAGTCAGAAAACACTAGCCGGGGGTATAGTTTGGGTCCCGGGGTATTTTTAGGCCATCCCAGCACTATAAAGGGTATTTTAGTAATTTGGTATTTTTGGGTAATTAAAAGTGACGAAAATTGAGAGTTGTAATCTGATAAGGGATTGACCCAACCAACCTTTATTAACCCAACAAGCTACGGAGGTTTATTAAATTAGGTTTTCATAGGTTCCCCAAAGCAAACCCTAGCCACCATAGCTTTTTGAAGAAGAAAGCTTGGAGAAGGAGAGAGAGAGAGGAATTCTGCAGAAATTCTACACCGAATCCACACCAAATTCAGAAATCAAACCAAGGCAAGTGACTTTATTTCCATTTAATTACTGAGAATGTCTTTTCCATGTTAGAAAATTCAGATTTATGGTTGTTCTTGATGAAATATGAAAACCCATGTAGTCTAGATGATAAAAACTTGAGGAATTTGAGAAGGATTGCATGTAGAAGGATAGGTAAATGATTAATCTGATGTTAATACATGTTTTGGGTGAAAGAAAAACGGATTTTAATTGATGAATTGAAGGTTCCAAATTTTAGGGTTCATGTTCATAAATGAATTGGGGAAAAGTTTAAGTAATTGTAAATTGATTGATGATTTGGGTGAGTAAATCCATACAAACGTGATAGGATGTGGTTATACTATGTTTAGAATTGTTTAGAGACTTTAAAACAATTGGTGGGATAAATTTTAGAGGTGATTTGAGGAGTAAAAATGGTGAAAAATGATTTTTGGGAAATTCTGGGGCGAAACTGGCCTCTCGTTAGAAGCAACCCCCAGGTCGTTCGAACGAACTCGTTCGAACGAGCTTCTAACGAGTTGACCAGTCGTTATTAACGAGTAGGGATTTTCATTCGATATCTCGTTCGAATGAGATATCGTTAGAAGGGTCAGTTCGTTCGAACGAACTGGGATCTCGTTCGAACAGCCTCGTTCGAACGAGACTTCTAACGACCTGACAGACCAAACTCGTTCGAAGCCTCGTTCGAACGAGACTTCAAACGAGTTGACAGTTTGGTCCTTTTTGGAATGTTTTGACTTTTGGAGTCCCGGGGACTGGTTCAAGGGTAGAGTTAGTATTCCTTTGATAATATAGTGATTGATTTGGGACTTTTGGGTTATTGAGATGAGTAAATTATATATGAGAGTTATATTCTATGAATCATTTGGATTGAGACGTGAGTGTCTACTACGATGTGAGGATGAATTATAGCGCGTGTAATTATAAACCGGAATAGCACGAATTGTGATGATTATAGTTAGTACGAGAATGCGATATGTACTACGATTAAAATACGGTATTACTAAGATGTGTGATTACTTAGTATTAGTATATGGATTATGTGTATGACATACCTACCATACTTGCTATCACGGGAGGTTTGCGTTCGCTTAGGACCCTCTAATCCTTGTGTGCCTACGGGGGGATATAGACTGGTACCTTGATGAACATAGGTCATAGAAAGACTTATTGTGACATTAATAAGTCCGCTGACCATGGGAGCGTAGGTATTTGCGTGACCCATGTGATGGTGACTGTGTTCGCCTCCACTATTTGTGATTTGTGTTATCTGAACTATTCCTGAGAGATTCGGAATATGTGATCCTTATGTACGTGATGTACCGGGATGGATAGCAGAGTATGTGTGCACTACAGCTTAGATTGCGGGGTGCTTGTATTGTATATTTATGATATGAATAATATACATTATAGTAATGGGAATCCTCATACTAATGTTGTAAAAATATTACGGTATTGTTTCGAGTTATATAATGAGTTAACTGATAGTTATATCAATGGCATATTTAGTAACTGAGTTTATGTTAAACCTCTATTAAATTACGAGTGTTGTTATGTTAAATGAACCGAGTAAAATGGGTAGAACCTTTGGCAGTCTAGCTAGTTATGTTGTCAGTTAGCTAGTAGTATGGGTCGTTATAGATGGGTACTTGCGTTAGGAGTGCACAGTTAGACGAGAGGTGAGAATATAATGTGAGTGCACGTCCTAACATGTACTTCGCATTTAATGTTTTAAATGTTTTTAAAGCACTTGCAGGTTTTTAAAATATAACACATTCGGGCTCTGACCCGTTTGCTTTTCAAATCTTTTTCTTTGTAAAACCATTTTAGGTGCCCAGCCACAAGGACACCAAGCATAGGTACTCATTCAGGTGACGAGCTGTAGCTGTTTGTGGAAGCTACGTGGATTTGCTCATAGACGCTTCTATTCTTTGGATTCCAGAGTCACTATCTATCAGTTGTAGGGCATGTTGCCCATTTCTACTTAGAGCATCTTTTACATTTCAGTTTTCAGACTTTAGCATGTATTTGTTTCAGTTATTCATTTCAGTTATGGGATTGTAGTGAGGGGTTTCCTCCAGACTTTATTTACTCTATTGTGATGGTTATTCATTTCATTTCAGCATGGTGAATGGTGTTATCTATTTCTTCATTTTATTTCTTGCATGTTAATCAGACTTAAATTAAAATTTGGCAACTTGATTTTTAAATACTAGGTGGTTAGATATAATAAAATGTTTTCGACAGTGATGCTATTAACTGAGCCAACTTGGCATTTTGAATTAATTTTATAAAGGAGTAGCTACCCGGTATTTAATTAGTCGGGGTGTCACACCAACATCAGGTATCCATGGTTGGAAAAATTGGCCTTGACTCTTATTGAAGCATCCAGGCGTATGAAGACTTACTTCTAAGACACACTATAATTGTGTACACTGATCTAACTCTTTAGCAAGCACTCGAAAAACCTGAGAATCTCGAAAGATTGATATACTGGTTATTAGAGCCATGAGAATATGACATCATCTACGAATGAAGGTCATTGTTAAAACGACAAGCTTTGACAAATTTCATTTAAGAGTTAACCAATCTAGAGCTTACCAACTAACAAAACTTGCATGACGAGCAGATTTCTTCGGAAGAGAGCCATCTCAAAAGCAAGCCAAAGTCGTAGCCGACCAACCTAAATCATCCAGACCTTAATAAATAGCTCATAAGTATGTAGATGAGAGTTATAAGATATTCCACCATGGAGTCCTGTCTTCGAAGAGCTTCTACATTGATATCCCTTTATAGAATTTATATGTAAATGGATCTTCATGCAAAACTGGAAATGGAGAAGGTATCATACCTAATACTCCTGACAATATTGATGTCGAATATTACCTTAGGTTTCAATTCAAGGCATCAAACAATGAAGTTGAGTATGAAGCTTTGATAGTCAAACTAGAATTAGCCCATTCATTAGGAGACGAGCAAGTAGTGGCGCACAGTGATTCACAGTTAGTTGTCAACCAAGTGCTTCATCTATATAATGTTAAGGGAGAGCTGATGACTTGATACTTGACCAAGGAAATATAAGTCATATCCAAATTTCCAAGCATGAAAATGAATAGAATACTAAGAATAGCTAACACTCGAGCTGATGCACTTGCTCGACTTACTTTACCAATAAGAATATAACTTCGAAAAAGCATTACAATTGAGATCTTGGTGAATATAAGAATATATTAAGATCCAATGATGAGTGTCATTACTGCGGATTAAGGATCTTACTGGATAGATCTGATTAAATCTTACATTAAAGAAGGAATCCTATAATTTGATCCCAAATAAGAAAAAAAGCTCCAGTACAAAGCAACCGGATATATATTGGATAAAGGAGTCTTATATAAAAGGAGATTTACTATCTCCTTATTACTTTGTGTCCATCCATTGGAGGTTGAAGATTTGATCAAGGATGTGCATGAATGTTCATGTGGAGATCATTAAGCTAGTCGATCGTTACTCCAGAGAATCAATACATAGGAATACTACGGTCCAATTATGAGGGCAAACTGTAGGGCCTTCGCAAGAAAAGGGGATAAATGCCAGAGGTTTTTAACAATTCACAAAACACCCAATGCTTATCTTGCACCAATCACTTGTCCTTGGACATTCTCTATTTAGGGAATTGCTTTGGTCGAACCACTATCGACCACCAAAGGCAGGTTCAAGTACTTGGCAGTAATTGTTGATTATTTCACCGAATGGGTGGAAGAAGAGCCTTTGATAGCAATGTCTTATGAGAGGGTGTACCAATTCATCTGGAAGAGAATCATATGTAGGTATGGCATGCCTTATGCCTTCATTAGAGAACATAGAACACAGTTCGATAATGATGAATTCGAAGCAAGTTGTATTTAATCCAAGATATAAAAACTCTACTCTATATCAGACCATCCCCAAAGGAACGATCAGACGAAAGTGACGAACAAAACCTTGTTTATTGGGCTAAAAAAGAGACTTGATGATGCCAATGGAAACTGGATTACTGAATTTCACTCTGTTCTTTAGGCTTATAGAACAATGTTTAGGACAACGCCTGGAGAAACACATTATATGCTTGCATTTGAGACAGAAGCTATGATACAATTCGCGATAGGCGTACCAACTCACAGAGTGCTAAATTTTTATTCTCCAAGAGGTGACTTGATGAGGAGATTAGACTTGGACATGTTGAAAAGTTTGAGAAGATGCCAGTCTCAGAATTATTGTGTACCAACCACTAACTGCTCGCTTTTACAACAAAAGGGTCAAGTCGATCAACTTAAAAGATGGAAACTATGTCCTCAAGAAGGTCATCCAAAAGGGCAACAAGATTGAGGCCAATTGGCACGACCCGTATCATATTTCAACAGTCATTTGACTAGGGACTTTCGAATCCAGAAACTAGAAGGGGAAGAATTCAAAAACCCTTTCAACACCGAGAACCTTCAAAAATATTATCAGTGAAATATAGGCATTGTCATTTTATATTTCTTTTTACTTTATGTTCAACACAACTATCTTTCCAATTTAACAAAAATCTTGATTTTAATTCCCTTAATTTTTTCAATTTTTTTTGGAGTACGGTAATATATACCTCCCTAAAACAACAAACAAACAATTTATCTTGGTCTTCAGCTCTTGCCGATTAATAGCACACACTTAATCAGGTTGAACTTATCCAATTCGAGATGCACCAACAGTTTAATGCACAATAGTGTCTCACCTGACTAAGTTATTACCTCATGCATGACTTCGTATGTACAAGTCATGAACAATAAGTTATTACTTCATGTATGACTTCGTATTAACAAGTCATGAACAAGAAGTATTACACGATCATGTTAAATATAAGAATACACTCCTAACACACTTGGTCTCCACTAATAATTTACTTCATGTATGACTACGTATTTGACAAGGCGAGAACAAGAAGTCTGTAAAACTTTGTAGGCAACAAAAACAGTTAAAAACAAGTTTTACCCACTAATTTAAATGTAGGAAGACATCTTAACATTCCTAACTATTGGAATACACACATATATTCCTCATACACTTGGTCGCCACTGAGAACTGATGCTAAAATTGGACTAATAAAACTATTGGTAGTTTCATCTAAGTGCATTAGTAGAATCTATGGCCCTTCAATCATTGTTTAATAATTCATTATTAAACGATAACTTAGTTGACTAATTAATTAACTAATCATAAGTTAACAACACAAAAGTATGAATTTTTATTCAAATACCAACTGTATTACATTCAATATGAAATTAATACAAAATATAGATGAATTATTCAGCTAGGTGCTTTCCTTATGCTTTGGAAGTTTGAGGGATTCTATCTTGATGAACTCTCTCCATACTAGCAGAAGGATCATCCAGGGTATAAGGGGAATCGAAGAAGTTAAAATCCTTCAGTATTTTCCCATTACTGCTGCTTGACACATTGATCAGATGAGGAGGACGAACTATTTCATGCACATTATGAAGACTGTAATCTCCCATATATTTGGTGATTAAGCACCGGGGATTGGCATTAGGATGAATCCATATGTAGAACTTAAATGGACGCTCTTCACAATCTAGTAGACCATGATCATTTCAGTACTATAACTCACAGTTTTGATCATACTTTAGTAAGGTCAGCAATTTGGTTCATCCCCATTTGTAACCTTTACAGTGGCTCTGGGAAAGATGAGCATCAATAAGGTTAAGGCACTCATTATATCTTTCCATCCAGACCTCCCTGGGTTGCTTGTGAAATTAAAAGCTTAGCCTTTCAACCTGATGTTGAAATTTATTCAAGACATCACTCCTCACTTTTAACTGAACATCTTGATCGACGATGGCTCTATCCTTAGTTTCCACCTGGATAGACAAATTAGTAATGACCATACTCTACCTTCAATTGGGTAGCTTGGTTGTCTAGTGTTTTTTCTAGTTCTTGCCTCGTCTAGTTGGTCGGGTACTTCTTTATTTCCTGGAATTTTTCCCAAGTTTGGTTTTCTACAGTGCTTCAACTTCTTCTACTAGTTTGGCATTCTTAGCTTCCAAGAAAGAAGCACGCTCATCAACACCACTGGAAAATGACTTCTCCAGGATATCTAGCTCATTTTTCAGCTTATTTTTTTCCTCTTCAAGAAGTTTGTCTACCTCCCAAACTTCTTCTACTTCACGGTTCAATAGGAAATCTTTTCTTCTATACATGGAGGGATATTCTTCCAGATTCTTCTCAAAGCCCCAACCTTCACTCAATCCTTTATACTTAGCTTTGTAGTCAGCATAGAGTGAATCCAAAGAAAACTTATGGTATACTTACAGACCTTCAATCATTTAATAATAAGAAGGATTATTTGTCGCAACTATGTCCAGCATGTAATAAATGTAAATGTAAGATTCCTTAACTTGGTCAGACATGTCAGGACCATGTAAGCCGACTAAGTCTACTTAGGATAAAGGAACATGGCTAGCTTCCAAAAGATTTTTACTCCACCTGAGCTGGTCGAATTCAGTGGAAATTGTGGATTTTTTGCTAGCATCAAACTAAATGTTACAAATATAAGAACACAAATGTGATTACTGAGAAACATAATACAAAGTGTGTGACTTTTTGAAGATAACTCCACCAAGCAAGAAGGCATACATATGAAATATGCAAAACATTTGTCCAAAAGGAAATATTTTCATAATAACTAGGAGGTGTTACATAATAATGATCCTATTATAAAGCAGAAGAACACAAAGAAAACAAATGAGTTAAACCTTCTCCTTATTTTGAAAATTAACATCAGAGGGTAGGTCTGCAGAAGGATTGGCTTTATCAATAGGATTTGAGGTAGACTCAATAGGCTGAAAGGAAGATTCTCCAGACCCTTCCTCATCATCAAAGTCTTCCTTCAAGTTTGGAGGAGAGCTTGGATCATGCCTCTGAAATAACTCAGAGTCTTCAGTGATGCCGACTTCCTTGAGGGCATCTAACCAGCCATCCTTAAAAGACTTTTTCCTAACGTACTCAATTTTTGTTGAGGGAATCAGAAACTCCTTGTCCCAACCTTTATTAAAGGATCCTTCCTTTATCTTCTTGTTCTTAGCCTACTCTGCAACCAGTTCAGAAGTTAAACCAACTATTTTCTTATCGGTAGATTTTAGGAGGGATTGATTCTCTACCAAATTCTCCTCAGTCATCTTGGCCCTGTCATTATTATCTACGAGATTAGTTTTAGTAGTCACCAACTTTCCCTCAGCAGTAGTGGATCTATCATTATCCTTTTTCAATTCTTCCTCCCAATATTTTTTCTTAGACTCCAACACTTGCCTTGAAGTCTCCACAGATTGCCATAGACCCTCAAAGGCCTCTTCTATATCTCCTCTCAAAGAATGTATTTGATCGTCCTTATCCATTAATTAGTTAAAGTTCACCAAAAACTACACGAAGGAATAACATCATATTACAAGAAAGAAAACGAAGACATTAAGAGCAAGTAGTAGATGGGGAAGAGTTACCAAAGCCATAGTTTGGCAAGTATTTTTTGCCAGCTTTAATAGTGGTAGAAAGGCAAGAGTTTTTCTATCAATAGAACGAGTACCAGTATTTATATACTTCCTAGCCACGTCAGGATTAATAAAGACAGAGAAGGATGACCCAGCAATAGCCATGTCCTCTTGAATTTTCTCAACCAACTCCTGGTCGATAGAACTCTTCTCAACTTGCTTCTCAGAAAGACCTTTTCTTAACCTCTTGAATTGAGGTGAAGTAGGATCAATTTCCTTACTGGATATGACCTGAGGAATTTTTTCTTTCTCAGCAACTTTGGATATTTTCTCTGGCTTCTTGGCATCAACAACCTTACCAATCTTCTAGGCACATCTCTTAGCAGTGGGAGACAAAGCTCCAGTCATCAAGTCAAGAATTTTTATCATTCCCATTACAGCAAGTGGTGATGTGGGAACAATATAATTTAATTATTAAATTAACTCATAATATCCAGTTGGTTCATTCTTAGCATCACTGTCGAGAAACACATATTAATCACCTAATAATTAATTAAGCTAGTGTCAAAAATCTTGTAAACATTTAATTATTATTCAACCATTTAAACCATTGATCACATTTACCATACTAATGAATACAAAAATAATATATGAGAAACCATCCAACAGAATAATCAGTATTGGAATAATTGTCTGTGACACCCCGACTAATTAAATACCGGGTAGCTACTCCTTTATAAAATTAATTCAAAATGCCAAGTTGGCTCAGTTAATAGCATCACTGTCGAAAACATTTTTATTATATCTAACCACCTAGTATTTAAAAAGCAAGTTGCCAAATTTTAACTTAAGTCTGATTAACATGCAACAAGTGTAATGAAGAAATAAATAACACCATTCACCATACTGAAGTAAAACGAATAACCATCACAATAGAGTAAAGAAAGTCTGGAGGAAACCCCTCACTACAATCCCATAACTGAAATAAATGAACTGAAACAATAATAAAACATGCTAAAGTCTGAAAACTGAAGTATAAAAGATGTTTCTAAATAGAAATGGGCAACATGCCCTACAATGGATAGATGGTGACTCTGGAGTCCAAAAGATAGAAGCGTCTACATGCAAATCCCTGTAGCTTCCACAAGCAGCTACAGCTCGTCACCTGAATGAGTATCCTATGCTTGGTGTCCCTGTGGCTGGGCACCTAAAATGGTTTTACAAGAAACAGATTTGAAAAGCAAATGGGTCAAAGCCCGAAAGTGGAGTTATATTTTAAAAACCTGCAAGTGCTTTAAAAACATTTAAAACATTAAATGCAAAGTACATGTTAGGACGTACACTCGCATGATATCCTCACCTCTCGACTAACTGTGCACTCCTAACATAAGTACCCATCTATATCGACCCATACTACTAGCTAACTGACAACATAACTAGCTAGACTGCCAAAGGTTCTACCCATATTACTCGGTTCCAATTAACATAACAACGCTTGTAATTAAATAGAGGTTTAACGTAAACTCAGTTACTAAATATGCCATTGATATAACTATCAGTTAACTTGTTATATTTCTCAAAACAATACCGTAATATTTTTACAACATTAACATGAGGACTCCCATTAATTTAAGGTATATTATTCACATCATAAATATACGATACAAGCACCCCGCAATCTAAGCTATGGTGCACACATACTCTGCTATCCATCCCGGTACATCACGTAAATAAGGATTACATATTCCGAATCTCTCAGGAATAGTTCAGATAACACAAATCACAAATAGTGGAGGCGAACACAGTCACCATCACATGGGTCACGCACATACCTACGCTCCCATGGCCAGCGGACTTATTAATATCACAATAAGTCTTCCTATGACCTATGTTCATCAAGGTACCAGTCTATATCCCCCCCGTAGGCACACAAGGAATAGAGGGTCCTAAGCGAACGCAACCTCCCGTGATAGCAAGTATGGTAGGTATGTCATACACACAATCCATATACTAATACTAAGTAACCACACATCTTAGTAATACCGTATTTTAATCGTAGTATATATTCTCATACTAACTATAATTAACACAATTCATACTATTCCGGTTTATAATTTTATGCGCCATAACTATCTCACGTCGTAGTAGATACTCACGTCTCAACCCAAATCCGTCCATGCAATAACACTCGCGTATGTAAATTCCTCCTCAATAACCCAAAAGTCCCAAATCTATCCTTACATCATCAAAGAATGTTAACTCTACCCTCGAACCAGTTTCCGGGACTCCAAAAATCAAAACAGTCCAAAAAGGACAAAACTGTCAACTCGTTAGAAGTCTCGTTCGAACGAGGCTTTGAACGAGTTTGGACTGTCAGGTCGTTAGAAGTCTCGTTCGAACGAGACTGTTCGAACGAGATCCCAGTTCGTTCGAATGAACTGACCCTTCTAACGATATCTCGTTCGAACGAGATATCGAACGAAAATCCCTACTCGTTAATAACAACTGGTCAACTCGTTAGAAGCTCGTTCGAACGAACTCGTTCGAACGACCTGGGGGCTGCTTCTAACGAGTGGCCAGTTTCGGCCCAGATTTTTCCCCAATTCGTTTTTTCACCATTTTTACTCCTCAAACCTTTTCTAAAATTCGTTCCAACAATATATTGAGTTCTCTAATCATCCTCAAACATGTTAAGGGGCTATACTAACATCATTAAAGGGTCTAGTATATTGTAAACATCATTAAATCAAAATTTCTACAGTAATTCCCAATTTTCTTCAAGAACATAAACCCTAGGTTGTTCTCATCAAAATTTCCCAGATTTTAATCCGTTAAAACATCACATAGATATGAAATCTCTGAATTTAAATCTTCAAACAAGGGTTCTACATGCAAACCTATCCCAAAATTTAATAACAATCTTCCAATTTCATGGGTTTTCTTTTTAACTCTTATATAAGATTGATTCACAAGGTTTCTAACATGGAAAAAGCATTCACTGCATAAGGAATGTAATTTAAATCACTTGCCTTGGTTTGATTCAGGATTTGGTGTTGGTTTGATGAAGTTTCTGCAGAGTTTCCTCTCTCTCTCTCTCTCCTTCTCCAAGCTTTCTTCTCCAAAAGGCTATGGCGGCTAGGGTTTGCTTTGGGGAAACTTATGAAAACCTAATTTAATAAACCTCCGTAGCTTGTTGGGTTAATAAGGGTTGGTTGGGGTCAATTCCTTATCAGATTACAACTCTCAATTTTCGTCACTTTTAATTACCCAAAAATACCAAATTACTAAAATACCCTTTAAGTTACCGGTATGGCCTAAAAATACCCCGGGACCCAAACTATACCCCCGGCTAGTGTTTTCTGACTATCTCGACCCTTCCGGACGCGTTGGCGCACTCAAAACGACCATACGGAGTATAGATTTTAAATTCACTTTTATTAACAAAATATTATACCGTGACGCGGCGGTCCCACGCGTCTCAACAAAATTCTAAAATGCCGTATATAAATCTGACGACAAATTTTATAATACCAAATACATATATAATCATATATGCACATAATCAAATACCAATTCGCATCTCATTAGTATTTATAACCCGGATTAATTTCCAATTAATACGCAATTTAATTAATTAATCCCAAAAATAAATATAGTCAAAAGTACGGGGTATTACATACTTCCCCCCTAATAACTGAATTTCGTCCCGAAATTCGAAACTAGAAAGTACCTGCTAAAAACAGCTCTGGATAACGCTCGCGCATCTCATCCTCGCGCTCCCATGTGGACTCTTCGACATTGTGATGTCGCCACTGAACACGTACTAACGGAACTATCTTTGACCGCAGTTTCCTCTCGCTTTGGTCCAAAATAGCAATTGGCCCCTCCTCGTAGGAGCTATCCGGTTGGAGATCGATGTCCTCCACAGCAATGTGAGAATGAGCCAAATTATCTCTAAGGTATTTCCTCAGCGAGGAAATACGGAACACGTCATGAATTCGGTGCAAGTGCTCCGGTAGTCCAAGTCTATACGCAACCGGTCCTATCCGCTCAATAATAGGAAACGACCCCACATACCTCGGTGCCAACTTCCCCTTCTTCCCGAATCGCATAATCCCCTTCATCGGAGAAACCCTGAGCAAAACCTGGTCCCCCACTTGGAACTCCCGGAAAAACCTCTTCGCATCAGCATAACTCTTCTGCCTGTCTTGAGCTACCCGAATGCGACTCCGAATCAACTCAATTCTTGCCGAAGTATCCTGAATCACTTCCGGCCCAAGTAGTTTGTTGTCCCCCACCTCCAACCAACATGCTGGGGAACGACAAGGCCTACCGTACAATGCCTCAAACGGAGCCATGCCAATAGTGAACTGATAGGAGTTGTTGTAAGCAAACTCCACCAGTGGAAGGTACTGCTCCCATCCACCCCCGAAGTCAATAATGCACATGCGTAGCATGTCTTCCAACATCTGGTTGGTGCGCTCTGTCTGCCCATCGGTCTGCGGATGATAAGCCGTACTCAACCGCAATTCCGTGCCCATGGCCTCCTGGAAGCTCTCCCAAAACCTCGAAACAAATATCTTGTCTCTGTCAGACACGATATTCAGGGGCACACCGTGAAGTCTCACAATCTCTGAAATGAAAAGCTGGGCATACTGTCCCGTAGTGTAGTCAGTCCTTACAGGTAAGAAGTGAGCGACCTTGGTCAACCTGTCCACAATTACCCAAACGGAGTCGTGACCCCTCTGCGACGTAGGCAAACCCGTGACAAAATCCACGGATATGCTCTCCCACATCCACACCGAAACCTCCAACGGCTGTAGCAATCCTGCTGGTCTCTGATGATCCACTTTTACAAGCTGACAAGTGGCGCATTTCAAGACAAACTCAGCGATATCTCTCTTCATACCGCTCCACCAATATTGCCGCCTCATGTCTTGGTACATTTTGTCCCCTCCGGGATGTACCGCGAACCGTGAGCCGTGCGACTCAGCCATAACATCGTGCCGCAATTCTTCCCCTTCCGGAACTACCAATCTCCCATTGAAGCGCAATCCCCCGTCTGAGCTAACGGTATAGGATTCGGCTCCCTCTGCAAGTAATCGAACTATCTGCTCCTGACAGAACGAGTCATTAGCCTGTGCCCGTACTACCTTTGTGACAATCTGCGGTGTAACGGTCATCACAGACATGAAAGATCGGGCCACTGCATCCTGGTGTCCCAATTCCTTCCACTTAGCTTTCCACACCTCTGCCACCTCATCTGCTGGCCTACGGCTCAACGCGTCTGCTACTACGTTAGCCTTACCCGGGTGGTACTGGATGTCGAACTGGTAGTCTTTCACAAACTCGAGCCACCTACGCTGCCGCATGTTCAACTCTTTCTGCGTGAACAGATATTGTAGGGACTTGTGGTCCGTGAACAGCTGAAACTTCTCCCCCAAAAGATAGTGCCTCCAAATCCGTAAGGCAAATACCACTGCAGCCAACTCCAAATCATGCGTGGGGTAATTCTTCTCATGAGGCTTAAGCTTTCGGGAAGCATAAGCTATGGCCTGTCTCTCCTGCTGCAAAACACCTCCCAGTCCTTGCAAAGACGCATCGGTGTAAACCAAATACTCAACTCCCGGTCTCGGTAATGCTAACACAGGTGCTGAGGTCAATTTGTCCTTCAACTCATCGAATGCCAACTGACAGGCATCACTCCAGATATATGGCACACCCTTACGAGTAAGATGTGTCAAAGGACCTGCTATCTCCGAGAAACCCCGAATAAATCTCCTGTAGTATCCTGCTAAGCCCAAGAAACTACGAATCTCCGTTGGTGTCGTGGGCTGTCCCTACTCCCTCACCGCTGACACCTTCCCCGGATCGACAGATATTCCCTGGTCGAAAATAATGTGACCCAAGAACTGGACCTCCTTCAGCCAAAACTCGCACTTCTCATATTTTGCATACAGCTCGTTCTGACGAAGTGTCTGCAAAACCTGCCTCAAATGCTCGGCGTGCTCCTCCTCTGTCTGAGAGTAGACCAGAATGTCATCAATGAAGACAATGACAAACTGATCGAGGAAATCTCTGAACACCCTGTTCATCAAGTCCATAAACACTGCTGGAGCGTTGGTCAAGCCGAAAGGCATAACCCGAAACTCATAAGAACCATATCTCGACAAGAACGCAGTCTTCGAGACATCCTCCTCCCTGATACGCAACTGATGGTATCCCGACCTCAAGTCAATCTTCGAGAAGAAAGAAGCTCCTCTCAACTGGTCGAATAAGTCATCGATTCGAGGCAACGGATACTTATTCCGTATCGTGACCTTATTCAACTCTCGGTAGTCCACGCACAATCTCAGTGAACCATCCCTCTTCTTCACAAACAAAACTGGAGCGCCCCAAGGTGAGGTACTCCTGCGAATAAAGCCCTGCCCTAATAGCTGCTCTATCTGATCCCGTAGCTCTCGCATCTCAGCTGGAGCCATACGGTACGGTGCACGTGCTATAGGTCTCGTACCCGGTAGCAAATCTATAACGAAGTCTATCTCCCGACTGGGTGGTAAGCCTGGTATCTCCTGAAACACATCTGAATACTCCCTGACAACCGGGATCGAATCCAAAGGAATCACAACCTCCTTAGAGGTATCCTCCGCTATGTAGTATAGATGAGCGGTCGATCCTCCCTCTGGGCGAGGCATCGCCACTATAAACATCTCTTGCCCCGGAATGGCAAAAACAATGCTCCCGCTGAAGCAATCAATCATGGACCTATATGCTACGAGCCAATCCATACCGATGATCACATCGTGAACATGCATGTCTAACACTAACATGTCCGCAGGTAATACCAAACCACCAACCTCTACCCCCACTCCCCGGCATATAAAGAAAATAAGTGACCCATTCCCTAATGGTGAGTCGACACACGTCACTGTGCTCTCTGCCGTAGCTAACAATCCTAAAGCTTTCGCGAAATGTGTAGCAATAAAACAGTGTGTAGCACCCATATCAAATAACACCCGACCCATAGTGCCATGGATAGGAAACGTACCCTCGATCGCGGGCGGTGCCTGTGGAACTGCAGCCTGGTGAACGTTGTAGACACGTCCATACTGTAGCTGCCCCTGCTGAGCTGGGACTGCTGGAATGGGTGGCAAAGCTGCCATCTGAGGCGGTGCAGGAAGAGCGGCGGGAAACATAGGTCTCTGTGGATCCTGGCGAGCACCCTGCTGCTGCTGCTGTGGGGCCCTGCCCCTATCAGGGCAATCCTGCTTCTTATGGCCAGTCTTGCCACAAGTAAAGCACTTCCCTGGGAAATTCCCTCCCCTCTGCCCCTGCTGTCCCCGGCCCTGGTGGCCGTTACCATTCCTCCCTTGGCCCTGCTGGCCCTGATGGAACTGCTGCCCATTCTGCCCCTGTTGGCCCTGATGGCCGTTTGGACCCTGATGGCCCTGGCGGAAACCTCCCTGACCCTGCCTATAGTTCCCTGACCGGAACCTCTTGTTATCCCCCTGCTGGGAGCCCTACTCAGTCTATCTCTGCCCCTGACCCGATTGTGCCCCGCTGGCACCATGTCCTCCGGTCCTGCCCTGATGGCTAGACTCTCCCGACCGCTTGCCCTCGGCCATGTGAAAACGGTGGTCCTGGCAGTGCAATAATGCAGCGTTAACCACATCAGAATACGTGGCCAACGATAGGTTCCCTAGCAAATGCTGACGGATCCTCCAATTCAACCCGTCGGTGAACTTCTCTATCTTCTTCTTCTCTGTTGGAATCTCGTCTGGTACGATATTCAACAGGTTAGTGAACTCGGCCTCATACTCGGCCACTGTCTTGCCCTCCTGCTTCAAGCTCATCAGCTTCCTCCTCATCTCTGTATGAACTGCAGACGGAAAGTATTTGCGGTCGAACCGCACCCAGAACTCCTGAATCGTGAGGGTATCCCTCTCCTCCGCGGTGGTAATAGACTCCCACCACTGTAAAGCAGATCCTACTAGCTTGAAAGTAGCTAGCACCTGTTTCTGAACATCAGTGCACTCATGCATCCTCAAATGCCTCTGTATGTCCTTCCTCCATTGGCTCGAGACTACCACGTCTGAGCTACCTGCAAACTCTGGCGGATGCGCTTTCTGAAAAGCGTCTCGTACACGCTCCCAAGCAGACGGGAATGCATTGACCTGTGCTGGCGCGGCAACCGGCGCCTGAGGCGGTGCCTGCTGAATCACGGCAATCGCGGCATTCACCGCTTGAGCTACTATAGCTGCAACCTCAGTGGCGTTCAACATGCCCTGAACTGGAGCGGGCAGGGGTTCGGGCACTGCATTCCTGGGAACTCGTCGTGCACGTCGTGGAGGCATCTGAAATAAGAACAAAGTTTATAAGTTCACGGTTTATAAACTTAAAATAGCTGAAGAACGAAGCATACACAATAAGAGTACAACAGTCCTAAAATATAGGGCTCTATATCAAAGAAAACGTAGCGGAAACATAATAGCCGTACAGATCCTAAAGGACACTAGAACCTGATGCTCTGATACCACCTGTGACACCCCGACTAATTAAATACCGGGTAGCTACTCCTTTATAAAATTAATTCAAAATGCCAAGTTGGCTCAGTTAATAGCATCACTGTCGAAAACATTTTTATTATATCTAACCACCTAGTATTTAAAAAGCAAGTTGCCAAATTTTAACTTAAGTCTGATTAACATACAACAAGTGTAATGAAGAAATAAATAACACCATTCACCATACTGAAGTAAAACGAATAACCATCGCAATAGAGTAAAGAAAGTCTGGAGGAAACCCCTCACTACAATCCCATAACTGAAATAAATGAACTGAAACAATAATAAAACATGCTAAAGTCTGAAAACTGAAGTATAAAAGATGTCTCTAAATAGAAATGGGCAACATGCCCTACAACGGATAGATGGTGACTCTGGAGTCCAAAAGATAGAAGCGTCTACATGCAAATCCCTGTAGCTTCCACAAGCAGCTACAGCTCGTCACCTGAATGAGTATCCTATGCTTGGTGTCCCTGTGGCTGGGCACCTAAAATGGTTTTACAAGAAACAGATTTGAAAAGCAAATGGGTCAAAGCCCGAAAGTGGAGTTATATTTTAAAAACCTGCAAGTGCTTTAAAAACATTTAAAACATTAAATGCAAAGTACATGTTAGGACGTACACTCGCATGATATCCTCACCTCTCGACTAACTGTGCACTCCTAACGTAAGTACCCATCTATATCGACCCATACTACTAGCTAACTGACAACATAACTAGCTAGACTGCCAAAGGTTCTACCCATATTACTCGGTTCCAATTAACATAACAACGCTTGTAATTAAATAGAGGTTTAACGTAAACTCAGTTACTAAATATGCCATTGATATAACTATCAGTTAACTCGTTATATTTCTCAAAACAATACCGTAATATTTTTACAACATTAACATGAGGACTCCCATTAATTTAAGGTATATTATTCACATCATAAATATACGATACAAGCACCCCGCAATCTAAGCTATGGTGCACACATACTCTGCTATCCATCCCGGTACATCACGTACATAAGGATTACATATTCCGAATCTCTCAGGAATAGTTCAGATAACACAAATCACAAATAGTGGAGGCGAACACAGTCACCATCACATGGGTCACGCACATACCTACGCTCCCATGGTCAGCGGACTTATTAATATCACAATAAGTCTTTCTATGACCTATGTTCATCAAGGTACCAGTCTATATCCCCCCCGTAGGCACACAAGGAATAGAGGGTCCTAAGCGAACGCAACCTCCTGTGATAGCAAGTATGGTAGGTATGTCATACACACAATCCATATACTAATACTAAGTAACCACACATCTTAGTAATACCGTATTTTAATCGTAGTATATATTCTCATACTAACTATAATTAACACAATTCATACTATTCCGATTTATAATTTTACGCGCCATAACTATCTCACGTCGTAGTAGATACTCACGTCTCAACCCAAATCCGTCCATGCAATAACACTCTCGTATGTAAATTCCTCCTCAATAACCCAAAAGTCCCAAATCTATCCTTACATCATCAAAGAATGTTAACTCTACCCTCGAACCAGTTTCCGGGACTCCAAAAATCAAAATAGTCCAAAAAGGACAAAACTGTCAACTCGTTAGAAGTCTCGTTCGAACGAGGCTTCGAATGAGTTTGGACTGTCAGGTCGTTAGAAGTCTCGTTCGAACGAGACTGTTCGAACGAGATCCCAGTTCGTTCGAACGAACTGACCCTTCTAACGATATCTCATTCGAACGAGATATCGAACGAAAATCCCTACTCGTTAATAACGACTAGTCAACTCGTTAGAAGCTCGTTCGAACGAGCTCGTTCGAACGACCTGGGGGCTGCTTCTAACGAGTGGCCAGTTTCGGCCCAGATTTTTCCCTAATTCGTTTTTTCACCATTTTTACTCCTCAAACCTTTTCTAAAATTCGTTCCAACAATATATTGAGTTCTCTAATCATCCTCAAACATGTTAAGGGGCTATACTAACATCATTAAAGGGTCTAATATCTTCTAAACATCATTAAATCAAAATTTCTACAGTAATTCCCAATTTTCTTCAAGAACATAAACCCTAGGTTCTTCTCATCAAAATTTCCCAGATTTTAATCCGTTAAAACATCACATAGATATGAAATCTCTGAATTTAAATCTTCAAACAAGGGTTCTACATGCAAACCTATCCCAAAATTTAATAACAATCTTCCAATTTCATGGGTTTTCTTTTTAACTCTTATATAAGATTGATTCACAAGGTTTCTAACATGGAAAAAGCATTCACTGCATAAGGAATGTAATTTAAATCACTTGCCTTGGTTTGATTCAGGATTTGGTGTTGGTTTGATGAAGTTTCTGCAGAGTTTCCTCTCTCTCTCTCTCTCCTTCTCCAAGCTTTCTTCTCCAAAAGGCTATGGCGGCTAGGGTTTGCTTTGGGGAAACTTATGAAAACCTAATTTAATAAACCTCCGTAGCTTGTTGGGTTAATAAGGGTTGGTTGGGGTCAATTCCTTATCAGATTACAACTCTCAATTTTCGTCACTTTTAATTACCCAAAAATACCAAATTACTAAAATACCCTTTAAGTTACCGGTATGGCCTAAAAATAACCCGGGACCCAAACTATACCCCCGGCTAGTGTTTTCTGACTATCTCGACACTTCCAGACGCGTTGGCGCACTCAAAACGACCATACGGAGTATAGATTTTAAATTCACTTTTATTAACAAAATATTATACCGTGACGCGGCGGTCCCACGCGTCTCAACAAAATTCTAAAATGCCGTATATAAATCTCACGACAAATTTTATAATACCAAATACATATATAATCATATATGCACATAATCAAATACCAATTCGCATCTCATTAGTATTTATAACCCGGATTAATTTCCAATTAATACGCAATTTAATTAGTTAATCCCAAAAATAAATATAGTCAAAAGTACGGGGTATTACATTGTCCTAGTTCAAATGTCTCAATATAACTAATCGAATAATAAATCCAAATCCCATCAACTGAAATAAAAGAGTACAGTGTCTCATAAATGAATAATAACTAAGAATGGGCAACTGCCCTAACTGAGAATGACCACATTGAAAACTGAAAGGATAGATGCGGAGGCGTCTAATATTGAGGACTTCAACTTCCACAATAGCTGCAGCACGGCAAATCATCCAATAGCCTATCCTTGGCGTCCTTGTGGTTGGACACCTGAAATGGATTGTATAAGAGAAAATAAATTTATAAGAAACGGGTCAGAGCCCGAGTGACAATATTTTAAAACAGTTTAACAAGTATTTAAAATGCTTAAAAGTATATATTATATTCATATTAGTTATGAGGGCTCTTGCTTGAGAATTCTCACCTCTCAACTAGTGTGCACGGCTAATGTACCGCTAAACCATTGTAGATATTGTTGTCACGCCTAACTAGTTCATGCTCATAAATCTTCAAATCTATTATCTCATAATAGCTACACGTATTTCCCATGTAATATGTTAATAAATATTTTCACATCTTTTATCTCGAGTGAGAGAGTTTACACATTCAAAGTTAAGTATTCACGAACTTAAGTTATTTTAGATTTCACTATCTATTTGACCTATTACATTCACACAGTTAAACATTTCACAAGTATATATATATATACGGTGCATGCATACTCTGCTATCAAGGCCCGATACATCACGTACTAAACAAGGACCCTTGGTTCTTTATCTATCTCGAACCATAAATAACAATCACACATATTGGAGGCGAACATAGTCCTAAGCCTTTGGGTTACGTACATACCTACCTGCCCAAATGACTGTTCAATACCATTGTTCACACAAATGGAAATCCAACCTAAGTCCTATGTTCTGAGGTACAAGTCAAATATCCCCCCAAAGGCTCCTTAAGATATGACTATCTCCTTCACAACCTCCTGCGATAGCAAGCAATGTAGGTATGTTAATACACACAATAAATCAAGCAATAGGTATTCACACCACCTATATATATGTATATAGGTATACACATGTCCCGTATCACAAGTCTTATACGCAGTATATTTATCTGCCGAATATCCTACGTATTATTAAATTTCAATTACACCTCTTATCGTATTTATATGAATTTTCACTCAACTCTAAGGGCCTTAGTTACCCCTTCACTATTATTATTTTTCTTGAAGTTATTCCCTTCATCACTATTGGTCATAAATATAGTTTCACTCATCACTACGTCACCCTTCTCGAATTTCCTTCATTTATTACTTACGGATATTTTATCAATTATCTCAATATCTATTCCTCTCACTTTATGTAAACCTAACCTCCACTTTAGTCCTAATATCCTTATTATAGAACAAAAATCACAATCAATCAATCTAGGCAACCTCCAACAGAATAACAACTAAAAATAACATTTCTTAAAATTTACCCCACGAATCTACCCAGATTTTTAAAATGTAGTTTTAAGGCATTTCAGACACATTTTTGGAAAAAATGTATCGGATAACGAAATGCAGAAAACGGGGTTGTCTACGAGGAAGTGTGAACAGAATAGCCATTTTCGGCACCAAAATGGTTGAAAACAGTTTCTAAACCGACGGCTTAATTTATCCAATTTTATAGACTTCTTCGAATTCAAGAAATTGTTTTACAATTCAATTATAGCCATGAAAACCCAGATATCTTCATCAAGATTCAACATAATTTTGTATTTTTCATACTACCTAAATGGAGGATCTTATTCTATTTCAATTTCACCCAAGATAATGATATATGTCTTCCAAAGTTCATTCAAATCACATGAATTTCATAATTAATTCAACCTACTCTAACATGGATATTATATATGCTATAAATTTACAAGATTAAGAACTTACCTCTTATATATAGGTCTGATCCGTTGAAGAAGATGATCCCAATGGTGTTTCTCCCTTTACGATCTAAAATCCGATAATGGTGGTGGTGGTGGAAGAACGTGGTTTTAGCCTTGGAATTTCTCTCCTCTTCCTCCTATGGCCACTCTTTGTTTTTCCATGTAACTAGCCCTAATTACATTCTCTTATCAGACCTTGAATAGTTAGAAAATTTGTGGGTTTAATTACTCCAAAAACACAAATGACGAAAATACCCCTCCGCGATGCCGGTATGGCCTAAAATTGCCCCAGGACCCAAACTAAATTCCCGGGTAGACTTTTCTGACTATCCTGACCGTCTCGGACACTTTGGTGCACTCGAAATGCCATGGATGACTTAAAAATTAATTGTTTTCTATCTCATTAAATTGAGTCCCAACACAACTGGCACGCGCGTTCCGACTTAATTATTGTAACTATCGTATATTTCACTCGCTACAATTTAAATAATTCATAATCATATATTACTTTACTCACTAAGTAATGTTAAATATAATTCACATCTATAAATACTAAACTTTGCATCTCTAGTTAATATTTATTTTAATCCTAATTAATTATCAATTTATTTCCCATATCTAATTTAATTAATCCATTATTTAAAAATCATCAAAAATATGGGGTGTTACAATTGGCATCTTATAATTATTAATTTTTTATTATAATTACGAAAGTTGAATCAAACAAACACAAAGGTTATTTTTTCATAGTTTTGGTTCTTTTTGCTATCTTGCTTTTATAGCAAAACAGGGAGCATAGTGAAGCCTATTTTATGTGTGTGATATTCGCGTTGATTGTTTATATATTTATTATCACTTAATTTTCTCATTTTTGAACAGATGTTGATTGGTTAATTATTAATTGTTGTATATATTGACACTAAGAAATATGGAGTAAGGTGAAGCCTTCGACATCAACATTAAAGAAAATGAGAGGTCTAGTAGTAATGGAAGTGAAAACAACTCTGATATGATGTTAGATATCTCAATGGCACAATAAGAAATTGAGAGACCATTATTTGCGATCCTACATACATACACCTATTTCTAACTATTGTGGCCCAGGACTTTCACAACTAATCAAATCCAGTTTTATTAGTACCAAAAAATTGATTAAATAGTTATAAAAGAAGAAATCTCATTCACCATATTTTGTGACATCGACAATCAAACTAGATTTTGGCTATGGTTTGAACAAAAACATTTCAATTGCAATTAATCCCCCTTGCCTATGGCCTAATTGCATCAACTAAAGTACATATAATGTGTAAAAGTTCATAAAATATAGTAATATGAACTAAAAGTGTGTTCTTTGATCATCTTCTTTTTGCAGGCTTTAAAGTATATCGAGTTTGATCATTCTTTCAATAAGGATGAGCATTGCAAAGCACATACTTTGTGGTTATCATTCAATTTAAATAGTGCTACTTATAAACCTAAACTAGAGGAGTATCTCGAAGATTCAAGATTATGTACAACGGTTTATTTTCTTATATATTATATTTTCCTACATATATGTACTTGCTACTTAACCATGCTTATAGAAAATGACATGAGGCCTGTGGATATTTTAACACACAAAAATAAATATGATACACAAAAAGCCATATAATGTAACATGGATCGATTTTTTCCTAACCTATTAAATGCTCACCTTTTGAGATGTTAATTATCACTGTAAGTAAAAGGATTTTCATCGTTTGGAGTACATTGGGTTGTTATATCCATAATAAGCTCGAGTACCACTTGAAACTGAATTGACAGGCACACAAAATGCTCAAAAGAATTTTGACTGCTCATATGAGTCATATAAGTGGATGAAGATACAAGAGTTATATGTAATACCCCATATTTCTGCGTATTTTTAATTTAATTAATTCAAAGATTAATTAGGAAAATATGTTTTAACTAAAATTACACGACTGAAGTAATTTAATATAGTTTATTTAATAAATATGAATATTAATTGAGAGATAGATACTGATTAATATTTTGATGAAATTTACTAATTATGAATAGTAAATAATAAATGATTATTATATTAGAGCATATCGAATGATATGTGTGTATTCTTCGCGTGTAGACTATTTTAAGGTGAAAAATGAGAAATGTATTTTAAGTGAATGGGATGAGAATTTAGAGGTCACGAATGATTCCGGATGGGTTAAAATAGACGGAATAGTGTACCCGGGAGTATAGTTTGGGTCCCGGGTCAATTTTTGACCAAACTGGTACCTATTAAGGGCGTTACGATCATTTTTCAAAAAGATCTCAAGGGACCTACGAAAATTAGAGCCATATGTTTGATATTAAGAGATTGTGGTTAGGGATTATAACATAAAAGATTAGAGGGGCCATTACAGGAACGAGAGATCCATTTTCCCAAAGTCTAAGGAGAGAATTGTGAAGGTGGTGAAGGGTTTCTTGCACCTCAAGGAAATTAGAAATGAAGATTGGATGAGAAGCAATAAATCATCAACAAAGAACCACGAAATCAAATCAATCAATCAAAGGAAAGTGTTTATTTCAAATCGAATTGAATTTATAATACCCATGTGTAGGTATTTTATGAATTGATTGATTTTTATTTCAAAACCTTTATTGAAAAACACCAATTGATTTCATGTTTGGGTAAAATTTCATGTAGTTAGGGTTTATATCTATAACGGATTGTAAATTAGAAGAGTTTTGATTATTACTACGGATTTAAATATGGGGTTCAAATTGAATTTAATTGATGAACACAAACCTAGATTATGAAAGAGTTTTGAGGTTTGATTCATTCTTGATTGATTTCGATGAAGTTTAAATGTAATTGAAACATTAGAAAACATCCTAACTCATGTATAAATAGTTAGGAATAATCGGATGTAAATTTGGTGAAGAACTTTGGGATTTGAGTAAATCAGAAAGGGTGAAAATCGAAGAAGACGAAGCTGCACCTGCTAAATCGACCCTGGCAGATTTTGGGTTATTTTCTTGGATAATTTTTTTGGGATTACCAATGGTGGAAGGGAATCTTATGAGTGTTATTCTATCTATGTAGGGACTCGATAAAGACCAATAGGTGTATAGAAAGGAAATTTTAGAGTTGTGTGAACACTTAAATAATTATGAAAGTGAATTATATTCGTAAATAAATGATAACTACCATGAATAATAGAGAGGAACATATTACGTACAGTTATAAATAATTTGGTTGTGTGAACACCTATTATATTGATACTTAGGCTGTGTGAATACCTAAAGTATGCTAAATTCTGTATTGGGGTCGATGGTTATCCGGACCAAATCGAAAATGAAAGATATTGGGGTCGATGAATATCCAGACCAATATACATATGCATAACATTTATTTTGGGGTTTAGGGATATCCAGACCAACGTAAATGATCGAATGATCGGGGTCGATGATTATCTGGACCAATGATCCTTATAGTATATATTGTGTGTGAAATATATACTGTATGATACTCTACTTATCTATGAAAGTAGACTTGCAGATGATATATATATATATATATATATATATATATATTAAGTAGAAAGAAACTTAATTTCAAGATTAAGAATAGATTAGAAATATTTATAATAAATTAAGTAGTGAAACTTAATTATGGAAATTGAATGATAACTCTTAAATGATTTATGAATTAAGCAGTGAGACTTGATTACGATGCTTAAACGTAACATATGTAAATTTACCTAAGTAATGAAGAACATTGTGAGATATGTTAATAATGAATCATGTTGAATGAGCGGTACATGAGAGTATGATATTTATAAGATCGATAATATACTTTAGTCGAGATAGATTGGGTGATAGCTAGGTGGGCTAAGTGTAGAACGTTAGGCGTGCAAATTATATGGGAGGTGAGGAAACTCAAGGGAGTGTGTGTGAACCTAACATGTGTAATCAATAACTGATTTTAATTGCGATAAATTACTTGTTAAATGTTTTCAAACTGTTTTGAGTACTAACTCTTGCTATAAAATTGGTTTTAAAACCTTTTAGGTGCCTAGACAGTAGGGCATCGTACTTGATTTCCCTCAATTGATTTGGAGCTCTAGTTTTGTGGATGCTGATAGGATTATTGAGTAGACGACTCTTTCATTCAGATCTAGCATAGGATCTTGTTCTTGTATCTCATGTGTAGAGATGTTGTTAGCTGACTACATTTCAGTTCCAGTTCTATATGAATTTTATTTAGTAGTTCGATTGTGGATTATTTCTTGGTTGTAGTTTTAGCCGACATTTTATTTGGCATGACTTTGACACATTTCCATATTATTGATGGTTGGGATTTTAGTATCTTTTGAATGTTGATTTAGATATCAAACTATTCTTTTATCCTGTTTATTTGAAAGATAAAATTTGGCACTGGTTCAATTAACTTAGATAGTTAGTAATTAATTTGGTTTTCGATAGTGATGCTAAGAACGAACCATATGAGAAACCTGTTTTAATTTGATTAAGGCCTGATCACCAGATATTTAATTAGACGGGGTGTCCTATATGGTATCAGAGCATCAGGTTCTAGTGTCCATAGGATCTATACGATTTACTATATTTTCAGTGTATCCTTTGTTTGATATAGAGCCCTATTATTAGGACTGTTGCTTATATCGTTGCGTGCTTTAAGATATCGTGATTATGCTATTAAATTTTTATATAAATTGTGGTCTTATACAATTCAATCTATTTTTATATGTCTCCGATGATAGAACGAGCTTAGAGGGCCACAACTAGAGATGAGGTGGGGGGATCCTACGGAGAAAAAAGTACCACCACCACCAGAGATGATTTATACTACTCAGGTGGCATTGATAGTGGCTCAGGCAGTAGAGACAGTTGCGAGGGCTATGGAAACCCACTTCCCCTATCCTCAGGCTTAGCAGCCCGTAACACCAGCCATTTTGGTCCAGAAAGGGCCACCCACTTGTCATAGCATCGTAGAGACCTTCTAGAAGGGCCATCCATCCAAGTTTCATGGTGGCACGGATGTAGTGGTGGCATGCCAATAGAAGAAGAACATTGAGCGCCACCTGTGCATGTTAGATTACAGTAATGTCTAGAGACAAATGTTGGCCACCTTCAGCTTAGTTGGGCCAACCCTCTATTGGTGGTTGTTAGTGACCACCACTGAGGAGAGATACTTGATGACTATTTTAGAGTCCTGGGTGAGGTTTGACCACAAGAACTTTTCACCTGTAGTGGAGGCAGAGCTGAGGGAGAAGTTTGGTGAGTTTTTCCTGGGTGGCTGATCAATTGCTGATTATAAGGAGGATTTCACCCGTCTGGCAAATTTTGTGCCAGACGAGTTGAGCAATGAGGAGAAGAAGAAGGTAAAGCTTATGGATGGCTTGGCCTGGAGGATAAGGCAACATTTGATTGGTAATCTTGCATTGATGGCGTATACTGATGTTGTTAACGTGACACTTTTGCACTCTCATGACTTCCATTTCCACGTGAAGGTAAGTAAGTGGGGAACAAAGTCTATGCAGCAGAGCGAGACTGGGGGGGGGGGGGGGGGAGGAGAAGAGTTAGTGGAGCACCACCCCAGCAGCAGCAGACAGTGGGCACATAGGGGCAGAACTCCCGATAAGGGAAATCTGCTAAGAGATTCAGATTTGGCGGGAACAAATCGAATAGACAGGGCCAACAGGGTCCCCAACAGTGGCAAGTTCGATAGGGTCGTCAAGGCCAGGGGAACCTGGGGCAGCTAGTAGGGCCAGGGTCAGAGGCAGTTTCAGGGATAGTGTTTCACATATGGACAGCAGGGTCATAAGAGTAAGGATTGTCCACAGCTTATCGGGAATCACTGTCAGGGTGCCCAATAAGGGCGGCAGGCTCCGTTAGCTCCAGCGCCAGCCCCACCCCAGCAGCAGGGCCAGATGCACTACGGGCGTGTATTCAACGTCTGGGATGTGTCTATGCCTCCAGCATCTCTGGAGCCACCTGCAGTAGCGGGTACGTTATCTATTCATGGATCTGAAGGTAGAGTACTTTTCGATACTGGAGCATCCCATTTATTTATTAATACTAGATTTTCATGAGTCGTCGATTTATTAGAGATAGGCGGCAGTCTCCTTAGGTGTGTAGTTATCGATGGGGAGTGGTTCATTGATATATGCGATATGTAGAATAGTCGATATTATGATTGGGAGCTTGAGTTTAGCGGTAGACCTCCTAGTGTTAGACATGGAGGGGTATGACTTAATTCTAGGTATGGACTGGTTAGCAGTGTACAGAGTGATGGTATATTGCTATGAGAGGACTATAGATTTTTCGATTCCGGAATAGGAGATGTTCCTGTGGAAATGTCTCTTCCCGAGGGAGGATCGAGCACTCATTTATATTACGCCAAGGAGGAGACCTCATAGGATGTGGTCATTAACTTAGATTCGGTTTCTATAGTGAGGGATTTTGAGGATGTGTTCCAGGATATATTCGAGTTTCCACCGATCCAGGAAATAGAATTTTTCATCGACTTAGCAGAGAGAACGACATCGATTGTCAGAGAACCATATCGCATGGATCCTTCAGAGATGCAGGAGCTGAGAGAACAGATTCAGGAGCTCGTAGGTCAGGGTTTCATTCGGTGGAGTACATCGCCTTTGGGTTCTTCGGTGTTGTTTGTGAAGAAAAGGGATGCTTTGCTTCGCTTGTGCGGGCACTACAGGGAGCTGAACAGGGTGACGATACAGAATAAGTATTCGTTACCTAGGATTGATGACTTATTTAATCAGTTAAGAGGGGTTGTGCACTTCTCCAAGATCAATTTGAGGTCAGGATATCACCAGTTGCATATCTGGGAGGAGGATATTCCTAAGATTGCTTTCCTTTAGTGGTATGGATCCTACGAGTTTAGGGTGATGTCATTTGGGATCACTAATGTGCCTGATGTGTTCATAGACCTCATGAACAGAGTATTCCGAGAGTTTCTGGATTAGTTTGTGATAGTATTCATCGATGACATCCTGGTTTACTCACGAATGGAGGAGGATCATGCCGAGCATTTGTGTATGGTTCTACAGACATTACAAGCCATCAGTTGTATGCCAAATTTAGTAAGTGTGGATTCTTGATTCAGGAGGTACAGTTTCTTGGTCACATTGTGTGTGAGAGGGGCATACCTATTGATCCGAGTAAGGTATCATCGGTGAGGGAGTGGGGGTAAGCCACGACACCGACCGAGATTCACAGTTTGTTAGGGTTGGACGGATATTACCATTTCTTCATCAAGGGGTTCTCAAAGATTTATGGGCCTTTGACGAACTTGACTCGTGAGGGAGTACCATTTGTGTTGAGCGACCAATGTCAGTTAGCTTTCGATGAGCTGAAGGATGGATTGACATCAGCACCCATACTTGCATTACCTAGGAGTGGGGTAGAGTATCGAGTATACATGAATGCATCCTTACAGGGACTTAGGGGTGTGTTACAGTAGGAAAACAGGGAGATAGCTTATGCATCTCGAAAGCTATATCCCCACGAGAAGAATTACCCCACCCATGACCTAGAGTTGGTAGAGATCATTTTTGCGTTGAGGATATAAGGACATTACCTATTGGGGGAGCAATTCACATTGTTCATGCATCATAAGTCACTTAAGTATCTCTTAACACAGAAGGATTTGAACATGAGGCAGAGGCGGTGGCTAGAATTCATGAAGGACTACCAGTTTGATATACAGTATCATCCTGGTAAGGCAAACATGGTGGCTGACGTGTTGAGTCGGTGACCTACTTGAGATTTAGCAGAGGCGTGGAAATAAAAGTGGAGTGAGCTCCAGCAGGAGGATGAGGTTATCAGAGCATACATGGTAGTTGTGATTATCACTCCCCGGATTGTTATTTGGGTAATGAAGGCACAAGTAAAGGATCAATTCTGTTAGCACAAAGTACGACAATTATTAGTTAAGGGTGCACAATCTTACTCAGTCAGATCCGAGGGAGGCCTGCGCTTTAATGGGAGGTTAGTAGTACCCAAGGATGATGATTTGAGACATGCGGTTATGACTAAGTCTCACGGTTCCAGATTTGTGGTGCATCTCGGTGGGGAAAAATTTACTAGGATTTAAGGAGACATTACTAGTGGGCTAGAATAAAGAGAGACATAGCAGAGTTTGTCTCAAAATATGTCACTTGCCAGCTTGTGAAAGTTGACCATCAGAGACCTTCGGATATGATATAGCCATTGGAGATTCCCGTGTGGAAATGGAGAATCATATCTATGGATTTCATTAATGGACTACTGATGTCGTTGATGGATCATGATTCGATTTGGGTGATAGTGGATTGATTGACCAAGGTAGCTCATTTCTTGCCGGTTCGTACTGATTTTGAGACGATGCAGTATGCACAACTATTTATTGTCGAGATTGCTAAGCTGCATGGGGTGCAGATCAACATTGTGTCTGACAGAGATAAGATATTTTTGTCTAATTCTGGAAGAGCTTTCAGGAGGTTATGGGTACTGACTTGAGATTGAGTATGGCATATTACCCCCAAACTGATGGATACATTGATAGGGTGAATCAAATGTTGGATGATATGTTGAGGATGTGCCTCCTGAATTTCAGGGGAGGTTGGGAGTGATACCTTCCATTGGTATAGTTTGTGTATAACAACTCTTACCAATTCACTATCAAGATGGCACCGTTTGAGGCACTATATGGGAGACATTTTCGTTCGCCCGGATGCTGGCTAGAGGTGGGGGATAACAACTTGTTAGGGCCCAATATTATTTATGAGCCTACTGGTAATACTGAGTTGATCGAGGATGCATTCTAAAAGCTTAGGATAGGTATAAGAGTTATGCTGACGCCGACTGGAGACATGTGGAGTTAGATGTTGGAGAACAGGTGGTGGTTCGAGTATCTCCTATGAAGGGGATTATGGGATTTGGAAAGAGAGGGAAGTTATCACTGAGATATGTGGGACTGTTTCCTATTATATAGATAGTGGGACCGGTAGCATACATATTGGGACTTCCAGAGCATCTTGAGAGGATACACGATGAGTTCCATGTGTCATCATTGAATAATTACAGGAGGAGCGAGAGGGCTTTTTGTCACGTTCCACTGGAGGAGATTAACATACAGCCAGACATCTCATATGAATAGAGGCCCGTGTCTATTCTAGATTATGGTGAGCGTAAACTACGGTCCAAGGTGGTGCCATTGGTGAGGGTTCAGTAGGGATACCACAATGTTGAGGAGTCAACATGGGAGTGGGAGGATGACATGCAAGAGTAGTATCCAGAGTTATTTATCACAGGTATGTCCTAATTTCGAGGACAAAAAATCCTTTCCAATAGAGGAAGTATGTAATACCCCGTATTTCGACATATTTTTAATTTAATTAATTTAAAAATTAATTAGGAAAATACCTTTTAACTAAAATTACGCGAGTGAAGTAATTTAATGTGATTTATTTAATAAATGTGAATATTAATCAAGAGATAGATACAGATTAATATTTTGATGAAATTTACTAAGTGTGAATAGTAAATAATAATTATTACATTACGAAATAGCGAGTCGCGTGTAGACTATTTTGAGGAGAGAAATGTATTTTAAGTGACTCGGATGGGAATTTAAAGGTCACGAATGATTTCAGATGAGTCGAAATAGTCAGAATAGTATACCCAGGAGTATAGTTTGGGTTCCGGGTCAATTTTGGACCAAACCGGCACCTATTAAGGGTTACGGTCATTTTTCAAAAAAACGTCAAGGGACCTACGAAAATTAGAGACATATATATGATATTTAGAGATTGTGGTTAGGGCTCATAACACAAACAATTAGAGAGGCCATTAGAGAAAAGAGATAACCATTTTCCCAAAGCCTAACGAGAGAATTGTGAAGGTGGTGAAGTGTTTCCTGCACCTCAAGGAAATTGGAAAGGAAGATTGGAGGATAAACAATCAATCATCAACTAAGAACCACAAAATTAGATCAATAAATCAAAGGCAAGTTTTTATTGCAAATTGAATTGAAGTTATAATACTCATGTGTAGGGATTTCATGAATATATTGATTTTTATTTCAAAACCGTTGATGAAAAGCACCAATTGATTTCATGTCTGGGTAAAATTGCACGTAGTTAGGGTCTATATATGTAGAGGATTGTAAATCAGAATATTTTTTTATTATTAATACTGATTTAAATCTGGGTTTTGAATTGAATTTAATGTATGAACACAAAACTAGTTCATAAAAGAGTTTTGAGGGTTTGATTCATTCTTGATTGATTTCGGTGAAGTTTTAATGTATTTGAAACATTAGAAACCATCCTATCTTATGCAAAAATAGTTAGGAATATTCATATATAAGTTTTGTGAAGAATTTTGGGATTTGAGTAAATCAGAAAGGGTGAAAAATCAAAGAAGACGAAGCTACACCTGTTCGATCAATCGATCGACCAACACCTTCGATCGATCGACCCTGGCAGATTTTGGGTTCTATTCTTGGTTAAATTTTCTGGGATTACCAGTGATTGAAGGGAATATTAGGAGTGTTATTATACATATGTAAGGACTTGATAAAGACTAGTAGGTGTTTATAAAGGATATTTTAGAGTTGTGTGAACACTCAAATAATTACAAAAGCGAATTGAATTCGTAAATAAATAATAAGTACGGTGAATATTAGAGAGAAACATATTACGTACAAGTATAAATAATTTGGTTGTGTGAATACCTATTATATCGATACTTAAGCTGTGTGAATACCTATAGTTTGCTAAATGTTGTATTGGGGTCGACGATTATCCGGACCAATACATGAAAGCTCAATTTGGGGTCGATCATTATCTAGACCAAATCGAAGATGAAAGATATTGGGGTCTATGAGTATTCGGACCAATATACATATGCATAACATTTACTTTAAGGTCGAGGAAAATCCGCACCAACGTAAATGATAGGATGACTGGGATCGATGATTATCTGGACCAATAATCCTTATAGTATATATTGTGTGTGAAATACATATTTCATGATATTCTACTTATGTACGAAAGTATACTTATATATATATATATATATATATATATATATATATATATATATATATATATATATATATATATATATATATATATATATATATATATATATATGTATGTATGTATGTATATACACATTTGAATGACAAATTAATTAGAGAGAAACTTAATTTCAAGATTCAGAATAGATTGGGAATATCTATAATAAATTAGGCAGTGGAACTTAATTATGGAAGTTGAATGATATCTCTAAAATTCTTTATGAATTAAGTAGTGAGACTTGATTATGATGATTAAATGTACCATATGTGAATGTTACCTAAGTAATGAAGAACATTGCGAGATATGTTAATAATGAATCGTGTTAAATGAGCGGAACAAGAGAGTTTTCTATTGATAAGATTTATCATATAATTTAGTCGATATAGGTTGGGTGATAGCTAGGTGGGGTAAGTGTAGAACGTTATGCGTGTACCTTAGATGAGAGGTGAGAAAACTCAAGGGAGTGTGTGTGAACCAAACATGTATAATCAATAACCGATTTTAATTGTGAGAAATTACTTGTTAAATATTTTTGAGTACTAACTCTTGCTATAAAAATGTTTTTAAAACGTTTTAAGTGTCCGGACACAATGGCGTCATACTTGATTTCATTACAGGGATTCGAAGCTATAGCTTTGTGGATGATGACAGGATTATTGAGTAGCTGACTCTTTCATTTAGATTTAGCATATGATCTCATTCTTGTATCTCATGTCTAGACATGTTATCAGTTGACTACATTGCAATTCCAGGTTTGTATCAGTTTTACTTAGTATTTGGATTGTGTATTATTGCTTGGTTTTAGTTTTTGCCGACGATTTATTTGGCATGACTTTAATGCATTTTCATATTATTGATGGTTGGAATTTTAGTATCTTGTGAATGTTGATTTCGATCTCAATCTATTCTTTTATCATGTTTGTGTGAAAGATAAAATTTGGCACCGGTTTAATTAATTTAGGTGGTTAGTAATTAATTTGGTTTTCGACAGTGATGCTAAGAATGGACCATATGAGAAACCTATTTTAATTTGATAAAGGCCTGATCACCAGATATTTAATTAGACTGGGTGTCCCATTATCAAGTCCACAAACTTGACGTGGCTCATAATTCTATGGTGCATAATGGAATTCTTGAGTTATGAAGATCATAATAATAAATCGTATGATCCTCTAAACCATATGTAAGGCAGTTACTAGAATCGAAGGGGATTTGAACACAACATACACTAGCCTTTGTTTTAATGGTACCAACACTTACTCCCTATAATAGTAACTCATGTAAGCCAAATATCTTATTACACATGTTAGAATTAATCTACGCAACAACCGTATTGAGATGATTACATTTATGTTTAGTTTCAAAGCTAATATCCACTAAGTGAAAATGTAGAATTGCCTAATTGATATTCCAGAGTTTAATAAAACCATCATGACTCCCACTGTCTAATAATGTTTGCTCCATCATTTTCGTGAATACTTGACTTCTCATAACATCCCATACCTGAATAAGTTTTAGACAAATGAACTAATGTTTCCTATGCAAGTAATGGAAAGCTTAACAGTTCAGGTTCCTTTAGTTTGGATCGAAGGAAATTTAAATCTTTTTATAATTAAATTTTGTTCACTATTTTTGTCCAAACATATAATCATAGTGTGTATATTTAGTTAAGTCAACCCTAACTTTTTTAAATCTTCCTTAACTTTTAACTTATTGAAAGACAAGTATTTTCTCAAACCCTCCAGGAATAAATGATCTAACCAACTCCTCATAGGTTTGGGTGGTAATCGATGACTCTAAGTTATGTGTGTGGGAATAAGAGATAAATGTTTAGGGTGCAAGAACACTTTTTATCCAACTGAAAAGGCAACAAACTATAAAATCTATTACATGAGATGATATATACATAATTCATATGCTCAAACTTAACACAAGCTATTCTTTTATGTATTTTTGTTTTGGATAGATTGTTTTCAGTGATTACTAATATAGGTTAGTTTAGTAAGTCATTTTTACAGTCTATCACACTATCCCAAAAGGTATCTATGCTTTATTTTATGTCCTGCACTATGGTCATAAGTAAAATACATATGCTTCACTAGTTGAGGACTATTTTTTTTAACTATGATTTAACAATTAACGGTTAAATGCATTCAAATTTTGAATTTTATTGATCCTTTCGTTCTATAGTAAAAGACAAAATTATGATTCTTGCAAAATGGTAGAAGTAACTAGTATTTACTTGTTAAGACCATCTCCAAGATATTGGTCTCTTTTTTTAACACTCGAAGGCATTAACCTTGCAAGATGATAATGACATTTTAGAACTTTGAGCCATTGGGCCAAATGAGTTTTAGGCAAATTTCAATCCAAAGTTTGCATTATTTTGCCCAGAATTTTGAGTTCTAGACTGGTAAATTCCTTATTAGAATGATAGGATGGAATTTTTTTTTTAATTTGACATCTTTTTCATCACGGGGCCTCTACCTAAGTTGATAGCAGGAATGCCAAAAACACATGGACGCTAGGGTATTTCTTTTTTGATAAAACTCAGATTTGGGCTATTTTGCAAGTCAAAATGGCTTCAACACTCGTTGATGGTTATTTCGGCTAATATCTGAATTACCTTTTTTATGATCATCATGGTAGAATAATATTGTAGCATTCAGTTATATCTTATTACTTTGGGTGATTTTGACTTGAGAACATCGTGAATGTTCAAATGTTGACTTTGGTACTATTGTAATTATATTTTAGACATGAATACTTTTCATCACTAAATATTATTGAGGAAATAATGTGATATTGCGGTTATCTTTGAGTTCTTCTTATAACTCTTTGCGGTTGCCTTTTGATAAGAAATTATAATGTTTGGGTTTTAAGTATACTGATGTACATGGCACAATTATTTCTATCTTATATTAAGAATGACAGAGTTGGGATTTTCGTTTTCTCAAACTCCATTGTTGATTTCTTTTTTTCTCAGTAAAAATGCACATGGATAGATATTTACGTCTTATTTCAATAATTCTACTAAATATTTTCAATAACCCGATCGAGTTTTACATAATGCAGTTGGATTTGTATCAATTTCGTTCTCTCATTTTTTCTTGATGCGGATGATGGTTCAATGGCCACTTTGCACAATTTAAGGACGTTAGCATTGGCTCACATCATCCTAATTTTCTCAATCAGTGATCTAATTAGGTAAGCTCATAAACAATATGACATATAATTTTGATAAAAAGATAATATGCAAAATAATAAATAGAGGTTTGGTGAGCTGTGACATACAAGGGTATATTTATTGGGGACTTTTATGCCCTATTTTTTGGGGGGTGAAAAGTTGGGCTACCGTACATCGGAATCCTTACCTTATATATATACTCTTTCACTACTCAACATCAATAAGGTTAAATTGGTTCTTGTAATACTACCTTGTTTGTTTTTTCATGCGAGAACAAAATATTGTTAAAATTAGTAAGTACAGAGAAATCATATTCTGCGTAACTCGTAATTTTAAATGCTAATAAGATAAATCAACAGGTCCAATGACTCTCTCCATATAATAACAAAAGGATGAAGGAACAAGGAAACGTCTTAATATTGTTATCTAAAAGCAATGATGTTAGCAAGGATGTGAAAGTCTACGAAAATATCAATGAATTTGATTGACAAATTGGGTCGCTTTGAATATTGTTGAAGTTTTTTTCTTAAACAGGGAGTATAGTCCTATATATAGAGGAAACTCTACCCAATTTTTTAAAGTTGTTTACAATTATTTGTGTTATTTAAAAAAAATTGACTTACATTATACATGACATAATACATTGGAAAAACTGAAATTTTGACGTTATATTCTACGTTGCACTAGATATTTTTATATATGTGTTGTTTTGAACTTATGCAAGACCACTTAATTAGAGGAATGTGAAAGGCGTATCATTGTTAGATTAGAGGTATGTGATCGAATTATTGTATTATTTGTAGAGTATACAACCGTAATCAATTCATTGTGGGGATTTTGTGTTGTGTGCTTAATTTTTTATATTTTATTTTATAATTAGGACAGAAAAGAGACATGGAGATATATTTGATGAGGTGGATAGGTCTCTAATGTGGATAACTGCTCGACAATCGAGAAATAGAGAATATCAAGACGATGCAACCGAGGAAGTTGGAAAAAAAATTGTGAGTTCTTTCAGAAGTTAGGAAACCTTAATTTTTTGTATATAATCTTTAAAAAGATGGATATATGTAATACCCCGTATTTTTAATGATTTTTATATTGGGATTAATTAAATTAAAATGAGAAATTAATCCAGATTAAAATGAATATTAATTAGTGAGATAGTCATTAATATTTATTTGTATGAATTATATTGAGTATTAGTTAGTGAACGAGTAGTAAACTAGTAAGAAAGCATTAGGAATTTCCTGAGTGAAAAATGGGGTTGTTACAGTAATTTAATTGGGATGCACGTGCCAGTCGTGTTGGAACACAAATGTATGAGATAAAAGGTAATTTATTTATGGGTCATCCAAATGCTCATTTTGAGTACACCAGTTTGTCTAGAAGGTTGAAATAGTAAAAGAAAAGTACACTCGGGGGTTTGGATTGGGTCCCGGGGCATTTTTAGGCCAAATCAGCACCTCGTAAGGGTATTTTGGTCCTTTGTCTTTTTAGAGTAAAGGTACCTACGAATTTGTGAGAGTTATATCATCAGGTGGGTTGAGGGTGCAAGTATTAGAGTTTAGAAAATCAAAGAGAGTCCACCAGAGGAGGAAGGAGAGGAGTTCCAAGGCTTCCCAAACCAGTTTTTCACTACCACCACCACCGGAGTTTAGATCGGAAGGAGAGGAAGATAACTCCACAACTTTTTCGCACGAATCATACCTACAATCTTAAGGAAACTTTTTATCTTGCTTTTTTATATATGATTATAATACCCATGTAGTGTAGGGATTATGATTTTATGATTTTAAATTGTGTTCTTGAGATTTAAAGTGATTAAAACTCATAAATTGGGATAGGAATGCATGTAGAATGATTCCATATATGTAGAGGATGAGATCATATTTATATGTGTAAATTTTATGGAAGAAATTTGGGGGGAAATGTGGGTTATGAATGAATAAAATGATATAGGGTTTTGGGTAGAAGAACCTTAAATAAATCTTGAGAATTTTAGGATTTAATGATATTTTAATGGTAAAGATTCGTTAGAATTTATGTATTCAGCCTTCTCTAATGTTGGAATGAATTATAATGGAGTTTTTGGTGGTTACATTCGGGTGTTCTTGATTTAAAAAGGGTGAAAACGAATTTGTGTAAGGAAGAAGAAGAGACATGTAACATTTCGAATCGATTCGTCCCTCGGACGAATTGGTTCGGTTTGCAAGAATTGAGAAGTTTTTCCCTTTTAAGCCTAGAACTTGTGAATAATGATTGGGGGAACTTTGGGGGTTTCTATAAAATATAATGAGAGATATTTTGATTACCAGTAGGCTAATGTTAGGGTTGTGGGATAGTCCTAAATGAGAAGAATCAAGGCTAAGGATTATTTTAGCAGAATTGTTAATGTAGTTTAATTCGAGAGAATGAAATCGAATCACAGGGAATTAAAATGTACCTATAACTTAGACCAGTAGAGTATAAGTACTAAAATAACTTAAGGGATAACTAGGTCCCTTTGGGTAGAGATTAATACTCTGAAAAATACGATAGGGAGTTATAATCGTATATCGATAGTACGTTAAGTATTCAAGAAATATATTACATACGACTTATATTTATAGGTTGAGTTTATAACTATAGGGAATATACTTAGAGGTTGAGGGTATATCTATACGGATCATATTTATAGGTTGAGTCTATACCTATACCGATTATACTTATACGTTGTGTGTATACCTATACGGGAGATATTATGTGATGATGCTAGAAACAGCACCACCAAATAAGGTGTTGATAAGCTAAAGCAAGTGATAACAATAGCAGCACAAGAGTATATATATAGTAGGAGATGATGATAAGGGGATGAACACAACAATAAAGGTGGTTCGACAAATGCCTACATCCACTGTGCAGATGAGTGTAAATATCACTATAAAAAAGGGCTCGAATGGCCTTAGTAATACAATCAGTCCACTTTCTCTCTCTACTATAAATGCAATAGAGTTTTGCTAGGGTTTATGATTCTGGATCCCTTTCAAGGTAGGATAACACAGGTATATATAGTGTTTGGGGGGTGTAATGTACCCCCAAAGCATGCAATGAGCATGCATGTGATGATTTAGCCAAAATATACTGAAGACATCTATCACTGTCACATGTACAGAATGGTGATGAAATATTCACCCATATGAGGGAATTGATTTGGTTACAACTGATTTTGTCCATGCGTTCCTAACCTTGCATATGCTTATAAATGCTCGACCCTCTTTGATTGGTGCAACCTTGGCTTGGAAGAGCACGAGGTTGGTAAAGTTTGACCGTTGCTTTGTCCGAGGTTATTCATGATTACCTCGGCTAGGTAGGTTGGCCGACATTAGGTAGAGTAGTTGTAACCTCAGTTTTGGTCGATAATGACGTTTCCAGATGATTGATCCCATCTAACATTACTGATCTCGACTAATGACTGCAACGTCGACTGGGCTCGATGATGGTGTTGAAGGGAGGTTTGAGCCCACGAGTCCTTTCTCACCTCGGCTGATGCCCAACCGAGGTTAATGTATGTTTTAGATTCAATGTCGGTTGGGGCTGAACTTCTGAATGACGACCTTGCTGATGGTTGCCATAGGCTTCTGGTCACCACGATTATGAGATTAGCCGAGGTTAGTTGCTCTGAGTAAGAGGGTGAACTTTGGGCATGTCATTATGGATTGAGTGTATACCTATACGAATTATAATTAGAGGCTGTTTATATGCTTGTATGCGACATGTGAGTAGGTTGTGTGTACTTATTATGTACTTTCTTATGTATGTAAACATACTTACATTACCTGCTATCACAGGACGTTCTGAGTCGTGGAAAGTCTTATCCTGATGAGACCATTGGGGGTGGGGGTGGGGATTTTAGACTTGTGCCTCAAAACATAGCACTTTGGGATTGAGCACTACATGTGTGTATGATAGTGTGACCAGTAATTTGGGTGCATTAGGTGTGTGCGTAGTCCAAAAGCTTAGAACTATGTTCGCCTCAAATATGTGTTGCTTTGAGTTATGGTTCGAGAGTGATATCCGAACTGATGGTCTTTGATTTGGTACGAAAGGTACATGGACTTGATAACAGGGCACACAAGTGTGCATCGCGGTGGTCAGTTCAGGAGATGTTGTAGTTATATATATATACTTGGGTAATTTATCCTACTTGTGCTTAATGTAGGAAGGATAGATTATGTATATCTAAAAGTGATTTAATTACAAAGTAATCTACTTAGTGTGATGGTATTAAAGTTAGATAGCATATATCTAAAGATGAATTAAGTAGAGAAACTTAATGAAATGGTTTAATGATGACATACGTGAAATGTTAATTATGATTTAATAGTAATATATGCAAAATGTTGATTATGAGTGTTACGATAGCGTACTATATGGGCGGTACGGGGGAAGTTAAAGAGATCTTTACCTGAGGACCTAATGAGTAAATATTCAGATATTGTAGTGTGCACTATGAGCGGTACGGGGAAGCTAAACTTGTTCGTGGTTAGATGGTTATTGATGATACCTAGTTGGGCTGGGTAGCATAGCTAAGTAGATGACATTAGGCGTTCACATTAGTTGAGAGGTGTGGAACTCAATGATGTGTACGTTGAAATAACATGTGTAATCAATAACTGCTTTTAAACTGTGGTTTAAAAGCTTACAAAATATTTTCAAAAGGTTTTCTTCGGCTCTAACTCGTATGAAAAATATTTTTTAAAACCTTTTAGATGTCCAGCCAAAAGGACACCCAGCTTGATGATCTGTTCCAAGGACGCATAATTGCAGTACTTGTGGATGCTTATAGGATTTGTATTAAATGCTTCAGTCACTTCATTCCTAGAGTAGGATGCAGTTCAGTTATTCCATTTGGGCATGTCACCCCTTCAGTTAGTTCATTTTATCATACTTTGTATTTGTAGACTCAGTATATTTCATTATATATTTAGTTGGAATCTTGTATTGGGAACCGATGATTTATTCAGTTATTTATCTTCTGATTGGTTCAGATTTTTACTCTTGCGTGAATGGATTGGTTATTGTATTTTTTTTCGCATGTTGTTACTATTTAATAAAAAGATAAAATCTGGCACCAGCTTTTTGAATACTAGGTGGTTAGTAAACTTTAAAAAAAAAAAATTCGACAGTGATGCTAAGAATGAACCAAATGAAATTTCTGTTTTATTTTTAAAAAGGAATGATCACCCGATATTTAAATAGGCGGGATGTCACAGATGGTATCAAAGCAATAGGTTTTAGTGTCCTTAGGATATTTATGTCTTTTCATGTTTCAGCGTAGCGTTCTTTGGTATAGATCCTTATTGTAGGATTGTTGTACTCCTCTACATATGTGACATATGATCTTCTATTATTAAGTACAACTGATGTGATTCATATACGAGTTTGGTTGGGCTTCGTAAACCAAACACTGTAGGACGACCAGCGAGGACCATTAGAAGGACTGCATGAAGAGAGGCACAACATAAGACATAGAGTATTCTGGAAATTGTGATCGTGATAGAAGTCCCCATGATTATTTTTCAGGTAGGTCACAATCGGATAATCACTCGAGAACAGTAGTTTCCCTAAGCACTGTCGTAGATAACGGTGATACGATTTTAGACTCACCCATCGTAGTCGGCAAGGGGTGGGGGAGTCAGAAGGACTCTTTCGAAGAGCCATTTATAAGGATTCAGGGTAGAGAAGAAGTGTGATTGGTCAATGGATGTAGAGAATCCAAAGATAATTGTGTAGGGTGGAGGGCAGCGAAACCCATGATTAAAATTTCGAGCAAATATTTTTAGCTCATAGGTGCAACATAAAGTGATGAAAACCAATAACCATATATAAAGAAATATATATAGAATTGAATAAGATATTTAAGGGAAATGTGATCGTAATATTTTCCATCTAATTTTTGGGCGAGTGGACTTTCAAAAATTATCAGAAGTGGGGATAGATAAAGACCTATCGTGAGAGAGAAGTTGATTTTTTAGCGAACTTCGTACCCGACGAAGGTGGTACAGAGAATATAAAAGGGTCCTTAAGTTGAAAAGGGACTCGTGGGTGGAATAAACAAGCGTGAATGGGAAATTCGAAAAGGATGACTAGTGTCGACGTTGTCAAGGTCGTACGTTACAAGTTTATATCAATGCTTCGGTGAAAATGAATACAATAAGGTTGGAGAATCAAGTCGAAGAGGAGGACATGATTAAATGGTGGTAGTGGAGCACCACATGAGGGTATACCCGATAGAGGACCCATTTATAAGATTTAGATCAATTCAATTACTACCAAGTGATGGTGGACTTAGTTAGGGCCGTCAAGGCTAGCAACGAGTTCATAGGGCCAACGGAGCCAAAAAGACAATGGAGGTAGCAATTGGGGCCAAGACTATTATGTCCGAGAGAAGGATACCCCGACATGGTCAGTGGGGCCAGAGATCGGGGGTGTCATAGAAAGGTGTCTTAGGTGTGGAGAGTAGGGCCACCTGTGTCGAACTTCTTCACAATGTGAAAGTGAGACCAGTCAAACTAGGAAGGTGGATGGGAATGGTGCCAGTGGGGCACAACAGGAGCAAGAATGAGATTTCCAGCAGGGGACATCAAACTAAGAGTTTTAGATAAAGAGATTTCCAACCCAAGAATGGTGGGTTAGGGTAGGAGCGATGATGTCCTCAGCAGTAGCAGCATCCCGTTCCTCAGGGCCGTCAGGCCAAGAGAGTAATGGGTAAGGTCGGCGAAGCCATGATCAGAGGAAGAGAGATTTTTGGGCCGATGTTTCACTCGTGGGGATGTAGGCCATAAAAATAAAGGATTTCCCAAAGTAAGGCACAGAATAACCATAGGATGAAATCATGGATGAACCATTATAGCAAATCATGGGCTACAATTAGCGTGGGAGCTATGTTCAGGGACCCGATAATATGGCGGGGCAGATGGAAAATGGAAGTGATATTTTTCTTTCATCCTTACGAATACGGGATTAGTTCGAGTCACATGTGCACGTCACAATGTATGATTGTTCACACTAAAATTTGAGAGTGAGCCAGGTTTAGTGGGTGCGTTGGCAGTGTGAGCCTTATTATGAACATATTTACCATTGGGTAGAGGGGCTATTTGGTCTCTCCTATAGGGGAGAGGGTGTGGGAACTAAGTGTATTTTTATGGTATGTTTTGCTAATTTTGAGAATTAGGAAAGTAAGGCTTATTATGATCATCTCTAGTGGATGGCTACTGAGGGTTTGAGCGGTAGTAGATTGTGTGATAAGACTCTCGTTCTTGTATTTTTTCAGGATTTGATAGATTATTTTGCAAGGCGTCACCTGAAAAAGGGTTGGGCCTATATATATATATATATATATACATATATATATATATGTATATATATATATATATGTATATATATATATAGATGTATATATATATATATATACTAGGGTGTACCCGTGCCGATGGCACAGTTTAAAAAAAATTATCACTTATAAAATCTCAATAATGTTTAGAAAATTTTATGCGTGTAAAGACAACATTACACGTGGTGTTAATGAAAAAAACATGCATCGTGCTAATAATGCGCTAGCTAGTCGCACTTATATCATTCCGGTCATTAAGAATTTTGCAAGATTCAGAACCCACTCAATTTGAAATTTTATTGAAATATTTTTTATCTTAAATTATTTCACAACATATTAAAATGTGTGTTGCAATATCCATTGGAGTCACTCTCTATTGTTCTCCATCCAATGTATCATTTAAAAAAAATGATATGATATGTAATTTTAATTTCCAACTCAACGAAACCTTATTTTTTTACTAAACATGAACACGATAAAATCCACATGGTACAAAATCTTATTTTTTAATTAAAACAAACACTATCCAAATAAAAGCGACATAATACTTAATCTAATTTTTTTAAACCAAACACATGCAACATGCGTGTGTGTGTGTGTGTGTGTGCGTGCACACACGAGAGCTAGATAGATAGGTGTTGTGTATCTCTAGTGTTCTCCATACGATGTACCATTTGGAAATTTTATTTGATATGATATAAAAACGAAATCTTATTTTTTTGACCAATAATGAAAAGGGTCCAATTAAAACGCAACATCATACCATATGATATGAAATATTATTTTTTCAATTAAAACGAAATTAACAAATAAAAGGGAGATGACACTTAATCTTATTTCTTTTACCAAACACAAACACGACCAATAAATGTACGGGAAATACATTCTAATGGTATTTATTTAAATTGTTACTTAATTTCTTAAATGGAAAATACAATTTTAAAATAAAAAATATAGGGTATAATTATTTTCTATCAAACCAATTTTTAAATCAAATATTATTTAAAGGCCTTGGGTTAAAATCATCTAGGGATACTAAAAGTCAATTGCTTTATACTATTAAGTCTTCTTTCGTAACTAAGTATTTTGTTTGCCGTTTAGAATGGAGTGTTTGAATTGATAATTTTGTTTGCCCTTTAGTATCTTGTGTGGTCAAATCTTGAAATTCTTTTCTCTCTTACACTCAAAGCACTTAGGTACAACTTTATTATAGGACTGAGCTTTTGGAGGTTGATGCTTGAACAGTACGCTCTTTTTGGAATGGCCTGTTAGATCTTTTCTACCTAACTTTTTATGTTGATTGGTCGGGTATTTTAGTCTAGGATTCTATTTTTGCCCATGGGTAACCAATTATATAGATTAATTTTAAATTTTAATAACAATATTTTTCAACAAAAAGTTACAGATTAGAAAATTTAAAAGTCTTAAAAAAAATAATTTGTCAAGCATGGAATGGCAAAAAAAAGCAGGAAATGAACAAATTCATTTAGAATAAAGATAGGTGTACACATTTTCTAACCAATTTTTAATAGTCAGCGCATTAAAATTTTATGCCTCATTATTATGGGTCCTCCCATGGTACAAAGTACAACCTCTTATTGCCCATACTTTTTTGTCATATTGGACGAGTATGTAAAATGGGTACAAATGTGTGTCATTGATGCTCATTCTTTTATGACTTTTTAAAAATACTGATTGATCCATGAAGGGGCCGCTTTTTGTGGAGAGAAATGTTATAGTAGTGGAGTAAATGCACCAACTAAAAATTTAAGATCTCCGAACACAAACTAAATAATGAAAGGCATCTTCATTAATCAATTATTGAGAATAAAATCGCATTAAACACCCACTAATTATATTTTTCTAAAGAAACACCTGCATTAATAACCCGTTTAGATGTATATATTCTCATACAAATATCCACACAAAATCCTAATATACAACTAAAGTTATTTATGAAGCTCCCTAAAATATAATAAACACAAAAGCACACATGATCTTTTTCAAATTATTATACCCCATCAGCACCCCTGCTGAGTTGACCACATGAGGGTTAAAAAATGAGTTATTACTTTCATTCACCCTCTCAGCACACAAAAGATACATTGAAAAAAAACTCAAGTCCACAAGCCTCCTCTCAACTTAAACACGAAAATTCATTCATATAAAAAAACCATTAAAACTACACATAAAACACAAACCTTATAACCTTCAATTGGGGAAAAAAGTGTGAGAATATTAGACGATTGTGGAAAAATGGAGGAGAGATGGGTGGGGAATACCAGAGACTGTATGTACCAGATCTTTGAAAGATATGATGTTTAATTCCTGGGGTCATAGATAATTTATGTCCATGGATTTCTAGTAATTTTTAGAAACCCTTACCATGTGAACCCATAAGATTGTTTAAGAAGCTTTAAACAATCATAATATAATTTCTTGAAAAAAAAATTAACAATTTATAAACAATCTTTTGTAGAAAAAAAAGATGAGAAACCCCATAAAACATGGTCAGACATATCTCTCACTGGAGGCAAAAGCTAAATAGATCTGTAGTACAATTAAAGCTCTCAGCGAAGGAAAAAAATAAAAACCCATCACCAGAGTCGACATAACCAAAGTTCTTAACAGATTCATGGATTTAGATGGGGCGGCCGTCGGAGATAGAGATCGACCCGACAGAGAGAGAAAGAAGGATAAGAGAGAAAGAGTTTCAAAGTTTATAGTGATGAAGAGAATCTCAGCCGTGATGAAGAGAGAGAGTTCGTATGGAAAATTTGTCATGTAAGAGACCTCGTCTCTCGCATGTAAAATGGAGAGAAAATGGAGAGAGAGAGAGAGAGAGAGAGAGAGAGAGAGAGAGATACAGAGAGAGAGAGCACGGTTATTAAAATTTTCTTTGGATTATATGAGAGGCAGGTCTGAATAAGCAGAGATATTGAAAGGCTCTATGTACAGCAAATGGGGTGGGTGGTTGGTAACCATGAGAGACAAATTCAAAACCCTAAATAGTTAACGTGAACTGTTAGTTGGTTAAATCTCAGCCATCTGTTGATAAACACGAAACTCATCAACTTTCGATCTAAGCCATCAGTTGGGGAGGACAAAAGGTCCCTCCTCCTTTATTATATATATATATATATATATATATATATATATATATATATATATATATATATATATATATATATATATATATATATATATATATATATATATATATATTGTATTATATCATAAAAATTAGTGAGTATGTTGTCTTGTTATATTTGATCCCAGTGAGTAGGGATGTTTATTGATGTGATTTAGGTTACATTGTGTTCTTTGTTGAGTGGAGAGACATAGCTTGTTATTTATATAGCGCTAAGAACTCAAGATTGGATGTTGTTTTTTAGTGATATGAGAGCGGATGAGTAGACTTTTTATGTCAGCAAATGGAGTTTTGGGGTTACATGTTATTGACTCGGGACCTAAGGGATCTCGACCACCAGCAGTGTTAGATAGTAGTATATCGGGGCAGGGGGTCTTGTTTGGATTTATCTTTGTGGGACATCCCACGTATGAAACTTAGCGAACATTGGAAGATGAGAGAGTTTTCGTCTTTAGGACATGGGTTTAGCACCTTAGTTACTGTGTGTATACTTAATTATAACTAAGAGCATATAGTATATTATGATTTTAGGCCGGTAGAGCCGTACAATCCTGATGTGAAAACCAGTGTAGAATGTTTACACGACGAGTAGATCGGTGGGGTAACCTAGAGAACAATTAAGTTGCAAATTGGTAGGGTAGTTGAGTATAACCTTACTGTACGATCATGCCAAGTACGCGGAGATTAGTTTAAAATGAGTATAATACATTAAGTTGATTTGTGCAGAAATGCAAGGGACATAGGGTGTATAGGCGCCCTAGTTAGTTGATATTTCTATTATCATTCATGATGAGTAGATGTATATATTCATTAAATTAATGTAGACGCATTGGTAAATTAGGTATATAATTAGAACGACACGAAAAGAAATGAAGTTGCATTGTGAACAAAGTGTGTTACCAGGGACAAAGGAGATTATAGTGGTAGAAAATACAAGAAATGTATATTGTAGATTTTCAAGGAAAATCAGGAGTCACTCTATGCAGAGGTGTAGTATGATGAGAGGTACACCACAACAAATTAAAGATTTAGAAGTCCGACGTGAGTAGTCGGGTATGATTGCAGATGTCTTCCATGAAGAAAGCTATGTGATTTGAAAATGGATAAGTTGTCACCTAGAGAGGTCACAGTCTTTCCCAGTATAGTGAGTGTTATAGAAGTTATAAGGTAGGCTCATTTTATAGGACTATTCTAGGAAGAAGTGTGACGTGTTGCTCTGTCATGAAGGTAAAATATGAAGTAGGATGTTGGAGTATTTCAGAGTAAAGTGATTAGGATATTGATTTACATCTGATATTTCATATGAGGAGAGATAAGTTGCTATTCTGGATCATAGTGAGAGGAGATTGAGGTCGAACGTAGTTCCGCTAGTACGTGTTCAGTGGGGGCACCATAATGCCGATGAGTCTACTTGGGAGCGCGGGGATGAGAAGCACAAAGAGTTATTTACACCAGGAAGTCTTTTTTCCAAATTTCGGGATGAAATTACAATATTAGGGAGAGAGTATGTAACATCCGAATTTGTAATGATTTTTATATTGGGATAAATTAAATTAAAATGAGAAATTAATAGGAAATTAATTCGGGTTAAAATGAATATTAATTAGCGAGACAAGGGTTAATATTTATTTGTATGAATTATATTGAGTATTACTTAGTGAACGAGTAATAAATTAGTAGGAATCCATTATGAATGTTGTGAGTGAAAAATACGACTGTTACGATAATTTAATCGGGATGCGCGTGTCAGTCCTGTCGGGATTTAAATGTATGAGATTTGTAATAATTTATTTAGGGGTCATTTTGATTATGCCGGTATGTCTAGAATGGTGTAATGGTAAAAAAAAATGTATACTCGGGGGTTTGGATTGGGTTTCTGAGCATTTTTAGGCCAAACCGGCACCCTTGAAGGGTATTTTGGTCTTTTAGCTTTTTAGAGTAAATAGACCTAAAAATTTGTGAGAGTTATATCATCAGGTAGGTTGAGGGTTCTAGGGTTAGAAGTTGGAAAATCAAAGAGACGCCACTAGAGGAGGAAGGAGAGGAGTTCCAAGGTTTCCCAAACTAATTTTTCACTACCACCACCACCAGAGTTTAGATCGGAAGGAGAGGAAGATGACTCCACCACTTTTCTGCACAAATCAGACTTACAATCTCAAGGAAAATGTTTATCTTTCTTGTTTTATGTAGTTGTAATACCCATGTACTGTAGGGATTATAATTTCATGATTTTAAATTGTGTTCTTGAGATTTAAAGTGAATAAAACTCATAAATTGGGATGGGAATGCACGTAAAATGATTCCTCATGTGTAGAGGATGAAATCAAATTTATATGTGTAAATTTTATGTAAGAAATATAGGAGAAGTGTGGGTTATGCATGAAGAACATGACATGGGTTTTTGGGTAGAAGAACCATAAAGAAATCTTGAGAATTTTATGATTAAATGATGCATAAAGAACATGATCGAGGGTCTTGGGTATGCCTGCATATGACATATGAATATGTTGTGTGTATGCATATTATATACTTTCTTATATGTGTAAATATACCTAGGCTGCCTACTTTCACGGGAGGTTTTGTGTCATGGACAATCTTATCCTAATGAGCCCATTTGGGGGATTTTAGACTTGTGCCTCAGAACATAAAACTTAGGGATTGAGCACTACTTGTGTGTATGATAGTGTGATCGGTCATTTTGGTGCGTTAGGTGTGTGCGTAGGCCAAAGGCTTAGAACTTTGTTCGTCTCCAATATGTGTTGATTTTATTTATAATTCAAGAGTCATATCTGAATCGATGGTCCTTAATTTGGTACGAGAGGTACATGGGCTTGATAACAGAGTACGCAAGTGCAGTTCGGGATATATATATATATATATACTTAGGTAATTTATCCTACTTGTGTGTAATGAAGTAAAGATAGATAATGTATATCTAGAATTGATTTAATTACGAAGTAATCTACTTAGTGTGATGGTAGTAAAGTTAGATAGTGTATATCTAAAGATGAATTAAGTAGAACAACTTAGTAAAATGGTTTAATGATAATATATGTGAAATGTTAATTATGATTTAATAATAACATATGAGGAATGTTGATTATTAATGTTACGATAGTGTACTGTATGGGTTGTACGGGGGAAGTTATAGAGATATTTATCCGAGGACTTAATGAGTAAAGATTGGGATACTATAGCGTACTGAATGGGAAGTATGGGGGAGCTAAACCTATTACTGATTAGATGGTTATTGATAAGACCTAGTTGGGCTGGGTAGCATAGCTAAATAGATGACGATAGGCGTGCACATTAGTTAAGAGGTAAGGAACCCAAGGGTACTAACATGTGTAATCAATAACTGATTTAAACTGTGATTTAAATTCTTACAAAAGGTTTTCTTTGCCTCTGAACCGTATGCAAAATATTTTCAAACCTTTTAGGTGTCCATCCACAGGGACACCCAGCTTTATAATTTGTTCTAGGGATGCGTAGCTGCAGCACTTGTGGATGCTTGCAATATTTGGATTTGACGCTTTAGTCACTTCATTCCTAGAGTAGGTGATCTAGTGCGAAAGGTGTGTCCATATAAGTGCACAGTCGTTGTTTTCATTTTGCCTACTCAATACAAACAAACATAAATTACGACTACACTTGCGAGTCAAGTATAGCGGTAAGTCGGGTATCGAAAGATCCACTAAGACGAGATGCTAGAATTTATGTGATTTAATATTCCAAAATAAAAGTGTAAAAGGTGGATTACAAACTACAAAGGAAAAAGATGCATAAAAGGGAAATGATTAATCTAGGCGAGGGTATTGAAACTAGATTAACAAAGAGAGTAAAACTATAGGTTGCGTCGAATATCCCTCACCAGAGTTAATTTGTATAAAATGGATACATCGGTTGAAGAGTTATTTAGACTGCGTCTCGTTTCGACAGTTAATTGAATCAAGGGTTGTCACGCCCCTAAATCCGCATAAAAGCCTAATAATATTTTGACGTCAACAAATACCTCGAAAATTGCACATGAAAGGTCGTAAGCACGGGACAAACATGATATGCCGCGTCAAATCTCCTAGGTGCAATAACTAGGACAACGCACCCAAAATAGACCCGTAAACACCATCACCAAAGCAAAGCAACGTGTCAACTAGAGTGAGTTCCATTCGAGCACAACCTAATTTAAATTACGTAGAAAGCATCTTAAAAACGCGATAAATGGAAAGCGGTAAATAAACGCGGGAAATCTACCTAGAAACCACGTAAATCAATGCATGTAAACTATTTAGGAAAGCATGTAAATCTAATTAGAAAGAAAGGAAATAAGGAAATACAAACTATATTAATGGAGAGGGTGATGAATAGTGCAACATTCAACCCAAATGGGGTGTCAAACCAAGAACAATTGAAGAAGAATTAGAAATGCTTTACAACCCTAAGATATTCTAACCTAACCCTCAAACCCTAAGCTATTCTAACCTAAAATCTATCCTAAAACGTTTTTTTGTGATATTTACAACAAAAATTCTTTATATAGTAAGTGGAAAAAGAATTAGAAAAGAAAAGAAAAGGCAAAATATCTCATGGAAACAGGGGATCGATCGATCGACCCCTTTGGTCGATCGATCGATCATGAACAAAATATCCCATGTCGAGAAGGATCGATCGATCGATCCTTTTGATTAATCGATCGATCAAGCATCTCATAGCCAAGCAACCTACTGCATTCCCTTTTCTTCCTCTTCTCCTCCTCTTTTGGTTTCATTATTTTTCCCTCCGCTGAAAATCCCGTAACTTCTTCATACGGACTAGGAATCATGCATCGTTCATGGCCACACGAAGCTTGCGAGGAGGGCTACAACTTCCGTGTAGATGTTGGGCCAGGTGCCGAAGTTGTAAAAACACAAAAATGCCTTTGAACGTGCGATCGCGTACGGAAATCGAGCGGAATGCGTCTGAACTTCACACTTAGAATCCAAATACCAATAAAAGTTCAATTAACCCCTAAAAAAATGTTAACATAGAAATCCGAGGTTGTCTGGTTAAAGAACATAAATATAGGGAATAAGATACCGAGGGGGCTAAAATGCGTAGGTTTGGAGGATAAAATACGCAATATTTGCGTATCATCACACCCCCTAACTTACACATTGCTAGTCCCTAGCAATGAAATAGGATGCAACAAGAACTACAAGCAAACAAAAAAAAGAAGATAGTACAAAAGTATGGTATAAAAGCATAAGGCCACTTTCGCGGGCGATTCGATTGCATTTAGCATATGCAATAAGCCGTTAAACCCCTAGGTCACCCTAGTGGATGAGTGTAGTCTCGTGAGGGTTTTTAGGGATGATAACCACAAACATCACATGGTTTCCTCAAAATATGCCCAACCCAACATGCGACAAGCCCAACAATAGCGAAAAATATTTCATACGCATTATTATCACATTGAACGAATTCAAACAAAAGTCCAAATCATTAACATTATAGAATGCACCTCATAGAATTGAAACCTTAAAATGTGGGAGGGGAGCGAGCACATGCAAAGTGTGATTTGGCGAAAAACTTATGTAAATAGGATAAACATTAAAACAAGCATACATTCAATCCTCACGGGCATTACGCTCATCAAGCGAATTCACTCGAAATAGGGAGGCAACACACAGAACATGCGGGCATAAAGAGTAATTGTAAATGGAAACTAGGCCGTACAGATGTCGCAAATCAAGAACGCTATATATAAAATGAAAAATTGTAATCTCAATGAAAGATACAGAACATTAAACGAGGCAAAATGTATTTTCATAGATTATCAAAACTATTATGACTTTTAAATTACATCTGCCTAAGATCACATAGGACTTGTATAGGGTTATAATGTAGGTTAGGCTAAGGTGAGAAACAAATGATATGTATGTACGGATTCAAAGTGTTCGGGATGAAAACTCGGGATAATGGGAAAATGCGGGCAATATCAAAATTGGAAAACAAGTTCCAAAACAGCATTGGATATATAATCGGGGAGAGTAATCAAAGCCTATTGGACTATATACAACATATACAACATTCTTTTTCTTTTCTTCCTTTTCTCATTTTTCTCTTTTGTTTTCTTTTGCTTTTTGCTTTCTCTTTTTCATCTCTTTTTCACTTTTTTTTTTTTTTTTACTTTTCAAACTCTCATATGCCTAAATTGCAACCAACATCACAACAACAAGATTCAATCCCAAGTAACATTCCAAAAAAAGTCATGGAAAGTGTATGTATGGGCTAAAACTCATATTTAGAGTTGGTCATGGGATTTGGGTTATGAAACAAAAGGCTATATTTAGGCTCAAAGGGGCTTACGAGGATAAACATATAAGGGCGAGGTCAAGGCTAATATGGGTGATATAACAAAGAATGCATATGATCATTTCACAAAGTTTAAGCAATTCTCGAATTAAAATATATATGAAAATCATGATCAAGTAACACATTTCAAGTATGAACTCAATTAATGAACGATCAAATGAAAGAATTGTGAGATTACCGACGAATTCAATGTTTTCAAAGAGGAAAGAATAGTGTATACACTCACAAACGATGAAAGGTACAAAGCTTACTCGGTGTAAGTATATACAATGCAACAAAAGAATACCGAGTTATAAAAGTCTTAAACCAAATCAATAGAACAATAAAAGTGCATGTGCTCATGGGATTAAAGTTTAATTCATGAAGTTATTCATAATATCAATAATCGAGGACATGCATCATTGGGTTGTCTATTGGATCGGGAAATTATTGAAATTTATCATCGGAAACAAAGACAAAATGCCCAAAAAAGGAGAAAAAAGAAAGAAAATCTTTTTGAAATTTTCAATTTTTCTAAGAAAGGCATACTCAGTAACTAACATGTGATCAAATACATGATCTAAATAAAAGAATGGATAGAATATACCACACCCCCTAACTGAAAACTTGACATTGTCCTCAATGTTAATTAAGAACCAAGTTTAAGAAGGAAAAGAGCGATATTACCCAAAATGGAGCGATCTCCATAAGAACAAGTCCAAAGAATCTACAAAACATGTTAGTACCGAGCATATAAAGAAAAAATAACAAAAATTTAACTAATTACATTAAACTAAATTAAAAAGCAAAGAAAAAAATAAAAAGAAAGAAAGCCAACTATATACAACCTACTATTTAGGCTTCACACTAACTGTACACTAGAAGTCTAAATAGTTGAGGGTCCACCGTAAAAATGATTTGACTTTGGAGGATAACCGGTGTACCCTCACATACAAGCATGCCTTCTGAAAAATACGAATTTCGTTTTAACAACAGAAGGCATGTGTAAGGCGAAAGAAATGAACCATCGCCAATTAAAAGTTTTGGAGGGACGATGGGGGATTTGGATTGAACGGGTGACAAAAACATGTGTGGACTGAGAAAAGCCGAATATCCTCCCAAAGATTTTGAAATTGGAATGGGAGGCGGCACACACAAAGGCATGGATGCGATCATGGAAGGCGACTCGAGCAAGTACTCCTCATCGGCGAAAAGGTTTAAAACATTAAAGTTTGAAACCGAATCATCGAGTACTTGTGACGGTGTGATAATAGAGCATGAAAATTGGGATGAAAGAAATTCAAACTCATGAGATGAATCATCATCGCATGAAGATTGAGTTTCGAATGAAATAATATCATTTTTAATGAAATGTTCTTCTTTGGGGGACAAAAAAGAAATCATTTCATTGCAAATAGATATTACGTCATTTTCATCCTCACTTTGAATATCTATTATGCAATGGGCAAAGTCTAGAATGGTTTGTTCTAAAGTAGGCACAAGTACCTCATTTGGTTCAAAACATTCCACAACCTCAAAAGTCTCGGAAGCAAAATCATCATCGGACTCAAATAATAAATTCAACTCATGTTCCCAACAATGATTTTCTTCCGAATAACGAGTTTCAATTTTCTCATTCTCATACATACGCAATACCTAACCGAATGTCATAGGTCGAGGTGCGGATGCATGAAAATGGGAACTTTGAAAATTACAATCGAACTTAAACGAAAACTCATTATTATAGGAATTCTGAAAACTATTCGAATTCGTTTCAAAATTCCTATTATAAGGAGGTAAAGGCTCAAAATCATTATCAACGTCATCAAAATTCCAATAACCTAAAATTTAACTTTCGTTATACTCGCCCAAAGTCATATTTGAATTCGTTAAACTTTGGGATTCTAAGTATTCACCGAAAGTCATACGTTTGCGAGAATTTTGACAATTATAATAATGATTACCGAAAGAATTGGAATAAGACATGCTTACCCCAAAAATGGCTCGAAATGGCGAATTCTACAAAGTAAGTGTGCGTGGGAAAAATTCAAGCGTTTCTAAGTGCTCAAATGTGGAAGTCCTGCAAAAAGGTTAACAAATAATACAAATAGAAAGAAAATACTAGGAAATACTAAATCAAATAGAGTCTAAAAAAAATTAGTCCCCGGTAACGACGCCATTCTGATCGAGTGCGAAAGGTGTGGGCGTGTAAGTACACAGCCGTTGTTTTCCTTTCGCCTACTCAATACAAACAAACCTAAATTATGACTACACTTGCGAGGCAAGTCTAGCCGTAAGTCGGGTATTGAAAGATCCACTAAGACGAGATGCTAGAATTTATGTGATTTAATATTCCGAAATAAAAGTGTAAAAGGTGAATTACAAACTACAAAGGAAAAAGATGCATAAAAGGGAAATGATTAATCTCGACGAGGGTATTGAAACTAGATTAACAAAGCGAGTAAAACTATAGGTTGCGTCGAATATCCCTCACCCGAGTTAATTTGTACAAAAGGGATACATGGGTCGACGAGTTATTTAGAATGCATTTCTTTCAATAGTTAATTGAATCAAGGGTTGTCACGCCCCTAAATCCACATAAAAGCCTAATAAAATTTTGGCGTCAATAAATACCCTGGAAATTGCGCATGAAAGGTTGTAAGCACGGGACAAACATGATATGCCCTGTCAAATCTCCTAGGCGCAATAACTAGGACAACGCACACGAAATAGACCCATAAACCCCATCACCAAATCAAAGCAACGCGTTAACTCGAGTGATTTCCATTCAAGCACAACCTAATTTAAATTACTGCCATTTTGATAAACGCGTGAAAGGCGCCATTTTGATTAACGCGTGAAAGATGTATTCGTGTAAGGACACAGTCGTTGTTTTCGTTTCACCGCGATAATACAAACAAACTTAAATTACTACTACAGTTGTGAGGCAAGCACAACAGTAAGTCGGGTATCGAAAATCCACAGGGACAAGATGCTGGAATTTATAAGATCTAATACTCCGAAATAAATGTAAAAAAGGGTGATAACAAACTAAAATAAAAGATTCATAAAAGGAAAATGTTAATCTAGGCAAGGGTATTGAAATTAGATTAAGAAATTGCGTAAAACTATGGGTTACGTCGAATATCCCTCACCCAAGTTAATTTGTATAAAATGGTTACATGGGTCGACGACTTCTTACGAATGTGTCTCATTTCGAGAGTTAATTAAATCAAGGGTTGTCACACCCCTAAATTCGCATAAAAGCCTAATAAGATTTTGGCGTCAACAAATACCTCGAAAATTGCGCACGAAAGGTCATAAGGAGAAGACATACATGATATGCCCCATCAAATCTCCTAGGCGCAATAACTAGGACAACGCACCTGAAATAGACCCGTAAACCCTATCACCAAATCCAAGCAACGCGTTAACCCGAGTGAGTTCCATTCAAACACACCCTAATTTAAATTACCTAGAAAGCATCTTAAAAATGCGGTAAATGAAAAGCGGTAAATAAACACGGTAAATTTATACTAGAAAGCAAGTAAAGAAAGCATGTAAAGAAAGAATGTAAACCTAAATTAGAAGGCTTATAAATTCACTACAAAGCAAGAAATAATGAAATACAACTATATTAATGGAGATGGAAGATGGTAGCGCAATCTTACAAGCCTAAATGGGTGTCAATCCAAGAAGAAAAGAGATCTCAAACCTCCAAAACCCTAACCTATTTTCCTAAAACGAATTATATCTGATATTTACAAAAAAAAAAGTCTTATATACTAAGTGGAATTAAAATACAAAAGAAAAAAGAAAAGAAAAGAAAAGGTAAAATATCTCTTAGAAACAGGGGATCGATCGATCGAAGCCCTGAGCTCGATCGATCGATGATGAATAAAATATCCCATGTCGAGAAGGATCAATCGATCGATCCTTTTGATCAATCGATCAATCAAGAAGGTATCAGCCAACCAACCTACTGAATTCCCTTTTCTTCCTCTTCTTCTCCTCTTTTGGTTTCATTATTTTTCCTTCCGCTGAAATCGTCGTAACTTCTTCATACGAAGTCAAAATCGCGCACCGTTCACGGCCACGCGAAGCTTGCGAGGAGGGATACAAATTCCATGTAGATATTGGGCCAGTTATCAATCTGTGAAAAGACTAAAATTCCCTTGAACGTACGATCGCGTACATAAATCGAGCAAAATGCCTCCGAATTCACACTTAGCATCCAAAAACCTATAAAAGCTCAATTAACTCCTGCAAAACATGTTAACGTAGAAATCCGATGTTGTCTAGTTAACGAGCATAAATATAGGGAATAGGATACCCGAGGGGCCTAAAATGCGTAGGTTTGGAGGATGAAATACGCAATATTTGCGTCTCATTAGTAGGATGCAGTTCAATTATTCCATTTTGGCATTTCGCCCCTTCAGTTAGTTCATTTTATTCAATTTATCGGACTTTGTATATGTGGACTTAGTCTATTTCATTGTATTTGTTTCCGCATGTTGTTATTGTTTAATAAAAAGATAAAATTTGGCGCCGGCATTTTGAATACTAAGTGGTTTGTAAACTTAAAAAAAATATTTTTGACATAGATGCTAAGAATGAAACAAATGATATTACTGTTTTATTTTAATAAATGATTAATCACCCGGTATTTAAATAGGTTGGGTGTCACAATATATACTACATAAGAGGATTGAAAAGTATATGATTTAATAACACTCTTGATAGTTTGCTTTATTTTAGGATGCTTTGAAGAAGGAAGACTATGATGGGATCTTATTTTGTCTAATATTGCACGGTTTGGAGCTTTTGAAGTGTCGATAATTTTGTGAAAGCCACCGGAAGATCGACGTATTTATGCATAGTTTTTGGATGTATATCTTTTTGGAGATATTTTTTTTGAATGATGTACATGGTGGGTATATCTAGTTATGATACATAAAAAATACATCATTATATTTTTTTGAACGATTTAGATGGTCGGTATATCTATTTGTGTCTCACTATTTTCTTAGTAAGGGCAAATGACTTAGTTTGATGCATTGTAGATGTGCGTGACTTCGAATACAAAAGATTTCAAGGTTGTTTTTATGTTACTATGAATTTTGATTTGTTTGTATATTTATTTGTCAACTAAGACAATAATATTGGTTATTAATTTTTTTATTATGTGTTTAATTTATGTTTGTTTACATTAAACCCTCATGTGATGAAATATTTGATATGAACTTTTTAAATATTTAAAAAGTGTTTATCATGATGGTTTTTAAATCAAATATGGCAGCTTGTAGAGTATATTATGACTATTTTCATGACAGATGTGACCATTTGAAAAAATAGTCATACATAACTGTTAACCTAATATGACAGTTTTTATAGGTATCAATTATGACACTAAAACTTATGATGGTTTTGATAGAAAAATAAATAGTCATAAAAGGCTTTTTCTGACACGTCATAAAAAGATTCTTTTCTTTAGTGTAATCAAATGAGTTCATATTTTTCTTTAGAAAGTTCTCACCCGTTAGGAGTGAATTAGTACACAAACGGAGCATTAAATGCTTCAATTTATATGGCACCACCTCTTCCAAATAATATTCCAGTTGGTGGGATGGGGAGGCTAGAAAAATAAGAGGAATGGTCAAATTGTTTCACCCCGTCTACTAAGCCTATATCACAAGCGACCCGGTACCCACTTTTAGTGGAATATTTTCCTTTTTTTTCAAAGTGCAAAATCTCCTTATCCTCTAAAAATGGGCTAGTGATTAGTATGCTTAGGATATTGTCATTTTCCTGTTGAGAAAACATTTGAGACATAAGAAAATCACCGTAGTGACTCCATAATAGTTCAATGATATCACAAATAGAGGAGATATTATGTGTATGAATCTGGCTCAAAAAAGGTTTGAAGTCGTGGTTTAGGATTCCATTAATGCTCCCAAATTTTACTTTCTTCCCTATTTCCCACTCTCCATCTCACCTTCTCTGTAAGACCACTCTAGCCTCCCAAATAATACCCTAAATATATGATGGATTATGATCACAATTAACCCCCCAAAAGTACACTTTGGAAAATATTTCTCCTTTAAAATCATACTACTTGAAGAATTTGGGTTTAGACAAAATTCCCCAACCCTGTTTTATAAGGAGTGCAAAGTTAAAATCTTTATGTTCACGAAACCCAAGCCCCCCCCCCCCCCCAACACACACACTCTATGTTTCGATTTGCACATTTTTTTCCTTACTCTACCATATAACTCCTTTATCTTTTCTTCCTCGGGACCACTAAAAGTTGCCCATAACAGATTTAAGATAATCACACACATAATTTGGGACTTTAAAATATCTAATACTAGACATGCAACAAGCTTGATCCATGACTTTGATAAGGATTTTCTAGTCCGCCTTTGATAGAAGGACTTCTTTTCACCCCTTTACTTTCTTCACCATTTCTCCTCTCAAACCCCCCAAAACCTATTTTTTTACTTTTCCACAACCGATGGTGATCGTAAGTACCTATAATGCCCACTTGCCTCTTGAACCTCAATATTATCACTGAGGACCCTTCTAATATCCACTAAAATATTCCTACTAAAAACCAACCGACATTTCTTCACATTGATCTTTTGCCCAAATGCATTCTCATAAATATTAAGTACATTTTTTTTTATTTCAACCATCTCACTCCTAACGTCTTCAGCAAAGGTTATACTATCGTTCATAAAAATAGATGGGAAACATTTGGGCCATTTTTTCTAGCCGCCTAACTCGGAATGATACCCTCCATTTTGAGATTTCACAAGTAAGGAGAAAAGACCCTCCCTCCGAGCATAAGAGGAAATGATATGGTGATAAACGACACCTTGTCTAAGTCCCCTTTCAGCATTGATGTGTTCATAAGGCTTCGCATTAATTAATATTGTGAAAGAAACCAAAGAGACATAGCTTTACAAGCACCCAAATGTGTTAAAATTATACCCAAAATAGACGCGTTTTAACCTCTAGTTCTCAGTATAATTGAATATATGCACATATTCATTTATCTTGTTAATTTGGATTTGGAATTTCGAACATGTTATATCAAGTCAAATGTGGCAATGAGGCAGTTAAACTAGCCTAAACCCAATCTAGTTACCAAACACCCATGCCTAGACCATCCCAAGACAATTCTAAATTTTTCCCTAATATGTGTGTGTAATATTATCATTGTTATTTTTAGTATATATTATTTTATAGATGTTCATTTCATTTCATTTTAATTTCATTTCATTTTTAGTATTTTTTACTTTTTGTGTTTTTTTGTAATCTATGTGGTTCTATGATAGGTGTGTGCGTGCCATTTTATATATAGTTATATGTTTATGTCTGTATGTATATATGTGGGTGTCGTTAATATTTATTATTTCATTTTATTTTTTTATTTATTGTGTTCTTTGTTTTGTTATATTTTAAATTTTTTTTGTATTTTCATTTTTATATTTTTATGTGTGTGTGTGTGTGTGTGTGTGTGTGTGTGTGTATATATACACTAGCGTATGCCCGTGCCTGAAGGCACGACGAAAATTTTCAAAGTACGTAATCGCGAAACGACGATAATTTTTCAAAGTATGTAAAGCGAAACGCAAAAAATTTCGAAGTGCTTAGTTACAAAACCATAACAATTTCGTTCCTCGACAAAACAAAGCATAATTTTAAAATTTTGGCCATAATATTCTGTATTTATAGGATTATCCTGCCAAACGTTAGTGTTCTCAATTGGCAACAAAACCTCATGTCGTGTTTATTTTTGTAAAGTTCGTTTTTGGTTAAAAAACATTGGGTCGTGTTTGAGATAGGTAACAATAATATTTAATGTCGTGTCGTGTTTAATGGCAAAACAAAAAGTACGTAATTGCAAAAAAAAAATGTTACCCGACAACAAAGTGAAATAAAAAACCCATACTCGGTTGACTCACCATACATATTACTATATTCATACTCGGTTGGCACTATAATCAATAAACAAACCAAATCCATGGCAACAATATTCGTTTACATTAAAATTACAAAAAATGTACATCTACATAAATGTACAATATTTTTGTTCTAATTTTAAAAAAAATAGGAAGAATTTCCTTTATTTACAGGACCCTGTTTAAAAAAATAAAAAATACTCAACAACAGTAATATACAATACTCGAGGTCCATATTGGACCTCATTTCAACCACTTCATCAATTTATGTTAAGTCGACCAGGTAACTTGAAACATGCAACATCAATTTATGTTGATTCGACAACCGCTTCATCAATTTATGTTGAGTCGACAACCGCACGCATCACCGTCAAGTGTGTAGAGCTTTGCACGCACCCACACCCTAAAACATGCAACATCAACATAAGATGTATGCACCACTGTCGGTACGCATCATATAAAAAACATATGCATAACTGGAAAAAATTCAAGAACCTACATAAAAAGTAGGAGAACTTACCGATATGAACTTCAACATAAACTTCTCAAATTCTCCAATATAAGTTTGTTGGTTACCGAAATCTGTAAGAAAAATGATATTGTGACTCAATTTATATCAAATGCAATATTATTTGTGTAATATATCAGATGCAATATTATTTGTATAATGTATGCATCAATGCATGTATCAGCTAAGACTATTGACAACTATTGAATAGGATGAAGATAAGAGATGGACAACAATAGGGGATGGCGATGAAGAGAAGAAAGGCAGGGCAGCGGTGGGGGAAGTGAAGGGAGAACATGTGGGGGATTTTGCACATATGCATATATTCATATGAATATATATATGCAATCTGCATATATATGCAGTTTGCATGTGTGTGTGTGGCTGTTGTGCGTGTGCGTGTGTGTTCTACTGCTGTGTGTGTGTTCTACTACTGTGTGTGGCTGTTGTACGTGTGTGTGTGTGTGTTCTATTATTGTGTGTGTGTGTGTGTGGATAAGAGAACATATTGCATATATATGTGTCCGGAAGTTGGAGGGGGAGGGGGAGGGAAGAGGGGGGTATTTTTGTTGTGTGTATTTTTTTTATTTAAGCCAATAGGGATTATTTCATAGAGTTTACTTTAATATGGCTAATGCGATGAAAAATCTTTATAAGAACACCTATATATAGTCCCATCAAATACAACGTATGAAGAGTAATTCAGTTGTAGTGAAGAAGAGAAAGGTAAACTAAGAGAAAGCATATGCTCGTGAAAGAAGAAATTTGCATAAAACAGTATTTTCAAGAAATATACCTTCCCACCATATAATTGTCAGTCAGCAGTATAATGCGGGAATTTACACAATCATAAACCCACTGTGGCTGAATATAATCCCTTGAAAGGAGCTTGCGACCTTGCGTTGCCCTATCAACAATCTGCACAAATAACAGTCATTTTATATATACATATCAACAATAAAGAATGCTTCGAGTGAGTCCATCAAATAAATAGTAATGCAAGGAAATTTCTTTCAACACAGAACATATCAAGCCAGTTAGATTTGTCAAAGTGATTGTATCCCACTTTTATAAAGTTTTACAATTATAGCCTCCCCACAATTAGATGCATAAATTTGTATCTGCACACATATTGTAGTGGCATACCTGATAATTAATGCTTTGATCAGATTCATTAATTGGAGCCCCTTCTCCCTCCCAACAAACCCCACCACAAATTGCAGGAATCATAAAAAGAAACGACTCTCTAGGTACCTGAGAATATAATATGGTTAAGAGGGAACTTCAATAGATATCATGTTTAACGGGAGCATAAAGCATCCATCTACCATAAGAATGGAAAATAAACTGGAAAGAAGGTATTCACAAATGTCAATATACTAACGATTTTATGAAGGAAAAAAAGGATAGAAAATAATCTTTGATAGTATGGTCATGACAATGATTCCACACGCTGAAGCAGAAACTCACAATCAAGTATTTCGTGATCCCCGAAAAATCAATATCAACAATAATGTGAAATTTGTACACGTTGCAATGGTTGAATTTAACACCATCACCACCCCAATTGATGCATATGTGTACTATGTTATTTTCTTTTAAAGAATCGTGGTGAGTTGAAGATCTCTGACTTTGGAATGGCTCTTCAATATGAAAACCCATTGAAATCATATTCTCATCTGGTGGTCACTTTGCGGTACTGGACACCTGAACTTCTGTTGGAATCAAAACTATACATAACGGCAATTATATACTCACAACATAGTAGATGATAGCCGACATAAATATAATGAAACCATAAGATTTTTATAATCTATAACTCAAATTCACAACCTCCTACAAACCCTATGAATTCCCAACAATGTAAGATCACCAAGAGCACTAAGTATACCGTTCAGGACAGTGTTTTCGAGTTCATCAGTTTCATCACCAGCGAGTATGTTATTGTGATTAAATGAAAAAAGACACATGATTGTAGAAAGAGAAGAAAAACACCAGCTTAAAAAAAACTGCTTGAACTGTAATTTGAAGAACAATAAGAAGCCATTACAAATTTATGTCCTTCACAGCATTAACTGATCATTGCACCTCGTTGGGTTGAGGAAATAAGAAAACATATAGCAAAACTCACAATAACTCCCCAGGAAACATCAATACACCCCCCCACCCCCCCCCCCCCCTCAGGGCAAGAATTTAACTCAAAATTAAAGGACTTTGTGTACGAAATGAATCACTAAAACCTTGACTTTGTGTACAAAATGTAGCCTGTATCATCGAACGGAAGATACCGAGAACTCCAGTTCAAACTTCACATAGGCCAAAACCAAAATACTAACTTGTGTTGAATAGCTATAACTGCTGCTTTGAATAGAAAAATACTAACTTCATAGAGGTTAAAATCACTGGTACTCTTAATAGCTATAATTGTTATCTCTTGTGTTGCTCTGGATATTTTCAAGATAAAAAAAATGAAGTAAACAATGAATAATAATCATCTATGTAAATAATCATTAGTTAATTTATAGCAATAACAGAGCATATCTAGTCTGCAAAGAAGAACTTTATTTTGAAATCAGCAGATCTTACCATATATACTTTTGTCTCTAGGTAAAACATAAACACTAAATTATGAATAAGACACAACTTCTCGATTCTTCCACTCATTTAATCTTAGTGAAACAGCAAGATTTTTATTCTCTTTGTAACATAGAGTAGCATGAATGTAGATTATCATCTTGACCCATTATGTATCCAATTTAAGGTCATTTTGTAATCATCAAAAAAAGAATTAGAAGAAGAAATGAGTGGTATCTCAAGGGCAGAATCAAATATACATAAATACATTCCCTAACTACCCAACTAACATATTATGAAGCATTTTTTATATCTAAAACACAACTATTCCCAACGTAGTAAATTTGTCCGAACTCATCATTATGTTACCAAGGAGATAATAGAAAAAAATACCAATGTAAATTGTTGATCGAGTCTCAATCTTACACCGAGTGGAGACAACCAAGACATCATTCTTTTCATCTTCATAAGAATTTGATCCTTACTGACTTCTTGACATATAAGCTATCACAAACCTTAAATTTGTAAAAATATTGTCAGCCAAATTTGCATAAAAAAGTTGAAAAGTGGTACCTTAAGTTGCTTCCTGACGATGCCACTAACCATTCTTGTGAATAATTTCCAACAACGTCGCATACTCATTCTTAAAGTCAAATTAACTATGATTGCGGCAATAAAATAGAGTAATCCTCAAAGAACGCTAGAATTAGAAGATCAGGCTTGAATTGGAGAAGGCCATTGCTTTTTATTATCTTTCACCTCACTGTTTGATTTTCTCCTCGGTTCACCTTACCATATATTAAATAGAAACATTTGTAGAAATCATATATATTTCTGCAAATTGTTTAGCACCATATAAACTAAAAAACATGCAATTCAAAAACAAACTAAGATTGATACGCACCTGAGAGTAACGATAAATGACGATTCGGATTTCTATGCACCTGAGGGAACCGCCTCACCATCACTGTTTTCACAATATTCTGACTTGTACCTGGACGATAAAGGAAAATCCATATTTCTATGCATCCTGGACAAAGAGTGTGCAAAGAAAGTAACACAATCAAACATAGAACTATGGGATTTGAAAATCAAACTCAAAAATGGGAAACGTCTAAAAAGAAACATAAGACCAAAGCCACAAATTAGAAAAACAAAACCCCAAAAAATTAAAAGTAGTAAATTTGGAGTATGGACAGATCCCAAAAATTAAAAGTTGTAAAGAAAAACACAAAATCAGAACTAATGAATCCCAACCATAAAACACACTATGGAGTATGGACCATAGTGTTCGGATCTACCATATTAACATAGCTATTCAAGTGTCTACCTTGATCGGACATCCAAGAGAACACAACCAAGATCCACACTGGTGATTTGAAGAGACAAAGGGACGCACTTTAGCTGGTATCTACATTTTTTAAAAAACTCTAGCAAAAAAAGGCATGAAAAGAGCTGTACTTTCTCGTCATTCAAACAATATCAATTACAAAATATCAGTCAACTCTTCATAGACTCGTTACCCGAATTATTTATAAAACAATTCTTCATAGACTCGTTACACGAATTCATTAATGATCATTCAACTCTACGCAGTCATATGCCGGAATACCTGAAACCATAAAAATATTAATTACAACATTATATTTGCCAACGTAAATTGTGTGGAACAAACAAAGAGAAAAAGAACTGTATCTTCCCAGGTATCAGTGATCCATTCATTAAGCCAATATGCCCCTGTATACACAATAAAACTATCACAGTAGCAACCAAGTTTTCTATCAATTCTATCATCAATAATAATAATAATAATAATAATAATAATAATAATAATAATAATATTAATAATAATAATAATAATAATAATAATAATAATAATAATAATAATAATAATAATAATAATAATAATAATAATAATAATAATAATAATAATAATAATAATAATAATAATAATAATAATAATAATAAGAAGAAGAAGAAGAAGAAGAAGAAGAAGAAGAAGAAGAAGAAGAAGAATAAGAATAATAAGAATAATAATAATAATTGAAATGTATGACTGCAGGAAAGGGGGAGGTAGTGAATTGCCCAAGGCGAAAAAAGGCAGCCCTCTTTCATGAAGAAAAGTTATCACACAAAATGCTGACTAATTTGGGTAAATATTACGAATATAAAAGAATTGAACAATAAAAAATAAATACATGATAACTTACTCAAAATACATAAGATGTAGGCTATAATTGCAATGAAAGAACTAATAGATATTACTTAAATTGCGATGGACATTAATTATATGCATGAATGTTAAAACTAACCTTGTTATACAACATAACATATGCTCAACACCAAGAGTTAAAGAAAGCAAGGTACTGAATTATTAAAGCAAGAAAGAGTTAAAGCAATCAAGCAAGACACATATTTGTTTAAAACAACATAACTATATGTTTAAAGCAAGAACTGTTGACATACATGCGCAAACACATCTCAAATACTCTACACCAATGTCTAATCACTCGAATTAATAAAAGATTAACTCACAAATATCTAAAATTAGCTGATGGATGATATCTTCATCAGCATTAGACTAATTTATCTGTTCTAGTTACATAAAGCATCTACATTATATTTGAACAAAATTCATTTTACCAAAAAGTTCACATAAAAGAAGTTCACTAATTTATCTGTTCTAAGCCTGTATGATGCAAACCTTCGTTAATTTCTATTATAGGCCCTGCACATAAAGTCCTTCTCTATAATTATAAACTTGACCAATATTATGGGAGAAACGTTGAGTGTCACCGAAAATGCATTATGAAATCTTATCATAATTGAAAGAAATGAAAAAAAGACACAACACATACACTCACAAATGAACACAAAGTGCATATTATTGTCAAGTTGTTATACATACCGACATTTAACCAAGCAGATGGTATTCGAAATTATGTGTTGCTTGATACCTTGGTTATTATCTACGTATGATACTTGCAAAATTAGAATGAAATGTTAGAGTGAAGTTTATTTAACATAACCACTAAATTACCTTTTCTGAGAAGATCTTGCGCTTGAGCCTACAACATAGAGAATGGGGCAATACCTTGACCATTTCTTGATCTGAAAATAGGTCATCCGAGCGTAACTATGCGAGAATGAATTGCAAATGCGTTGAAACCATCGAAAATGCATTGCAACCATTGGAAGATCCAAACCACCTGAGAAGATCCAAAACAAACAATAAGCATTGGTCAGCGTCAAGAACACTCCAATTTCACACGAAATTTCAAACTGCAAAAGGGCATTGCTTTAAAAGTTTAAGAAATAGATATTTGCTTCAAAAGTTTAAGAAACAGATATAAAGATATTCACCAAGAGTTAAATTATTATGAAAAGTATAATGCACATTTATTTTTCAACATCACCAGAAGTTTCAACTAAATATAATTTAAAATAGAAAAATATTCACAATGAGAAAAGGGTCCACCAGAAGTTAATATTCATAGTGAAAATAATCTAGTGAGCTGGGAAAAAACACTTAATTTAAAACCTACAAACTGCATTTTTTAGCAACACTTCACATCCAGCGTTTTCGTTCAATAATAAAAAAAATTAGCAGGGACAATGTTAGAACACATACTGCAACAAAGATGTGTACGGAGTCACAAATGCTCTGAGGTAGTTCAACACCGTAATTTTACATACCATTGATAACACGGTGGTGATGGTCTTTACAACCATTTTCTTACCAAACTTCTTGTTATTCAAACCAAAAATAAAATTAACTGCGATAATGCTTTAGTCACAAACAACAAAAATAATACATATGACAAAAAAACGAACAATAGTAACAGTGATTATCTTCAACATCCGAAATCAAATTGATAAATAGAGTCCAAAACTGTAAAGGTGAAGATTCACATAGTTATGAACATTACACAGAGTTGTAGACTTATGAACATTACAAAGCTGAAAACCATAATAGTACTAAATATATGGTATGTTTTGAGGAACCCCAACGATATCAGTAGAACTCTAGCCATGAATATGGATCCATGAATACATGAATTTTTTTATGTAGGAAAAGAAAATATAAAAATTAAAAAAAAATCTACTATACCAACATAAGGTTCAGTATAAACCTTCAAAACCACATAATCTTCAAAACCCAATATAATAGAATCAGAAGAACAAATCTTCTTGAAATTTTAGTAATAATCAAAAGAACAACAAATAAAATCAAAGCATAGAAATGTAAAATCAGAACAACCACGTACCATGACGGTACCCACGGCTTAAAGATATGTCGGGCCTCTTAAGAATTTCAGTTGCTTTGAAAATCAAAGCATAGAAGTTGTTTAATTTTGTGCTTTTGCAGGTGTATCGTAAACCTAAAATCAAAACCACAAAACCCTAAAATCAAAAATCAAAAATCAAAACCATTCAAAAATTACCTAAGAGAAGACGCGACGTGGAGAGAGGTGCGGTGCAGGCGCATGCGCAGCGAGGAGAGAGGTGCGGCGGTAGGGGGAGTAGGTTTTGTGTGGAGTGGAGATGCGGGCATGTGAGATAGATAGATAGATAGATAGATAGATAGATAGATAGATAGATAGATAGATAGAGAAAGAGAGAGAGAGAGAGAGAGAGAGAGAGAGAGAGAGAGAGAGAGAGAGAGAGAGAGAGAGGGTGTGCTTGTGAATTGAGGGTCGGGGAGAGAGAGGGCGTGCTTTGGTAATTGGTATTTGGCAGCAATTGTGTAATTTCCTATTTTATCCATGGATTTGAATTTTGGGTAAAAAGAGGAAAGGAAATGAAGGGTTAAAAAAGAGGGGGAACTCAAATATGTAAGGGGTAAAAATGGTAAGAGGGATATTTTAATCTCAACCATTGGATCGTTGCCTTGTTGGCTTCGATCTCAACCGTGAAGTGTCTTCCCATCTTATGAATAGTGAAAACACCATTGTTACTTATTTTATATATATATATATATATTACCATTTCTTTTCTTATATACAATAAAATGTATACATATAAACACTACCCCCATACATACCCACAAACTCAAATAAATCCCTCACCTCTACTCCCGTTACCATACACTCACACACACTAAATCACCCCCCATGCCTCATTTTCAAAAACCAAACCAAATCAAATTATTATTATTCTCCCTCCTCCCTCATGGCTTTCACCTTTTACCCAAAATTGAGATATTTATTTCGCTTCCTCCATTAAAACTACTAACACCACCTGATACCACGTTACCAATCAAACCTCTCAACTCCCCTCCTACCATACCAGCCTTGGCGATGCAGTAATCCTCACCTAAACTATCCATTGAATAGAGAACCAATTCCATAATTGGATACCCCTGCTGCCACCACTCCAATGCCCATACCCATCAAAATCCACCCTCCTACCCAACATATAAACTCACTACCCCATACCCGGGTTAGATCCCTGCCATATCCAAGTTAAACTAACCTAAACTACCCAATAACTTCAACTAAACTCCTAGTCGATACAGTCTTATTCTTACCCATTTCGTCTCTCTCTCTCTCTCTCTCTCTCTCTCTCTCTCTCTCATATGTATACAAGAGTATATGTATGTACGTATATATCTAACCATATATACATATATATGATACATATATGGTTTATATACATATACATAAATATTTAATATATATGTGAGTGTGTGCAGATGTGGTAAATATTTCATAACCCATTTAAACCCATCAGCCCCAAAATATCTTCCCTCGCATTTTTGCTCACCATGCACCATTGTGCACCCAAATATCTTATTTTCTTCAAATACCCATTTTATTCAAAAACCTTTACCCTTATAAATATACTCCATACCCCATGTAACCACTTATAAAAGAAAACCCAATCATCATTTTAATGGGATGAATTTTGTGGCCAAGATAGAGAGAAAACTATTTTTCGGAGTAGTTAAGGACAGCTTCAATGTAGTTTTTATGGAAATTTTTAGTGTTCAGTCTAGTGTTAGTTTATTTTAGTTGTTTTGTTTCTTTATTTTTGAGATATTAAAGGAGATAATTGATATTGAGTTGTAAATTGTGAGTTGGAGAAGTACTTTCCCCCATTATTTTTTAACAAAAGTATTCATTTGTTAGTAGACGTATGCGGCGAGGAACTTCTTTGTGGCCCAGCTACATATCAATGGATTTATACGTTTGGATGGTTTATGAAAGTTTTTAAAGATTATGTCAAGAATACACAATACACTAAAGGATCAATTGCAGACAATACCTTAGCGTGGAGTTATTAATATTCACTCAGGAATATATGCTCGACTCAAGCATGGACGATAATCGTGATGAGTTCGTCGATGAGGGTGGTCATGTAATGGGCACAGAAGTGAAATTATCAAGTTTTCAACATAAACAAGTATATCGTTATCTATTTGAAACTCACGAATATGTCAAAGAATAGAAAAAGTAAGTTTATGTTGTCATTTTACATTACTTTAACTTTTATACTTGATCAACATCCTGATATGTGTGTCACGACCAATGTAGTAAATATGATGCATATGGGAATAATAAAAGATAAATAATGACGGAACAATCAGTCAGTGAATTAAGTTATGGGTGTCACATAAGGTAATTATTATAAGAATGTCTCTTACCAAACAAACATATTGCAAGAAAGATTTTAAACTAATGCAATTAATTTATCTATAATCTCAACTCTTAAAGATGGGTGATTCGACATCAAGGATGGATTATCCAGCCACTAGAAACAATTTCATGGCACATAATTACAAAAAGTACCGATTGAACGGTTATGTATTATATTCATGGGTGTAAGAGAAAAATACAAATATACAGAACTCGAGCATTTCATATAATACTCTTACTTATTTTTGAGTGAGTGCGAAAGATAAAAACCTCATTGAATATGAAATGACTTACTATGGTGTCATTCAGAATATATTTGAATTAGAATATATAAGCTTCAAAGAGGTTGTGTTTTACTATGACTGGGTAAGGATTGAGGACAAAAATGCTTATAAAGATTATTCAAGTACCAATTTTGTCATGGTTGACTTGTCCAAGAGGAAAAGTAACAAGCATGTGAGGGATGAGACATTTGTTTGTGCTTTTCAAAAGGTCAAACAAGAGTTTCACTTGAATTATATCACATACCTTTTTGTTATTTCATCTAATCGCGTACTTTTTTGTTATTTCAAGAAAATTTTAAAGAAGTTCACAACTAGCAGTGTGATGGCCGACGAGAAATCTCTAAGCAAGGATGAACTTAGTTAAGTGCTAGAGTGATATAATAAAGTTCATACTCTGGGTATGGAATTCTAAGCTCATTGGGATTACTTTGAGCAACAGTTCATTGTCATGCGGGGTTAATAAGTTGAAGAACAATTCAAACCAAAAGTTTGACAACACTGAACAAAATGATTCGATTGTTAAGTAAGATCTCGAAGGTCGAGTCGGAAGCATCTCACAGAAGAGAAAGGAAAAAGTAGTGGATGGGGGTAACACTAATTTGTCTTTCTCACCCTCATAGATAGAACCCTCATTTCCATATAACTTATTCACCACCCTCCCCCCCCCCCCCCCACACCCCCTCCGGTTCCAAGTGTCAAGACTCCATTTATAATTAATTGGGAGAAAGTCTATTGACTAGACTTATGAGGAGTCAATAAAATTTCCAGGGAGTGAGGTACCCGAGTATAAGCTGAGGTTCCTTGGTGCACAAATGACCACTACAGCCTCTTGAGGCTCGAGTTTGCATCACTAACATTATGGTACGGAAAGTAAATAAAGCCCCGTGGTTGAATGGACAATGTGGAATGCGAGATATAGAAGGTTGTACTGACTCTTATATTCTTTGGCCTACGTTCTCATCCAATGAGAGAATCAATGAACATTTATTTTTTATGTAATAGTTTGCATTTAACATTCAAACTCGAGTTAATATACCATGTTTCTCATTTATATTTGGTTAGTGATTGATTATTAATATTGTTGTTGATTGTTGTTAGTTATTGTTTAAATATATCGTTGATTGCTGCTGCAGGTTAAATAATATACTTTTGGGCAGTGGCGGTGGTTAAACTACCCTATAGTTTTTTATTCTACTTCCCTTTTTTGTCACGGACTTTGACGGTGACAAGTCCTTGATAAGTGTCATGGACTTTCATGATCAAAGTTCGTGACAAAGAAGGACCTGTCGTGGACTTTGACCATGACAAGTCCATGACAAAATCAGTTTTCACCCCTATTCCTATCATGATTACTTGTCAAGGTCAATAACCATAACAAATAGCCTGTTTTGGTGTAGTGCTTGGTTTATAATTTTCGTGAGAATGGTTTAATTCTCCAAAGTATTAACATCAATTTACATGATTATAAGAGGGGTTTTATAGACTATAGCAAGTCGTACACATATGTAATAATTTTTTTAATCAGATTACAATAATTCAAGTCTGAATTGAATGATTCTTAACAAGATTACATTAAAACTAGGGTTCATCATTAAATTAGTTTTAATTATGAAAAAGGTTAACTTAAGCATAAAATTGGATTTATAAGTGTTATTCTAACAAATCCAATGCATTATAATTCTAACAGAAATCTAATTATATTCTTAAACAAAGTTAACTCTCCTTGTATTAATTGAAAAATCGATCCCTAAATCCCCCAGTTCTCTAGCCCATTACCTCAATATCGAGATAAGATTTCATCCACCTCTTCCCTAGCATCTAGTGTTCTCCCACTTGTGTGTTAGCATATGTTAGGCTAAAAGGGTATTTAAAATCACAATTCACGTAATTAGGCTAGAGGCATAAATTAGCCTAAACTAAAAAGGCCCAAAATATGTTCTAAATTGTTTAAAACATAGACAAATATATATACTAACCCCATATACTAAAATTCCACTAAAATAAGATCAAACCAGACTTTCTTGACATCATACAATCCTCCTCGAATGTTAACGTCTTTCATAAATCAAGTATTTTATTAAGTTAGTTAATCATCTTATTAAATTAATTAAATAGTTAGAATTAATTCAATTGTGAATCGGTATTACAAAAACCTACTTCAAAATCGGTGGGACTTGATTTCGAAGGAATAATAAAAAAATGTTGAAACTCCTTGTAACAACCCATGATTTTTAAACCGATTCTAATTAAATTATCTCGGATTCAAAAAAAAAATTGGGATCTATTTAAATTTGGTATGTAAAGATGTCAGTTTATATATATATATATATATATATATATATATATAAAATAAGGTTTCGAGTGGAATTTAAATCGGAATTAAAAATTAGAAATTATAACTTTTCGTATAAAAATCGAGGAAGGTTTCGAGGTAAAAAGGATAAAAATAATATTTTTTTAAATCCTATCGAGATGAAATTTTCACAGCAGCTCTGTGTCACCATTCTTTACAACATACTAAGATTTATGAGGGGATTTTGAATTTTATTGGTATAGGTTGCAGGTAGAAAAACCTTAGTTTGATTTAAATGAATTTGGGGACGTATAACTCATGTAATTTGTGTTGAGATAATGAAATTGGAATTATGATGTATTAATTACGAAATCTTGGTATATTTAATTTAAAATAATTAAATGGGATTAATTGGGTGTTTATGACGACATGAAAATTAAATTAAGATTTAATTAAATTGGTCTATCATGCGTAGTTTGGTACATTGATTAATTATGCTTGTTTGTGTGACTTCTTGCTTATATTAAATTGTCATTGTAACGACGGGTTATTGGGTATTTTTACTCTCCCTATATTTTAGGACGCCTTCTAGGTAAGGGACTAGTGGGTAGGCCTTTTGATGATTTACGCCTTCTAGGTATGGGACTAGTGAGGGTAGATTATCGTGATTTTATTACATCGGAGGTGGGATGATTTTTCGTATTTTATCGTCGTTACACTAGTCTACGTACGTGACTAGGTCGAGATTTATTTTAGAAATTCATCTTATACATAGAGGATCTCACATCAATAATAAGGGTGGGGGAAATTTGTTAATTGTGAAATTTAGAAAATTGAGAATTTAATACCTAAGATAAGAAAACGGGTATTAAAATATATTGGCATCGTTAATAACGTGCAGGACCGACAGTTTAAAATGGGTTGGCTGACTATTGCGACGTGTGGGTGTGTGACATCTGAATAACGTGTTGGGCTGAGAGTTTAAATGGGTTGGATGGCTATGAAGACGTGTCGTGTGTGGAACCTCGTGCATAACTTATCGGACTAACAGTTTAAACGGGTTGTCTGGCTATGTCGAGGGAAATTACGAGTGGTGTAGAATTTATTGCGGAAGTACCATAATGGATAATAAAATTGAGATAAATGATAAATTTGTGTTAATGGAATTTAATTAAAACTTTGGGGCAATGGGATAATTAAAATATATTGGTGTGATTTTTATAAGAATCTCTGGGGGTAGTTAGTAATTTATCTTTCCCGCGTTTAAATTACTCGTCTAATGAAAATACTCTATTGTGATATTTATTGTGTATAATGCTATTGTCTGGGTTCACGGACCATATTTGACAGGAGTAGTGTGTATTCATGTTCGGGGCTCTGACCTCGTGCGTTGACTAACATTTTCAAGTATTAGTACTAGAGTAGCTGCATATGATTTTCGGAGTTATCATTTGGAGGTGCAACTGGAGTCTACTTTTTTTTTATTGTTTTATTTTTCTTAGACTTTCTTTTCAGTCGTATTTCATTACGAGACATCATTTGGATTTTTTTTTATTGGGCTATTCGGTTCCAAAGTTGTTAGAAGATTTCGATTGGATTTTTTTCACCATTGGTTATATTTAGTTTTTAATTAAATCATGATTGAAGATTGGATTTATTTGAAGTTTTAGCATGTGATGGATCTTTTATCATTTAGTTGTTATTATCATTTAGGATTGATTCAATTATTGATCTTGTGGATGGATTTTTTTATGTCTCATACCTATTTCATGCTAAGAACGGTATATAATTAGTTCACACCCGGCGTAGTTCGGTGGTGGTGGCTGGCCACCCCATCTGTCAGATTACGCGGGATGTGACAGATGGTGTCAGAGCATAGTCTTAGGTCTCATAGGTTATGGGTCCGTTTTAGCTTCTCTGTTGCTTATTTTTTTGTTCCTTTTGATGATTTGTACTCTTAGTCATTTCGAGTCTGATGTTGTTTGTTCCAATCTTTTCAGATGACGAACACAAGGAGAGGTGGGAGTAGGAGAGAAGAGTCCGTTTCTGATCCCGCGACTCCGGAGAGGTAGCGGAAGATTATTTGGAGGACGAGGAGTTAGTGGCTATCATTTGTGAGGCCACAGTGGTTGGTATGGAGATGGCGAGGCAGAGATGGTTGACTTTACAGGGGAAGGAGTAGGGTACGCCCATTTCGGATTGGGATAGGGTGAGGACCATCTTTCTTAAGGGCAATCCTCCCACTTTTGCAGGGGGATCTGACCCAATAGTTGCTCATCAATGGAGGAGGGATATGGAGCGGCACTTAAGGATGGTGGACTGAACAAATGTTAGCGATGTTTAAGCTGACAGGGGATGCATTGCAATGGTGGGAGAGTGCCACCACATCAGAGGAAAGAGATCGGTTGAGTCATACAGAATTTTAGATAAGGTTCAATACCAAATATTTTCCATATGCCATTAGGTGTGCAAAGAATAGGGAATTTATAAACTTGGAGCAAGGATCGAAGTGGATTTTCGAGTATGAGCCGGAATTCACTAATTTATCTATATTTGTACTTGAAGAGGTGGATACTGAGAGGAAGAAGATGGAGTGTTTTATTAAAGAACTGTCAAGGACGATTAGGCAGATGGTGTTGGGGAATCTGGCATACACTACATATGCTCAGGTGGTGGATGTCGTAATGTTGCTATGGCAAGAGAATGCGAATTATCAAAAGAAACTTGGAAAGAGACAGGAGTTCAATGGACAGGGAGGTGAGAATAAGGGTTGCAATGACCAAGCATGGAAGAAACAGAGGACTAATCCGGAATAGTAAGGACAGTTGGAAGAGCAAGCACCAAATATACAGTTTGGAACTTATAGGGGTGCATGTTTTGTTTGTGGGGATAAAGGACACAAGGTATCACAATGTTCAAAGGGGGTGGGCCCATAATACCAAAGTGAACTAGGACAGTAAGGTCAAGGAGTAAAGGGGAAGCAAGGACTGAAGCCTCCAGTCTTAGCAGCAGTAGGTGTTCAGGGGGCTCCAACAGCGTTAGGTGTTCAAGAGGCGCCAGCAGCACCGACAGCATCAGGAGGTCAGGGAGTGACGTCAGCACCAAACCAAATCGAGTATAGGAGGTGTTATTTACTTCAGCCTCTGGCAGAGTAGGATAGATTGCGTGGCTAGTGGAGTGTCACTGTACGGAGTCACTATTTTCTATATACTTATATGTGTAGGTGTATATATATTGTATTTTGGGATCATGGGATTTCGTGCGGGTAGGATTGGGGGTATGGGCGCCCAATTGTGGCATTTTACGGGTAGGCATATGTGAGCCTTATTTTATTTTACGCTATTTACGTTTGACATTTACGCTTCATCTAATTTCGAGGACGAAATTCCTTTGCTACAGGGGAAGTATGTAATAACCCGTGATTTTTAAATCAGTTTTAATTAAATTATCTCGAATTTTGAACAAAAATAATTTTGGGATCTATTTAATTCTGGTATATAAAGATGTTAGTTTTTATATATATAAAAAAAATAAGGTTTCAAGTGGAATTTAAATCGGGATTAAAAATTGGAAATTATAACTTTTCGTATAAAAATCGGGGGAGGATTCGAGATAAGGAGGATAAAAATAATATTTTTTAAAATCTGATCGTCCGATCGAGCTGAATTTTTCACAACAGCTCCGTCTCGCCGTTCTCTACAACAAATTAAAATTTCAAGCCAATTTGTCAATCGGATCGTCTGTAATAATTTTTTGAGTATTTGTATTTGATTAGGACTTAAATTCTTTTTTGTATATAAACAAAGTGACGAGTTTAGTACTTTTAAAAACACATTCTTCTAAACCCTAAGAGCATCAATCTCCTCTTTTACATCTTCTTCCTCCCTCAAAACCTTAACTCCATTTGAGAGTTATTTTCAATCCAGGTTTTGAAGCTTTAAACCGGGTTTTCTTAAGATTGTTCAAGAACGACTCTTTGCTAATTTTTCGAAAGGAATTCAATCGCCAACCCATATTTTCTTCATTTAAATCACAGGCATGAATAGTTTATTTCTTTCCTTTAGTATTATGTGTTTTAAGTGTCGCCTAAACCCTTAATCATGTTTTTTTTCTTAAAAGAGATTAAAGACAACAATTTTTGGGACTGTTTTTATAAAATCTTTCAATATGAATAATATTCATAACCCTTGGGAACGTAGGGTTTATGAGAGGTTGCATGTAGGAAAACCTTTTAGAGTGTGATTTTGTTCAAACAAAGAAATTATTTAATGAAACTCAGTTTTTCAATTAAATCCTAAAACATGCATATAGGTGTGATTAAAGACAATATACACATGCAAGAACATTAAATCACCAACAAATACACAAATGAGGAAAAAAAACAAAGGGGAAAAACCTTTTATTTTCACTCTAATTTGTAAAGAATGGTTTACACAGATTATACTGAAAACAAGAGTGACATACGAAATACCCTCAAGTGTCGGTTCCGATGTCGTCGGCTGGAATTTCTCACAAGAACTCCAAATGGGCAGCAATGGAAAAGTGTCATCTTCTCCACAAGTTACTCTCGATGAGTAAAAATGGTCCTTTAAAGGTTTAAAGATTCACACACAAATATAGGAATGGTTTTGTGAATAAAAAGGCATGAAACTTTAAAAACTTGAAGTCTATTTTCTAGGCTATAAATCGCAGAAATGTGTATGTAAAAGACTTGAAAAAATGTGTAGAATGGGCACACATATTTATACAAAAATCGAGGCGGCGCCGTAGTTCGAACGACATAGGCATGTCACTCGAACAAGCCACACGTGTCGCTTGAACGAGATCGCGCTACATGCTCATGTCGCTGGAACGACAGAGTGATGTTGTTCGAACGAGCTCGACGATAAAAAAAAAGTCCGCTTTTACTCTTGGAAAAATTTATGCTTTTGTGTTAAAGACAAATCAGACTTCGAAAAATATTTTCTAAAAATTTCCTAAATATTTATCCAAATATTAAAACTCCAATAAACCATTTTACCAATAACGCGAAGTGGAGTAGTGGGAACGGTTGAGCAGCATGTTGCATGAAGCACGATGCACGTGTGAAGATGGTGGATGCATGGATTCAGATCAAGGTCTTCGTGGATGATCATGTTGATGTGCCGAGTGTAGTGGTATCAGACATACATACTGTGATCTAGGAAAAATTGAAAATTCCTAGATTCTACCTCGGACATTTATAAAATTATGTCCTTACAAATCTCCCCCTATGCTTATGCCGGTACATGCATAAAAATCCGAATTATGCTATCTCCATAAAACAAATGGCATATAAGATAATATCCCCATTAGAACCTCAAACTGAGAATACTAACTGACATGTCATCAATCAGACTTCAACATCTTCAAATCTTTACCTTTTCAGAAACTCTCAAAGCTTTTCTCATCGGGGTGTGCAATCCAATAATCATCAATTTTGTACCTACACACACGAGATAAAGAAGATACCCGTGACACGCAACAGTTTTAAATATAATGACATGCAAAAATCAAAGATCAATTAAGCTTAAGAAAATCATTGATAAATCAACCAAACAATTCTCCCCCATAATTCATTCTCCCCCTTTTTATGATGTCCCCAAATAGACAGATATGAGAAGAACAAATAAATGCAAATGGAGAATATCACAAGGTAATAAACTTTCTATTTTTTGAATTTTTCATTTTTTTTCACACAAAATATACAACGAAGAATCACACCATGAAAGAACACAAAAACAACCAAGTCGATGATAGCGGAAATGTTGGGGTCTCAGCAAATTCAATAGGAAAATCAATGCATACAAACATAACTTATGCGCACGATGAATATCGGATACTCCTAATGAATGAACTCAACATCTTCGTTAGGTGTAAAAAGATGGAATTGTAAGAAATTGACTCAATCAAATCAGCAAATCAAAGCTCAAAGTGATTTCCACACCAATAACGTGAAAAACTATTTAATGTTTTTTTAGGACTTTCAAGGAAGTGCAAACCCGTTTAAATTCTCCAACCAAAGTTCCTCAGATTTATATTTTGATTAGAGGTGATCTAAATTCTCAAACATTAGAGAATTGATGGTGAAACCTAATGTCCCATATTCGGCATGTATTGTTGTTTATGGCCTTTAAATTTTTTCGTGCTCTTTTAACCTCTTTAGACCCCGGATAATTAAAATACCTCAATTTTTTAGGTCCGATATAACAGTGGCTTAGATTTCATAAAGGCCAAATGAGAACCTTTGCAGCCCTTCCCCGTTTTAAAAACACCACATAATCTCACCAAACGATTTTTACATGCTTTCCAATCTTGTCAAGTTTTATCGCATATGGTTCGTTGTATAGACAGAATTGAGATGGAAACGCTCAATCCAATATGTGATAGACAAGTACAATAATTAAATAAATTCATGCATGTGTGGAACAAAAGGAGATAAGGAGCCAAACATGTAGAAATATATCACTAATCACATCTCAAAGACTCCAAATAATGTAAAGCACATAGATGGAATGATGTAGCATCTCAAATCACTATCAAATAGTCACGTAAAAAATGGAAATGGAAGTTGTGACTCGGATATCATAAATTCTCATCCATAAGAGGTGTAAACAAAATACAACAATATTTTTGTGCTTTTCTAAAAATTTTATACAAAGAAAATCTTTTTTGGATTTTTTTGAAAAAAATAAAAAAATTATAATACAAATGATACAAACTAGCAATAGGAATCATATGATATGAACATGACAATGCATCATATCATAGACAAGGACAAACCCCCTCAGTCAACTGCGAAAATACCTAAAGACTTCCTAAGACTCTCATATCTAAGGGCATCTAAAGGCTTCGTCAGAATATCGGCTAATTGGAGGTCGGCAGAGACATAACTCAGGGATGCGACCTTCTCCTCAACTAACTCACGGATAAAGTGCTCGCGTATCCTAATGTGTTATGTGCGTGAATGCTGGACTGGATTGAAGGATATGTGTATCGCGGTCGTGTTATCATAGGAGATGGTCATGGTGTCCTTTGATATCCCATAATCCTCCAGCATCTTCTTCATCCACAGAAGTTGTGTGCAGCAAATTTCAACGGCTATGTACTCAGCCTTCGCAGTGGACAAAGAGACGAAGTTTTACTGCTTGCTCAACCAAGAGATAAGATCAGAATCAAAGAAGAAACACCCACCAGAAGTGCTCCTACATCCATCTGCATCCCCAGCCCAGTCAGCATCCGAGTATATGGACAAGCGGTCAGTGGTATTAAAGGAATATCAAGTGTCATGTGAGAGAGTCCCACTCGCGTATTTGATAATACATTTAAGAGTGAGTCAGTATGACTCTTTAGGGGACGCTTGATATCGCGTACAGACTCCAACACTAAAGGCGATGTCGGGACAACTAGCAGTCAGGTAGAGAAGACTGCGTATCATACTTCGATACAAGGTCTTCTCAACGTCCTTGCCTGAAGTGTCCTTAATAAGCTTTGTAGATGTACTCATAGGTGTACGTGCATGCTTAGTGGAGTCCAAGCCAAATTTCTTCACTAGGTCTCTAGCATACTTGGATTGGGAGATGAACATCCCATCCTCTAGATAACGAACTTGGAGACCAAGGAAGAAAGTAAGCTCAACTACCATTCTCATCTCAAACTCACTTTTCATTTCCTTCTCAAAGTGGTGAGCATGCTGGGAGCATGTGGACCCAAAGACTATGTCATCCACATAGAACTGGGCAACCAAAATAGCACCGGTATTTCTCCTGACGAACAACATCATATTAACTCCTCCTCTCTTGAAGCCATGGGCTAAGAGATAGGAAGTAAGCCTCTCGTACCAAGCACAGGGTGCTTGCTTCAAACCATACAAGGCTTTTCTTAGATAGTAGATGTTTTCACGGTGCGTAGGTGAAAATCGAAATTAGACTATTAAGTTTCTTTAAGCCCAATTAATGAATCATGAAGCTTATAGTAACTTATAGGAATTTCAGAGGTCACTCTTTTATTCCAAGACACAAACTAAATTATTACATGGCAACTTCAGGTTTCAAGTTTAGAATTATAATTAAGAATTGAAGGATCTAATTTCAATTACAAAGGGAACTTTTGTTCCCGGCTTTAAATCAAAATTTAGGAACTTAGGGTCCTAAAATAGGAAACTTTTGGTTCTAAATTTTAATTTTATTGTAACTTATAGACAAAAAGGGAGTATTAAAGGAATTCTCAAAAAATTATGAGTCCAACTATATATATGCAAAGTTTTTGTATTGAAATGGGTCAATATGAATATTATTAAAGTTTGACAAATTAACTCTTGGGACCCTAAAATAATAGGGTCAATATATAAATACAGAATTAGATAATAAATATATATTATAATGAATAAAATAATTATCATGAATATTAAATTAAATATCCCTTACTTACCTCGCATATAAGTGAACGAATTCACATGCCATAAAAAGATGATGTAGAATAATCATAAAAAATAGGTAAATTAGTATTGTGCGCCTTTGAAAAAATCTTACACACAATGTTGATAAAATATTCATGTTTATTAGTTGTTATTGGAAGTCACTTTTGGTATTTTCAATTCGGTCGGTGAAAAAAAGGTAATTAGTTCCAAGTCCTATTGGTCAGGCAATGATGCAAGAGATTCTTTAAGTGGGCCAATGATATCGAAGTTCTTATTTTGTCAAGTCAACGCACTAAAATGACCAATATATCCCAAAAATATCTTTGACAACTAACTGCCTCTTAATTTGACAAAAAAGACCCATCAAATCTTTAAGAGTCCATAACTTCAAATCTACAAATTCAAAATTTACAAAATTATATATTTGGAATCCACTCATAAATATTTATCGAACAACGCCCATATTCGATATTTTTTGACGAAAAAACAAAATAAATAAATTTTTTGTTTCTATGAAACGTGTTATTTTTCCAACGAAAACTCCATTTTTCTGATGAAAAAACTCCATTTTTCTGATGAAAATCCTTTTTCTCCATCTTCGGTGATGGATTCATTGGATTGAACCAGTAAAGGCAAAGAAAGAGATGAAGAAAGAGAAGTGAGGAGAGAAATCCTTCAATGCAGATATCCTCTCACGAGCTTCTCTAGTGGACTACTCCAATGAGTCTCCAGAGGGGTGGGTGAGAGTGGGGATGCTAGAGATAGAGAGTGGGGTTGTGCTTGTTTTTAGATAGAGAGTAAGTGTGTTTAAAATGGGTATAGATTCGGGGTAGATTTATCTAAATATATGTTCTCTGTAATGAAACAGAACTTGGCGCATTAAAAAAATCAATAGGATTTTATGCATCTTTGACCTAATACCTGGGACTAGCCCCTAATAATTCCAAAAAACAAGTGTGTGGAACTCTCTTTTATTTCTATTTGGGTAGAGTCGTGTTGATAATGAAAACAAAAAGAATAGATTAAACACTTAAATTAGAAAGAAAAAAAATATTTGACTCTCACATGAAGAAGATAACAACTTTATTATTAATTGAAAGAAGAAAGAATACAAAGAATTGGAATACATGTCCAATAATTATACTCCTTATTTCTATTGATCGACTCCTACCAAATATCAAATAAGGTATGAGTAATTCAATCTTACCTTTCTACTAAAGTATCTCAACAAAAAATAAAGAAAATCAATAACAATATCCTTAAATTGCTTAGTAGATTAATGACCAAAACATCTATCAGTAAGTCAATTCAAAGACTGAAAAATGAGGTAACAACAAAAACAAGGATACACAAGCATACTGAAATCAACAAGCCTCAGGACACTTCAAAATTCTTCAAACATTAGCCTTGAAGTGCTTTAATGTGTATATCAAAAACCTACTTTGTACTCCTCACAGTTATAGCTCACTTCCTGATTTAACATAATTTCTTGAAAAAAATGACACTGAATCTCAATATGCTTCATGCGGGCATGAAATATTGGATTAGTAGAAATCTTGATAGTACCTTTATTGGCCCATTTGATAGAAACTTAGATAATCCATTAGAGAGGAGATTTCCCTAATAAATTGCTTAAAACAAATAAATTATTTTTGTTGCCATAGTTGCCATATAATATGTTTCTGTACCCGAAAGAGTAATCGTACTTTTTTATTTGTTGTACTAAGATACAATGACTGAACTTGTAGAAAATCAATACCTTATGATCGACCACCTATCACTCACATCACGAGGTAATCGGCATTGGAAAAACCGTACAATGAAAAATCAGCATGGTTCGTGTACATCAACCTATAGTTCAGAGTTCCTTTTACATAAAAAAGAATGTGATTGACGATAATAAAATTACCCATACATGACTCCTACATAAACTGAGATATGGAACCTATAGAGTGAGCAAGATAAGATATGGTGATAGTTTAGATAAAAAAGCTACGAATAAGTTGGCGAAATGGGGTTGCATCTTCTAATAGTTCTCCTTCATCTTTCTTGTGTTTTTGACATGGTTCCATAGTATTTGATACCGTGGTTAATTTTTCCATGCAAAAAAAAATCATTATAGTATGTGCATATCCTTTTTAGGAGAAAAAATAACCATCCATTTGGTTTACTTCTGAACAAAGAAACCATTAAGCTTTACCCAAACTTTTCATTTTAAAACGAATAAACAATTGATTTTGAAGATGTACAATTTCATCATTATCATCTTAGGTAAGTATAATATCATCAATATAGAGAATAATCATTGTGCACATAGAGGACTTCACTTTAACAACAAAGACTAACATATGAATTTGAAAGATGTAAATCACAAATTGAAAGATATTGAGTTATCTTACCGTACCAAGAACGTGGATTTCTCTTTAGTCCATACAATGACTTCTTGAGATGACAAATATGATTAGGAAACTCCTTTAAAATAAACCCAATCGGTTGCTCCAGAAATTCATCACGATCCCAATCAGCATAAAGAAAAGTATTCGTGACGTCAAGTTTCCAAATAGACCAGCCTTTGCATGCCACCAAAGAAATAGGAACTCAAATAGTCACCATCATAGTAATTGGTTTAAAGGTTTCATAATCCAGTCCATATTGTTTAGAAAAACCTGGGACCACAAGAAGAGGTTTATATATGTCGAGACTTCCATCGACCTTCTTCTTTAACCTGCAAACCCACTTGTAAGTAATTATCTTAGTGCCTTTTGGTTCTAGTACTAACTCTCATGTCCCATTATTATTAAAAGTTGAGTTTTCATCTTACAATGCAGGTTACCAATAACAAATATAGTGAGATTCAGTAAAGCACTTTCTCTCATCGTCAAATGCATCTCCCACTAAAAAGCATGCTACTATTGTGCAAGTATTCAGCTAAACATTATATTCACTTAAATAGTCTGTTGATTACTTTCTATAACGACCTTCGAAATGGAGACCCATCTTATTGAGTATTGTGTCCCTCTTGCTGAACATGTTTTTGTTAAAGAGGGCCTTGACCCCCACTTTCATCGATAATATTCTCACCTTTAGAAGAATAAATATAAACTAGTTTTAAACCCCGCGCGATGCGCGAGCGTAGTATAATTTTATTCGTAAAATATATGCCACATAAATAATATTATCATTACATTTAAACTAATGTTAATATGAGATGAAAAAATGAATAAAAAATTTGGGACATATGAACATGCCTTTATTTTAAAATTACAAATTAACTATATATTTATATTTTTTAGTACAAATGGTAGTTCTATGATTAGTATACACTAAACACCGAGATACTTTTTTTATTTAAGACATAATTATATTTTTATGTCTATTTGACACATTATATAAGTATTAATTAATAATAGATGGAGAGAAAATAGACACTCATATATAATCACGATAATTACTATCATATATATATATATATATATTTCAAAATATTTTACTTAGGCACTTAATCAACTTTACTTAAATTATACTTTAACCCCTAATTTTTAAAAAATATAATGAATAGTATCATGGATATGATAGACAGAAATGACAAACAATTAGAACTTGTGTGTTAAGAAAATAAAGCATAAAGGGTATAATTTGTATAAAAAAATCTGAAAATAAGTCAAAATAAAAATATCAAACCTTATAAAAAAGCACAAAAATAATTGTGCAATCACAATATAAAAAGAGAAAAATCCAAAAAGGAATATTATATATTTTATTTAAAAAACAATGTTATTAAACATGGAAGTATACCTCACTTCCTTTAAAATAGAGCAACATACACCATATGCTTCTAACTAACTAAATTCACATCATATTCTTCTAACTAATTAAACTCACATTTCTATATAAAGATTCAATCGAAATTACCTTAAGAAAAACACTATTTCAATCTTCACATAACACATTCTACTTAAACAAAATCACAGTCTATTCTATGGCTCCTTGTCAATTTTGTAAGGATTTTTTACTATTTGGGATCCAATAGTTATTTAGAGTTTTATTCCATTTGTTTACATTCTACTCGTTTGGAATTCAAAACCGACAAAAAACGTTAGTTAGCTAGTTTGATGGTCAGTTGACTCATTTTCCAATCAAAAAGACTATTTTACCCATTAGTATAAGTATTTATTAGTGTATTAAAACAAATTTTACATTATATCTTATTGTTTTAAATAGTAAAACTTTTTTTACTAACACTTTTTTATAAAATGAGAAAGTTTTATAAAATGAAAAAGTTTTATACACTTTTTTTATTAAGTATTTTTTTTTAAATCAAAAAGTTTTACAAAATCAAAAGTTTTTTTTATAAACTTTTTTAGCACTTTTTTTTACAAACATTAAAAAATATTGTTTTTAACTGTTTTTATAAACGTTGAAAAAACTTTATATAAAAACAATCTTATAAAAAATAGTTTATGAATGTCAAAAGTTTTTTTGTAAATTGTTTTCAACTTTTTTCATAAAACCAATTCTTTATATGAATAAATTAAAAACGTAAAAAACACTTAATATAAAAACATTAAAAACACTGTTTTTTTAACAGTTTTTTGTATAAACGTTAAAAAAAATTATGTAAAAACATTGTACTTAAAAAAAAAGAACTCTTTTAAAAAAATATTAAAAAATGGTTTATATAAAAACAACATTTTTTTAAAGAGAATTATAAACTGTTTTTGAATGTTTATAAAAAACAGTTAAAAATTCAGTGTTTTGTAACGTTTTTTAAAAACAGTGTTTTTTCCTTAAAAAAATAGTGGTTTATATAAACAGTTTTTTAACATTTATAAAAAATAGTATTTTTAACATTTTTATATCAACTGTTTTTGAATGTTTTACGTAAAAACATAATTTTATAAAAAAAGTAGAAAAAATTGTTTATAAAAAAACCATTTAACGATTATAAACTGATTTTTTTTTAAAACATTGATTTTATATAAATTGTTTTTTGATGTTTATAAAAAACAATTTTTTTTTAACGTTTAAAAAAAGTGTTAAAAAAATAATCCAAAAAAGAGAGAAAGTAAGAATAAGAGAGAGAAAAGCTCTTATAGTTTATATAAAAACACTTTTTGTTAAAAACACTGTTTTTTAAAAAGGTTAAAAAAACACTATTTATTTTATTGTTTTTTATATACGTTAAAAAATTGCTTATACAAAAACCCTTTTTTTTTAAACAGTTATAAACATCAAAAGGTTTTCTAATAAACTCTTTTTAACTATTTTTTATAAAAATCAATTTTTTTTTATAAAAAGACATCAAAAATGTTAAAAAAAAGTTTTTATCAACTATTAAAAACAACTTTTTATATGAACAGTTTTCATATAAAATGTTAAAAACGTTAAAAAAAGAGTATTTTTCAACGTTATTATATAAACTGTTTTTTAATTGCTTTTGACTTAGTTTCGTAGTTGGATTAAATTGAAGGAGAGAGAGAGAAAACTCAATAGTTCAATGCATCTATTAAATTGTTTGTATAGTATTTTATAGAAATATAAAATATAGAGTGCCACGTGGACACTCTCAATGAGGAGGAGTCTTAAATGCTCATAAATGTCTTGTTTTGCATTTTATAGTATATAGAGATATACTTATTGTACAAGTTGTGAGTTTTTACAATTTTGACCAACAGCGTAATAGGTCCATAACTCATCAAGCACCAGATCTCGCGGGATAATAAATTTCATGGTAATAGGCCAATACACTTCCAACCTTTCTTGTTTGAGTCATATAAAACAAAAAACAGTTTTCTAGTTTTGGAGTTAAGTTTAGTTCACCTATACTTAGGTACATGAACATAGCAAAGAGAACAAAAAATTATAAAATAACTAACTTCTTATTTTGTATTTTATAACATCTCAAAAAAAAGGTTTTGATGTATCAAGTGATAAAGGCAGTCGATTGATCACATGACAATCATAATGCATTACAGCTATCCATAACTCCTGAGGGAGATTCTTTTCATGAAACCAAGATAAGGTCATTGTTGTAAGATGTGCCAACTTGTGCTTAATAACTCCATCTTATTACGAAGAATCAGGACATGTCATTTGACAAAGAATGTCATTTTCTTGGCAATACCGAGCGAAATCATGATATAGGTATTCTCCCCCATTATAGGTGCACAAGAACTTTAGTGTATTGACCCAAATTCGTTCTCCACGACCAGTTTGAATTTCATGAAGTGAGAATGAGTTTTGCCTTTGTACCTTAGGTTATACACCCAACTATAGCGGTAGAAACCATCAACAATAATCGTCATACAATGAGAAAAATTGTAGCTCAGTGTTCTTGATGTCCCCGTGTGATCTGAGCACAACAAATCAAACATCGAGGATGTATGGTTGATAGATTTTTTTTTGATAAGTAAATGATTCAATAAAACGACCCGCCTAAGGGGGCGGGATCCCGTATACAGGAAGTATACACAGTAAACAAGCTAATAACCGAGACCCAACACTCACAACTCAGGCCCCTAGAATTCCTCCAAAAACTCAAAAAGATGATGATATGATTTACCAGGTTGTTGGTATGGTTGATAGATTTTTCAAATAGATGATGATATGATTTACCATATCAACAACCTGGGCAGATCAAATTATAATGCACTAACTTCAAAATAGGGGAAGCTTCAATAAATTTCTTGGTAGAAATCATCTTCGATAATTGATAACCAAAATTCCCAAGTTGAGCACGCCAAAGTGAGGCACTTTTATATTTGAATTATTTTTTCAACATAAGCTTTGATCACGAACCGAACATATAAATACTCCTTCCTTTGACCAATGAAAAGAACAACAGACACAATGCTTTTTATGTTCGCATGAACCTTAAAATTATCCAGACCAAAGAGAACATAATATCCCTTGTCTATTATTTGTGAAACTGCTCATCAATGTTTTTGGTTTCATGGACTTCATTTGCATCAGCACCAAAAAATTTCAAAAGATAATTTTTCTTTACATGGCCTGATTTTCCACACCTTGAGCATGTATCCTTCACACTATAATCATGCTTGAAGTTCCCGAGCTTTCCAAATCTTTATCTCATTTTAGGATTGCCTAGTGACTCTTCTGCCATCTTTTATGCTTACTATCATTGGTTTGATGTTTGAATCATTGGTGAAGAGTACTTATTCCACATTATAAAGAGACTTGAAAGATATCTCTTAACAAAGACTCCCTCGTCTAAAAGCATATTCTTTAAATCGATGATGGTGGGCGGAACTGTCCACCATTGCACGCAAGAAATAAATGTCATGAGCTCCTTCTACGAAGCACAAACAAGATAGCAAATCAAACGTGCATCGCTTATAGGCTCCTTTGTAGCCAATTTTGAAATCTCATAACAAAAAATCTTAATTTTTAGAAAATAATCTGAAATTGAAAGATTACCTTAATGTAATACCCCGTATTTTTATGCTATATTTAATCTGGGGATTTATTAAATTTAATGTAATGGTTTATTTAATAAAAATCCGAAAATTAATTATGTTATAATTATTAACGTGACGAGAGTTAGTAATTATGGGAAACTTGTTGAATATTACCGATGAGCATAGTAATATATTATATTGGTCATATTGAAAGTCATAAGTGAATTAAATGACTATTTCGGAAATTTAAGTCTGGACGTGCCCGTGTCACGCCGGGACTAATTTTGTTAAATAAAAAGTGAATATTTTATAAGTTGTCCGTATGATCTTTTTGAGTGCGCCAACGCGTCCGAAAGGGTCGAGATAGTCAGAAAGGTATACCCGAGGGGTTACTTTGGGCCTCAGGGTGTTTTTAGGCCTAATTTGTGACCCGGGAGGGCATTTTGGTCATTTTACAAAATAGGGTAATTAAACCCACGAATTTTAGCAACCTTTATCAGCTGGTTAGGTTAGCCATATAGGGTTAGAACATTCAGAACCCTAGAACGGCCATTGGAGAGGAGAGGAGAGACCTTTCAAGGAGATTCAAGGCCGAAACACCACCGTTTGCACCGCCGTCACCACCAACGCGTAGATCGCGAGGAGGGGAACGCAACCACACCATAATCAACAGGAAATCAGACTTCTAAAAATCCCAGGCAAGTGTTTAACTTGCGTATTTCGTTAGTGCAATGTTCATATTAGCTTAGGATTAATTAGGAATGTAATCCATGTAAGAAAACCCCAAATTTTGATAGGAAATTGCATGTAGAGAAGATTAAAACCTTATGCTGGAAACTTTTGATGATATAGATGTATTACCCACAAACTTTTGATGTTATATTAGGAAGAAATTCTGGAGAAAAAATGAATTGAATCATAGTTATGAAAACTTTAGGGTTCTTGATGTTTAGATGAGATTTTGGGTTGTTTAACCATGTTTAATGATGAATACACGCATGCTGAACGTTAAAAACATCTGGAATTTTGTTATTATGGTAGTAGTAGAATTTTTGGGTCGATTAGTGTTGAAAAATATAGAATTTGATGAAGAATAGTGGTAGAACCCGTAACTGCAATTCTGCAGAATTTTACCCAAACCTGCTTGATCGATCGATCGAACATAGAGCATCGATCGGTCGAAGGTTCGATCGATCGAGCCCCAAGCTTCGATCGATCGACCCCTCCTGGCAGACTCTTATTTTCCTTGTTTAATTAGTTAAATTAAGTTTATCGTGAAATAATTCTTGGGCATATGTGATAAATCGATTTGGGAGACATTGAGGACCAGTAGGGTATATGAATAAATGTTGGAACCTTTAAGATTCATCGAAAATGGTATTTTTGGGATATTTACTTTAGTTGGTAAATTTATGAATTTAAAGGGGGAGGTGCGTAAGAGAGTTACGTTGGAATCTAATAAAGTCACTTATTGAATTTCATAAATTGGGAAGATATAATCCATGAGTGTTAGGTAATAAGTGAGAAAATCCTTCGAGATAAGGTTAGGAATGAAACCTTATGCGTAATTCTTTAAATGTAAAATTAAGAGTAAACGGTATAATTACGGGTGAGGAGAAGAACCTATATTAATATGATATTGGTATATTTATATGATTGTGTGTACATATATTATATACATGTGAAAATCATACCCACGCTACTTGCTATCCCTGAGGTTTCCGCGCTAGGACAAGTCTTATCTCGATGGGACCTTTATGGGGGATATTGACTTGTACCCTAGAAGATAGATGTCCTTGGTACAGGCTATCGATGTGATAGTTCAGACGGTCCTAAGAGACGCCAGTATGTGCCACCCTCTTAGAGACTTGGAATATATGCTTCGCCTCAATATTGTTTGTGTATTCATGTTAATACAATTCAAGAGTGATTCCGAATGTATTCCCCTTAATATGAGTGATATGGGGCTTTGGATAGTAGAGTATGCACGCACCATAGTTTTATTCGGGGTGCTGTCATATATATATATTATACGAGTAGTTAATATATATATGAGATCATGTTATTTGAAACTGTCTACTGAGATTTGATAAGTAGGACATGGTTGTTGACTCAAATTATTAAATACTTTTTTTGAAAAAGTATAATATGTCACTGTAAAACTTTATGGATTTTATAAAGTTAAAATGGAGGACTTTGATTACTGTTTGGGAAATTTCTTTTAAAATGAAATCGTGAATTATAAATCTTGCGAGTAATCTAAGTTAAGTTAAATCTTTTAGAAAGACTAGTGCGTTAAATGATAAGTAATCGTGGGAAAGGTTAGTGCGATAGGTGTGCACATTAGAAGAGATGTGAGTATTTTTCTCAAGAGAGTGACGTGCTAATATGTTATTGCATTGGTCTGTATCATTTTAAATACTTGCTAAACGTATTTTAAAATCAAACACACTTTCGGGCTCTGACCCGTTTCTTTTTCTCTCTCTCTCTTGTATATATATATGTATATTTTCAGGTGCCCAGCCACAGGGGCGTCTTGCTTAGGATCCCTTGAGAGGACCGTGCTGCAGCTTAGGTGGGAGTTGCAGTTCACTTGAGTAGACGGCTTCTTTTATTGACTCCACTTCTAGTACTCTCATTTATTGGGCACGTGTCGCCCTTTCCATTATTTATTTGTTATTAGGACATTTATATTTCAGTCATTCCAGTATTGTTTCTTTGGGATTTATTCAGTATGGACTTGTGATTTTAGTTTTCATATGTTGGCATTCGATTGACGAATGTATTATATTATTTGGTTTATCGTGGTGTGATTCTTAATTGTAGAAATGTTGTTTTATATAAATAAATCTTTTTCTTTAATTAAAATTTGGAAGTTTGTATAAAAAAAAATGTTTTTGACACTTAGCTTAATTATTTAGGGTGTTAAATTGGTAAATTTATTTTTATCGACAGTGATGCTGAGAATGAACCAACTGTTAACCTTGATTTAATTTAATAAAGGAGTGATCGCCCGGTATTTAATTAGGCGGGGTGTCACAGGTGGTATCAGAGCATCAGGTTCTAGTGTCCATAGGATCTGTACGGCTTATTTCGCTTTCAGCTTAACGTTATTGCTATAGAGCCCTATTTTAGGATTGTTGTATTCTTGCTTTTACGTTTAAGTCTTCAGCTATTCGAATTTTTTGATAACTGTAGACTAATAAACTTGTTCACGTTTCAGATGCCTCTGAGACGTGCTCCGAAAGATAGGCGTGCCCAAGCCGAGCAGCCAGCAGCTCAGGCACCAGGCACAATGAATGCGAATGAAGTAGCCGCCATTGTTGCTCAGGCGGTGAATGCTGCAATAGCGGTGATTCAGCAGGCTCCACCCCAGATTCAGGCGGTGGCACCAGTACCAGCACAGCTTCCATCCGCATGGGAGAGGGTTCGGGATGCTTTTCAGAAAGCGCATCCCCCTGAGTTTTCTGGTAGCTCCGATATTATTACAGTCAGCCAATGGAAGAAAGACATCCAGCGGCACCTCCGTATGTATGAGTGCACTGACGTGCAAAAGCAGTTATTGACTTCCTTTAAGCTGGTGGGAGCCGCATTACAGTGGTGGGAGTACACTACTACCTTGGAGGAGAGGGACACGATCCCTATTCAGTTGTTCTGGGAGCGGTTTGACCGCAAGTATTTTCCACCCGCAGTGCAGACTGAGATGAGGCGAAAATTACTAAATCTGAAGTAGGAGAACCTTACTGTAGCTGAGTATGAGGAGGAGTTCACGAGACTTCTCACTATTGTACCGGATGAGGCACCCACTGAGGGCAAGAAGATTTTGCTGTTTGTCGACGGATTAGCTTGGAGGATCCGTCAGCACCTTATTGGGAATCTATCCCTGAGTACTTTCACTGACGTACTCAATGCAGCGTTACTATATTGCCAGGATCACCGCTTCCATCTTCAGGGAAGCAAGAGAGAAGGAGAGTTCAGCCAGCAGGGCAGGACCGGGGGTAATAGTGCCAGTGGGGCACCAACTCATGGACAGACTCGTCAGCACGAGCAGAGTTCCCATTAGGGGGACCCTGCTAAGCGATTCCGTTCAAGTGATTCTAGGCAGGGATTCAGGGGTTTCAGGCAGGGCCATCAGGGTCAGCCTAATCAGCAGGGCCAACAGGGCCAACACCGACCACAGGGACAGCAGCAGGGCCAGCAAGGCCAACAGCGTGCACATCAGGGCCAACAGGGCCAGTGGCGTGGAGGTAACGGGCAGCAGGGACGTGGACAGCAGGGTCAGAGGGGCGGTAACTTCAAAGGCAGATGCTTTGGGTGCGTCAAACATGGCCATAGGCGCCAGGATTGCCCAGAGGGCGATAGGGCCCCACAGCAGCAGGGAGCCCGTAATGAGCCGCAGAGACCACTTTTCCCACCTGCCCTCCCAGCTCCAGCCCAGGTGCCAGCCCTACCAGCCATTCCAGCAGCTCCAGTGCAGGAGGGGCAATTGCAGTATGGACGTGTCTATAACGTCCACCAGGCAGCAGCTCCACAGGCACCACCCGCGATTAAGGGTATGTTTTCTATCCATTGTACTATGGGTCGAGTTTTGTTTGATACGGGGGCAACACATTGTTTTATAGCTACACATTTTGCAAAGTCCTTAGGGTTGCTAGCCACAGCAGAGAGCACCGTGACGTGTGTCGACTCACCACTAGGGAGTGGGTCACTTATATTCTTTATATGCCGGGGAGTAGGGGTAGAAATTGGTAGTTTGGTATTACCTGCAGACATGTTAGTCTTAGACATGCACGAGCATGATGTAATTATTGGTATGGATTGGCTCGCAGCTTATAGAGCCATGATTGATTTCGTCGGTGGGAGCATTGTTTTTGCCATTCCGGGGCAAGAGATGTTTGTAGTGGCGATGCCTCGCCCAGAGGGAGGTTCGACCGCTCATTTATATTACATTGAGGAGGATACCTCTAAGGAGGTTGTGATTCCGTTGGATTCGATCCCAGTTGTTAAGGAGTATTCCGATGTGTTTCAGGAGGTACCAGGCCTACCGCCCAGTCGTGAGATAGACTTCGTTATAGATTTATTGCCGGATACGAGACCTATAGCACGCGCACCGTACCGTATGGCTCCGGCAGAGATGCGAGAGCTACGAGATCAGATAGAGTAGCTATTAGGTCAGGGCTTCATTCGTAGGAGTACCTCATCTTGGGGCGCTCCAGTCTTATTTGTAAAGAAGAGAGATGGTTTACTGAGATTGTGTGTGGACTACCGGGACTTGAACAAGGTCACGATACGGAATAAGTATCCGTTGCCTCGAATCGATGATCTATTCGACCAGTTGAGGGGAGCAACTTTCTTTTCGAAGATAGATCTGAGGTCAGGGTACCATCAGTTACGGATTAGAGAGCAGGATGTTTCAAAGACTGCCTTCTTGTCGAGATATGGGTCCTATGAGTTCAGGGTGATGCCGTTCGGACTGATAAATGCCCCAGTCGGTTTCATGGACTTGATGAACCGAGTATTCAGAGAGTTCTTGGATCAATTCGTCATCGTCTTCATAGATGATATCTTGATATATTCACACTCCGAGGAGGAGCATACCGAACACTTGAGGCAGGTTCTTCAGAATCTACGAGAGCATCAGTTGTATGCTAAGTACGAGAAGTGTGGATTCTGGTTGCGAGAGGTACAATTCTTGGGCCATGTTGTTTCTGAGCAGGGGATAGAAGTTGACCTGAGCAAAGTGTCAGCGGTGAGGGAGTGGGGACAGCCCACGACGCCGACGGAAGTGCGTAGTTTCTTGGGGTTAGCCGGATACTACAGGAGATTCATTCGGGGATTCTCCAAAATAGCGGGTCCATTGACGAATCTGACTCGCAAGGGGGTACCATATGTTTGGGATGACGCTTGTCAGTTGGCTTTCGACGAGCTGAAGGACAAGCTTACTTCAGCACCAGTCCTTGCTTTACCGAAGCCGGGTGTAGAGTACCTGGTTTACACCGATGCGTCCTTACGGGGACTTGGGGGAGTACTTCAGCAGGAAGAGAAGGCTATAGCTTTTGCTTCCCGCAAGCTTAAGCCGCATGAGAAGAATTACCCCACCCACGACCTGGAGTTAGCAGCGGTCGTCTTTGGATTGAGAATTTGGAGGTACTACTTATTGGGCGAGAAATTCTGTTTGTTCACAGACCATAAGTCACTGCAGTACCTGTTCACTCAGCGAGAACTGAATATGCATCAGCGCAGGTGGTTAGAGTTTGTGAAAGATTACCAGTTCGATATAAAGTATCATCCGGGGAAGGCTAACGTAGTTGCTGATGCATTGAGCCGTAGACCGGTAGACGATGTAGCGGACATCTGGAAAGCAAAGTGGAAGGAGTTGGGTCACCAGGACGCAGTAGCACGTTCTTTCATATCCGTGATGGCAGTCACACCCGAGATTGTTACGAGGGTGATACAGGCACAGACCACAGACCCGTTTTGTCAGGAGCAGATTGTGCGACTTCTAGCCGAGGGTGCTGAGTCCTATTCTGTTAGTTCTGATGGAGGGTTAGGGTTTAATGGGAGATTAGTGGTTCCAGAAGGAGCGGATCTACGTCATGAAGTGATGACTCATTCTCATGGGTCCCGATTTGCAGTACATCCGGGAGGCGATAAGATGTACCAGGACATGAGACGACAGTACTGGTGGAGTGGGATGAAGAAGGACATCGCTGAGTTTGTGTCCAAGTGTTCTACTTGCCAGCTGGTGAAGGTGGACCACCAGAAACCGTCAGGATTGCTTCAGCCGTTGGAAGTACCCGCGTGGAAGTGGGAAAGTATTTCCATGGATTTCATTACAGGGTTGCCTACATCACAGCGGGGCCACGATTCTATCCGGGTGATTGTAGACCGTTTGACCGAGGTGGCTCATTTTCTGCCAGGGAGGACAGATTATACCACGGGACAGTATGCCCAGTTGTTCATCGCTGAGATTGTCAGATTACATGGGGTGCCCCTGAATATTGTGTCAGATAGAGACAAGATTTTTGTGTCACGTTTCTGGGAAAGCTTTCAGGAGGCTATGGGTACAGAGTTGAAACTGAGTTCAGCTTACCACCCACAGACAGATGGACGGACGGAGCGTACTAATCAGATGTTGGAAGATATGCTACGCATGTGTGTTCTCGATTTCGGAGGAGGTTGGGAGCCACACCTTCCACTGGTAGAGTTTGCTTATAATAACTCTTATCAGTTTATGATTGGCATGGCTCCATTTGAGGCTTTGTATGGCAGTCCTTGTCGTTCTCCAACTTGTTGGCTCGAGGTGGGGGACAACAAGTTGCTAAGACCAGAAGTGATTCAGGATACCTCCGCGAGGATTGAGATAATTAGGAGTCGTATTCGGGTAGCCCAAGACAGGCAGAAGAGCTACGCCGATGCGAAACGGTTCTTTCGGGAGTTTAATGTGGGGGATCAAGTGTTGTTGCGTGTATCTCCTATGAAGGGAGTGATGAGATTCGGGAAGAAGGGGAAGTTGGCTTCGAGGTACGTAGGACCGTTTCCCATCATCGAGAGGATTGGGCCGGTAGCATACAGGTTGGGATTGCCAGAACATTTACATCGCATTCACGATGTATTCCACATCTCGTCGTTGAGACGATATCTTCGGGATGATATGGCCCATACTCACATTGCGATAGATGATATTGAGTTACAGTCTGATAGCTCTTACGAGGAGAGACCAGTGGCTATTCTAGACTATAGTGAGAGGAGATTGAGGTCGAAAATAGTTCCACTTGTGAAAGTCCAGTGGGAGCATCATAATGTGGAGGAATCCACTTGGGAGTGTGAGGCAGATATGCGCGAGAGATATCCAGAGTTGTTTTTACCAGGTATGCCTTATTTTCTGAATTTCGGGACGAAATTCCGTTATTAGGGAGGAAGTATGTAATACCCCGTATTTTTATGCTATATTTAATATGGGGATTTATTAAATTTAATGTAATGGTTTATTTAATAAAAATTCGGAAATTAATTATGTTATAATAATTAACGTGACGAGAGTTAGTAATTATGGGAAACTTGTTGAATATTACTGATGAGCATAGTAATATATTATATTGGTCATATTGAAAGTCATAAGTGAATTAAATGACTATTTCGGAAATTTAAGTCGGGACGTGCCCGTGTCACGTCGGGACTAATTTTGTTAAATAAAAAGTGAATATTTTATAAGTTGTCCGTATGGTCGTTTTGAGTGCGCCAACGCGTCCGGAAGGGTCGAGATAGTCAGAAAGGTATACCCGAGGGGTTAGTTTGGGCCTCGGGGCGTTTTTAGGCCTAATTAGTGACCCGGGAGGGCATTTTGGTCATTTTACAAAATAGGGTAATTAAACCCACGAATTTTAGCAGCCTTTATCAGTTGGTTAGGTTAGCCATTTAGGGTTAGAACATTCAGAACCCTAGAACGGCCATTGGAGAGGAGAGGAGAGACCTTTCAAGGATATTCAAGGCCGAAACACCACCGTTTGCACCGTCGTCACCACCAACGCGTAGATCGCAAGGAGGGGAACGCAACCACACCATAATCAACAGGAAATCAGACTTCTGAAAATCCCAGGCAAGTGTTTAACTTGCGTATTTCGTTAGTGCAATGTTCATATTAGCTTAGGATTAATTAGGAATGTAATCCATGTAAGAAAACCCCAAATTTTGATAGGAAATTGCATGTAGAGAAGATTAAAACCTTATGCTGGAAACTTTTGATGATATAGATGTATTACCCACGAACTTTTGATGTTATATTAGGAAGAAATTCTGGAGAAAAACTGAATTGAATCATAGTTATGAAAACTTTAGGGTTCTTGATGTTTAGATGAGATTTGGGGTTGTTTAACCATGTTTAATGATGAATACACGCATGCTGAACGTTAAAAACATCTGGAATTATGTTATTATGTTAGTAGTAGAATTTGTGGGTCGATTAGTGTTGAAAAATATGGAATTTGATGAAGAATAGTGGTAGAACCCGTAACTGCAATTCTGCAGAATTTTACCCAGACCTGCTTGATCGATCGATCGAACATAGAGCATCGATCGGTCGAAGGTTCGATCGATCGAGCCCCAAGCTTCGATCGATCGACCCCTCCTGGCAGACTCTTATTTTCCTTGTCTAATTAGTTAAATTAAGTTTATCGTGAAATAATTCTTGGGCATATGTGATAAATCGATTTGGGAGACATTGAGGACCAGTAGGGTATATGAATAAATGTTGGAACCTTTAAGATTCATCGAAAATGGTATTTTTGGGATATTTACTTTAGGTTGGTAAATTTATGAATTTAAATGGGGAGGTGCGTAAGAGAGTTACGTTGGAATCTAATAAAGTCACTTACTGAATTTCAGAAATTGGGAAGATATAATCCATGAGTGTTAGGTAATAAGTGAGAAAACCCTTCGAGATAAGGTTAGGAATGAAACCTTATCCGTAATTCTTTAAGTGTGAAATTAAGAATAAACGGTATAATTACGGGTGAGGAGAAGAACCTATATTAATATGATATTCGTATATTTATATGATTGTGTGTACATATATTATATACATGTGAAAATCATACCCACGCTACTTGCTATCCCTGAGGTTTCCGCGCTGGGACAAGTCTTATCTCGATGGGACCTTTATGGGGGATATTGACTTGTATCCTAGAAGATAGATGTCCTTGGTACAGGCTATCGATGTGATAGTTCAGACGGTCGTAAGAGACGCCGGTATGTACCACCCTCTTAGAGACTTGGAATCTATGCTTCGCCTCAATATTGTTTGTGTATTCATGTTAATACAATTCGAGAGTGATTCCGAATGTATTCCGCTTAATATGAGTGATATGGGGCTTTGGATAGTAGAGTATGCACGGACCATAGTTTTATTCGGGGTGCTGTTATATATATATATTATACGAGTAGTTAATATATATATGAGATCATGTTATTTGAAACTGTCTACTGAGATTTGATAAGTAGGACATGGTTGTTGACTCAAATTATTAAATACTTGTTTTGAAAAAGTATAATATGTCACTGTAAAACTTTATGGATTTTATAAAGTTAAAATGGAGGACTTTGATTACTGTTTGGGAAATTTCTTTTAAAATGAAATCGTGAATTATAAATCTTGCGAGTAATCTAAGTTAAGTTAAATCTTTTAGAAAGACTAGTGCGTTAAATGATAAGTAATCGTGGGGAAGGTTAGTGCGATAGGTGTGCACATTAGAAGAGAGGTGAGTATTTTTCTCAAGAGAGTGACGTGCTAATATGTTATTGCATTGGCCTGTATCATTTTAAATACTTGCTAAACGTATTTTAAAATCAAACACACTTTCGGTCTCTGACCCGTTTCTTTTTCTCTCTCTCTCTCTTGTATATATATATGTATATTTTCAGGTGCCCAGCCACAGGGGCGTCTTGCTTAGGATCCCTTGAGAGGACCGTGCTGCAGCTTAGGTGGGAGTTGTAGGTCACTTGAGTAGACGGCTTCTTTTATTGACTCCACTTCTAGTACTCTCATTTATTGGGCACGTGTCGCCCTTTCCATTATTTATTTGTTATTAGGACATTTATATTTCAATCATTCCAGTATTGTTTCTTTGGGATTTATTCAGTATGGACTTGTAATTTTAGTTTTCATATGTTGGCATTCGATTGACGAATGTATTATATTATTTGGTTTATCGTGGTGTGATTCTTAATTGTAGAAATGTTGTTTTATATAAATAAATATTATTGTTTAATTAAAATTTGGAAGTTTGTATAAAAAAAAAATGTTTTTGACACTTAGCTTAATTATTTAGGGTGTTAAATTGGTAAATTTATTTTTATCGACAGTGATGCTGAGAATGAACCAACTATTAACCTTGATTTAATTTAATAAATGAGTGATCGCCCGGTATTTAATTAGGCGGGTTGTCACACTTAACTCATCCTAGTCAGTTGGTTATCAAATAATTGTATCTTTGTCAAGTTCTTTTGAGTGAACAATGGGTTTTCTAATGTCACAACGTGAACATGCTTAATAAAATCCTTGATAATCGACGCTAGCAAATAAAATATAACTTTGACTCACTTGATCTTCCATAACCTTCACAACTCCGCACTTTGCAAAGCGTCCTCAGGAATTACTACTTCAGCACGAAAGATAAGATACCATAAATCCTGCCCTTGTAGATAAGCTTCCATATAAAGCTTCAAATAGTTATAGATTCTTCCAACCAATTTATCTATAACAACATGAGAACCACCATTATCTACATTCATCTTGAAATAAGAATGCTATAACACCTCAGAAGTCAAGACATATTAATCAACATTCCCTGCATAATTTAATCTAACACTTGGTAGGCAACCAAGCTCTGGTATCATGAAAAGAAAAAAAGATCAAATTAAACAGTGAAATTAGAAAGCAAAAAATTCTTGACTCTAATATGGAGAAGAGAACAACTTTATTACTTATTAAAAGAACAGAGAATACATAATACTTGTTATTTATAGTGATAGAGTCAAACAAAAAGCTCAAATAAGGTATTCCGAATTCAACCTTAACTTTCTCCTAAAGTATTTCAATCAAAAACAAACTAAATCAACAAAACTCCTTAGATTGTAGTGTAGATTAATGACCAAATCATCTCTGACTAAGTCAATTCAGAGAGTGAAAAGTAAGGTGATAGGAATAGCAGGGATGCAGTAGATTATGATCGATAACTTGTTATAAAATAAAAGGAGAGAGAATTAAAAAAGAATATTATATTTTAATTTCATTAATATTTAAATACACAATTGGTATCACACTAATTTATCATACAAATTAACACATCTAAAAAAATCCTTATTTATGTAGAGTAGTAGTAAACATCCATTATTTTGTACCTTTTGTAACAATACACTCCTTTATTGGAGAAGACCTTGATCTATAATCATAGGAGGTCTAGTTATAATGTAATAAGCACTCTTAATCTTTTAAGTACTCGGGGGACCTGACGGCCTCAGTTTGACCATGTGTCATGGGAGGAGTTTTTATACTAGGTTTATGTATTATCTTTATTTGTTTTTAATTTTTCAAACTTGATGTAGTTACAACAGAGTGGGAAATGTTTAAACGTCCTAGAATTAGAATTGCAAACATGTCAGAAAATGGTATATATATATATATATATATATATAATGCTCTTGTGCGGACTAGTCCGCATTTTAAGAATGCGCACCGAACATGGGTCACGTAACGGTCCGCCTAGAAATTATAGCCTAAATTATAGGCACACTCTCTCTCTTTTTTGGGCTCACCGCCAGGTGACACTTGTCTGATCCGCATTCTTAAAATGAGGAATAGTCTACACAAGAGCAAGATTTTATATATATATATGCATGTATGAAATAAGTCTTTTGTATAACTAAGACCCTTAAACACCTCAATTATACTATTGGAAAAGCAAATAGAAAGGCAATTATCTATTGGTAGTGACAAAACGTTAATTTGCTACCGTAGATATATGCTAAAATGATTTGTTTTCTAAATAATGATTTTGTGCATCAATTTTGTGCACTGGGTTCACATAAAACTTGTATAATTAACTCTAAAATAAAATATGTATTTTTTAGTTAACTTTGCAAGTATTTTGTGCACCCGGTGCACAAAACTAGTGCATGTAGCACTACTCTTGTTTTTTTTACCCTTATTTTCTTGATTCTCAAATAATTGATTTTTATACATGATACTTTCTTCCTCCTACAGATCCAAGGTTGTCTACAGATAAATGCATTGCCAAAGATTGGCATCACCTTTATGCTTCGAACTCTGAAACCAATTTGGCAAGGGAAATAAATGATGATTGGGAAACGTTTTCGAGAGGTTTATCTAAAATATTTCCATGTCTTGACAAGAATGATTTGTTCGTAAATTCGTAAGTGAGAGAGGAAGAATTTACGGTGGTTAAAAATAGGAGGCCTAGGAAAAATTATTCATCTTTAAAGCCATCTCCTATTACGACTCGTTCTGGTCGTAAGGCGTAAAAAAAATAACTTTTGTGCTTTCAAAATGATTCAAGCACTTTTTGGAATATTAAAGGCGAAGGAAATTGTCCTTGTATTCGCAGACTTAAAAGGCTTATTCGTATCCATTCGATTAGTGTGCTGGCATTATTAGAACAAAATATTTATGATAATAAAATTGATGAGGTTGTCGAAATTTAAAGCTTGAGAGGGAGGGGGGAGGGATAATAATACTAATAATAATAAAATGTGCATTTTATGGAGAAATAATTGGAAGGTGGAGTTAGCTAATAATAGGGTTCAAACTCTTCCTCTTTGGTTGGGTAATAAATATTTTGTTAATCCTATTCTTTTCACGGCCATTTATGCGAAATGCCAAAAATAATAAATGTTGGAGTTATGGCAATAACTAGAGTTCTAATCCAGACTTGGTGAGATGAAATGGATAGTGGGAGGGGATTTCAACATTGTCGTAAAGAATGAGGAGAAAATAAGAGGGAATGGTGTGAATTGGGTGGGGTGGGGAGTTATGGATTTTAATATCTCTATGTTAAATGTTAGGCTCCAAGAAATCCAATTTAATGGTTATAGATTTACGGGGTGTAATAATCGAGATGGTAATGCTCGGATTTGGGCGAGGCTTGATAGAGTGGTGGGTAATTCGAAATGGATCAAGGAAAATTTCACAAGTTTGGTGGATCACATTCATAGGGATGATTCAGATCATAGTCCCCTTCTAAAAATCAAAGAGGAAATAAAAATTACTTTAAGACCTTTCAAATTTTTATTGTTTTGGACTAAAAGTGACCAATTTCTTCTTGTGGTGAAACAAGCGTGGAATTATGAAGTTAAAGGTAGACCTATCAATGTTTTTGTAGATAAACTTAAAAGGGTTAAGTTATTTCATAAGATTTGTTCGAGAAGTAAATTTGGTGACATTTTCCAAGCGGCACGAAAGGTAGAGGATGACGTGTTGGGTGTAGAAATGGAGTTTGACACGAATCCTTTAGTGGAAAATCGTAATAAATTCCACAAGATTCAAGCTGAGTATTTAAAAGCTTTAAAAATAGAGGAAGAATACTGGTAGCAAAAATCAAGAGTTAGATGGGCCAAAGATGGGGATGCCAACTCAAATGTTTTTCATGCCATAACGAAAAAGAAGAGGGTTGCGCTTAGTATAAACTGAATTCAAAACAATCAGGTTCAATGGGTGATGGATGAACTGGCATTGGAGACTGAGGTAGTAGGCTGGTTTTCTACACTATTATGCTCGGACAACCACATGTTGACGAACAGCAGTAGTAGCGATGCTCATGCAAATACCAGTAACAGTTCGGGTAGCTCCAGAACTGGTGATAAGCCGGTAACTAATATCCGAGACTGCATTCCCAAGTCAATACTAGTGAAAGATAATAGGCTGTTCAATGCCGTACCTGATCTAGAGGAAATTCATAAGGCTATTTGCGATATGAACAACGAAGGTGTAGCAGGTCCTAACGGGTTTAATGGTACGCTTTTTAAAACATGTTGACATGTTATTAAGGATGATCTGCATGAAGCTATTGGATTTTTTGGGGGTGGAACTTTTAATTAGTTGGACATCAACTAATGTGGTTTTAATTCCAAAAAATGAGAACCCAAAAAATTATGGAGAATTACGTCCTATTAGTCTTTATAACTTTTCGTCTAAAATTATTTCAAATTTTTTTTGCTAAAAGGACATTGACATATTCTTCCTAAAATTATTTCTCCAGCTCAATCCGATTTTTATCAAAGGTCAATCTAATTTGGAAAACGTTTTGCTTACTAAAGAAATGATGACAACTTTTACAAAGAAAATGAGGGGTTCCAATATTATTATAAAGGTTGATATGTCTAAAGCTTATGATAGGATGTCATGGTTGTTCATCACTAAAACTATTAGGAGTTTGGCTTCTTAGAAGCCGTGAACTACTTAATTTGGTGGTTGATTTCGAATTGCTGGTATTCGATAGTAGTTAATGGGAAGACTTGAGGTTTTTTTAAATCAAAAATGGGGTGCGACGAGGTGATCCACTCTCATTGGCTCTATTTGTGAAAGCTTCAGAAGTGCTTAATTGAGGGATTAAAAAACTGATGGAAAGTGGGAAAATGACTCATTTTGCACTTACAAGGGGATACACCATTATTTCTTCTATTTCTTTTACAAATGACACTCTTATATTTGCTAATGGGGATAGACGTTCTCTAAAGCACCTCATGGAATTTTAAAAACTTATAAAGTGGATTCTAGACAAGTGGTAAATTGCAATAAAATCGTCTTTTTACCTTCCAAGAACTGAGACATATGGCACGAAGAAAGTAGTTGAAGATGCCACCAAATTCAAATGCAAATATCTCCCAATTATTTATTTAGGGATTCCTTCATTCTCACGCAAGAAAAAGAAAGCTTATTTCTCATCATATATAGACATGTTGGTTGGGAAACAAAATTATTGAAATCATCAATGTATCTCTCAAGCGGGTAGAGTGACTCTTATCAAATCAGTTGTGAAATTCATGCATCTTCATCTCCTGTAAACGATCAATCCATCGGTAAATGTTCTCAATCATATAAATAATCTGCTTGCTCGATTTCTATGGGGAAAATAAGCTGAGAAGAAGAATTTCAATGGATGAATTGGCATGATATATGCAAAAAAAAAAAAGAATGTGGGTTAAATCTAAGATCCATGATTGACTTATCATTTTCTTGTGTTCATAATTTGTGGTGAATTTTTTTTAATTATAATTCTTTATAGTCCAGTTTCATGCATGCCAAATATAAAAAATTGGAGTCTCAAAATTTTAGAGCGACAATTTTGCTATCATCACAGGTGTGGAGAAGAATGCAAAATATTTGGGTGCAATTTTCGAAAAAAAAATATTTTATTTCGGAAAATGGGCATTGACAAAAGTTGGATGTTTCACATTTAAATCAACTTGGCATTTGGTGAGAGATATAGGTTGTATCCAACGCTCTTTTTCTCTAATATGGAATAAGAGGATTCCTAAAAAAAAAATCAGTTTTCATATGGCGGCTACTGCATAAGGGAATTGACATAGATGAGTATACTATATTACTCCATGTACCGATTGTATCTAAATGTAGATGTTGTAAGGTGGCTTGTGAGGAGGATAAAGATCATCTATTTTGGGGTAATTCAATTGTCGAATCTATTAGAAGATGTTTTGTTAACATTCTCGGGTGGAGGTACAATTCTTCAAATTTTAATGGCAACTTGATGAATTGGTGGATTAATTCTGAAGGTGACAAAATTAGAGGTATTCTTTGTCCGATTATTCCCACTTTCATTTGTTGGTATTTATGGTGTGCTCGGAACAAAAGCATGTATGCGGAAGTGCCAATTAAGGAATCTTTTATTCTCATTTAGATTTCTGGTGAGATTAAAATTGCTTTTAGAAATTTTCATTTCCAAAGACCAAAAACTAAATATTGTATTGATATTTTAGAGCATTTTTCTCTTTTAGGTGCTCACATTGCACATATTTGATGTAGCAACCGATGGGGGGCTTTTCCTCACCTATGCTTTCAAATAAATTCATGGGACTCAATCCTATTTTTAAAAAAAATACATGTTGTATTCCAAATTTAAATTTGTTTACTTAACAATAATAATTATTTTATCCATGTACGTAATAGGTGCTAGACAACAAATTTTCAAATTGTATACTAACAAATTGTAGGTATATCAAACATTTTAGGGGTCAATTGAATTTTGGCCGTAATTAGTTTGGTTCGTTTGGAGATTAGCCCCAATGAAAAATAATTATAGGATTAATCCTCATTTCTTAGTCTTAACAAAACTTTTTGACTTTTTCTTTTATATTTTTAGCAACACATTTTTTAAAAAATATCGATAAAAAGTGAAAAGTAAAAATTAATCATATAATAATTTTAATTGTAGATTAATCTCCGAATGAAAAAAACTAATTGGAGCACAAATTCAAATAACCCTTTTTTTAACTACTACTACTTAGTACTACGTAAATTACGTGTTGTCATATTTTGTAGTATTGTCTCAACCATTTCCATGGACTTGTTCTTGTTTTGTAGGCAATAATATGAATTCATAAAACCGCTATTGAATGTTCCTCCGGTGTTTGACCCGTTAATCAAATCATTCCAAAACCGTTGTCCTTTTCTTTCCCTGTCCACATTTTCGGCCCCGCTTTAACGAAACTTTCAACCAAATCAGCTCTTTTTTGGTTCCATATATAGATCACTTCAATTGAACTAATCATTCCACCGTCTAGTGTTGCATGTAACACACCTCAGCCCCTCTCTCCCTACACACGCACATATATATATAGCTAACAAAATTAGACCCACTTGAAGAAAAAATGATAGATATTGAAGAGTTTCTGTCAGCTTTCTCTCTCATCTCTCTTGTTCTATACTTCGTAGAAAGCCTTAAGAAAATTTCTCTCATGTCCTTAAGATTAGTTTCCCCAACAACACCTTCTTCTTCTACTAATTTACTCAAAAGATTAGGTTTTGGGTCAGAAGTAAAAAATGAGATTTTTGAAATGGAAAAGGCTGGTGAGGTTAAGAAGGTTAGTAAGTTAAGAAAAAATCCTATGATGAAATTGGTTGTACCTGCATATAATCCGGGTTTTGAATTTGGTGAAATGGAGAGGAAATTTGAGGAGGAGGAATTTGAAGTTGAAGGGAGAGGTTATTTTCTTGCAAGTAAAAAGGGTAAGAGAGATGTAATGGAGGATGGTTATGGAGTTACGCTTGATATCTTTGGGGACCCTAAACAAGTAGGTTATACTAACTTTTCTCTCGATGATAATTTATGCATAGTTAAAGTTGAATTCTCCATGCTAAAAAATCTGTTTATTGGCTTAAGGATTATTTGATTGTATGTATTTTTTTAAACTTATCTGTCTTTGATTGTTGAATACAAGCTATTTTGCCATGCTATTATTATTTTGACTTTTATTTTGCCAAGCTATTTTGGGCATTAAACATTTAGCAATGAACTTTGTCTAGGGGTGGTAAACGAACGGATACGGATCGGATACCATGTTTTTCATATCCGTATCCGCTATCTGAATGTACTATCCATATCCGTATCCGTATCCGCCCGGATAGTTAAAACAACTATCCATATCCGTATCCGCTCGGATACCTCGGATTCGGATAATATCCGTATCCGTTTACATTATTTAGCCATCGCAAAAAATAACTATTAAAATATCCAATCCAATCCAATCCAAATAAATATATAACAAAATTACTGCCTCCTAACATTGACAATTATGGATTTCATAATAATAGTATCAATCCATAATGATAATATGGTTAAAGCCATCCATATAAGCTTAAAGAAATTCAAAGAAAGATACCATTCGCATTCCATGACAGTAAGAATAAATATGGACCTTTTAGATTAAATCAAATTTATTGAGAATGATAACCTCATGGACCTTTTGTTTTCAAAACATACTGATATTTTTATTTTAATAAGTAAATATTTTTATTTTGTATATAATATACCTGCTGTTAACTTCAGTTCTCATCACAATCAAAACCATCTCTTTACTTTTCTGTTTCTCTTTTACATTCTATTATGTTTCTCTCTTATATTATTTTCTGTTTCTCTCTTACAATTATTTATAATTAAGGAAACTAATGAACAACCACATGAGGGTTTTTTTTCTCTTGTTTTGTACAAAAGAGAAATGAAATGAAGTTAGTATTATTTTGTTTTGAGTGGAGTATATGTTCTTAAGTGTGTGTATGCTGTGTGTGATAGGGTGTATTGTAACTTTAGTATAACTCCATGATAATATACCCAATAAAATAATAATACATGACATTTTATAACATACCCAATAAAATAATAACTTTAGGGCTTTTTTGTTTTGAGCGGAGTATATGTTTATTTTGTTTCAGGTAATAAACGATTAAGTATTTTTTAATATCATTTTATTAGTAATACTAATACTAATATTATTAGTAATATTTTAAACATATGTTTAACGGATACGGATATCCGGTAAAACGGATATCCGATAAAATGGATACTCCGCATCGGATACGGATTATCCGTGTCGGATACTAGTACTATCCGTATCCGTATCCATTTTCTCGGATATTTTTATAGAGTATCCATATTCGTATCCATTTTCATATTTTCGGATAAATATCCACAAATTCGGATTCGGATATCGGACGGATGCGAATTTTCGAATATCCGTTTACAGCCCTAACTTTGTCACATATTGTTGAATGTTGAATTTTACTCATATTGAAAGCTAAAGACAAACACAAAATATTATATCATAGTGTTGATTTAGTTTCAATTCAACGTTAATAAGCCAACATAAAACCTTCTGAGTAGGGGATAATTTAATCTTTTCAATCTATCTTTTTCTTCTAGCTTGAGTTTATAGACGGCGAAAGTCCAATAGGGTTCTGCTCGTATCTTATACAATTAACGTTTTAAATTTAGAATTTGAAAAAGTGTTCAAGTTAAAATATTAGCAAAATATGTTGAAACATTTGAACATTTATTGAGTAACATGATACTATGATATTAGCTGAAGATTTTTTCTCAATCCCCACTATGTAGAATTGAGTATTGTCTCTACAGTTCCGTGGTTAAAAATAAATCGCCTAATATACATAACTTGTTTCTTTAGGGTATTCATTTTTTAACTTTTATATAAAAAAGTAACTATACTATTGTTTTATAAACAAATGTATTAGATACCAAAAAAATGTATGTTTATTTTTCCTTCCACACATAGGGTAGTTTTCCTTCTCAAATTATATAGCATCTAAAATGTACGTTTCACATGTGTTTATTTCGGAGCAACTCTAAGCATGTGCTAGATGTTCGAACCCAAAGGGCGTCTGGCTGATTTTTTAAACTTATATATCTAGGGACCATACTTTTATATGAATGCACGAAAAAATGGACATGTTTTGAAATATATGCCGAAGATTTTGTCAATTTTTATCTATTTCAAAAACCGCCCTAGTACGGTGCGCAAGATAATAGTTATGTCATGCACATTCATATTGTACTGGGCCAAGATAAAACACATAAAATACCCTGGACTGCATCCATAATTTAAAGAAGCCATGCTTAAAAACAAAAACAAACATAAATGTGTATGGTTTAATATATTATCTTTGCTTTTATGTATTATAGGCATTCAGCCTTTGAGGATTAAATGCCATTATTGTTATTTTCTTCTTCAGGCATTTTTTTCCGTTATTGACGGGCATGGAGGCCGTGCAGCAGCTGATTACGTAGCTGAAAATTTGGGGAAAAACATTCTGAAAGAACTTAAACGTGTTGGGAAAACCATAGAAAAAGCGCAAGTAGAAACAGTCTTCAAAGGAGGATATTCTGTCACAGATAAAGAATTTCTTGCTCAGGTAAAAGTTTTAATTTTTCTTCTATACCATGTATGCAGTGAAAGATATTTGAACCAGAACCAAATGGACCAAGTCTTAACGTATGCAATATGTTACTTTTTAAGAAATGTGCACTTTGACATTCCATGTGAAAATTTAGTGGCTGATTTTTGTTTAACACGTTGTATTTCTATTGCCAACATATATAAGTTTTTCACGTTGGGTTGGGGGGATGGTTTGGAATTTGTGGAATGAGTCAAAAAGATGATTTAAATAGGTTGGCCAACTATAACTCATCCAAAACGTAACAAGGGAGTGAGTCTAACACAGATGTGAGTATAATGACAAAACATTAGACACATGCAAATGTTATTAAGGGTTGTGTTGGATGGGAATGAGTGGAAAGAATCTGGAAGTAAATAGCCCGTCATGAAAATTTCTGAAGGTAAGTTTTGTACTTGTCCTTAGAGTTTTTTTGGACAATAAAAACAAGAGATATTAATTGGATAAATCTCCATACGAAAGGGCCATGAGGGCATGATTAGTAATTTAGAGTCAGAGGAGTAGAAAATTGGTGACCTTTTTCGCCAACCAATGGAAAACATTGTTTCAGGGCCGGCCCGGATAAGCGCCAAATGCATGAAAAAATTATATATATTTTTTTTTTATCAAAGCAAGATAAACATTATTATATTAAATACTAATACAGTCGTACAAGTTTGATTACATATTGTGCTTCTACTGCTACTTATGTTACACATATCCTTCAACAAAATTGGACACCTATATTCAAGGGCACTAGTATAGTAGTTCTTTTATTCGAAATTAATAGTGATGTTTTCTTTTCTAAGATATCCTAAATTAATAATCCATTGTCTTTTTATTGATGTAATTTATAAATCAAATAAGGATTATTAATTGGGGGCATACAAGTGTCCCTTTCAATTTGTATCTCGTTTATTCTATTATAAATTGCAATTTACAGCCCCTGATAACCCATGATTATGCTTTTACATTGCTTCTATTTCCTATAATTTTGCTATTAGTCAGTCCACGTTCGTTTTGTAGCCAGTCCAAGTGTCCCTTTCATTAATGCATTTATTTATAGATTTGACTATCTAAAAATATATCCCTTCTCCTTGCCTACAAGTACAAGTTATCTAGATTTTTTTTGCATACTAGTTATTAGCCATTTACACTTCAAAGGTTTTATTTTTAAAAAAATCTCAACGAGCAAAGAATATTAAAATAGGAAAATGTTAATATGTTGGAACTTTGTTCCTACTATTTTTAGGTTCTAAATGTGTATCCTTAGGATACATGTTATGAAGACCCATTAAAATAATGAAAAAAGACGAACGATGAGTGGGCCCTCCTCCATGGTGTGCAAACCTAACAACCCTAAATATAATGATTCGAGTGGGCTATTTGTAAATCGATACAACCCGCATACAAGATATTTAAAGAATTACAAAGGAAAAAGAAGCCCTAAAAGCCTAACTTCATCGGATCAATATTGGCATCTTTTAGTGCTTTTCCCTTTTCCACTAATTTAATGTCAGAAGCATTTTTTGAGATTTAACATTCATTATATAGGCTTCGCGAATTATAATAACATGCATGCTCACAAACCCTAACCAACAACATCACTTATCTTCTATTTTCCTCTCTCTCACCTTTCCTAACTGCTACACCTCAGTCTTCCCATTCCTCTCCAATCTCTCACATCCAACTACCTCTTCGGCTTTCCATCACCAGCGATCAAAGCCCACTGAAACTACCTTATCCTTCTAATGGCTTATCCTTTCGTCGGCACCTTCTCTCTCTCTCTCTCTCTCTCTCTCTCTCACACACACACACACACACACACATATATATATATATATATATATATATATATATAATGGTCTTTTGCAGACTGTCCCGCATTTTAACAGCACGGAACGGACATATGTCGCGTGACTGTGAGTCTAAAAATTATTGCATAAATTATAGGCGCTCTCTCTCTGTTTTTTGGGCTCACCGTCAGGTGACACATGTCCAGCTCGCTCTGTAAAAATGCGGGACAGTTCGCACAAGAGTAGCACTATATATATATACATATATATATATATATATATGAGGTTCAAAGTCTAAACAAGTAAATTCGTTTTCACGATTCAATTTCATGTTTTACACATTTTCTATATCTTACTTAGAGAATTATATATTTTATTTTGTGAGTAAATTAGTGTTTAATAAGTGTTGTATGTCTTAATGAAGCTTAAATAGTAAAAGCGAATAAAGATATTATTCGAATCCAGAAATCCGAGACGATGCGAATAAGGATAGTTGTAATTATTATTCGGACGAATACGAATACGGATACAGATATATAGTGAATTTTCAAATGGATACGGATATGGATACCATGATATGTGCTCTGAATCCGTCCTTTTTACACCCTTACTCCCTCTGCATCATCCAAAATATATCGTGGAGAACCCGCTTCCAAATATGTCTATGTCCCTTCCAGCCCTTCAGGGGATGCCAAGACTCTAGCAATGCTCGCTTCGAATTAGGCATCACCCACGTAATCCCGCTAAGGGCAAAGAAGACCTCCAAAAGACACCTAGTCACCCAACAATGCAACAGAAGGTGATTCGTCGTCTCTTCAGCCTCCTATCATAACCAACACCGACTATCCATTAGACGTTTCCTCTTCTGTAAACCCTCCGCAGTCCCGACAAAGAACAAGTCTGTCGGAGGCGCCTTAGCTCTCCAAATATCCCTCCAAGGAAAGCTACCATTCTCGTTTTACTTTTCTCTCAAAACAGAGTAATCTTTCACCATAAACATTCCCCTCCTTCCTGACCCCCCACTCATAACGTCTTCCCCTCTCAAAGGGGAAGACGCCATAGCCAACTAGTCGAAGATTGTCATATTATATGCATTTATAGTTCTAGAACAATGTAAGAATTCATAAACTAAAAAGTAGAATGTTTTGGACAACACAATAAATCCAACTACCTACGAGGGCCTCTAGATTTTTTTTATGCATATAGGATTTTTGTTATTTTAGCTCGTTAAATAATTTGGTATTTTTAGATTCCCTCTACATGGTCATTGATTAGATTAAGTTGACACATCTGCATCAACCCACTTGTACCATATACATCATTTTTTTTATGCGAGAGTAACTCTAAATAATGTATAAAATATGTCTAAATACCGAATTAAAGTTAAAATGATCTATAAAATTGGAATAAAATGCTTACATTGTTTTATGGTTTGAATATGTGATGTTATGTTAATAAAATTTGTACAGGGTGTTAGTGGTGGGGCATGTGCAGCTAGTGTACTATTGAAAGATGGAGAAGTACATGTAGCAAATGTGGGAGATTGTAGAGTTGTTTTGTGTAGGAATGGAAAAGCTTTCACCTTGACAGATGATCATCGACTCACTAGGGAAGACGAACGTTCCCGTATAGACAACACTGTAAGCTTTTATCCCTTCTACTCACTATTGTATTGATTAGTGTCTGAATTCTACTAATTACTAGTCAGTACCTTGTGCGATTCACAAATGTTATTTATGTGAAACTTGATAGTTATGTGGTGCAACCAATAAAATTTAAAGTCAAAAATATATTTTTCAGTTAAAACTACGTTGAGTTTAAATTTATTGTGTTTTGTATATAAAACAAATTGTTAGAATTGTCATTCACAATTTTTTATAGAAAAAACAGACATATCCAAGTACTTTTTAAAATGTTTGAATAAATAACTACCTTAGCAACAAAGCATTTTAGATCTAAGGTAATAATTTTCAATATGTTCATGATTAAGCATAAATTTTCAATACCATATGACAGTTCTTTAAAGGCTTATTGTTTTTAATGGGGTTGTCTAATTTTGCCAGGGTGGTTACATTCATTGTCGCAATGGAGTATGGAGAGTAAATGGATCGCTAGCCGTATCTAGAGCAATAGGAGACCTGCATTTAAAAGAGTGGGTCATTTCTGAGCCAGAAATCAAAAGTGTACCATTAACTTCAGATTGCCAATTTCTCATATTGGCTTCAGATGGGTTATGGGACAAGGTACAAAAAAATATATAATGGGTGCAAAATAAGCAATCATATTATGCATGCCTAAAAACTAAAGTCATGATATAAGTTTTAGAATCCGTGAGACTAGTTTGATTAAAAAGTAATGAATTTAGAGTAAGGAAATTAAAGTTTGGAATATTAGCAAATCAAACGGTTATATAGCATTTTACCTCAAGCTCTTGTTTATTTAGCTATTTTGAAATTAGCCACCGCTATTTTCACTTCTTGGACTTTGACATCCAAAAATGTAATAAATTTTGATGAGGTGTTGTGAAAGATGACCATAAAAAGTGCATATATGATGCTTTTGAGGGTCAAAGTTCAAAGATTTAAAATATTTGGGTTAAAGTCAAAATATAAAAGTAATTGAGTTTCAAAGGTCAAACGAACTTTTTTCTAATTTCAAGGTTTCTGAAAACTGGTAGAAAAAATCAGAATTTTGAAACCATTGGTGTCGTAAAAATTATCAGTGAATAACCATTTAGGGTCCGTTTGGCTATCCTTATTTGTCATAATAAATAGCAAATACGTTGACGAATGGGGTATTTACTAATAATTTGGTGTGTTTGATACAAAAGTTTGCCTACAAGTTATTTGCCAACGTAGAATACCTCATATGCATAAGGTGTTGACAAACTTTGCTTACGTATTTGATTGAGAGATATTTGTCAACAAATTTGTTAACTCCTTAAAAGCTTTTAATATTTTAAAAAACAATTTAAAAACTCTTTTAAATAATTAAAAAAAACTGTTATGAATAATTAAAAACTGTTTTGTAATTTTTTAAAACTGTTTTTATTATTACAAAAAATTGTTAAGAAAATATTTTTTTTAAAACCATATTATAAAAATATTGTAAAAACTCTTTTTAACATTTTTAAAAACTGTTTTGAATATTTTATAAAAAATGTTTTAAACTTTTAAAAAACAATTTTAAAAACTATTTTAAATAGTTAAAAAAAACTGTTTAGTAATTTTTTAAATACAGTTTTTAATAATATAAAAAATTATTAAGAAAATGTTTTACAAAAATTGTTTTAAACCGTTTTTAATGTAAAAATTGTAAAACTATTTTAAACTGCTTTTAATGTAAAAAACTATTTTTTCATAACGTAAAAACTGTTTTTTCATAACATTTTTAAAAACTGTTTTTTTAATAAATAATTTTTTTAAATAAACTGTTTTTTCGTAACATTTTTTTGTAACGTAAAAACTGTTTTTTCGTAACATTTTTTTAACAATTTTAAAAACTGTAAAAATTGTGTTTTTGGAACATTTATGATCATTTTTAACAACAGTAAAACTGTTTTTAATAATAAAATCATGGCGGAAGAAGAAAAGTAAAAAACCATTCTTTAGTTTTTTTAACAAATAATTTTTGGGTAAAAAAAGCATTTTTTATATATAGTTTGTTACATTTTTTAATAAATAAACACGGGAAGTAAAAAGAAAAGAATTTTTTTTATTAAATAAAAATTGGGATGAAAATTAAAATAAAAAATATATTTTTTTAATTATATATGAGAACATGGACGAAAATGTATTATTAAAATATTTTGCCTAAAAAACATGTTTTACCTCATTTGGAGTTTGATAGCCTAATGTGAGAAAAAATATACTTGTCTTGACAAGAATTAAATAGGTAAAAGTCATGCCAACTCTTTTGTCCAACGTCAATGAAACGGACCCTTAGAAAATTTATATTCTCAGATTTTAGTTGTAGTATAAAAAATTGAGTATATTTTATTGGTTTATTATTACTATTGTTATGCATGATCCTATAACTTAACAATGTACACTTTCTGATTATTATTATTATTATTATTATTATTATTATTATTATTATTATTATTATTATTATTATTATTATCCATGAACCTATAAACTATTACAGTATTTGGCATAAAGCAGGTAAATGAACAAGAAGCAGTTGATGTGGTTGTAAAACACAATAATTCAGTAGAGACTTGCAAAAAGCTTGTAGATATATCTTCTAACAGAGGCAATAAGGATGACATTACTGTCATGGTCATCAATCTTCATAAATTCATAGAAGACAACATGGAGAATCATCTGAAAATATAGAAAGTTGGTTATTGATTAACATGTCATGTTATTTATTGTGAAGTTATTTGTTCATTTTTTTTATTCATTTGTCTTATGATGTATGTACACACCTATAAAGAAACAGCAGGTTTATTTGTCTTGTGATGTATGTACACACTTATAAAGAAACAATAGGTTTTTACGGTCTAGTCGTTTGACTAAACATTTTGGACAAAAAAATCGGTGAAACAAATTTTAAATGATTAGGTCCAACATATAAATACTGCCAATCTAAAAAAATCATAAACCTAATCGGCTATTGGAGGTTTCTCTGCAATTAACCACTATTCTCCGAAATCGAAAATAACATGAATCTTGATGCTTTTTTCGTCTGTCCAATAATCTATTACAGTGTTTTTAATCGATTCTACCTGTATCACTTGGCTCTATCATTTGTAAGTTTATCCTTATCAGCAGTTAGTTTTTTTATTTTCGATCGATTACAATAAGTCAACGTACTTTGTTTTGATTCAAGAGACTCATTGTAATTTCATAATTCATGTGATTGAATAGCTTTTTATATGTTTTATATGTATATGTTTTGATTTTGTGTTTTTTATGCATTTATGTTTGGATTCTTCATATATAAGTTATATTTATCAATATTTGTAATTGTTAGTTGAATGTGCTGAATGAATATTATTGATATTTCATTCTAATTTTAAGAGTACTTGATTTTGAGTTAGTATTGAATCACTTATTGATATAGGCCCGCGTCAGCGGAACTAACCAGTTCGACATCAGTTTTAAAACACGTAGTGTTTATAAAGCAGACGTGATTGTTTTTTTGAAAATATGCGTCTACTTTATTTCTTCATGTTTATGTTTTTAAATAGTGCCTGTAATTTTATATTCATTATATATAAACATTTTGATATTTCATGCAGTAAATTATTCACACATTTTAGAATTGTTGACCCTGAAAGAAATGTTTTTCGTCTCTCTTTTACTGTAGGACATTATGGAAAGTAGTGTAATAGCAAGGTGTTGTTCACTACACCAAAATGATCAAATTGGTACCCTTTAGGTGGCTAGTCTTATCACGTTCATTGATCATGACAAAAAAACACACATTTTTTATCACGGTCAATGATCGTGACAAGGCCGTGCCAAATGCTTGTCACGGTCAATGACCGTGACAAGTTCGTGACAAGTACAGTTGTCACGGACTTATCACCGTCCATGACCGTGACATGTCCGTGACAATTCTGCCAGTAAAAAAAACCCCTCTTCTTTTTTTCCCACCGATTCTATTCCCTCCATTTCTCTCTCTCTAGCAGCTGCTCACTCTCTCTCTCTACAACTTTGGTATATTTTCTCTCTCTATTTCTCCTACATTTATGTATATGTGTATGTATATGTGCGTGTGTGTATATATATGTGTGTGTAAATGTGTGTGTGGTGTATATATGCGTGTGTGGGGGGTGGGGGTAGGGGTGGCCGTGGGCCGGCCTGGGCAGGCTCGGGCCGAGCTTGAAAAATTAAGTGCTATCCCAAGCCCGATCGGGCCCAAATCGAGCCATATTATGTAATCCCAAGCCCGTTCAGATTTGAAAACTCTTTACCCACGCTCGCCCGATCGGGCCTTATTATGTTAGTTAAAAGATTTTTTTTAAATTAAAATACCTATTTTTTTATTTAAAGACCATTTTTTTAAATTAAAAATATGTTTTAAACTCCATATATTACAAAGTCCATATATAAAGTTTCTCACTCTACATGAAAAGACTTGGTATACGTTTTTATATTTATAAAAGTCCCCCCCCCCCCCCCCCCCCGCACATATATATATATATATATATATATATATATATAGGAGAAGGCTCACCTACGTCATGCTCTATACATCATCCATGCATCACGCTTAATTATAGGCTCTCAAAAACTTTTTTTTTAAAATTTTATATTTTTTCCTTGAAATTAACCTTCAAATCAACCCATATGCAAAAAATTAGGTCAAAATACATTTTGTAACTATTTTTAAAAAATCCATAAAAAACTGCTAAAATTACCTTATTTATAAGGGTCTGCGCCAGCAGTTTTTTGTGGATTTTTTAAAAATAGCTACAAAATGTATTTTGACCTAATTTTTTGCATATGGGTTGATTTGAAGGTTAGTTTCAAGGAAAAAATATAAAATTTGAAAAAAACGTTTTCTAGGGCCGAGAATTACGTGTGATATACGGTGTGATGTATAGTGCATGATGTAGGTGAGCCTTCCTCTCTCTCTCTCTCTCTCTCTATATATATATATATATATATATATATATATATATATTCGGGCTCATCGGGCGTAAGAACTCATGCCCAAGCCCGCCCGAAAAAAAATCGGGCCTATAAAATTTTACCAAGCCCGCTTTGCGGGCCTATTAACCTTACCCAAGCCCTATTTTTTTATTGGGTGGGTTGGGCGGGCTTGGTAGGCCTCGGGCCTATGGCCACCCCTAGTGGGTGGTGGGGGAGGCAGTAGGGCTGGGGGGAGGGGAAGGGGGGGTGTATGTGCATGTGTGTGTTTGTTTGTGTGTGTTTATATGCGTGTGTGTGTATATGTGTGCGTGTGTGTATATATGTGTGTGTGTGCGTGTGGTTGGCAGGGGTATCGAGAGGGGGGGGGGGGGGGAGGGGGAGGGGATGTATATGTTCATGTGTGTGTATATGTGCGTGTGTATTTTTTTAATTAAATTTTTATTGGTTTATTAGATATTGCCCCTCATATTGTAGTGCCCCTTGTAAAATAATTAATTGATTTAATATTGATTGGTTGTTAATTTTTTTTGTAAATTAATAATTAGTGCCCCTTTCATATGCATGTAGGATTGCCCCTCATTGTAAATTAGTAAATTAATAATTATCTACTTTAATTGTTAGTTTAACTGATGAAAAGAATTAATTGAGTAGATGAATTAGAAGGAGTACGGGATACACATTTGTTGTTGCCATTGTGGTTGGCTTATAGTGGATCGATGTTGGGTTGGTTAATTTTAAAAGTGGCATGACCACTGGATTATTGTCTATATGGAGGTGAAATTTTTCAACTTTTTTTGAAAATTACTTTGTATAATGAACAATATATATATATATATAGAGAGAGAGAGAGAGAGTATAATAATTAAATGAAACATACTTCAAATTACATATAGTGCGCATATATACTAGCCTTCTAGTTCTTATACGTACGCATTCAATAGATCTTAGACCCGTTCGAGAGTCATTGCCCCTTGTAATGAGATCTTTCGAATTGCCCCGTTTGGATTGTTTGGGACTGCATACTTTTTGTATAATAATATCCTTAGTGGCTTAAAGTTGTTACTTTTGGAGGAAGTTCTGCAGTCGTATCCTAATGTTCTCTGGGTACATACTAGAATTATAAGTGTAACTGTAATTTTAATTGATCAATTGAAATAACACTCACACTTGCCAATCTACGTCGTGTATTTGGAGAACTATGGGGATATGCTGCCGAATTTTTCTCAAATCGTAACAATGTGAATGAGCTGTTAAGTATATTACAGAAAAATGCGATCTTGAATGGGATAGGACCACTCACCCTTTAGAGGAGATGGAGGAAATCAAAATTTATATTATAAATTGAATTTGAATTTGAAATTTAAAAATCGAATATAAATAAGACATAATTATACGAAACATACTATAAATCTAAGTTTTGTTTATACTAATCCACGAATATACCCTTCTTACCTTTAATAGGTGATTAGTTGTGGTAGCTGTGATGGGATATCCGAAATACAAAGGGTGGATGGGTGAGACAAAAAGAATGGGGGATGTGTGAAATACGAGGTGCTAATGAATTTGTGAAATACGAAAAGAGATGTCATAATGATGAAGATTTTATGCGTCTGTGTGCTAGGTGTAAGAATGGTAAGGTGTTTGAGTGAAAAATAGTTGAACTACATTTGTTAAGATCGGGTATGCAAGACAGTTATCGATTTTGGAGTTTTCACGGTGAATTAAAAGTTCATTTTGTCCCCGAACAACCTTCACAACAACCTTCAAAGTTTGATATTCCAAAGTTTAACAAAACCATCATCACTCCCACTAGCCAACAATGTTAGATCCTCTAGTGATAAGTCCATGGACCACACCCGCCTCTCATGCTCCCTCATTTTCGTGAATACATGAGTTCTCGTAACATCCAATACCTAAATAAGTTTTAGACAAAAGGACTGGTTTTTCATATGCAAGTAATGGAAAGTTTAATAGTTCAGGTTCCTTTAGTTTAGATTGAAGGGAATTTTCATCTATTTATAATTAAAAAAAATTCACTATTTTTTTCGAAACATATAATTATAGCGTGTACATCTATTTTAGTATGCCCTAAGTTTTTCAAGTCTTCCTTAACTTTTAACTTATTTAAAGATAAGTATTTGTTCAAACTCTCCAAGAATGAATGATCTAACCAATTCCTTATAGGTTCGAGTGATGGTCGATGACTCAAAAATATGTTTGTGCGAATAAAAGATAAGTGTTTAGGCTACAAGAACACTGTTTATCCAACTCAAAAGGTAATAACCTAGAAAATTTGATCCATGTTATGATATATACACAATTCATATGCTCACACTTAACACATGTTATTCTTTCATGTAATTTTGTTTTAGATAGATTATTTTCAGTGATTACTAATATAGGTTGGTGTGTAAAGTCCTTGTTACAGAGTATCACAGTATCCTAACTAGGATCTATGTTTTATTTTGTGCCCTGCACTTTGGTCACAAGTAAAATACATATGCTTAATTAGTTCAGGACTATATATTTGCAACTACGGTGTAACAGTTAACTAGTAAATGCATTCAACTTTTGGATTCTATTGATCCTTGCCTTGTATCGTAAAAGACAAAATTACGATTCTTGCAAAAATGGTAGAAGTAACAGGTATTTACTTTTTAAGACCATCTCTAAGATATTGGTCTCTTTTTGGAACACTCCAAGGCATTAACCTTTCAAGATGATGATGGCATTTTGGAACTTTGAGCCATTGGGAAAAGTGATTTTTAGCCAAATTTCAATATAAAGTTTGGGTTATTTTCCCTAGAATTTTGAGTTCTAGACTGGGAAATTCCTCACTTGAAAGACATGATCGAATATTTTCTCTTCTTTTATTTTGACATTTTTTTATCGTGGGGCAGTTATCCGAGCTGACAATGAGAATCCCAGTAACACCTGGATTTTAGGGTATTTATGTTTTGATAAAACTCAAATTTGTGCTATTTTGCAAGTCAAAATGACTTCAACACTCGTAGATGGTTATTTCGGCTAATATCTACGTTATCTTTTTTATAATCTTCATGGCAGAATAATATTGTAGAATTCAGTTTTATCTTATTTCTTTGGGTGATTTTGACTTGAGCACCTTGCTAATGTTCGAATTTTAACATTAGTACTATTGTAATTATATTTTGGCCTTGAATACTTTTCATCACTAAATACTGTTGAGGAAATCACCTGATATTGCGGTTATCTTTGAGGTCATTCGATAACTCCTTGCAATTGCCTTTTGATATGAAATTATAATGTTTTGAATTTAAGTATGATGATGTATTTGGCGCAGTTATGCCTATATTATATTAAGAATGACAGAGTTATGATTTTTGTTTTCTCAAGATCCATTGTTGATTCTCTTTTTTCTCAGTAAAAATGTACGTGGGTAGATATTTACATCTTATTTCTATAATTCCACTAAATCTTTTCAGCAACCAAATGGAGTTTTACATAATGCAATTGGATTTGCGTCAATTCCGTTCTCTCACCTTTTGTTGATACGGATGATGGTTCTATGGCCACTTTTCACAATTTAAGGACATTAGCATTGGATCGCAACATCCCAATTGCCTCAATCACTGATATGGTCGGGTAAGCTCTTAAACAGTATGCAGTATAATTTCGATAAAAAGATAATATACAAAATAGTAAATAGAGGTTTGGTGAGCCATGACATATAAGGCTCTATTTATTGGAGATTTCTATGTCCTATTTGGTTGGGGTGAAAAGCTGGGTTGCCGTACATCGGCATCCATACCTTCTATATATGTTTCTTCACTACTTAATTTTAATAAGATTTAAATTGGTTCTTGCAATACTACCTTCTTTGTTTTTTCATATGAGAACAAAATATTGTTAAATTACTAAGTATAGGGAAATCATATTTTGCATAACTCATAAACTTCAATTCTAATAAGAGAAATCAATAAGTACAATAACTCTCACCATCTAACAATAGAGGGATGCAGTAACAATGAAAAGTCTTATTATGGTTATCTAAGAGAAATGATGGAAGTAATTATTTTCAAGGTTGAGCGTCAATTACCTAAATGTGAGGAATGTTATTGGATTCTTTTTAATGTGAAACACTACGAAAATATCTATGAATTTGTTTGATAAATTGGGTCTCTTTGAATATTGTTGAAGTTTTTTTTCTTAAACAGGGCAGATATTCTTATAAATTGAGGAAACTCTAACCAATTTTTTAAAATTGTTTACAATTATTTGTGTTATTTAAAAAATCTTTTCGACTTACATTATACATGACGTAATACTTTGGAAAAACTGAATTTTTTATGTTATGTTTTACGTTGCATTTGATATTTATATATGTTGTTTTGAACTTATGCAGGACCATTTAATTGGAGACATGTGAAAGGCATATTATTGTCAGATTAGAGGCATGTAGTTGAATTCTTGTATTATTTGTAGAGTATACAACCATTAACAATTCATTGTGGGGATTTTATGATGTGCGTGTAACGCCCCGCACTTTTATGGATGTTTAAATTACATAAGTGGGTGTGATTTAATAATTAGAGGAAATTACTGTGAATAGTAATTTTAGAGTTAATGAGTGTTAGATTATTACCTATGTGTAATGAGTGTTATATTATTACCGGTGTGTGTTACATCTACTTTTGGGACTAAGTAAATGAGTCCGAATATTTATATGTCCTGTCGCATTTGGGTAAAGCGACGAGAATTATTTCACGTTGAAGAAAACGCGTGTTGAGAAGTGTTGGGTCAGATTAGTGAAATTTACTTAAGTGACTCGGATGCATATTTTGAGTGCACGGTTGGTTTCAGAATGGCCAAGTTAGTAAGAATAGAGTACCCGGTGGTAGTATTTGAGTTTCGAGAACTTTTGGACTAGTAGGGACTCTCAATTGAGTAAACGAGTCATTTTTGGGTTTAATAAGGAGATAAACTCCTTTTATCTCTTATAAGGCACGAGAGAGAAAGAGAAGAAGGAAAAGGGAGAAAAGAAGAAGGAAAGAAAGGAAGATAGAGGAGAGAAAAGGGGATTTCCATTCAAACTCCGTGGGATTCGACTCGAGGTCGTCAGATTTCATCCATGATCCAAGTGTTTACTTGCTTTATTCAATTGAGTGTGTGTATCTCATATTATAGTTGGTAAACTATATGATATTTGTGTTGAAACCCTTGTGAGTCCTTGGAGAGGCTCTTTGCCCATTAATAAATGTATGTCTGGGGGTTTAATCCCTCTTCCATAAAATATATATATATATATATATATATATATATATATATATAATCGATGATTATATCAATTAAAGATTATGTGATAGCGTTCGGTATAACTTATATTATATCTAAATGATAGTTATGAGAATTCAGAGGATGGGTGAAAGAGAATAGTTAGGCAGGGTAGTTTAACTAGGTTGTTTAAAAAAATGTATACGACAGGTGTGCACTATTAGAGGAGGGGTGAGGTGTATCTCATGGGAGTGCGATACCAGTTTAAATATGGGAGATTCCATATTTTAAAAATATAGCATTTGATGCACTTGCTAAATATTTTCAAAACTCGGGCTCTGAACCGTTACTTTATTTTCCCTCTCTATTGATATATATACGTATATATTTTTTGGTGTCCAGTCACAAGGATTCCTGGATGATGAATCTTTCGAGTCAGACGTTGCTGCAGCAACAATGGATGCATGCAGGATTATTTTAGACGCCTCTCTCCTTGTGATCTAGATAGGAGGTATTGTAGTAACATTCGGGCTAATGGCCCAACTGTATCCATTTATTCGTTTACCGCATTTTAGATTGAGGCACTTCGATTTTGTTGTATTATATGTTGTACCGAGAGTTAGGTTATCTTATTTCGTTACAGTTATGTGTATATAAACTGTTGTGATTGTTTTTCTTATGTTTGGTTTTGTTAAAAGGATTAGTAAATTAAAATGTTGACGTCAAGCCGAATAGGTTGTTAGTAGTATTTTGGTTTTCTACAGTGATGCTAAGAATGAACCATATAAGATTCTTATTTTAATTTGGTATAGGATTGATCACCCGGTATTTTATTAGGCGGGGTGTCATAGTGTGCTTAATTTTTTATATTTTATTTTGTAATTAGGACAAAAAAGAGTCATGGATATGCATTTGATGAGGATGATAGGTCTTTAATGTGGACAACTTCCCAAGTGTCGAGAAATAGTGAATATCAAGATGATAATACTAAGAAGGTTGGTGAAAAATTTGTGAATTTCTTTTAGAAGTTAAGAAAACATAATTTTTGTATATAACCTTTATAAAATTGGATATATACTACACAAGAGGACTGAAAAGAATACGATTTAACAACACTCTTGATAATTTTCTTTATTGCATGATGCTTTGAAGAAATAAGACCATGATGGAATCTTATTCAGGCTTATATTGTATGATTTAGAACTTTTGAGGTGTCGATACAATTTCGTGAAAGTCAACGGAAGAACGATGTACATAGTGGGTATATCTAGTTATGATACATGTTGGAGGTCATTATTTTTTTTGTGAATAATGTAGATGGTGGGTATATCTATTTGTGTGCCTCTAATTTTTTTGATACGGACAAAAGACTTAGTTTGATGCATTTTAGATGTTTGTGACTTTGAATACAAAAAATTTCAAGGTTGTTTTTATGTTACTATAAATTTTGATTTGTGTTTTGATTTATTTTTCAACTATGACATTAATATTGGTTATTAATATTTTTTATTATATGTTTAATTTATGGCGGTTTATATTAAACCCTCATGTGATGAAATATTTTTATGACCTTTTTAAATATTTGAAATTTTTTATCGTGATGCTTTTTAAATCAAATATGAAAACTTGTAGAGTATATTATGACTATTTTCATAGAAGATATGACCATTTTGAGAAAACAATCATATATAACCGTTAACCTAATTTGACAGTTTTGATGGGCATCAATTACGACACTCAAACTTATGACTATTTTCATTGAAAAAATAAACGGTCGTAAAAGGCATTTTATGGCACAAAAAAAATGTCATAAAAAGGTTTTTTTCTTGTAGTGTAATTAAATGAGTTCATCTTCTGCTTTAGACAGTTCTCACATGTAAGGAGTGAATTCGTACACAAACGGAGCATGAAATGCTTCACTTTATTTGGCACCACGCACTTTCAAAAAATATTCCAGTTAGGGGGATGGGGAGGCTAGATGAAGAATAGAGATAGTCGAACCGTTTCACCCCATCTACCAAGCCTATATCCCAAGCAACCCGGTACCCACTTTTAGTGGAACATTTTCCTTTTTTTCAAAGTGCCAAATCTCTCTATCCTCTGACAATGGGCTAGTGATCGGTATGCTTAGGATACGTTAATTTCGTTTGAAGAAAACATTTGAGACATGAGAAAAACATCCCAATTGACTCGATAATAGGTCAATAAGATCACAAATAGAGGAGATATTATGTGAATGAATCTGACTCGAAAAAGGTTTGAAGTTGTGTGGTTTAGGAATCTATTTATGCTCTGAAATTTAATTTTGTCCCTATTTCCCACTCTCCATATCACCTTCTCTCTAAGACCACTCTAGCCTCCCAAATAATACTACAAATATATGATGGATTATGATCATAATCCCCCCCCCCCAAAAAAAAAAGTACAGTTTGGAAAATATTTCTCCTGTAAAATCCTGCTAGTTAAAGAATTTGGGTTAGGAAAAATTCCCCAACCCTCCTTTGTAAGGAGAGCAAAGTTAAAAGCTTTAAGGTCACGAAACCCAAGCCCCTCCCCCGTCATGTTTCAGTTTGCACATTTTTTCCTAACTCAACCACATAACTCATTTTTATTTTATTCCTTGGGCCAGTCAAAAGCTTCTCATAAGAGATTTAAGATAATCACACAAATAATTCGAGACTTTCAAATAGCTCATACTAGACATGGAACAATCTCGGGCCACAACTTTGATAAGGATTTACTTGTCCGCCTTTGATAAAAGGAATACTTTCCACCCCTTTACTTTCTTCACCAATTTTCCTCTAAAACCCATAAAATCCCTTTTTTCACTTTTTCACAATCGATGGTAATCGTAAGCACCTTTCATGCCCACTCACCTCTTTAACCCCAAAATTATCATTGAGGACCCTTCTAATATCCGCTGAAATATTCCTACTAAAAAACACCTCACATTTCTTCACATTGATCTTTTGCCCAGATGCATGCTCATAAATATTAAGTATATATTTTTTTATTTCAACCATCCCACTCCTAATATCTTCACCAAAAATTATACAAACATTCATAAAAATAGATGGGAAACTTTCGGGCCATTTTTTCTAGCCGTCCAACTAGCAATTATACCCTCCATTTTGAGATTTCTCAAGTAAGGATGAAAGACCCTCCCTCAGTGCACACGAGGAAATGATACGGTGATAACGAACACCTTGTCTAAGTCCCCTTTTAGGAATGATGTGCTCATGAGGTTGAACATTAATTAAGAGCGAGAAAAAAAAAAGTGACACCTTTATAAGCACCCAAAAGTGTTAAAATTATACCACAAATAGATGCATTTTAACCTCTTGTTCTCGGTATAATTGACCATATGTGTATATATATTTATATTGTTATTTTTCATTTGCATTTTCAAATGTTTTATATCAAGACAAACGTGGCAATGATGCAGTTAAACAAGCCTAAACCCAATCCTATTACTAAATACCCAAGCGTAGACCATCCCAAGCCAATTTTAAATTTTGCCCTAGTTTGTGTGTGTAATATTATCATTGTTTATTTTTAGCATATATTATTTTATATATGTTCGTTTCATTTCATTTTAATTTCTTTTTTAGTATTTTTTTTTACTTTATGTATTTATTTTATGTGATTCTATTACAGTGTGTGTGTGTGTGTGTCTCTCTGTGTGTGTGTGTGTGTGTGTGTGTGTGTGTGTGTGTGTGTGTGTGTGTGTGTGTGTGTGTGTGTGTGTGTGTGTGTGTGTGTGTGTGTGTGTGTGTTATTTTATACATAGTAGTCTTATTTTATGTGTTATTTTATACATAGTAGTATATTTATTTTATGTGATTCTATTAAAGGGCTGTGTTTTTTTTATACATATTAGTATGTTTGTGTTTGTGTTTGTGTGTGTATATATATATATATATATATATACAAATCAGTGAAATGGCTTCTTCCTCCGCCTAATTGTTATAAATTGAATGTGGATGGAGCTTCTAAAGGGAATCCAAGTGTGTCTGGCTCAGGGGGTATTTTAAGAAATGACAAGGGTGAGATGATTTGGGACTTTTCCCAATATAGTGGTGTTAATTCCACTCTTCTGCTGAACTTAGTGGTCTCTACATGGGCATTAAGATTTGTATTGATCATCATATTTCTAGTGTTCTGATTGAAGCTGATTCAAAGTTTGTGGTGGATCTGATTAATGGCAATTGGAGACCTCCTTGGCATTTGATCCCTTTAACTAAGGAAATCAGGTCAAAATTATTGATGTTAAATTATACTCTCTCTCATTTCTACAGGGAATCTAATATGGTTGCAAATGCTTTGGCCAATCATGGTTCTGGTGATGATTCTTTGAAGATTTTTTACAATGCTCTTGATCTCCCTTCCATTGTTGGAGGTGCCTATAGGCTTGATAAGATGGGATGTAGCTACATTAGATCTTCCTTCCAATTTTCTTGATAGTTTTTTCTCCAATTTGTAATGGGGATATTTATAAATTCCCATATTTAATCTTTAATGGCTTCTTGTAGTTCTCCTTTGCTTGTAAGCCCTTGGAGAGGCTCTTTCTCCATTAATAAATGTATGTCTGGGTGTTTAATCCCTCTTCCATATATATATATATATATATATATATATATATATATATATATATATATATATATATATATATATATTGTAGGGATATTTAATTTACATAAATAAGTATAATTTGAAGATTTGAGGACTTTCTCTGAGAAATAATTTTTGGAGCTTATGAGGGTTACATGATTTCCAATGGGTGTTGCACTTACTTTCAGGATTAAGTAAATGAGTTGGACAATTTTAATTACATGTCGTAGTTGGGTTAAGCGACAAAGGATAATATTTTAATTGGAAAACCCATATTGAGATGTGTTGGGTTTAATTAGTGAATTGCGGTCAAGTACCTCGGATGGAGATTTCGAGTTTGAGATTGGTTTTGAAATGGACGAGATAGTCAGAATAGAGTATTCAGGAGTTATGTTTGGATTTCGGAAAATTTTGGACTAATAGGGACTCGCAATTGAGTAAACGAGTCATTTTTGGGTTTAATAGGGATAAACCCCTTTTTTTCCTTCTCTTATAAAGCACGAGAGAGTGGGAGAAAGGGAAGAAAAGAGAGAAAAGAAAGAGGAGAAGAAAGAGGAGAAGAAAGGAAGGGAGAAAGAGGAATAAAGAGGGAGATTCCGGCCAAACTCTGCGGGATTCGACTCGAGGTCGTCGGATTTTATCCACGAGGCAAGTGTTTACTTGCTTTATTTATTTTGAGCATAAATTTCATATCATAATTGGTAATAACATACTATATGATTTTGGGATTGGGTTTTCGTGAATCAAACGGGTTTTTCCGAAGTTTAGCGGGTAAAACCCAAAAAATATCAAAATGGAGAAACTTAGGAATTAATTGAATTTAGTTATTGATTCTTGGTTCTAGGTGTCCAGACACAGGGACGCCTGGATGACAATTCCTTCGAGTCATACATCTGCTACAGCAGTTATGGATGCATGGATGTTTACTGTAGATGCTTCTATCCTTGTAATCTAGATAGGAGATACAGTATAAATATTCGGGCTAATAACCCAACTCCATTTATTTATTCTTTTATTGCGGAATTCGATTGGGTTATATTATTGTTAAACCGAGTGTTTGATTATTTTATTTCATTTTCAGTTTTATGTATAAACTGTGTGGATATTTTATTTGAATGGTTTGTTTAAAAATATTAGTTAAATAAAATTTTGACGCCAGTCTCATAGGTTATTAGTAATTAAATTAGTTTTCGACAGTGAGGCTATGAATGAACCATATGAGACTCCTGTTTTAATTGGTACAGTATTGATCGCCCAGTATTCTATTAGGCGGGGTGTCACAGATGGTATCAGAGCATCAAGTTCTAGTGTCCTTAGGAATCTGTGCGGACGTACTACGCTTTCAGCGTTGCTTTCGATTTGATATTGATCCTTAGGATTAGGATTGTTGATTTCTCTTGTGAGATTTCGTTCTCCTGCTATTATATAAGACTATAGTGAATCTTTTGCGTGCTCGTTCGAGACTCGTGTGCTGATTGATGAAGGACGACCACAGAAGTCCATTGCAAGGGTAGAAGAAGGCGGGACTTATTTGTAGCGGTTAGTTGAAGTCGAAGACTAGGACCACAGTAGAGGTCACTCTCCTTGTGGCATTTGCAAAGAATGTTTGCAACGACTACTGAGGTATAGTAGTTATAACTATTCAAGTACTGCTATAGTAGAGAGTGTTCCTAAAGTTGAATTACCATGTGAAGTAAATTAGGAAAAAGGTTCGAAAGGTCTTCGATAAGGACCATACCTTGAAGTTAAGTTATACGGAGTGAGTGCAATGTGATTCAGCGGAAGTGAAAGGCTCAGAAGATTTGGCTTAGAGCAAGGTGTGAAAATACCCATATGTGAAAATTTGGGGAAATTTTTTCCCTCGTAGGAGCAATATCGGAATGGTGGGAGAGGTGGGCACTATATTCGGAGGAGGAGGATGTTTTGCTCATATAGGAATCTCACGGACTGTTTTAAATGCAAATTCCTTTGGTTGATTAAGAAGGAAGAAAATGCAGTTTTTGGAGTATTCACATAGGGATCGATCACAGGTCGGCAGTGAATAAAGAGTTATAAGGATAAGTGAACTTTGTACCGAGTTAAGGTAGGTACAATGAAGACAGAGTCCTTCAGTAAAATTATAGGCACACTAGATAAGTGTTGCTAACACTTGTGGAGAATTTGTATCCATGGAACCCCATTGGTGGACATCCACCCAGGGAATTCATTGAACCATGGTTGTTGAGGCCGATGGCAGAGCTTCCTTTTAATGAAGAAGTTAAGGGAACTATGAAGGAAATCGTCAGGATCAAGGCTATAGAGTGCGAGATAATGATTACCTTAACCTGGTCAGGGTGGCCAGAGATGGGGAAAGTTGCAACGTGGACTGTAGAACCACGCGTTTTGACCTTGCTCGAGAGGAATTAAAGGACATGAATAGGGTGCCGAGGTAGGGCATCGATTAAAGTATTTTTGTTTCGGTTAGGGCAAGTATATCATGTCCGGGAACCATTTGGAGTAACTAGGGAGATTGGCAAAGTTATTGTTATGAGTTTTACCTCAGAGGAAGGAGGTATATTTTGTGTGACAAGATTGAGTCACAGTATTTTATTATCCCTAGATTCGTTTCTGATTCGAGTTTACTATTATTATCGATAACATTATATAGTGTATGTTTATGTGTTTTTCCACGATAACGGGGATCTATTTTCTTTCATTCGCAGTGAAAAGCGGGTGTTAGTATCTTGAGTTTATATTAGGTTTGTATTGCTTATTTTGTATGGTGTTATTTTGAGTATAATATGTTCTCAGTTGATCAGATCGATAACAGGCTAATGATTGCAAGACTATCATATCCGCGGTTCCAGGGTGGAATAGATCATTGTTACGATATCTCACCTGGATATAGGTTGAGTTCATCTTTATTATATGGGTAGATGGAACTTTTGTGAGCAGATGTTTCATTATCATGATTAGATTGCGTGGAGACCTTATAGATATGATTTATGGTATGCAGGGTTTATTGTTGAGCTGTGAGTCTAAGCTCATTCTTTTTTGCGCTAAGGACTTAGTGTTAGTACAAGCACTTGGTGGTGTGGATCCTGGAAGGAAATGGGAGTTCCGACCCCATTTTGTCTATAGGTGGGATGGGATTATCCCAGTGGCATATTTTAAAACTAACGGAACTCCACAATTGACAAAGTTAAGTAGTAGTGTATAGGAGGGGTTCCTTGTTTGGATTTCTCTTGTGAGACGCTCCACGCATGAACCTTAACGACGTCGGAAGTGGAGAGATGTTATGGAATGCACGGATGTTAGTTCTGACGATAAGTCACATAGTGTGAAGAAAACACTATGGACTGAGATCCATGTGATGATTACATGCTTATGTAGATAAAAGTGTTATAAAAAAAAGCACTGAAATGGTTCTCTCACCTCAAGTATCTAGGTTGAGGCAGGAGTTAGAGAAATTGATTTGAGGCTTATAGTCAGGCCTTGGATTAAAGGGAAATTCAGAGGTATTGTGTTTTGGGTGTGATGTTCCTAATATATTTAAAGAGAGTAGGCACCTCGATTAGTTAGACTTTCCATTTCGCCAAGGTACAAGGATAGAGTGATAGAGGTACGTTAGTAGGTTAACGAGGTAGGAATTAGGACGTCCCGCTGGTGTGCCTTAGGCCGTTATATCTCGATGGCCGACGATGCAAGGAAGTAGTGTAACGAGAGAATTCCTTATCTGGATTTCGCTTTCTGAGACGTCCCACTCATGAAATCGAGAAAATGACAAAAGTTGAGATGGTCTGGGGCACTAGGGATATAGTTAGAATAGTACTATTTTACGTATGTAGGAAACACAATCTTAGAATTATTGGGAAGTAAGGCCATGAGCACTAGTGGATCCGATATCAGAATATTGTGGTGAGTTAACCACAAGAAGATTGGCGGGTTAACTTTTAGAAGGATATGATTTCCATGCATAGGAAGAATTGAAGTTTAAATTTTTCGGGTTAAGGAAAAACCAGGTGTCAGTACTAGGCCGAGGAAGCGAGGTTCACTTTTAGAGAGAGTGTTACATGTCGGACGTTTGCAATAGTTATGCAGAGAAGCACGAGTTAAAAAGTGTATGGTCACCCTGGTAAGCTGGTTTTATATACTTCCTAAAATAGAAGGGGTGTAGTATATAAAGTTGAAGATTATGCCACGAGGCAGTATAAGTGGTTTTGGAATGGTTCAGATGGAACATCGTAGGAGGTACACAATGATCTAATTGTATTGGTGTAATAAGAGTTAGCACACCTGAGATAAGTGAGAAGACTGACGGGAATAGTCAAGTGTTAGTGTAGTTTTCCTTTTGAGGGAAATTCGAAATCGCGTAGTGAGCAAATGGACTCTTAGAGTAGAGAAACAAGCTTAGGCATGTTTCCTTTGGATACGGTTATAGAAGAACTAGGTGCGACGTGATATTAGAGTCAACCTTACGACCGAGGTAGCATTGTAGCACATATGGATTTAGTTAAGCTTATGGTTAAGCTAGTGCGTTAGAATATAAGCCTCAAGATAGGTGGGTATCGAGAACGAGTGTATGGTTGAGTGCCATTAGATTAGTGCCATTCCACTTTTGTGTATTAGGATGTGGAGTGATTCGCGATCCTAGGTTGGTAGTACCGATCGTATCCGAATTTCGCGGGCAAGATTTTGTTATAAGGAGGGGAGAATGTAACACCCTGTATTTTTAGGGATATTTAATTTACATATTTTAAGATTTGAGGAATTTCTCTGAGAAATAATTTTTTGGAGTTTATGAGGGTTACGTGATTTCTGATGAGTGTTGCACTTACTTTCAGGATTAAGTAAATGAGTTGGACCATTTTAATTACATATCGCAGTTGGGTAATGCGACAAAGGATAATATGTTAATTGGAAAACCCATATTGAGATGTGTTGGGTTTAATTAGTGAATTGCGGTCAAGTACCTCAGATGGAGATTTTGAGTATGCAGTTGGTTTTGAAACGGCTGAGATAGTCAGAATAGAGTATTCGGGAAATTGTGTTTGGATTTCGAAAATTTTTGGACTAATAGGGACTCGCAATTGAGTATACGAGTCATTTTTGGACTTAATAGGGATAAACCCCATTTTTTCTTCTCTTAAAAAGCACGAGAGAGTAGGAGAAAGGGACGAAAAGAGATAAAAGAAAGAGGAGAAAAAGGTAAGGGAGAAAGAGGAAAAAAAAGGGAGATTTCGGCCAAACTCTGCGGGATTCGACTCGAGGTCGTTGGATTTTATCCATGAGGCAAGTGTTTACTCGCTTTATTTATTTTGAGCATAAATCTCAAATCATAATTGTTAATAACAAACTATATGATTTTGGGATTGGGTTTTTGTGAATCAAACGGGTTTTTCGAAAGTTTAACGGGTAAACCCCATAAAATATCAAATTGGAGAAACTTAGGAATTAATTAAATTTAGTAATTGATTCTTGGTTCTAGGATGATTAGAACCTATTTACCTTGTGTATATATAGTTAGGTTTGATTATATGTTGGTGGGAGAATATGTAAAAATCTTGGTTGGTTATTAATGGCCGAAATAGACTCGTTGGAGAAGAAGTAGAGTCGGCTGCCCTGTTCGATAGATCGATCGATGGCCAAGGATCAATCGATCGATCCTACAAAATTTTTGGCAATTTTTTTTGGTTCAATTTATATGGGATAAATTCCCTAATTAAGGATTTATAGCCTATTTATTAGTGGAAATAAATACATAACTAAGGAATAAATATTTATCCAATTGAGGGAATTTATGGGGGCTAAGAGAGTGTTACAATTGTGTGGCACTAAAAGTATATTTTTGAGAAAAATGAATAAATTGAGGAATTAGATATTTGGGGTACCCAAAAATAGAGTCGGGACCTCTAAATATTATTTGAGTGAAATGTAGATCTTGGCTTCGTGGAAAAAGGAATCCACAACTTATCTAATTTAAGGGTGTTTGGGGATGAATATTTCTTGGGATAGTTTTGGTGGGCAATTAGGCATATATAATTGCGCATGTAGAAAACATAATTATATCGATTATGGTTGAGGAAATCCTATGAGTCGACTATGATGAATTTGGGATATAGGCTTTGGATGATTGAGCGGTTATCTGATACGTCTATTGATGACTATTAGTATAGGTAATGCTATACCTATGAGACTGAAATAAGTTAGGAATATACTTATTTTATTAGTATGAATTGGTATAGTTGTAGAATTTATATAAATCCTTAAACGTGATTACGGTGCAAGTTATATATCAAGTGGCAGAATACTTTTGGGTTTATTATTTTAAAGTGATGAAGAATATATATATATATATATATACAATGTGATTACACTATATATATGTGATATTATGAATAAATATATATATCTGTGTGTGAATAATATATATTAATGTGAAGCATACCCCCGCTAATGTTATCATGGGAAGTTGCGCGATGTGGATGAGGCCCCTGTCTTGAGGAGCAGGGAGCGTATAATCCCCAGGTCATAGCGTCCATTTTATATTGTGTGATTTTTATTAGGGGTGAGACGTGGTGGGTATGTTCCATCTCATTTCCGGGGAGGAACTATGACCGCTTCCCATACGTTGTGATTTGGTTTTTACCAAGTCGGTGTGAGAGTCCGACCGCTGGTACCCAGGATGGTATGTGAGTGATTCCCTCGAAGATGATAGCATTGAGAGACTTCATCCTCAAGTTATAGCTCGGTGTGATGGTTTTTATACTTGTTGTGTATAGTATATTATCTTTATACGAGGACAAGATATCATATATCTTTATCTAGTGTAAAGAGATATATGAATAACGATTTATTCTCATTCCAAGATATTTTATCCTGACTTAAATTGTGATTTGTATATTAAAGTGAGTATTATACGAATATATATTTATGAGTATATATCTAGGTTTAGTACAAGGGCTTAATGGATCTCGACGGCCGACATTGCCAGGTAGTAGTGTATCGGGAGGAGGGGTTCCTTATTTGGATTTCGCTTCGCGAGACACCCCACGCACGAACATAGCGCAGTGTTGGTAATGGGGAGAAGTTTAGCCCTTAATACTCGGGTTAATTAGGATTTTAGAATGGTTGGAACAAGTTTATTTATGCAGGGTAGCTTAAGTAGGTTGTTTAGAGGGATGAGAGAGGTATGCACCATTATAAGAGGGGTGAGGGGTATCTCATTAGAGTGCGATAACAATTTAAATATGAGAGAAATCATATTTTTAGAAATAAAGCATTTATGCACTTGCAAAATATTTTCACAACTCGGGGTGTTACCCGTTTATCTATTTTTTTCCCTCTTTTGGTATATATATATTTATAGGTGTCCAGACACAGGGACGCATGGATGACGATTCTTTCAACTCAGACGTCTGCTACAACCGCTGTTGATGCATGCAGGTTTTCTGTAGATGCTTCTATCCTCTTAATCTAGATAGGAGATAATGTATAAATATTCGGTCTCATAACCCAACTGCACTTATTTATTCTTTTACCGCCTTTTATTGTGGAATTCGATTGGGTTGTATTATTGTTAAACCGAGTGTTCGGTTATTTTATTTCATTTTCAGTTTTATATATAAACTATGTGGATGTTTTATTTGAATTGTTTGTTTAAAAAGATTTGTTAAATAAAATTTTGACGCCAGCCTAATAGGTTATTAGTAATTAAATTGATTTTCGACACTGATGCTAAGAATGAACTATATGAGACTCCCATTTTAATTGGTACAGGATTGATCGCTCGGTATTCTATTAGGCGGGGTGTCACATTGTGTGTCATTAATATTTATTATTTTAGTTTTATTTTTAGTTTTCTTTGTTTTGTTATATTTTTTTTGCATTTTTATTTTTATATTTTTATGTGTGTGCTGTATATATATATATATATATATATATATATATATATATATTGCCATTTCTTTTGTTATATTCAATAAAATACATATATATAAACACTAACCCCCTTCATACTCACAAACTGAAACAAATCCCTCACCTCTACTCCCTTTACCATACACTCACACACACTAAATCACTACCCACACTTCATCTTCAAAATCCAAATCAAATTATTATTCGTCTCTGCCTTCTCTCATCTCTTTCATCTTTTACCCAAAATTCACACATTTCTCTCTCTTCCTCCCTTAAAACTACTACCACCACCTTATACCACGTTACCCATCAAACCTCTCAGCTCCCCCTACCTTACCAGGCTCGACGATGCAACAGTCTTCACCTAAACTACCCAATATTAGAGAACATGTTCGATAGCTGGTGTAATACCCCGTATTTTCATGGCTTTTAAATTTAAGGATTTATTAAATTTAATTGAGATAAATTAATTTAATTTTAATCCGGAATGTTGTTTTAAATAATTACTGGCGTGACGAGAGTTAGTAATTATTGGAAATTTTTTATTTGTGGCATATTACTGGATGAGTATAGTAACATATGAGATTTATTTTATAATATTGTCACGTGTGAATAAAATGACAATTGTGGAAATTTAAGTCAGGACGCGCCTGTGTCGTGTCGGGACTAAATGTGGATTAATAAAAGTGAATATTTTATAAGTTATTCGTATGGTCATTTTGAGTGCGCCAACGCGTCCGGAAGGGCCGAGATAGTCAGAAAAGTGTACCTGGGGGTTTAGTTTGGGTCTCGGGGAGTTTTTAGGCCTAATTAGTACCCCGGGAGGGCAATTTGGACATTACACATTTATGGGTAATTAAACCCACGAATTTTATAGGGTTATATCAGATGGAAAGTTTCATCTTCTAGGGTTAACACAATGAAATACTAATGACGGCCATGGGAGAGGAAGAGGAGAAGCTCTCCAAGGAGTTCTAGGCCAAGAACACCTCCGATTGCACTGCCGTCACCACCAACGCGTAGATCGCGCGACGGGGAACACAACCACATCAAAATCGTCTGCAAATCAGAACACCAAAAATCCCAGGCAAGTGTTTATATTGCTTATTTCGTTGGTGCATCCTTCATATTAGTTTAGGAGTAATTAGGATGAGTTTTTATGGAAGAAACCTAAGATATGAGTTAGGAAATTGCATGTAGTGATGGATAATTTGATAATTCTGGAAACCCTTGCCATGTAGAGGAAATTACCCATGAAATTTTGATGTTTATAAGAAGAAAATTCTGGAAAAGATGGAATAAAACCATGTTAATGAAATTTTAGGGTTGTTGAAATTTTATATGAATTTGGGGCCTGTTAATCCATGTTTTATTGTAGAAATCTACATGCTTTACGTTGGAATTTCATAATATGATGATATAATGTTAGTAGTATAAACTTTGGGTCGATTGGATATGAAAATTATGGAATTGGTGAAGGTTAGAAGATGAAACCCGTAACTGCAATTCTGCAGAAATCAAAATACCTGCTTGATCGATCGATCGAGCCTAGAGCTTTGATCGATCGAAGGCTCGATCGATCGAGCCCCAAACCTCGATCGATCGACCCCTCCTGGCAGACTCCTATTTCCCTTTTTAAATGAGTTAAATTCAATTTATCGTGAGATAATTCTTGGACATCCTTAATAAAATGTTTTGGGAGATAGGGAAGACCAGTAGGACATGTGAATAGATTTTGGGACCCTTGATGTCGGGCAAAGATTGTATTTTGGGATAATTACATAAGGGTTGGTGAATTTATGATTTAAAGAGAGAGACACGTAAGAGAGTTACTTTGGGACAAATGTGTATACCTACTCAACTTCATACTTGGGAGGATAGAATCCATGAGCGTTATATAGTAACTGGAAAAGTTCTTCAATTAAAATAAGATGTCAATGGTTATACGTGATAACTAAATAATGAGAAATAAATACAAATGTCGTAATTATGGGAATTGAGAATTTACCCATTATTGATATGGTAATATTAGTATAGTTATATGATTGTGTATGCATATGCTATCTATGTGTGAAAATCATGCCCACGCTACTTGCTATCCCTGAGGTTTTCGCGCTGGGACAGTCTTATCTCGATGGGACCTTTATGGGGGATATTGACTTGTACCCTAGAAGATAGATATCCTTGGTACAGGCTAGTGATGTGATAGTTCAGACGGTCCTAAGAGACGCAGACATGTGCCATCCTCTTAGAGACTTGGAATCTATTCTTCGCCTCATCTTGTTTGTGTATAGATATCCTTGGTACAGGCTATCGCAGTGATACTTCAGACGGTCCTACGAGACTTGGAATCTATACTTCGTCTCAATATTGTTTGAGTATGTGTTAATACAATTCGAGAGTGATTCCGAATTTGTATTCCCCTTAATGTGAGTGATATGGGGTTTGGATAGTAGAGTATGCCCGCACCATAGTTTTTTATTTGGGGTGCTGTTATGATATATATATTTTACGAGTAGATAATATATATATGAAATTCTGAAATCTGGAATTGCCTACAGTGATTTGATATGTAGGATATGGTTGATGACTCAAATTGTAAATACTTTTTTTGTGAAAGTAGAATATGTCACTGGAAAACTTTATTGATTAATAAAGTTAAAATGAGAACTTTGGTTACTAATTGAAATAGTATCTTCAAACAATTGAATCGTTAAATTTTGAATCTTACGAGTAAAATAAGATAAGTTAAACCATTGGGAAAGGATAGCGTGTTATATGATGCGACAGACCATTGGTAAGGTTAGTGCGATAGGTGTGCACATTAGAAGAGAGGTGAGAATTTCTCAAGAGAGTGTCGCACTAATATGTTGTTGCATTGGCATGTATCAATTTAAATACTTGCTAAACGTATTTTAAATCAAACACACTATCGGGCTCTGACCCCTTTCTTTTTCTCTCTCTCTTGTATATATATATGTATGTATTACAAGTGCCCAGCCACAGGGGCGTCCTGCTTAGGATCTCTTGGAAGGAACGCGCTGCAGCTTAGGTGGTAGTTGCAGGTCTCTTGATTAGACGACTTCGTTCATTCGGATCCACTCTTGATACTTTCATCTAGTTGGGCATGTGTAGCTCTTTCCATTATTCTGTTGTTATTGGACATTTGTATTTCAGTTATTTCCAGTATTGTTACTATAAGGTTTATTTCAGTTTGGATGTGTGACTTTAGATTTCGTATGTTAACATTCGATTGACGAATGTATTAAATTAATTGGATTATGTTGCAGAATTTAATGTGGTGTGATTCTTACTTATTGAATGTTGTTAATAAAATAAATGATTTTTACTTAAATAAAATTTGGAAAGTATGTATGAAAATGATTTTGACACTTAGCTTAATTAATTAGGGTGTTAAATTGGAACAATTTTTTTTTCGACAGTGATGCTAAGAATGGACCAACTGTCCACCTTGATTTAATTTAATAAAGGAATGATCGCCCGGTATTTAATTAGGCGGGGTGTCACAGGTGGTATCAGAGCATCAGGTTCTAGTGTCCTTAGGATCTGTAGGGCTTATTATGCTTTCAGCGTTGCTTTGTTTGTTATAGAGCCCTATGTTTAGGATTGTCGATTCCTTTGACGAGATTTTGTTCTCCTGCTATAATGTGTATACACTAGTGAATTCTAATTTCGTTCGGATGTGTGCGTCTGCCGAGCGATGACGGATGTCAGAAGAGGACCGTTAAGCGTACATCAGGAGGCAGGGCTCAGTTGAGATTATGAAATATATCCGAGGATGATGACCATAGTCGAGGTCACCTCCATTATGGCACAAGAAGCCACGACTAGAAAGGCGACAAAGGTGCAACAATGATTATCAAATGTTGTTATAGTCAAATGAGGTGCGAGGGTAAACTTTCCCAACGTATTACAAAAACGTGTAGAGACTGTCAGTGGAAAATTTTAGAAACGCGAAAATTGTATCTGTGTACCAAAGGAGGTAAAGTATCCAAAGGCTTAAATATAGGACAGAGTGTGGCAAACTGAAAGTGAAAATTTAGAGAAAATTTCCTTGGCTTTCGGGACGAAGTTATAATGGTTGGAGCCAACCACCAATTTTAGAAATGGAATGCTATGCCTATAGGAGAATCTTAGGTACAGTGTTGACCGTATGTTCTTTCCTCAACTGTTCAGGATGAGAAGCAAACGTGGTTCTGAACTCATCGCAGGAGGGCATGACAGAAGTCCAATTGTGGATATGAATCCTAATCGTTAGCAAATTGTGTATCGATAGGGGTAGATACTAGTGGAGGAAACGACTCCAAGTGGGAGACCAACTTGTAATAATAGTTGATAACACTCGAGGAGGAAATTCTAATGGACGACCGATTTAGAGGTTGACAATGTCATATTTTGTCAATATAGATGATAACGCTTCTTTGTGGGGGAAGTTAAATGAATCGAAGAATTTAGTCGAGAATAAGACTAATACGACTGTGGTGGTATAACACCACAAAAGGATGTGGATACACATCAGGAAAACCATTTAAATGCCTCTGATAGTTAAATTCTTACCAAGTGATGGTAAATTCAGTAAGTACTATTATAGATATAGTAACATGATCTTTATGGCCTAAAAATCTAAGGGAACAACCGGGATGGCTAACAGGAATCGAGTCTACTAAAGTCCGAGAGAAGGACAATCCTAACCTGGTTAGTAGGACAGGTGGTAAGTGGATTATGTGTTGAGGTATTTTGAGTGGAGTGAGATCACTCACGACAATATGTTCCAAAATAAGAAAAAAAAAGACAGGAATACGGTGCCTAGTAAGGAAACGATTTAAAATAATTTTGTTTTGGTTTGGGCAGACGTGTTACGTCCGAAAACTATTTTTGCAGTCAAGACAATTGCCAGGATGGAAGTATAAGTTGTATCCCTAGAGGATGCGGTGTGTTTATGTGACACGAGCGAGTCACTATATTTTGTTCCTTGCTAGGTTAGCATGTGAGACGAGTTGAATGCATATCATTATAAATGTTACCATTATGTGAATATTTTTCCTTAGTATAGCGGGATTTTTCTTTGGTTCTATCCGCGGGGGATGAATGAGTATATTAACAGTGTTTTATACTTTATTGAGGCTACTCGTTGTAGTGATGCGATACACGAGTATGATATTATCTTTGTTAAAACGTTATAAAAATGGGTAGTATGATAGTGGGCCTTTATTGTAAGGCTATCGGAGTAGTTTCATTGGTGCAACATGTTTTATGTTTGTTTTGGCAAGGCCTTACCTGTAAGAAGGTTGGACTTGCACTTATATTATCTATCCAAGAGACTTCGAAGGAGATAGTGGGCTCAAGATATTCGATGCCAATGTACGTATAGACTTTGTCAGTATAATTCGGTATGTATCGGGATTTACCGTTGAGCGAAAAGGGTTGACTCAGTATTATGTTTAACACTCCGGACTTAGTGATAGGAAAAGTGCAGTATTATATTTATCCTTTAGAGATGTGGGAGTTAATATTTATACCCCTATTATTAGGGAAAGAAATTTCAAAAATTCCGAGTGTACGTATTCGAGGTTTATAGAATGCTATTACCACCAACCTATACTGAACAATAGTGCAATTTGTGAAACATTCTTTGTTAAGCATAATTACGGGAGAAATTGTAACTTTCCTGTCAAGGGACGGAATAAAGGGGTAAATACTATGGACGTAGGACCCAACGGATTTTGATGACCGACAAGCTAGGTAGTAGTGTATCGGTGGGGTTCCTTGTTTGGATTTTGCATTGCGAGACATCCCACGCATGAAACTTAGCGTAAGGTTGGAAATAGGGAGACGTTTGGTCACTATTCCATGAGTTCGGTACCCTGGTCGAAATGGGATCAAGTAATTATGTATGTAAGTTGGAAGTTGAATTTTGTTTTAAGGTCATTGGAGCCGGATTTTTGTGGTAGGAAAGCATTGAAAGTTATCCCCACGAGTTGAGGGGTGGAACGATGATAAGGAGAATTGAAGTATTTTGATTTCTTGGGTGACTGAGAGTACTCAAATGTCATAACCGCGTATAGATAACAAAGTGAGTAAAGAGTTGGAATGATTTTTAGCATGGATTATCTGGGAAGAACTTTATATTATACAAAAGAGATGACCTGTAATTATTTTGATAAATATAGCGTTAGTGATTTATTTTGGTTGTTGTACCTATTTGGGAAAATTGTTGTACTTATCTGAGGAAGGTTGAGAATTATTATTCCTCTTTTGTTGTCATGGAATTTGAATGCCCTATTCCTTCTATTCCGTTGAATTTAGTTAGTCCTACAGATGAGTAGCACGCCGTTCGCTCTCCCAGGGCGGTCGGAGTGTTGCAAAAAAAATGTGGGCATCTTGGTTAACTACAGTTAAAATAGTCCGAGTCGAAGGGACATGGTAATAGACGTGTGAAATATATGTTTATGGGACTAGTATAACGAAGTGGAAGTGATAGAGTGGATTAAACGTCACATGAGGGGCGATAATCCATACATAAGTGTGCAATTAGAATAGCACGCCCTAACTTGATTGGAAGGCTGTGGGAAGCCATTCAAGAATTGGTATTCCTTGAATAGAGTAGAATTTCACTGTTATGAAGCACACCCGGATCGGAAAGTTATTAGTCAAGTGTGAGAGAGACTTGCTCATGCAAAGAGTAATGATGTTAGTATAGTATAAGATATCCAGAAGTGCACTTCGTGGAGAGAAGAGCACGGGTCGGAACTTTCGGCATACTCGAAGGAAGGAAGGGGAGTATTACGTGTCACTTAATGTGAGACATTTCAAGGGAAGAATCGATGTTTAGCGAGACGTAGTGAGTAGTCTCTACATGCACTGCCCATAGGTAAGGTTTGGTTGAAAGAGGAAAATCAACCAAAGAATTTTGGTGTTTATCGAAAATTCCTGAAATTGGAAGAGGTTGGTAAAGTCGGTAAAGTTCTTGGATGGGTGCCATCCTCAAAACAAGATCAAGGTTTTATCCCGAACATTAAGTCACCGAGAAGGAAATGATTGATATTCCTTTGGGCTGGCTTACAATATTAACTAGTATGCCCCAGACTTCCTTTGAAAGGAAGGATCACGCCAGTGCATGGTCCGACGCTGTATAAATTTCTGAATCAGGATGAGATTGGTGAATCCCACCTTTGATATGGGATTTCAGGAACCAGCGGAGATAAGATTTCGTTTCGAGTAGGATGTATCACCTTTAGCCAGGGAATAAGCGCATGGTGATTAAAGACTAGTGGAGCCACGTGAAGGAGATTTTGGAATCTTGGTACGATGATTTCAAGAATGCTCCCTAGAAGCACTCATACCTGTTTGTCGCGTACGAGTTACTTATTAAGGTTTTGTTTTGGAAGAACCTCGACTATTCTCCTTCCGTATGTTTAGAGGAGAGTAGATAATCAGAATTTTTGGATTGATCGAGAAAATATCCGATAACTATGGTGGAATTCTACGACTGTTTTAGGCGAACAAGAGTGATCAATTGTTCGTATGATTTTCTCAGAATGGGAGTTTTGTATATGAATATATCCGAGTAGTTGTCATGTAGTGGGGTGCGGCCTCCTAATGATAGTGAGATAATGGAATTTATAACGTATATGCGTGACCTATGCGAATGTTGTCTGTTGGGAGCGCAATGTGAATTGTCCCCAAATGAGAATATAAAGCAATGTTGCTGTGAGGATAAGGCTATTATGTTTGAGTGCCGTAATATGTAGTTAGTTGCGTACTGACAAGAATATCCAAATTGTGCTACTGGATAGGCCTTATTTTCCGAATTTCAGGGGGAAGTATGTAATACTCCGTATTTTCATGGCTTTTAAATTTAAGGATTTATTAAATTTAATTGAGATAAATTAATTTAATTTTAATCCAGAATGTTGTTTTAAATATTTACTAGCATGACGAGAGTTAGTAATTATTGGAAATTTGTTATTTGTGGCATATTACTGGATGAGTATAGTAACATATGAGATTTATTTTATAATATTGTCACGTGTGAATAAAATGACAATTGTGGAAATTTAAGTCAGGACGCGCCTGTGTCGTGTCGGGACTAAATGTGAATTAATAAAAGTGAATATTTTATAAGTTGTTCGTATGGTCGTTTTGAGTGCGCCAACGCGTCCGGAAGGGTCGAGATAGTCAGAAAAGTGTACCCGGGGGTTTAGTTTGGGTCTCGGGGAGTTTTTAGGCCTAATTAGTACCCCGAGAGGGCAATTTGGACATTTCACATTTATGGGTAATTAAACCCACGAATTTTATAGGGTTATATCAGATGGAAAGTTTCATCTTCTAGGGTTAACACAATGAAATACTAATGACGGCCATGGGAGAGGAAGAGGAGAAGCTCTCCAAGGAGTTCTAGGCAAAGAACACCTCCGATTGCACCGTCGTCACCACCAACGCGTAGATCGCGCGACGGGGAACACAACCACATCAAAATCGTCTGCAAATCAGAACACCAAAAATCCCAGGCAAGTGTTTATCTTGATTATTTCGTTGGTGCGTCCTTCATATTAGTTTAGGAGTAATTAGGATGAGTTTTTATGGAAGAAACCTAAGATATGAGTTAGGAAATTGCATGTAGTGATGGATAATTTGATAATTCTGGAAACCCTTGCCATGTAGAGGAAATTACCCACGAAATTTTGATGTTTATAAGAAGAAAATTCTGGAAAAGATGGATTAAAACCATGTTAATGAAATTTTAGGGTTCTTGAAGTTTTATATGAATTTTGGGCTTGTTAATCCATGTTTTATTGTAGAAATCTACATGCTTTACGTTGGAATTTCATAATATGATGATATAATGTTAGTAGTATAAACTTTGGGTCGATTGGATATGAAAATTATTGAATTGGTGAAGGTTAGAAGATGAAACCCGTAACTACAATTCTGCAGAAATCAAAATACCTGCTTGATCGATCGATCGAGCCTAGAGCTTTGATCGATCGAAGGCTCGATCGATCGAGCCCCAAACCTCGATCGATCGACCCCTCCTGGCAGACTCCTATTTCCCTTTTTAAATGAGTTAAATTCAATTTATCGTGAGATAATTCTTGGACATCCTTAATAAAATGTTTTGGGAGATAGGGAAGACCAGTAGGACATGTGAATAGATTTTGGGACCCTTGATGTCAGGCAAAGATTGTATTTTGGGATAATTACATAAGGGTCGGTGAATTTATGATTTAAAGAGAGAGACACGTAAGAGATTTACTTTGGGACAAATCTGTATACCTACTCAACTTCATACTTGGGAGGATAGAATCCATGAGCGTTATATAGTAACTGGAAAAGTTCCTCAATTAAAATAAGATGTGAATGGTTATACGTGATAACTAAATAATGAGAAATAAATACAAATGTCGTAATTATGGGAATTGAGAATTTACCCATTATTGATATGGTAATATTAGTATAGTTATATGATTGTGTATGCATATGCTATCTATGTGTGAAAATCATGCCCACGCTACTTGCTATCCCTGAGGTTTCCGCGCTGGGACAGTCTTATCTCGATGGGACCTTTATGGGGGATATTAACTTGTACCCTAGAAGATAGATATCCTTGGTACAGGCTAGTGATGTGATAGTTCAGACGGTCCTAAGAGATGCAGACATGTGCCATCCTCTTAGAGACTTGGAATCTATTCTTCGCCTCATCTTGTTTGTGTATAGATATCCTTGGTACAGGCTATCGCAGTGATACTTCAGACGGTCCTACGAGACTTGGAATCTATACTTCGTCTCAATATTGTTTGAGTATGTGTTAATACAATTCGAGAGTGATTCCGAATTTGTATTCCCCTTAATGTGAGTGATATGGGGTTTGGATAGTAGAGTATGCCCATAGTTTTTTATTTGGGGTGCTGTTATGATATATATATTTTACGAGTAGATAATATATATATGAAATTTTGAAATCTGGAATTGCCTACAGTGATTTGATATGTAGGATATGGTTGATGACTCAAATTGTAAATACTTGTTTTGTGAAAGTAGAATATGTCACTGGAAAACTTTATTAATTAATAAAGTTAAAATGAGAACTTTGTTTACTAATTGAAATAGTATCTTCAAACAATTGAATCGTTAAATTTTGAATCTTACGAGTAAAATAAGATAAGTTAAACCATTGGGAAATGATAGCGTGTTATATGATGAGACAGACCATTGGGAAGGTTAGTGCGATAGGTGTTCACATTAGAAGAGAGGTGAGAATTTCTCAAGAGAGTGTCGCACTAATATGTTGTTGCATTGGCCTGTATCAATTTAAATACTTGTTAAACGTATTTTAAATCAAACACACTATCGGGCTCTGACCCGTTTTTTTTCTCTCTCTCTTGTATATATATATGTATGTATTACAAGTTCCCAGCCACAGGGGCGTCTTGCTTAAGATCTCTTGGAAGGAATGCGCTGCAGCTTAGGTGGGAGTTGCAGGTCTCTTGATTAGACGACTTCGTTCATTCGGATCCACTCTTAGTACTTTCATCTAGTTAGGCATGTGTAGCTCTTTCCATTATTCCGTTGTTATTGGACATTTGTATTTCAGTTATTTCAAGTATTGTTACTATGGGGTTTATTTCAGTTTGGATGTGTGACTTTAGATTTCGTATGTTAACATTCGATTGACGAATGTTTTAAATTAATTGGATTATGTTGCAGAATTTAATGTGGTGTGATTCTTACTTATTGAATGTTGTTAATAAAATAAATGATTTTTACTTAAATAAAATTTGGAAAGTATGTATGAAAATGGTTTTGACACTTAGCTGAATTAATTAGGGTGTTAAATTGGAACAATTTTTTTTTCGACAGTGATGCTAAGAATGGACCAATTGTCCACTTTGATTTAATTTAATAAAGGAGTGATCGCCCGGTATTTAATTAGGCGGGGTGTCACAGCTGGATCCCCCCTGCTACCACCACTCCAAACCCCCATACCCACCAAAATCCACCCTCCTACCTAACATATAAACCCACTGCACCATACAGGGGTTAAACCCCCAACATATTCGAGTTAAACTAACCTAAACTACCTAATAAGCCCAAATAAAGTCCTAGTTGATCGAGTCTTATTCTTACACAGACTCTCTCTCTCTCTCTCTCTCTCTCTCTCTCTCTCTCATATGTATCCAAGTGTATATTTATATATGTATATACATAACCATATATATATACCAGCAGATGCCCGTGTCAAGGGCACGACGATAAATTTTCCCCCGTGATAAAACCCAACCCATAATAACCCGCCTATTTTTCTACTTTAAAAAAATGTAAAGAAAATAAAATTTAAAAAATATATTTAAAAGATTTTTTTTTTAAAATAGCTAATAAAAAATAATATAATAATATACGTTATATCCATATCTATTTAAAAAATCCTTTTATAAAAAAAAGAAATAAACTTTTTTAGCATGACATTTAATGCATGGGCATGAAAGGAAGAAACTGTCATGCATGCATTTTGAAAATGTCACACATAAAAGAGTGGAGATATTTTGGAAAAAAGCATGGCTCTGTAATACCCCGTATTTTCATGCTATATTAATTTGGGGATTTATTAAATTTAACGTGAATGATTTATTTAATAAAAATCCGAAAATTAATTATGTTATAATTATTAACGTGACGAGAGTTAGTAATTATGGGAAACTTGTTGAATATTACTAATGAGCAAAGTAATATATTATATTGGTTATATTGAATGTCATGAGTGAATTAAATGACTATTTCGGAAATTTAAGTCGGGACGTGCCCGTGTTGTGTCAGGACTAATTTTGTTAAATAAAAAATGAATATTTTATAAGTTGTTCGTATGGTCGTTTTGAGTGCGCCAATGCGTCCGGAAGGGTCGAGATAGCCAGAAACGTGTACCCGGGGGATTAGTTTGGGTCTCGGGGCATTTTTAGGCCTAATTAGTACCCCAGGAGGGCATTTTAGTCATTTTACATAATTGGGTAATTAAACCCACGAAATTCAGCAACCTATATCAGCCATTTAGGTTAGCCTTTTAGGGTTAGAATATCCAGAAATCAAGTGACGGCCATTGGAGAAGAGAGGAGAGATCTCCAAGGCAATTCAAGGCCAAAAAGTCACCGGTTTGCACCGCCACCACCACCACCGCGTAGATCGCGAGACGAGGAACGCAACCATACCAAAATCAGCCGTGAATCAGAATACCAAAAATCCCAGGTAAGTGTTTAACTTGCTATTTTCGTTGGTGAAATCTTCATATTAGTTTAGGAATGATTTGTGATGAAAACTATGGAAGAAAACCCAATTTATGATAGGAGAATCCATGTAGTATTGATTTATATGTTAATTCTGGAAACCGTTGCCATGTAGAGGAAATAAACCACGAAATTTTGATGATCATAAGAAAGAAATTCTGGAGAAAGATTTGTTAGAAAACTGTTAAAGAAAATTCTAGGGTTATTGATAATTGGATATAATTTTAGGTTGAAAATCCATGTTTAAATGATGAATATGTACATGCCTTACGTTAGAATCATCTAGTATATTGTTATAATGTTAGTAGTAGAATTCTGGGACGATTGAAACTTGAAAATATGGATTTGGTGTAATTTTGGTGATGAAACCCGTAACTGCATTCTGCAGAATTTTTCGCAGACCTGCTTGATCGATCGATCGATCCTAGAGCTTCGATCGATCGAAGGTTCGATCGATCGAGCCCCAAGCTTCGATTGATCGACCCCTCCTGGCAGACTCCTGATTCCCTCTTTAAATGAGTTAAATTCAAATTATCGTGATATAATTCTTGGGCATTCTTGATAAAATGATTTGGGAGACATTGAGGACCAGTAGGGCATATGAATAAATGTTGGGACCTTTAATCTTCAACGAGAATGGTATTTATGGGACATTTACTTTAGGGTTGGTAAATTTATAAATCTAAAGGGTGAGGTGCGTAAGAGAGTTACGTTGGAACCTAATAAAGACACTTACTGAATTTCAGATTTGTGAGGATATAGTCCACGAGTGTCAGGTAATAAGTGAGAAAACCCTTCGAGTTAAGGTTAGGAATGAAAGCTTATACGTAATTCTATAAATGTGAAATTAAGGATAAATGGTATAATTATGGGCGACGAGAAGAACCTATATTAATATGATAAAGTGGTATATTTATATGATTGTGTGTACATATATTATATACTTGTGAAAATCATGCCCACGCTACTTGCTATCCCTGAGGTTTCCGCGCTGGGACAAGTCTTATCTCGATGGGACCTTTATGGGGGATATTGACTTGTACCCTAGAAGATAGATATCCTTGGTACAGGCTATCGATGTGATTGTTCAGACGATCCTAAGAGACGCAGGCCTGTGCCATCCTCTTAGAGACTTGGAATCTATTCTTCGCCTCAATATTGTTTGTGTATTTATGTTAATACAATTCGAGAGTGATTCCAAATGTATTCCCCTTAATATGAGTGATATGGGGCTTTGGATAGTAGAGTATGCACGCACCATAGTTTTATGTGGGGTGCTGTTATTTTATATATATTATACGAGTAGTTAATACATATATGAGATTTGGAAATTGAAACTGCCTACTGTGATTTGATAAGTAGGACATGGTTGATGACTCATATAGTAAATACTTGTTTTGTGAAAGTATAATATGTCTCTGAGGAACTTTATAAATTAATAAAAGCTAAAAAGAGAGTTGTGCTGCTAATTGGAAGTATTCTTTTTAAACAAAAATATTGTTCGGTTTTGAAATCTTATGAGTAAGAAGATATGCTAAATTATTGGGAAGGTTAGTATGATAAAATGATAAGATAAACCGTTGGGAAGGTTAGTGCGATAGGTGTGCACATTAGAAGAGAGGTGAGTATTTCTCAAGAGAGTGACGCACTAATATGTTGTTGCATTGGCCTGTATAAATTTAAATACTTGCTAAACGTATTTTAAAATCAAACACACTTTGGGGCTCTGACCCGTTTCTTTTTATCTCTCTCTCTTGTATATATATGTATATATTTCAGGTGCCCAGCCACAGGGGCGTCTTGCTTAGGATCCCTTGAGAGGAACGTGCTGCAGCTTAGGTGGGAGTTGCATGTCACTTGCATAGACGGCTTCCTTTATTGACTCCACTTCTAGCATTCTCATTTATTGGGCATGTGTCGCCCTTTCCATTATTTCATTGTTATTGGGACATTTATATTTCAGTTATTTCCAGTTTTGTTCTATGGGATTTATTCAGTATGGATTTGTGATTTTAGTTTTCATATGTCGACGTTCGATTGACGAATGTATTATATTATTTGGTTTATCGTGGTGTGATTCTTGATTGTAGAAATGTTGTTTTTAAATAAATAAATCTTTTTCTTTAATTAAAATTTGGAAAGTATGTATGAAAATGGTTTTGACACTTAGCTTAATTATTTAGGGTGTTAAATTGGAAAATGTATTTTTTTTATTGACAGTGATGCTGAGAATGAACCAACTGTTTACCTTGATTTAATTTAATAAAGGAGTGATCGCCCGGTATTTAATTAGGCGCGGTGTCACAGGTGGTATCAAAGCATCAGGTTCTAGTGTCCATAGGATCTGTACGGCTTATTTCGCTTTCAGCTTAACGTTATTGCTATAGAGCCCTATTTTTAGGATTGTTGTATTCTTGCTTTTACGTTTAAGTCTTCAGCTATTTGAGATTTTATAATAACTGTAGACTAATAAACTTGTTCATGTTTCAGATGCCTCCGAGACGTGCTCCGAAAGATAGGCGTGCCCAGGCCGAGCAGCCAGCAGCTCCGGCACCAGGCACAATGAATGCAAACGAAGTAGCCGCCATTGTTGCTCAGGCGGTGAATGCCGCGATAGCGGTGATTCAGCAGGCTCCACCCCAGGTTCAGGCAGTGGCGCCAATACCAGCACAACATCCATCCGCATGGGAGAGGGTTCGGGATGCTTTTCAGAAAGCGCATCCCCCTGAGTTCTCTGGTAACTCCGATATTGTTACAGTTAGCCAATGGAAGAAAGACATCCAGCGGCACCTCCGTATATATGAGTGCACTGACGTGCAAAAGCAGTTATTGGCTTCCTTTAATCTGGTGGGAGCCGCATTACAGTGGTGGGAGTCCACTACTACTTTGAAGGAGAGGGACACAATCCCTATTTAGTTATTCTGGGAGCGGTTCGACCGTAAGTATTTTCCACCCGCAATGCAGACTGAGATGAGGCGGAAATTACTAAATCTGAAGCAGGAGAACCTTATTATAGCTGAGTATGAGGAGGAGTTCACGAGACTTCTCACAATTGTGCCAGATAAGGCACTGACTGAGAACAAGAAGATCATGTTGTTTGTCGACGGGTTAGCTTGGAGGATCCATCAGCACCTTATTGGGAATCTATCCCTTAGTACTTTCACTGATGTACTCAATGCATCGTTACTACATTGCCAGGATCACCGCTTCCATCTGCAGGGAAGCAAGAGAGCAGGAGAGTCCAGCCAGCAGGGCAGGATCGGGGGTAATAGTGCTAGTGGGGCACCAACTCATGGACAGACTCGTCAGCACGAGCAGAGTTCCCATCAGACGGACCCTGCTACGCGATTCCATTCAAGTGATTCTAGGCAGGGATTCAGGGGTTTCAGGCAGGGCCATCAGGGCCAGCCTAATCAGCAGGGCCAGCGGGGCCAACACCGACCGTAGGGACAGCAGCAAGGCCAGCAGGGCCAACAGCGTGGACATTAGGGCCAACAGGGCCCGTGGCGTGGAGGTAACGGCCAACAGGGTCAGAGGGGAGGTAACTTCAAAGGCCGATGCTTTGGGTGCGGTAAACATGGCCATAGGCGTCAGGATTGCCTAGAGGGCGATAGGGCCCCACAGCAGCAGGGAGCCCGTAATGAGCCACATAGACCACTTTTTCCACCTGCCCTCCCAGCTCCAGCCCAGGTGCCGGCCCTACCAGCCATTCCAGCAGCTCTAGTGCAGCAGGGGCAATTATAGTATGTACGTGTCTATAACGTCCACCAGGCAGCAGCTCCACAGGCACCACCCGCGATTGAGGGTATGTTTCCTATCCATGGTACTATGGGTCGGGTTTTGTTTGATACGGGGGCAACACATTATTTTATAGCTACTCATTTTGCGAAGGCCTTAGGGTTGTTAGACACAGCAGAGAGCACAGTGACGTGTGTTGACTCACCACTGGGGAGTGGGTCACTTATTTTCTTTATATGCCGGGGAGTGGGGGTAGAGATTGGTAGCTTGGTATTACCTGCAGACATGTTAGTCTTTGACTTGCACGATCATGATGTGATTATTGGTATGGATTGGCTCGCAGCATATAGAGCCATGATTGATTGCTTCGGTGGGAGCATTGTTTTTGCCATTCCGGGGCAAGAGATGTTTGTAGTGGCGATGCCTCGCCCAGAGGGAGGTTCGACCGCTCATTTGTATTACATAGAGGAGGATGCCTCTAAGGAGGTTGTGATTCCCTTAGATTCGATGTCAGGGAGTATTCCGATGTCTTTCAGGAGATACCAGGCCTACCGCCCAGTCGTGAGATAGACTTTGTCATAGATTTATTGTCAGATACGAGACCTATAGCATGCGCACCGTACCGTATGGCTCCGGCAGAGATGCGAGAGCTACGAGATCAGATATAGCAGTTGTTAGGTCAGGGCTTCATTCGTAGGAGTACCTCACCTTGGGGCGCTCCAGTCTTGTTTGTGAATAAGAGAGATGGTTCACTGAGATTGTGTGTGGACTACCGGGAGTTGAACAAGGTAACGATACGGAATAAGTATTCGTTGCCTCGAATCGATGATCTGTTCGACCAGTTGAGGGGAGAAACTTTCTTTTCGAAGGTAGATCTGAGGTCGGGGTACCATCAGTTACGTATTAGAGAGCAGGACGTTTCAAAGACTGCCTTCTTGTCGAGATATGGGTCCTATGAGTTCAGGGTAATGCCGTTCGGACTCACAAATGCCCCAGCCGTTTTCATGGACTTGATGAACCGAGTATTCAGAGAGTTCTTGGATCAGTTTGTCATCGTCTTCATGGATGACATCTTGATATATTCACACTCTGAGGAGGAGCATGCCGAGCACTTGAGGCAGGTTCTTCAGACTCTACGAGAGCATCAGTTGTATGCTAAGTACGGAAAGTGTGGATTCTGGTTGCGAGAGGTACAGTTCTTGGGCCATGTTGTTTCTGAGCAGGGGATTGCAGTTGACCCGAGAAAAGTGTCAGCGGTGAGGCAGTGGGGACTGCCCACGACACCGACGGAAGTGCGTAGTTTCTTGGGATTAGCCGGATACTACAGGGGATTCATTCGGGGATTCTCCAAAATAGCGGGTCCATTGACGAATCTGACTCGCAAAGGGGTACCATATGTTTGGGATGATGCTTGTCAATTAGCTTTCGACGAACTAAAAGACAAGCTTACTTCAACACCAGTCCTTGCCTTACCGAAACCGGGTGTGGAGTACCTGGTTTATACCGATGCGTCTTTACGGGGACTTGGAGGCGTACTCCACCAGGAGGAGAAGGCTATAGCTTTTGCTTCCCGCAAGCTTAAGCCACATGAGAAGAATTACCCCACCCATGACCTGGAGTTAGCAGCGGTCGTCTTTGCATTGAGGATATGGAGGCACTATTTATTGGGGGAGAAATTCCGTTTGTTCACAGACCATAAGTCACTGCAGTACCTGTTCACTCAGCGAGAGCTGAATATGCATCAGCGCAGATGGCTAGAGTTTCTGAAGGACTACCAGTTCGATATACAGTATCATCCGGGGAAGGCCAACGTAGTTGCTGATGCGTTGAGACGTAGACCGGTAGACGATGTAGCGGACATCTGGAAAGCAAAGTGGAAGGATTTGGGTCACGAGGACGCATCAGCCCGTTCTTTCATATCCGTTATGTCAGTCACACCCGAGACTGTTACGAGGGTGATACAGGCACAGACCATAGACCCATTTTGCCAGGAGAAGATTGTGCGACTTCTAGCCGAGGGTGCTGAGTCCTATTCTGTTATTTCTGATGGAGGTCTGCGGTTTAATTGGAGATTAGTGGTTCCAGAAGGAGCAGAGTTACGTCATGAAGTGATGACTCATTCTCATGGGTCCCGATTTGCAGTACATTCGGGAGGCGATAAGATGTACCAGGACATGAGGCGATAATACTAGTGGAGTGGGATGAAGAAAGACATTGCTGAGTTTGTGTCCAAGTGTTCTACCTGCCAACTGGTAAAGGTGGACCACCAGAAACCGTCAGGATGGCTTCAGCCATTAGAAGTACCCGCGTGGAAGTGGGAGAGTATTTCCATGGATTTTATTACAGGGTTGCCTACATCACAGAGGGGCCACGATTCTATCTGGGTGATTGTAGACCGTTTGACCAAGGTGGCTCATTTTCTGCCAGTGAGGACAGATTATAGCACGGGTCAGTATGCTCAGTTGTTCATCGCTGAGATTGTCAGATTACATGGGGTGTCCCTGAATATTGTGTCAGATAGAGACAAGATTTTTGTATCACGTTTATGGGAAAGCTTTCAGGAGGCTATGGGTATTGAGTTGAGGCTGAGTTCAGCTTATCACCCACAGACAGACGGACAGACAGAGCGTACTAATCATATGTTAGAAGATATGCTACGCATGTGTGTTCTCGATTTTGGAGGAAGTTGGGAGCCACATCTTCCACTGGTAGAGTTTGCTTATAATAACTCCTATCAGTTCACGATTGGCATGGCTCCATTTGAGGCTTTGTATGGCAGGCCTTGTCGTTCTCCAACTTGTTGGCTCGAGGTGGGGGATAACAAGTTGCTAGGGCCAGAAGTGATTCAGGAGACCTCCGCGAGGATTGAGATAATCAGGAGTGGTATTCGGGTAGCCCAGGACAGGCAGAAGAGCTACGCCGATGCGAAACGATTCTTCCGGGAGTTTAATGTGGGATATCAAGTGTTATTGCGTGTATCTCCTATGAAGGGAGTGATGAGGTTCGAGAAGAAGGGGAAGTAGGCTCCGAGGTACGTGGGACCATTTCCCATCATAGAAAGGATTGGGCCGGTTGCATACAGGTTGGGATTACCAGAACATTTACATCGCATCCACGATGTATTCCACATCTCGTCGTTGAGACGATATCTTCGGGATGATATGGCCCATACTCACATTGTGATAGATGAGATCGACTTACAGCCTGATAGCTCTTACGAGGAGAGACCGGTGGCTATCCTAGACTATAGTGAGAGGAGATTGAGGTCGAAGATAGTTCCACTTGTGCGAGTCCAGTGGGAGCATCATAATGTGGAGGAATCCACTTGGGAGCGCGAGGCAGATATGCGCGAGAAATATCCAGAGTTGTTTTTACCAGGTATGCCTTATTTTCCGAATTTCGGGACGAAATTCTGTTATTAGGGGGGAGTATGTAATACCCCGTATTTTCATGCTACATTAATTTGGGGATTTATTAAATTTAACGATAATGATTTATTTAATAAAAATCCGGAAATTAATTATGTTATAATTATTAACGTGACGAGAGTTAGTAATTATGGGAAACTTGTTGAATATTATTAATGAGCAAAGTAATATATTATATTGGTTATATTGAATGTCATGAGTGAATTAAATGACTATTTCGGAAATTTAAGTCGGGACGTGCCCGTGTCGCGTCAGGACTAATTTTGTTAAATAAAAAGTGAATATTTTATAAGTTATTCGTATGGCCGTTTTGAGTGCGCCAACGCGTCTGGAAGGGTCGAGATAGTCAGAAAAGTGTACCCGGGGGGTTAGTTTGGGTCTCGGGGCATTTTTAGGCCTAATTAGTACCCCGGGAGGGCATTTTAGTCATTTTACATAATTGGGTAATTAAACCCACGAAATTCAGCAACCTATATCAGCCATTTAGGTTAGTCTTTTAGGGTTAGAATATCCAGAAATCAAGTGACGGCCATTGGAGAAGAGAGGAGAGATCTCCAAGGCAATTCAAGGCCAAAAAGTCACCGGTTTGCACCGCCGCCACCACCACCGCGTAGATCGCGAGACGAGGAACGCAGCCATACCAAAATCAGCCATGAATCAGAATACCAAAAATCCCAGGTAAGTGTTTAACTTGCTATTTTCGTTGGTGCAATCTTCATATTAGTTTAGGAATGATTTGTGATGAAAACTATGGAAGAAAACCCAATTTATGATAGGAGAATCCATGTAGTATTGATTTATATGTTAATTCTAGAAACCGTTGCCATGTAGAGGAAATAAACCACGAAATTTTGATGATCATAAGAAAGAAATTCTGGAGAAAGATTTTTTAGAAAACTGTTTAAGAAAATTCTAGGGTTATTGATAATTGGATATAATTTTAGGTTGAAAATCCATGTTTAAATGATGAATATGTACATGCCTTACGTTAGAATCATCTGGTATATTGTTATAATGTTAGTAGTAGAATTCTGGGATGATTGGAACTTGAAAATATGGATTTGGTGTAATTTTGGTGATGAAACCCGTAACTGCATTCTACAGAATTTTTCGCAGACCTGCTTGATCGATCGATCGAGCCTAGAGCTTCGATCGATCGAAGGTTCGATCGATCGAGCCCCAAGATTCGATTGATCGACCCCTCCTGGCAGACTCCTAATTCCCTCTTTAAATGAGTTAAATTCAAATTGTCGTGATATAATTCTTGGGCATTCTTGATAAAATGATTTGGGAGACATTGAGGACCAGTAGGGCATATGAATAAATGTTGGGACCTTTAATCTTCAACGAGAATGGTATTTATGGGACATTTACTTTAGGGTTGGTAAATTTATAAATCTAAAGGGTGAGGTGCGTAAGAGAGTTACGTTGGAACCTAATAAAGACACTTACTGAATTTCAGATTTGTGAGGATATAGTCCACGAGTGTCAGGTAATAAGTGAGAAAACCCTTCGAGTTAAGGTTAGGAATGAAACCTTATACGTAATTCTATAAATGTGAAATTAAGGACAAATGGTATAATTAGGGGCGACGAGAAGAACCTATATTAATATGATAAAGTGGTATATTTATATGATTGTGTGTACATATATTATATACTTGTGAAAATCATGCCCGCGCTACTTGCTATCCCTGAGGTTTCCGCGCTGGGACAAGTCTTATCTCGATGGGACCTTTATGGGGGATATTGACTTGTACCCTAGAAGATAGATATCCTTGGTACAGGCTATCGATGTGATAGTTCAGACGGTCCTAAGAGACGCAGGCCTGTGCCATCCTCTTAGAGACTTGGAATCTATTCTTCGCCTCAATATTGTTTGTGTATTTATGTTAATACAATTCGAGAGTGATTCCGAATGTATTCCCCTTAATATGAGTGATATGGGGCTTTGGATAGTAGAGTATGAACGCACCATAGTTTTATGTGGGGTGCTGTTATTTTATATATATTATACGAGTAGTTAATATATATATGAGATTTGGAAATTGAAACTGCCTACTGTGATTTGATAAGTAGGACATGGTTGATGACTCATATAGTAAATACTTGTTTTGTGAAAGTATAATATGTCACTGAGGAACTTTATAAATTAATAAAAGCTAAAATGAGAGTTGTGCTGCTAATTGGAAGTATTCTTTTTAAACAAAAATATTGTTTGGTTTTGAAATCTTATGAGTAAGAAGATACGCTAAATTATTGGGAAGGTTAGTATGATAAAATGATAAGATAAACCGTTGGGAATGTTAGTGCGATAGGTGTGCACATTAGAAGAGAGGTGAGTATTTCTCAAGAGAGTGACGCACTAATATGTTGTTGCATTGGCCTGTATCAATTTAAATACTTGCTAAACGTATTTTAAAATCAAACACACTTTCGAGCTCTGACCCATTTCTTTTTTTCTCTCTCTCTTGTATATATATGTATATATTTCAGGTGCCCAGCCACAGGGGCGTCTTGCTTAGGATCCCTTGAGAGGAACGTGCTGCAGCTTAGGTGGGAGTTGCAGGTCACTTGCATAGAAGGCTTCCTTTATTGACTCCACTTCTAGCATTCTCATTTATTGGGCATGTGTCGCCCTTTCCATTATTTCATTGTTATCGGGACATTTATATTTCAGTTATTTCCAGTTTTGTTCTATGGGATTTATTCAGTATGGATTTGTGATTTTAGTTTTCATATGTCGACGTTCCATTGACGAATGTATTATATTATTTGGTTTATCGTGGTGTGATTCTTAATTGTAGAAATGTTGTTTTTAAATAAATAAATCTTTTTCTTTAATTAAAATTTGGAAAGTATGTATGAAAATGGTTTTGACACTTAGCTTAATTATTTAGGGTGTTAAATTGGAAAATGTATTTTTTTATCGACAGTGATGTTGAGAATGAACCAACTGTTTACCTTGATTTAATTTAATAAAGGAGTGATCGCCCGGTATTTAATTAGGCGGGGTGTCACAGGCTCCATATATATATAATAAGGAGTAATGATGTTGACATTATTCCATAAGATGATAACTTACTTAACGGCTTCCATTCATCCACCTGTTCAGAATCCAACGGTTAAAGATGTTGGGCTTTATTATAATTCAAACATGAAGAGATGGGCTGCAATTAAGGCACCGAATCACCATCTGACATGCTTAGAATCACTCCCATACCACTTTAATTCAAACACAACAACTCACACGTTTTTCAACACCACTCTGCAAATCATTCATTTTTTTTCAAACACTCATTCTCTTTCTAAAACACACCTCCCACCGTCCTTCCTCTTCCTCTCCTTCTCATTCTTTAATCTTCCCATACTTTTTAATATCCCTAAAAATCTTACTCACTTCTCTCTATGGTCAGATAATCGCACTATAAAACCACTTACATCATCACAGGCACTGATGGTAAGGCACTATAAAACCAATGAAAATTCCCTTTTTACATCTCTCTCCTTGCTTTTATTCATTTCTACTTCTTTCTGTATCTTTTCGTTGGATTAATAGGAAATTTTATTGAGCTCCTTTATATGGGATTCGATATTTTCCAGTTAACTAAATTTTGTGCAGCGGAGTTTCTTTGAAACAAAAGTGAGGTAATTATTTTCTATATCGGTTTATTGCTTTCATGTTTTGAATATATCTGTGGATATCAGCTTTAATATTTCTGATAGGGATGATCTCTCTCTCTCTCTCTTTAACATTCATCCTCTTTGATAGTCATGGGTATTAGGTATTTTCTTTAACCTTCTGAACATATTGTTCTCAGTTTTCATTTTTGATTTGGGTTGCTGAAATTCCTTCTATGTTGTATTTTTATTATTTTATATATCTAACATGGGAGATTTTGTTAGTTTTGTAGATCTATTCATCAATCTCTCTATTTTGGTTTTGATGTTCATGTGTATTCTCTATTCACCACATCAATCTGTTACTTCCAATATTTTAAAACTTTTTTATGCTGATTTCCATCCGGTATAGCTTTTTTTTATGCTGACTTCTATCCTGTAAAAGATTATTTTATGCTAACTTCAAGCTTTTTTTTATGTAGCCATGGAGTTTAAATTATTGCCATTGCTTTTTCTGATAGAAGCTTTTTCTGATAAAGACATCGATTTGTTGCCATAAGGTAAATAGAGGATTTGTGTTGCCATTGATTCGTTGCCATATGTTGAAAATCTTTAAAGATATTATTTTGGTTAAGAGGTTTCAACACTGACTGTTAACGAAGAGGCAGTTGAGGCTGTTGATGAACAGGCCGTTGAAAGATCTGAGATGGACCGTTTAAAAATCTTATTTTAGTTGATATTTTTTTTGGTTTATTATTTTTCTTTATTTATTGTTTTTCTTCCCCTTAATATTTTCTTCTGTTTTTGACGTGTTATAACTCATATGTTAGTAGGACTGATAGTTTTTTATTTATTTGAACTTCATTGTCGTTTAAATCAGTATTTCCCATCTCAGATTTATTAGATAATTTTTTCAAGAGTTTTCTGCCTAGGGTTCATGGTTTTGGTATTTTTTTGCCCTTGGTTCATCCTATATTTTGTTTTCTTGCTCATCGCCTCTTTTGGGAAAAAAAATATCATAATTATGGTCGAAAATTTATTGTTTCTTTAGTTTTCTTTGGTATAAAATTTCTTATTTTTTATTAAATTTTTGTTGTGTATTGTTTTTGGCAATGATAGAACATGGGTAATAAAAAGTATTGGTTTTTTTTGTGTGTGTTTTAGTTTACTCAAATTTCATGTGAAGAGTATTTAGAGTCCAAATATGTGGAAATGAATGAAAAAGAGTTTTTTAGTTTACAAAACTATTATTCTTCATAGATTTTGTTGACATAGCTGTTATTCTTCTTATTTTATTGCATAATTTTTAATTACTTATTTTGTTGGTTAATTGTAAAGAGGGTATGCATTTTGAAGCACATATATCTTTCATGTATTTTCCACCCCCACCCGTTAAGATGTGAAGATAATTTTTTTTTTGTTTCTATATTTTTGTTTGTGATACGGTTATATTTGACGTCTAATAGGGCAATAGATTTTTCCATGAAAAGTTTATTTTATAATACGAAAAAAAAATATTTATTTATTTATTAATTATTAATATTGATTTTAAATTTAAATACATTTTTAAAAAAAATTAGATTATGCCCAAACTTATTAATAAATTCAATTAAGTATAATAGACACATGTATTTTTTTATATGAAAGAGTTAATGAATGCACAAATCACATCATTTTTTCATAAAAAAAGTGAATATAAGATGGTTGTAATGTGTATTGATGTCACCTTTTTTACTGGCCTTATATGTTAGAAGAAAGCCTTCTAGCTGTCCGAATAGATAATATGATGTAGCCATGGGATTCAAGATCATTTAGACTCTTGATTTTTTCCTTTATCACATGTAGGTTTAGAAGGTTTAGCACCAACTGCAACAATCAAATAAAAAAGACAATACAAATATATATTTTTTGATATAGCAGGTAATGAAGTTTTCACTATTGAGTAAAGACAATAGAGTGCATGACCTAATCTAATATAATGGTGGAGCGAAATTAAATAAATTAATATTAATAATTCAAAATAATCAAAACATTGAAAATTTAAGTAAAGCTAAATTGTTTTTTCATTTTAAAAATAATTATTATTATAATTTATTATAAAATTTAATAAAAATGATTCATTTGTTTTTTTAGTTGAAAATTGAATTTTAAACTAAATTATTTATTCTCTTGCTCTACATTGCCATATTTTGATACAAGTTCGATCACGACTTGAGTTTCTCAATTGTTTGTTGACAGGTGAGTTCCTCAATTTTGAGAGGCAACGAAATCAATTACAAAAAAATTGAAAATGCAGTGTTTCGAAATATGGTCGAGCCTAATAAATAATTTGAATCGCTCCAAAGATGTTTGTCATCTACTTTTGATAACAACATTCTCCTAGCAGTAGCCTATCGTATGCCTCCTGCCATGATGTGGGCCCATCTACTACTCATAAACATGACTACAATGCTGACTTCAGATGGGATACTATGTCCATTTGTCGTGGCTTGCGTGAGTGGCCAAAGAAAAGGGTTGTCACTAATTTTTTTTTAGGTGATATAAAATTGGTATTCGTGGGCAGTGACATATTTACATCTGTGTCGAGAATATAATGCAAGATTGCATCTGTCTTTTAAAGATCTTTACTTAAAATCCCTTCTTCACTAAGTTATTAAATTTTAGGATTTATATTATTTGGAATTTGAACCATTTGTATCTTATATTTTTTTCACTATCGTGACATAATAACAAATATAAAATTTGTTTTTTATATATAAAAAGCATTTTAAAATAATGTACGTTTTTTAATAACGCACAAAATAATGTAGTTGTTATTTTTATTGTTTTTAACAATTTTTTAAGTACTACTATTTGAAAAATAAATAAAGAAATAACATAAATTTTAGTTATACATATATGAAAAAGTTTTCAATAAAATATATTTTTTAATTTTAAACAAGATTTTAAAACAAATTTGAAAATACCGTGCCATTTTAAAAAATTGTACGTTTTTTGGAAAAAAAATTAGAGCATTATTTGAAAAATGTACAATATTTCAAATGGAAACTCTGTCTGTTAATTGAATTCAATTTAATAATTTGTTCACATTTGTGTTGTAATAAAACCCAATTTGAATTTGTTATACATTTGGATAGTCCTTTAAACAAAGGAGATTATGACCATTTTATTTAAATAACACTTTATTTTGCCGGGGAACAAAATTTTTACCGTTTTACAATTACGTACTTTGGAAATTTTACCCGTTTTGTGATTACATATTTGGAATGTTTCGCCCTGCCTTCAGGCACGGGCATTTCGCTAGTATATATATATATATATAGTTTATATATATATATATAAATATTTAATATTTATGTGAGTGTGCACATATGGTAAATATTACATAACCCATTTTAACACATGAGCACCAAAATATCTTCCCTCGCACTTTTTCTCACCATACACCATTGTTCACCAACATATGTTATTTTATAGAAATACCCATTGTATTCAACAAGCTTTACCATTCCAAGTATAACGCTAACCTAATGTAACCACTTATAAAAGAAAACTCAAGCATCATCTTGAAGGGATGAATTTTTGGGAAAAATAGAGAGAAAACTATTTTTGGGTGTAGTTTAGGATAGCTTTAGTGTAGTATTTTAGGGTAATTTTTAGTGTTAAGTTCGGTGTTAGTTTATTTTAGTTCTTTTTTTCTTTATTTTTGAGAGATTGTATGAGAGAATTGACATTGATTTATAAATTGTGAGTTGGAGAAGTACTTTCCTCCAACATTTTTTTATATAAGTATTCACTTGTTAGTGCACTTATGCGATGAGGAACTACTTTGTGGCCTAGTTAGATATCAATGGATTTATTCTCTTGAATGGTTGAAGAACGTTTTCAAATATTATGTTAAGAATACACAATATATTGAAGGATCAATTATAGAGGAGTTCATCATCGTGGAGTTATCAATCTTCGCTCGGGATTATATGCCCGACCCAAGCATTACAGATAATAGTGATGAGTTAGTTGATGTGGGTGGTCATGTAATGGGCACATGAGTAAATTAACAACTTTACATTATGAACAAGTAGCTCGTTATCTATTCAAAATTCATGAAGATGTCGAAGAATGGAAAAATTAAGTTTATGTTATCTTTTTACATTATTTTAACTTTTATACATGATCAACTTCACGATATGTTCGTTAGGACCAATATAAGAAATATGATGCGTGTGGGGAGAATAAAAGACGAAGAATGATGGCACAATCAGACAGTGAATTTAGGCTATGGGTGTCACACGAGGTAATTATTATGATAATGTCTCTCACTAGAAAACATATCGCAAGAAAGATTAAAAAACTAACATAATTAATTTATCTATAATCTTAGCTCTTAAAGATGGGTAATGAAACATCAAGGTTGGATCGTCGAGCCACTGGAACCAGTTTCATGGAACATGAGTACAAAAAGTATCGATTGAACAGTTATGCATTATATGCAAGGGTGTACGAGAAAAAATACAAATATACAGAACTCAGACATTTCATATATGGCTCTTACTTAGTTTTTAGCGAGTCCGAAAGATAAAAACCTCGTTGAAGCTGAAATGGCTTAGTATGGAGTCATTCAGAATATATTTGAATTAGAATATATAAGCTTCAAATAGGTTGTGTTTTATTATGATTGGGTAAGAGTCGAGGATAAAAATGTTTGTAAAGTTGATTCAAGTACCAATTTGATCATGGTTGACTTGTCTAAGATGAAGAGTAACGAGCATGTAAGGGGTAAGCCATTTGTTTGTGCTTTTCAAAAGGTCAAGCAAGTGTTTTACTCAGATTATATCATAATTTTTTTATTATTCAATCTAAACGCGTACTTTTTTGTTATTTTAGTAAAATCTTATAGTAGTTCACAATTCGCAGAGTGATGCCGATGAGACATCTCTGAGTACAGATGCACTTAGCTAAGTGCTCGGGCGATATTATAAAGGTCTTACTCGAGGTTTTAGCTCTTGGGTGGGGAAGCCGAAGCTTATAGGGATTACGTCGAGCAACAGCGGATTGTCATGCAAGGTCAATGAGTTGAAGAACAGTTCAAACGAAAAGTTTGATAGCATCGAAAAAATATTGAACAAAATGTTCTCGATTGTTAAGAAATCTCTTCAAGGTTGAGTCGAGAGCTGCTCGGGGAAGGGAAAGAAAAAAGTAGTGGATGGGGGGACCACTAATATGTCTCTCTCACCCCCATAGATAGACCACTCATCTCCATATAAATTATTCACCCCCCATCCTAACTATCAAGACTGCATTTATAATTGATTGGGAGAAAGTATATTTGCTAAACTTATGAGGATGCAATAGAATTGCTAGGGGGTTGAGGGACCCAAGTGTACGCCGAGGTTCCTTGGTACATAACCGTCCCCTACATCCTCATGAGACTCGGGTCCGCATCACCGATGTTGTGGTGGGGAAAAATGAAGCCCCATGGTTGAATGGACAATGTGTCATGTGACATATTGAGGGTTGTATTGGTTCCTAAAAAATTATGGCCTACCTTTCTCCTCCAACCTGGAAATCAATGAACATTTACTTTTTATGTAATAGTTTGTATTTAAAATTCAATCTCGGGTTAATATGTCGTGTTTCTTATTTATATTTGGTTATGTAATACGCCGTAATTTTATGACTTTTAAATTGAGAGAATTAAAAGTTAATAGGCCAAATAAAAGGGGATTAATTGGAATTAATTATGAAAAATTAATTGGGTTTAACCCGAATTTAATATTACTAGAGATTAAAATAATATATGCTTTTGAATATTACTTATTAATATATAAGTAATATATGAATAAGATGTTATTTGTGTTGTCGTTAGTTAGTAATATGACAATAACGGAAATTAAGTCGAGATACGGTTATGGGACGTGTCGGGACTAATTTAAATGAATAAAAAGAAAGATTATTTATATCAACCTAATGGTCATTTTCAGTGCGCTGTTGCATCCGAAAGGGTCGAAATAGTCAGAAAAGTCTATTTGGGAGTTTGAATTGGGTCTCGGGTTAATTAGAAGATGAAAGAATATCCCGAAAGGACACTTCAGTCATTTTGCTTGGGAGATGAATAGTATACACGTTTTTGTCTTTTAGCTAGCCTTGAAGACATATTATATTAAGTGAGTTTAGACTTACGTGAGATTCATCTCATTCAACAATAAGTGAGGAATTTTGAGAGAAAAACAAAAGCCTTAAAGAGAAAATGAAAGGTTAACTTGAGGAGATGAAGAGTTGCTTGGAATGGAGGAGTCACCTAGGGCAACCCAAGGGGACAACCACCATCTCTACACCTTGTACCACCACCACAGATTCGTCAGAAAGTCTCCGAGAAAAGGGAAGAGGATATTTTAACATTATCTTCGCCAACGGTTCAGACCAACTTATAAGGCAAGTGATTCTTGCTTTAATTTTCAGTTCTTATAATATCCATGTTAGAATAGGATTTCTTTTGAATTGATGAACTTACGAATTTTGGATTTAAATGATTGACAAATCAAAGATAAGGGTTAGGCAAATTCATGTAGTTGAGTATAAACATGTAGAGGCTATGATCATGATGAAAATTATAGGTTTTATATGCAGAGAAAAATATATGTTATTGAGGATATTTTGAAAATGATGATAGGAATTGCATGTAGAAAAATTCTACCCATGTTAAATATGAAATGGTAGTTCTAAATTCTGAGTTTTTTTTTAGTGTATAAAAATGGAGAATCTAGATAAATGAAAGTTTGAGGGTTAATTGGGTTTGATATTAATTCTCATATAAACTTAGTGATTTAGATGTTTTTCTTTATATTATAATTACTCATAATCGTGTAGAAAAGTTGTTGAGATATTTGGGATTCGTTAGAATATATTTCATGCGAGTTTGCGTGAAAGAAAATGGATAAAATGCATGAAAAAAATTATTGAAAAAGGATGAACATTGTATGATAATTTTAGGACTATTTTAGGAGGAAATTGGCAGTGTGCCTACTAGTTTATGTATAAAACCACCTTCTGCACAACTTTGTAGTTTTAAGTTTTTTCAAAATCTGAGCAGAAAAGCCTAAAATTGGAATTTTATATTTCAGGCAGAATGTACCTTTATAAAAAAAGTTTGGAAAATGGTAATTTGTCCCATGGTAAAGATTTTATTAATTTTGGTACATTAACAAGGAGCGGGGGACTTGGGTTAATGTTAGAAATTATTTCAATTCGAGGATTAAATTTTTGTGAGAGATATCTACATAATTATATTACGATTTGGAGGAGAATAATCATTATATCAAGCACGGGTAATATTGATGATATATTAACAGGTATTGGGATGGATCAAATATTATGTGAGTGATAACTACATAATAAAATATATGACGATAATCATGATTACAAGTACGGGTAGTATTCAATAAGTACGACAGGTACTTAGGACAGGATGAATTCCTAATATGATATAGGCAGTGTAAATACCCAATTTTATATAGGTATATGATAATGCCTATTGATTGATGATTTATGTGTATGACATACCTATCTTACTTGCTATCGGGAGAGGTTTACGCATGAGGGAAGTCATATCCTGATGAAGCCATGGGATTTTTGATTTGTCACTCGAGAACATAGAACTTAGAGATCGATCACCCCTTTTCTAAATATGGGTGTGACCGGTTATTTGGGTGCATAGGTATATACATAGACCAAAGTCTTAGGACTATGTTCGCCTGCAATGCTTGTGTTTGATATTTGTGGGTCGAGGAATATTTAACGAACCTATAGTCCCCTAAATAGTGACGAGATATATTGGGATATTATAGCAGAGTAATGCATGTGATAATATCTTCTATATAAATAAAGTAGAAGTGAAAGATAATGAAATTTGGAATTTATTTAAGTATGATAATACTTAATTACGTTAAATACTTAAGGGGATTATCCATGTTGAATCTAAATGGATATACATATACTATTATTCCATGTATTATGAGGGAAATACGTGGGAATGAATTGGTCTAGGGTTTGTGGATACACTGGGTTGAATTAGTTAGCATGAGAAATGTAACTAGGATGGCTTAAAGGTACGTTAGGTGTGCACTCTAGATGAGAGGTGAGAATCTCAAGAGAGAGAGTCTGATAATCTAACATATATATAATAATTCCTAAATATAAAATTTATTCCCTTGCTGTTTTGTAAAACTCTTTTTACTAACGGGCTCTGACACATTTTCTTGCATTTTCTCTTATGTCTCTCGTATCTTCTATTCTAGGTGTCCATCTACTGGGACACCAGCTATAGGGGATTGGTTATGGACATGCTGTGGATGCTATGAAGTTGCATATTTTGTATTAGATGCTTCATCTCCTTGATTCTAATGTTGTAGCTATTTCATTTAGGGCATGTCGCACAATATCCTAGTTGTTTCACTTCCATTTCAAAGGTTGTAATCATTTATGTCATTAATGTGGATTTCAGTTTTAATTGATAATAGTGAAATATTTTAACTGGAGAGTTAATCCATTCATATTTATTCTTATTCAATTGTGGTTTGATATTGTTTATTATTGCTCCGCTTTGTGGAATGGTTTTAATTAAATTAAATGGAAATTTTTTTTGACACTAGCTTAATTAATTATTGGGTGAATTAATAAAGAAAAATGTTTTCCACAGTGATGTTAAGAATGAACCAACTGTATATTCTGATTTAATTGGGTATATGACTGCTCATCAGGTATTTAATTAGGCGGGATGTTACAGGTGGTATCAATGCATTAGGTTATAGTTTCCTTAGGATCTGTACGAATTTTTACATTTCAGCTTAGCGTTGTTTGATGTAGAACCCTATTATTAGGATGTTGTATTCCTGAGCGTGTTACGACTTACGTGCTCCTGCCAGGTTATATAAGTGATGAAATTATTATACAAGCTCGATCGGGCCTTAATGACTAGTGAAGGTCATTAGAAGGAGAACGGGAGGAGTACTTAGTCGATGACATAGAGTATTTTGGGAATGGTGATTGAGATAGGACTCACCATAATTGTTGTTTGAGCTGAAGATAATAAAGAAGTCGTTCGGGAACTGTTGTTCACCAAGCACCATCATTGACGATGTTTGTGATGTTCCAAACTCACCCAGAACTGACAGTGAAGGGTGAGGGAGTTGGAAGGACTCTTGAGAAGAAATAAATTCAAAAGGAAATGATATAGGGTGAAGTGTAGTAACACCCAGGACTTAAAAATTTGAGGCGAAAGTTTTGCTCATAGGAGCAATCTAAAGTGACGAGAGTTAGACATCACATATAATAAAGAGCGAGTGAAGTTAAAATGAGAAATTTGGGTATAGTTCGACCGTGAAATATCCTATTAGATATTTTAATCGGGGTGTGAATGGAACTTGAAAACTTATCTCACATGGGTAAAAAAGCCCAACGCAAGAGAGAAGACAACTCGCTTAATAAATTCCTTACCCAGCGACGGAGGGGTAAATCGAAGATAAGAAGAATTCATTGCGTGGAAGGACTCGTGAGTTAAATACTCAAATATATAATGGAAATCAGACGAAGACGGCTAAGGTCGATCTCTTCAAGAAATTGGTTAACGCTTCCAGAAGAAGGGGAGCCAGGAGAGTTAAGAAATCTAGCCTAAAGGAAAGATTAAATTAAGAGTGTTTGTGGAACATCACCAGAAGGTATACCCAGTGGGGTACCTATTTAAAATAAGTTCATGAAATCCCTACTAAGTGGTGATGAGTTCATCCAAGAACACTAAGGTCGATAATGTGTTCAATAGAACCGATAGAATAAAAGGAACAACGAAAATTATAATTAGGAGTTAAGACTGCCAGGTCCGAGAGAAGGACATCCAAAATTGGTCAGTGGGTCTAGTGACGAGGAAATATCACGGGAAATGTCCCTATGTGTAGAGAGCGAGACTACTAATGATGAATATGTCCACGTTGAGAAATGAGACCGATAAGATTGGTAATGATAAACCATGCCAGTTAGGCATAACAACTGAAGGAGGGAAAATTCCAGCGGAGGAATTGTGTCAAGAGAATTGGGCCGATAAAATTTACAACCCGAGAGTAAAGGGTTTAGGTAGGAATTGTGGAGTTCTCGGTAACAGTAGCATACCATATTTCAAGTTCGAAGGGGCCCAGAAAGTAAAAAGGGAGGCCAATAAGGCCATAATTGTGGCCTAGAGATTTTGGTCAACATTTCAGTGCTGGGCATGTAAGCCGCAGAAACAAAATAATTTACCCACAATGAGGAAGGGAAAAGATTCGTTGAAATACTAAATGTATAAAGATTACAGATGTTAATGGGTCATGTTGGCAGATACGTGCTGGGACACTACGATCAGGTGGGCCTGATGAAGATTTGTTTCATCCTTGTGAGAAAAGGATTAGGTCAATTGACATGGGTGTATCACAATACATATTTGAATTTTTAACACTAAAATTCGCATGCGAGTCGAGTTTAGTGGGTACGTTAGTTTTAACAGTCTAGTTATAAACGTATTTATCATGGGTACCGGGCTTTTTAGATGTGGCCCGTAAGTGAGCTGGGTGGGCACTAAAGGTATATTTTAACGTTATAATTTACTATTGCATTGAGATAGCAAAGTAGAGCTTATTATGGTAATGTATAGTGATAAAGACCGAATGTTGGAATGATAGTAGATTGAGTGATAAGACTATCGTGCTAGATACTCCGAGTGAGTAATATTACTTTTGTGAGGCGCCACCCGAAATAGAGTTGGGACTATATATATATATATACTAGCGGAATGCCCGTGCCTGAAGGCACGGAGAAAATTTCCAAGATTCGTAATCGCAAAATGTCAAACATTTTCAATGTATGTAATTGCAAAACGAAACATTTCGTTCCCCAACATATCCTTTATTTATAAAACTATCCACCCTACTTGAGAAATAATAAATAGTTGAAAGGTACTAATCGACAATCTTTCGAGGGTTCTTATAAATTGGGGTTCCTAACTATTGGAAGAGAACATTACTGAATGAATTTCTGCGCATTCAAAAAATAGGGCAGCTCATTTAGATATGGTTGAACGTGATGAGCTGCCAATATTAAGCTTGAACCTTCAAAACATAAAAGGAAGAAGTGTATTTTGGCATCCAAAAATTTGACCCCTATAGAAAAATGTATCGAAGTCTGTAGCATAACAGTCTAAGAATATTTTTAGAATCCAACATACCCAATTTGGAGAATATGTGAAAACTAAAATAATATTGATAGTTTTCTACCTTAAGGCAATGATAGTTGAATCTACAAAGATGTGAAAAAAACTTTTTAAATTAATAGAAAGAAAGCTAATGAGGCATAAGAGTGGGGTGTAAGATATTGAAATAAGTACTTTATACTAAATAAACAGAGCTTCAAACTATAACATGTGTATAGGTGAAAAGGAATGAGAGCATAAATTACCTATGAAAATAATCATTCTTGCATCCATTCTTTTACTAACATAAAGAATTCAAGCAATAAAGGGCACACATAATAGAAGTGCTTATCATAGGATTAAAAACAAATACAATAAAAGAATCATAATAATAAGATGAGAAAGAACTACACCATAACCAGGGGAGGGAGGTCTAGACACATGGGGTTTCAAGCATCAATTCACAACTACCAGAGCATTTATGAATAGAACAACACTGAAAGCTTCGATACATTCTTTTAAAGTGAAAACTAGATCTGGAAAAATAGAAACTTGGAAGCCTGAAGCAGATGAATATGAAGGTGGTGGCTCCTAAAGTAGTAGTTTGAGGCATTGCTATTATAGATAATAATGAGAATTGGCGTTACTTGATTTAGCCTATACCCTTGTTTATGAGACACCTGTTATGGTTACCGAATGGCTTTTTCTTCCAATTCCATATCTTGAACTATTAGAGGAAAGGTTATGTCACCATTATGGTTAAACTGCTATGTCAAGGCCTCCTACTTCACACTTATCGTGTGTTATAGCAAAAGTTTCCTAGAAACTACTTTTTGGGTTCCAATTCTTCTCATACATTTTCTATTGTTAAGAGTACTATAAGTTTTGGGAAGCCTCCCGTCTTCCCTAGAAAAAATGGTTTGTTACCACCCAGCTGCATTATGCGAAGGAAACGTTAGAAATTAAGCATAATACATAATATATTGCAATTCAAAATACTTAGATGTACTCAGTACAATACTTAAGATCAGTGAGTAGATAAAAAAAACTATGATAAGTCAACGTAACGTTATCGTAAATGAAAGCATAGGCCTTAAAAATGTTACTCGATAATGCAGATAAGCCAAGAGTGTGGCGTGTGGGGACAAACCATTGAGAGTTAGCAAAATCACATTTTGCGATTGAAAATACAATGTTTTATCTGCAATGCAAGAAAACAAAACTCTATTAACAAATATTTGAGTTATTTATATATCATTTAATCTGGAAATTACACAGAATATAATAATCATTGAGAATGTTTGGTAGATAACTTACTGTTGCCTTTAGCATTTAATTTGGAAATTCTCTTTAAAAGACATATAGGTGTACTGGCAAAGCTGTTACAGTAGTGTCTGACTTGGTCAATTTGTTGTACCTGTAAGTGTCCAAGATGACCATGATCATTTGAAAAAGAGAAGACACTAAAATTAGCCGATAAAACAAATTAACCAAAAGTCATACGAATTTCCATCCAGGCCCTATTCATATTAAGAAGAAATGATGGAGGTATGCATGATAGTTTGCTAAAAAAATTCCTCGTTAACTTGAAAGACATATCAGCTGCTGGATAGTGCGAAGACTTTTCAAAGGGCAACATGGTATTTCAGTTGTTGTAGGTCAGGATAATTTTGGTACTTCGGAGAATGAAAGCAAAGGGCAATATGGACAACTATTCAATAAATATAATTTCACTTCAGCTGCTGCAGGTCAGTATAATTTCCGATTATAGGATGTGAAGAAGCACTTATGGAAATATAATTCCACTTCAGGAGTTGTGAGCACAGTAATTCAATTCTGATGTATATTTGTTTCTATCAAAGAATCTCGAGCACAATTCCTCATAATTGTGACAGCAACACCAATCACCTTCCTAATCTGATGGAGCATAAAACTCTTCCCCAAAACCTCACACTTCATAAAATCAATCATGTCAATGAAATAACATATCATCCTTAAATGAAATAATATATCTTCAATAACATATAAGTCTTATAATAACTATCATCTATACCCCAATCCAAAATGGTGTTCAACCATGTATCTCCTTTATGTATAACTCTATAAAACTCTATTTATGTATCTGATTTATGTACAAGTCTCTATGCTCAACAAAAAACAATATAGACTAAAAAAATATAGGAATTCTAGTAATAAATAAATTTCTCATCATTTCAAATAACCAAAGTACACACAGGTCTCCAAAAGCTCCATACGACTATTGTCTCCATTAATAAATTTTTTTGTTAGAATCAACAAATAAATTATCAATGAAAAGTATATAAATACAAATAGTTTAGAGGAGATATTACCATGCATGTTATAAACATCTTTCTATTACTATGCCTATTACAAATTATATCAAATGGATGTATTGATATTCAAATACACATAACTTCGTATTGTTACTCCAGTTTAACAATGCATATGGAGTTTTCAAGACAAACCAAAGCCACGACAAATCATACAAAACCAAACTTGAAGGTAAAATAATCTCTCTATATTTAAATGAAGTAGCAGCAACCATAACAAAAAAGGGTAAGAGATTTTTTTTTCACTTTGAACAAAATGTTAAATGAAGAAAAAAAAGATGTTTCTACAGATCGTTAGCTCCTAGAGTTTGCTAATTGATAGGAGGGTGGTGCACTTAGTTCTTACACATAAACTTAATAACCAGGTATGTAATCACATACCTATCCCTCTCATTACTCCTTTGTTGAAGTTGACCTTGAGATTTTGTATGCATCTTTCTCATAGTACTCTTAAATTCTGCATCAGAATTTGACATTTCTTTAAACAAAGGAAGCATTAGCCGCTTGTTGAGGGTTATAAATTTCTTGCGCCCCACATATGCTCGATGACCCTGCAAAGACCACGACCCATGTCACCACCATGGGATGGTAGAAAAATGTCGTTGCTCAGTAACACAACGTACTTAGTGGTTGTTAAAACTAATTTTGTTGACATACTGTGAAAGTTCTCCCCAAATGTATTTACCTGCAAAACCGACACAACCAACAATGAATGTTATATATTCAAAAGATTAACTTCTTAAAAATGTATGTTTTTATGATCGTGAATGAAAAAAATTACATTCTTTGAAGTAAACTATGTTTTATTATACCCCTAACAAAGTTGCAAAGTTGGAAAATCAATTACATGTTATAAACATTAATACACAAATTGAAGAGGCAAAGCAAACGTTTATGGAGGTCACATGTACCAGGTTTTTGTGGTTGCATTAACTTTGATAGATCTTAATGCCTTGTAAACTTCAACACGCTTCATAAGTAATCAGATGTAAATAGAACATATACCTTATTTATATCACATATATCATGTGCCTAGAGGTAGATAGGAGATTTCTCAGTTCATGAGTTGAGGTTAGCATCCTAAGGTGAGATCTGCAAAATCATAAACTTGTAAACCATGAAGAAAAAGATATGATTTGAACACAAAGAAAAACAAAAAAAAGTCAATAGTGGTGTTTGCTCAATTACCCGCTCTTTTAGTGTGGCATATAGTTGCTCTAGTCTGTCGTAGCAGATCAATACAGTCCAGCACGATCGCTTTGTATGGGTGAGATTCCACATCCTCATTTTGGTTGGAAGTCGACTTCTATAGTGGTGTTAGTACAGTTTCTCACCTTAATTATATTCAGTCGATAAATGCCCTCAAGATCTTCACATAAGCAAGTTGTGTCACAACTCATTTTGCTAAAAAAAGATCCAATCCAACTAACATCATTTCTTCTAGCAAGACCCCCAAAGTTGCTATTGGTATTCACTTTAATGCCACTTGAAGAAATAAAAGACCAACCAATCCAAGAAGTATCAATTCACCCCATGTAAAGTTGTGCTCAATAAGGAATAAACAATTATATAAAATGGAAACTCTTACAAATTTTAAGATTCAAGTTAAAAGTACCCAACATTGATGTCAAGCACATTTCGTGAGTGAGGATCTTGGCCCCGACCTCTAATCTTCCCTTAAACGTTGTTTCTTAAAACAGTATGGGCCGAAACAAATCAATGTAGATGTCGATGACATATTTGTTTCCTCATCATCAACATTGTCGTTGTCATAGATGATGTCAATCTGCTCTTTCGAAACAACACTCTTTAACTAAGAAATGGTATTTATTTGTATAAGAGAGCCCGACCTGTTTACAATTTTGCAAGACTCATTTCTGCTGGATACAAACAAAGAAGTACAATTATTTTATAGACAACCATAATAATTTAAGGGTAATAATTCAAAAAAATAAACATCAAAGGGCTAAGAAAGTACATCATCAATTCACCTCGACATCTTCAGGTTCAACTGGCTTCGAACTTTTTGATTGTATTATTCCATCTCCTTTCTTATTGGCACCTGATTTTGTAGGCCCTCCTTTTTATTGGTAGGCTGAAAAGGCTTAAAATAATTAGCATTATCTCATCAAGATGCAAAAAAGATGTTGTCAAATAGGCTAACTATAACAGAGCACATAAACACAAAAGGGAAAAACAAACAGCTGCCTGAACAGGTTTCTTCCTAGTGATCATGCTAGTTGTTGACCTCCGAACAAATAATCCATCAGATGCGTGAAATCAATTCAATATTGACTATAAAACATGGCATAACAATGTAAATACCAATATGTCTCATTTCTAAGATCTATAGTATTTAAGAAAATCTTGACATTCTAACATCAAGTACTCTTTTTGATTTGGCAAAAAAAAAGACATTTTCCATTTTAGAAAAGAAGCATAAAGAGTCTGATTGAAACAACATTCAAACATCACGTATTCACATTTTAATGCCACTATATGTAACTATATTAAAAAAATCACACTTTAGCAAAAATCAGTTAACACAAAAGATACATATACAGAATGTTGTAGTCTTTCCAAAATGGGGATTTCATTTGGCCAAATTCGAAACAGAGGAAAAATTAGGGACTATGCAATTAGGGACAAAGGAAAAATTAGTACAAAATAAAGTCTATGCCACTTATCAATCCAAAAACAAAGAAATGGAAGCTTGTTTATCTATCTGCATATGTATATCATTATTTTAGCATACTGACAGAAAATATACGTATATCATTTCATTCACCAGAGTGGCATGTTGCTCGTTTGGATAGACTCAAAACTTCTCATATAATTACATGGGATGAGTACAAAAAGAAGCAAAAGGTAACATTTCAAACACCACTTTTTTGTTCTTCTTTAACAAAGACTATTTCCCAATGTACTAAATTATTTTTGGAAGAAACTGACTCATGAATAACTTTAAGTTATAGTAAATATTGATCATGATAAAAACTAAAAAACTCCATAAGAAGCTAAACATTGGTCAAAGCTATCAAGTTAAAAATTATATTTTTAAGCATTACCGTACCCCACTTCAAAAGAATTACAAATTCAGGTAAGAGTTACTGTGATTATAATTATTACCCTCCAATGTCATGTTAGCACACGTGCACTATACCAAATTAGCATGGAAAAAACAAATAAAGATCAATACATAACAAAGATATATATTCTCTGAACATTTTCTCTAATTTGGTTGTTTCAATCCATTTTCAAAGGTTGCAAAAATTAATGTCATGTAAAAGAAAACATATAGAACTCATAAGATAAAAAACAAAGAAATACAATCTGTCAGTTTATTTTTTAGGTAACCACTGGTATACCTTATTCTGGCAAGTGTTCATGACTAATTTCAAACATGATATACCTACAAACTAAGACAAATAACCTATTGGTCATATTTAGAAAGTCAAAATTAACATTAAAAGAGTTAACTCATGTGCACATTCATTTTGTTTATAAGTCAACAGATAGATATACATATCATATTTAACAAATAAGAAGAAAGATGTAAAAACATTGAGTGAAGATCATATACATGTCATATTCAATATATTAATACCAATAGTAATAATCTATACTAAAATAATGGAACTTTAAAACCCCCTATTTTAACTCTATTTATTCCATTAAAAAAATAAAACCCTTAGATTCAACCCCTAAAAAAGCACTAATATCAGCAAAGGATAAAGTAAACATAAAGAGTGAAGAGGTAGAAAATACCTTTATATTAAAAATTGAAGCCAAAACATTCATGTCTTGCCCCAGCACTCTTTACAAAATCATACACGCAGATCACCAATACAAAACCCACAAACGCTCCATTGACATGTAGGTTTTTCTATGCGATTCTTGTATAAATAATGTGTAAGGAAAAAAAAGAAATGATTAATGAAGTGCAAAAAACATAACTAAAACAAAGAAGAAAAAAGACGAACAAAGTATTAAAATCAAAAGGATATGGTGTTTTAAACCATTAAAAACCCTAACAAATCCTCCCCAAAAGTGGGAAAACGAAGACCCCACATTGTATAATGTAAACACCAACAACCCCATCACCACCTAAACTCAACCATACATCGCTGAACCTTAGTCAAACCTGGACAAACGAATAAAAGAATGATACGTAGAAAAACTAAAATCGATATTGAAACCCATAATTAAACACGAAATATAATATTGCCAGAAGAAGCATAAATAGTTGATTGAAAGATAATACTTTTACAACAGTCAGATAGATCCGAAAGTTGATAGACCCAAAACTATATGGTGATTTCTGGTTACACTATTCATAATATTACTATGTAAAAAAATCATTGAATGAAACAACGAAAGAAGTAAATAAATGTAACATGCTCTTAATAGAGAGAGACGTACCAAAAAATGCAAGTGAATCAATTATTGGGTCTCATGGATAAGATTTTAGGTACATTCAGGTGAACATAAAATGTATCAAGTATAAATAATGGAGGTGTTGGTATCTAATGGAAAGAAATATTGCTAAATTCTTTTTGCAATGGATCACCTGGCTGTTGAAAAAGGATGGACCATTCGAAACCAGTGGAGGTTTCTTCAACCATTAGGATTTCAAAGTAGTGATGGGAGAGTATTCCTAAGAATTTTATTCCGAAGGGGGTTATGATCCTATATGGATAATAATGGATCAGTTGATCAAAGTAGCTCACGTTATGCTAGTTATGACAAGTCATATTACGAGACAGTTATGCGCAGATCTTTATAATCGAGATAGTGAGGTTATATGGAGTGCCGTTTGATATCGTGTCCTATCGGGACAAGATCTTGGTCTTACGATTTTAGAAGAGTGTTCACAAGGCCATGGGCACCGTGTTGTGATTGAGTACGACCTATCCTCCGCAGACGAATGGACTAAACAAGCGAACTAATTAAATGTTGGAGAATAAATTATATGTGCACCCTTGAATTATAGGGGAGGCCGAGTGTATTATCTCCCATTAGTGGAGTTTAGTACAATAACTGATATAAGTTCGATTTTGTCCATGGTGCAAATTTAAATATGCCACAGAAAGCCTTGTTGTGCTCCTGCTTGTTAGTTAAAGGTGGGGCAATGGTTACTATTGTGAAAATCCGAGATAAGTGATACTTATAGATTATGATGTGTGTAAAATATACACTGTACAACTAACCTACTTGTGTGCGATCGTCGCGATACGAGATCGTATATCTAAAGAATGGTTAATGTACTAAGGTGTGAATAGTATAAGGCTATATAGTGAATATCTAAAATTAAGTTGAAACTTAAATGGTAAGGCTTGGAGTATAACATAAAGAGGTGTTCATTATTAGGGGTATTCGGTAATGTACGGTATGGGTGGTACGACGTAGGTTACATGAAATGTGAGATAAATACTCAGAGTTTTCCTTACCAGATATGCCTTATTTTTGAATTTCGGGACGAAATTCCATTATAAGGGGGGAAGTATGTAATACCCCGTAATTTTATAACTTTTAAATTGAGAGAAATTAAAAGTTAATGGGCTAAATAAATGGGGATTAATTGGAATTAATTATGAAAAATTAATTGGGATTAATCCGGATTTAATATTACTAGAGATTAAAATAATATATGATTTTGAATATTTCTTAGTGATATATAAGTAATATATAAATAAGATGTTATTTATATTGTCGCGAGTTAGTAATACAAAAATAATGGAAATTATGCCGGGACGAGATTATGGGACGTGTCGGGGCTAATTTAAATGAATAAAAAGAAAGATTATTTTATATCAACCTTGTGGTCATTTCGAGTTCTCCGTTGCGTACGGAAGGGTCGAAGTAGTCAGAAAAGTCTACCCGAGAGTTTTATTTGGGTCTCGGGTCAATTAGAAGATAAAAGGACATCCCGAAACGACACTTTAGTTATTTTGCTTCAGAGATGAATAGTATACACATTTTTATCTTTTATCTAGCCTTTAAGACTTATTATATTAAGTGAGTTTAGACTCTATGTAAGATTTATTTCATCCAAAAAACAAGTGAGGATTTTTTAAAGAAAAAGAAAAGCCTTAGAGAGAAAATGAAAGGTTAACTCGAGGAGAGGAAGAGTTGCTTGGAAGGAGGAGTCACCTAGGGTTAACCAAGGGGTCAACCACCATCTCTACACCTTGAACTACCACCGGAGAGTCACCGAAAATTCACCAAAAAAAGGGAAGAGGAGATTCTAACATTATCTTCACCAACGGTTCAGACCAACTTATAAGGCAAGTGATTCTTGCTTTAATTTTCAGTGCTTATAATATCCATGCTATAATTGTATTTCTTTTGGATTGATGAACTTATGAATTTGGGATTTAAAATGATTGAAAAATCAAAGATAAGGGTTACAAAAATTCATGTAGTTGAGTATAAATATGTAGAGGCTATGATCATGATGAAAATTATAGGTTTTACATGTAGAGAAAAATATATGTTATTGAGGATATTGAAAATGATGATAGGAATTGCATCTAGAAAAATTCTACTCGTGTGGTATATGAAATTTGATGATTTAGATATGAAATGATAGTTCTAAATTCTAAGTTTTCTTTAGTGTATAAAAATGGAGAATCTAGATAAATGAAATTTTGAGGGTTAATTAGGTTTGATGTTAATTCTCATATAAACTTGGTGATTTAGATGTTTTTACTTGTATTATAATTACCCATAATCATGTAGAAATGATATTGAGATATTTGGGATTCCTTAGAATATATTTCATAGAGTTTGGGTGAAAGAAAATGGATAAAACGGATGAAAAAAATTATTGAAAAAGGACAAACATTGTATAACAATTTTAGGACTGTTTTAAGAGGACTTTAGCCGTGTGCACGTGAGTTTAGGTATAAAATCACGTTTTGCACAATTTTGCAGTTTTAAGTTTTTTCAAAATCGAAGCAGAAAAGCCTCAAAAGTGTACTTTTATATTTCTGCCAAAATGTACCTTTATAAAAAAAAAGGTTTGGAAAATCGTAATTAGGCCCATGGTGTGATTTTATTAATTTTGGTACATTAACAAGGAGCGAGAGACTTGGGTTAATGTTGAAAAATTATTTCGATATGAGGATTAAATTTTTGTGAGAGATATCAACATATTTATATTACGATTTAGAGGAGAATAATCGTTATATCAAGTACGGGTAATAATTATGATATATTTACAGGTACTTGGGTTGGATCAAATATTATGTGAGTGACATCTACATAATAAAATATATGATGATAATCCTGATTACAAGTATGGGTAGTATTCAATAAATACGACAGGCACTTGGGATATGATGAATTCCTAATATGATATAGGTAGTGTAAGTACCTAATTTTATATAGGTATATGATAATGCCTATTGATTGATGATTTATGAGTATAACATACCTAGCTTACTTGCTATCGGGGGAGGTTTACGCGTGAGGGCTGTCATATCCTGATGAACCCATTTGATTTTTGATTTGTCCCTCGAAAACATAGAACTTAGGGATTGATCACCACTTTTGTAAATATGGGTGTGACCGGTCATTTGGGTGCGTTGGTATGTGCGTAGCCCAAAGTCTTAGGACTATGTTCACCTCCAATTCTTATGTTTGATATTTATGGTTCGAGGAATCTTTACCAAACCTATAGTCCCCTATGTAGTGACGAGATGTATTGGGATATGATAGCAGAATAGCGCATGCCCCGCAGCTATGCTTCAGGGTGTCGTACTGTATATGTATAATTATGTGAATGTATATATATATATATATATATATATATATATATATATATATATATATATATATATATATATATACTTGTGAGAATATCTTCTATGTGAATAAAGTAGAAATGAAAGATAATGAAATATGGAATTTAATTCAGTATGATAATACTTAATTACATTAAATACTTAAAGGGATTATCCACATTGAATCTAAATGGATATACATATACTATTATTACATGTATTATGAGAAAAATACGTGGGAATGAATTGGGCTATGGTTAGTGGATACATTGGGTTGAATTAGTTAGCATGGGAACTATAACTAGTATGGCTTAGAGGTACGTTAGGTGTGCACTCTAGATGAGAGGTGATAATCTCAAGAGAGAGAGTCCGGTAATCTAACTTGTATATCATAATTGTTGAATATAGCATATATTCACTTATTGTTTTACAAAACTATTATTACGATCGGTCTCTGACCCGTTTCCTTGCATATTCTCTTCTCTCTCTCGTATTTTCTATTTTAGGTGTCCATCCACTGGGACGCCAGCTATAGGGGATTGGTTATTGACGTGTAGTCGATGCTATGGAGTTGCAAATTTTGTATTATACGCTTCATCTCCTTGATTCACATGATGTATCTATGTCATTTAGGGCATGTCAGCCAGGATCCTAGTTGTTTCACTTCCATTTCAGAGGTTGTAATCATTTATGTCATTAATGTGGATATCAATTTTAATTGATAATAGTCAAATATTTTAACTGGAGTGTTGATCCAGTCATATTTATTCTTATTCAGTTGTGGTTTGATATTGTTTATTAGTGCTCCGCTTTGTGGAATGGTTTTAATTAAATTAAATGGAAATTTTTTTGACACTAGCTTAATTACTTATTGGGTGAATTAATAAAGAAAAATGTTTTCGACAGTGATGCTAAGAATAAACCAATTGTATACTCTGATTTAATTGGGTATAAGACTGATCACCCGATATTTAATTAGGTGGGGTGTTAGAGGTTATTGATTGATTATTAATATTGTTGTTAGTTTTTGTTAAATTATATCGTCGATTGCTACTATAGGTTAAATAATATACGTCTGGGCAGTGGCAGTGGTAGTGGTAGTGGTAGTGGTAGTGGCTAAGCTACCTTATACTTTTTTTATTCAACTTCCCAGTTTTGTCATGGAATTTGATTGCAACAAGACCTTGGAAAGTGTCAAGGACTTATCATGGTTCAAGTCCACAACAAGTTTTCTTTATCATGGACTTGTCCTGGTCAAAGTCCGTCACAAAGAAGAACTTTCTTCGGACTTTGACCATATAAGTCCGTGAAAATGGAAACTTGTCCTTGACTTTGACCATGAAAAGTTCATGACAAAAGAAGTTGTCACCCCCATTACTGTCACGATCGTTATAAGTTTTATTGGCCAAGGTCTATAACCCTGACAAATAGCCTATTTTGGTGTTGTGTTTGGTTTATATTCTTCATGAGAATGGTTTAATTCTCTAAAGGATTAAGATCAATTTACATGATTATAAGAGGTGTTTTATAGAATATATCAAGTATACACATATGTAATAATTTTTAAATCAGATTACTATGATTCAGTTGTGGATTGATTAATTCTTAATAAGATTACATGTGTTCTTTAATTAAAACTTAGGGTTCATCATTAGATTAGTTTTAATTATGAATTAATGTTTGATTAGCATAAACTTGTATTTATAATTATTATCCTAATAGATCCAATGCCTTAAAATTCTTCTAACACAAATCTAATCATATTCTTAAAAAAAGTTAACCTGCCTTGGATTGATTGATGAGTCAATCCCCAAATTCCCTAGTTCTCTAATCCTAATACCTCAATATTCAAGATAAGATTTCCTCCACCTCTTCCCTAGCATCTAGGGTTCTCCCACTTTCATATTAGCATATGTTAGGCTGAAAGGGTATATTAAATCACAATTCACGAAATTAGGCTTGAGCTCTAAATTAGCCTAAATTAAAAATGCCCAAAATATGTTCCAAATGGTTTAAAATTTAGCACAATACATATACTAACCCCACGGACTAAAATACCACTAAAATAAGCTCAAACCGGTCTTTCTTAACATCATGCGAACCTTCTCGAATGCTAACGTCTTTTATAAATCAAGTATTTTATTGAGTTAATTTATTATCTTATTAAATTAATTAAATATTTAGAATTAATTAGATTGTGACTCTGTATTATAAAAACCTACTTCACAATCGGTGGGACCTGATTTCGAAGGAATAATACAAATGAAGAAAATCTTAACATCCAGACCCTAACCATTCGATATGTGCGCATAATACAAAGTCGCTTAATTATTTAAATTGATGAATTATTATGAGCTCGCGAAAATCAATAGCAATACAACCACATCAACACGTAACTCACTTATGTAATACAACATATTTGACATCTGACGGTCACATCTTTATCTACTAAACAATATATCAAAAGTCTACCATCTTCAATAATAAAATGACATTCCACATGTCATATACAAACAACAACTCATCAAGAAACAATAATGAATTTAATAATGAATTAAATACTTCAAAAAATATGGGCTATTACACATTCCCTTTTGACGGCACCTGAGAGTTATCGAGCTTTGAAAAGTATAGAGTAACTGTAGCTCCATCCTTACAAAAAGTGTAAATATATTTGAACCCATCACATTTAATATGTATATTAAATTTCTAAGTTCTCCCAAGAAGTAATTGATAAGTGTCCATATGCAAAACATCATACCATATTTTATCTGGATAAATCTAATTAATTGAAAACTGAACTAAACACCTTTTATTTACTTTGACCTCATCTACCTTATTAATACATGATAACTTATAAGGTTCTGGGTGATCCTTTATTTTGAGCTTTAATTTTACGCGATTTCACTACCATAACATTCTCACAAATACCACAATCAATGAAAAGAGTACACACCTTTTTATTTATAAGCAATTGATCACCTCCAAAAGAGTTGCATTTAAACTTATTCAAACAATAAGAGATTCTCCTTGGTCACTATATACAATTTCACCCTACGTTCATCTTCATCGCTTTAAATTTGTTCCATATATTCCTTGATGTCCTCCTCCATTAATGAAATAATCTTTCTATTTAGACACTCAGATGAAATATTCCCAAATTCTTGACATTTAGAACATTAGCGAGAATTTGAATTCAATGAATCGGGCTAAATTAATTTACCATTTACATCTCATTTCGAAGATAGATTTAAATAAAATGTCTTTAAAGGCTTTGAAGTAGAAGTACTCCCCCAGTTAAAACCTCCATCACGATTCCATGTTTGAACATTAGTTTTATCCTTGAGTTGTATATCCATGTTTATGGCTAATTTGATACCAATGTTATAAGTCCAATAAGGTTGTGATTAGATAACATTATAAATTTCAGTCCTTAAACCACCAAGATAGTGAGTAATTATTTGTTTCTCCGGCTCAAATAAATCACATCGCATCATGAGATGATCAAATTTTATTGAATACTCCTCCACGGATAACTCAATTTGCTTAAATTTATGGAACTTAAGGAAAGAATATTGTAAGTAATGACTACGTAATAATTTTTTCTTTCACTCCTTTTACATATTATCTTAAGTTATAATTCTTTTTTTCACTTCCCACCAAATTGATGTATATTTCTTCAACTTAATAACAACTAACTATACCTTTTTAATCTATAAAACTTCATAATAGTAAAATATTATCTCCACGGTATTGAGACAATTAATGAACTCATTGCCTTCAATTTGTCCTTGAAATTATAGAATATCGACTTTAATATATCCAAAGTGATAGGTTTGGTGCCTTACATATCTACAATTCAAGAAGCCTTTTTCTTCCGATACTCCATCATGATCTTTGTAAAAGGGGTTAATCTCCTCTTCATCTTGTGATAAGTTATTATCCGAAACATGACGCGGATCATCATGTTTATGACCTTAGTAAGTAGTAAATGTTGTTGAAGTTATTGCACCTGTCTCTTTATATCATCCATTTAATGGTCACACAAGTCTCGTTCATTTTTGTATTTTAAAGGTTGACGAGTGAATTATTTTGTATATCTTATACCCAATTATACTTTATTAATCCCATTTTAAATAAGTTCTTAGAACCATTTTCTTAAAAAGGAAGCAAAATACAAGAATGATTGTATTCAGATTCAAAACACTAATTTTAAGCAAAAAAATGAGCGCATCAATAATTTTACAATTCAATTGTGCTAATTTGTGCCAAACGTTGACTAGTGAAAATTTTAAAGATAATGATGGAATTTGGTGCAAATTGACGATTAACTAGAGAAAAGCGCGAAAAATAGATTTTTACGATCATTCAAAAAAGTTTGTTTTTAGGGTTGTGAAATTGAAAAAAGTAAAAAATTTATACTCTTCGAATTGGATGAAATTCATCAAGTGTGTTTGAGAAAAAAAATAAAAGTCCTCGGGTGGGGGGGAAATTGCCTACCTTATTGCAATCCAAAGACTAAAGGAGGTGGAATGTTCAGTCCTAACGCTTTTCGGCCAAGTAAAGAGAGTTTCACCCCAAACAAAACACCTCACCCCTTGGCCTATAAAAAGGACCCTTGGGCTCAACATTTCACATATAATTTTGGGAAGCAATTTTTGAGTGATTTTATTCAATTTGAGGGATTAGTTTTTGTCATGTTGAGAGGATTGATGATTATTGTGAGAGAACATATTGTAATTTTGATTTATTAATGAAAATTTCTATTCATTCTTATAGTTTGTTTTTCCCTTCCTTATGGTGGCTTAATTCTTCTATTAGGATTAGGGTGAAGTTTATCATAGTTAGCTAATATTCTCATGTTAATTTGATTGTTGTTTATTCTATACTCATTTGAATTGTTATAAAAAAATTCGGTATTTATTATAAAATGATACAAAAGTGTGTTTTAAAACCTTCTAAAAAAATTTGTCAAATAAAGTTTTGAGATTTAAAAATAGTGATTTTTGATGGCTTATGCTTGCACTTTGATTGTTTTGATGGTCTATAATTAAATATAGTTGCAAACTTTAAAACATGTATTTTCTAATGGAATAGGGATTTTAGTCGTCTATAACAAACGTTAAAATGTTTCGAACATAACCGATATACTTTTCGAATTAAATGCGATGAGAGCCGGTTTAATTTGAGTTAAAAAAGGCAATAACAACATTAAATTAGTGTGAAATTTTATTTGTGTGGTAAATGGACTCTGAATCCTAATTATATCCATATTGTTTGCAACTCTCGTGTGTTGCTCTCACATAAAGGTATTTTCTTAGATTTCGTTTAGTTTATAATTATGGCCCTAATTCTCTATCCCACTGAGTGTAGTTGGAAAACTACAATTATTTAAAACATTAAAATTGTTAAATTTCAGTGGGTTTGATCCATACTTATCGAAGATATTCTATAATAGCTCGTTCAATTGGGTTATTTTATAAATTGACAACACCGGAGCATCAACATTCTAGCCATGAAGACAATGATTGTCCATCACAACCAAAATCTAATACCGATCTAACACCAAATAATGAAAGATAAGGACATAACAAATGTTTAAACTCTAGTAACACCCTCTCACTATAACGAATCCACTAAAGAGAGGGAGTGACACTCGTCACCAATTGGAATCTACAAAAGAGTTAAAAGTGAAAACAAGAAGAGTCTACTTTTTAGACAATAGTCCATTCATAATCTCAAATAAATATGACTTACATTCATACATTCTCAACCTTTTTCAAGGATCTTGGAACATCCCTCTAACCATAGGAAATTATTAGATATTGAAGAAACCATTACGTAAACTAGAGTGGGAAACTAAAAGACTAGACTTTCAAAATTCCAAACAAATTAGCTTTGGATTTAACATAACATCAAATGATTTATGTTATATGTTTACATTAAATTAAGAGGTAAACATATACGAAGTGAAAGGTCTGGATGTCTTCTTTTCAATGACCTTTCAATCATGTTATTTGGACTTCTGAGGAGCGAGTAATGACTATTTAACTAAAGGGTGTAACTTTTCATAGTGCAAACTGAAATTAGACTATTGAGTTTCTTTAAGCCCAATTAATGAACCATGAAGATTATAGTAACTTATAGGAATTTAAGAGGTTACTCTTGAATCACTTAAAGCCCCAAACTAAATTACCATACGACAACTTCAGGCTTTAAGTTTAAAATTATAATTAAGAATTGAAGGATCCAATTTTAATTACAAAAGGAACTTTTGGTCATGAATTTGAATGAAATTTAGGAACTGAGGGTCCTAAAACAGGAAACTTCTGGTTTCAAATTTTAATTTTATTATAAGTTATAGTAAAAAAATGGAGTAATAAAGGAATTCTCAAAAATTTATGCGTCGAATTATAATAGGCAAAGTTTTGGTATTAAAATGGATCAATATGAAAGTAATCAACGTTTGACAAATTAGCTCTTAAAACCCTAAAATAATAGGTTCAATACATAAATACGTAATTAAAAAATAAAGATATATTATAACAAATAAAATAATTATCAAGAATATTCGATAAAATTTCCCTTACTTACCTCGCATATATGTAGAAGAATTCACCTGCCATAAAAAAGGTGATGTAGAAGAATCATAAAAAATTAAGAAATTAGTATTGTGCACCTTTGAAAAATCTTACACACAATGGTTGTTGTATCTTAAAATTACTCTCCTACGTGGACCAATGATAAATGTACACTTATCCTCCTACATGGCCAACTAGACACAATGATCGGCATCAGAGATACTTAGTTGGATGGATGGCCAACCAACTCTAGAATGCCAACTATCAGGAATATCAAAAGTTACTCAAATGGGATGCCAACCAGCACTGAATTCGAAGAGTTTCATTTATTATACACAAATGTAAATGCATGACAATATAAAGGCGTTCCATTTCTAGGGTTTTACACCATTATAAATACAAAAAATACTCCCTTAGCTTAAGGGACAATTCAATCATTCTGAAACATACCATATTGAGCTATTGTAAACAACATAATTCAATCTAGCAGTGGACGTAGAGTTTCTTCACAACCGAACCACTTTAAAAATCTCTTACGTTGTGTGCTTGGTTTGATTAACCTACTATATTTTATTTGTTATTATAAATCTGGATTAAGTCCATTTTTAGACATCAAGAGATTGACATTGTCTGGGGGAACGACTACAAGTCAGTGTTGTCCACCTCATATATTTTATTCTTTGGAATGACTACTATTCTGGAAAGTAGCCTGGCGGAAACATTCAAGAAGTATCCATTCACCCTAGTGAAATAGCCTTCCAAAGGATAATATTCAATCGGGGTAAAGGACCGGAGTCTAAGAAAGAGTCAGTCGGACATTTGTCTCGCACAACACAAGACAATTTTTCCAATTACAGAAGCGATAAGCCACCTCCATCAACAAGAAATGAAATGAGTTACCATTCTCATTCTTCTCATGGCAGATCATACTTTTCTGGAACAAATTCTTCATTCTGATCAACAGATTACTATGACGGTAGATATTTTTCTAGAAAAAGGCCAAGTGTATTGAAATGGCTATGTAAGGAGTCTACTTTTGACCGTTTAGGTCCCCGAGTAACTAGAGGTCATTATAGGGGGCATGATCATCATCGTGAACATAGAGAAGGATCTGTGAGATCAAGAGCTTGTATGGGGGTCTCTGTGTGTGCTGAGCAAACCTCTTAGGAGGAGAGTTCAACATATAGACACAATAAAGCCACTAAATCTACTTCAGTTAAATCTAAACCAGAGGAACATTCCTGGAAAGGATCCATGCAGTGACTGGAAGATCAGCTAAGGGAAATGGCGAAAACAAAAACATGTTAAAAAGGAGTTTTGTTCAGGGCTCACCTTTCGTCTAGGCTATTGTGGACTACCCCACACCTTCCAAGTTTAAGCCAACAATGTTCACTCCTAAATATGATGGGAAAACTTATCTAGTTCGACATATTGAGTAGTACTAAGATGCTACTGACATTTATTCTGTCCTCGACATGATGAGGTGCAGGGCTTTCTCTAGTTCCTTCATATGTCTAACCCAGATATGGTATAATAATTTTCCTAGAGGTAAAATTTCTAGTTTTCACCAATTGGATGAATTATTCATTAATAAATTTTACTTTATGGCCAAGCCGATCAAGAGTGTCACTCATCTCTTGATTGTGTGCCAAAAGCTAAGAGAAAGTACCCAGGATTATATTACTCGGTTTAATAATGAAAATTTATAGGTGATGGATTATGAAGAAAAAATAGCCATTGCGGGATTAATGAGTGGGTTACTAGCAAAAGATATTTACTATGCCTTGGAGACCCCCCACCCCCCACCCCCCAAGATTATGACAGAGTTGATAGATAAATCTAGAAAGATTATGAACACCGAAGAAGCCATGGAAGAAAAAGACGTAGCAGAGAACAAAGTTGAGGGACAAAAGAACAATTCATTCAAAAAATATCAAAAAAGAAAAGAAGTCTGATAGGATTAAGAAGTTCAAAGAGTATACTCCGCTCACAAAGGGTGTTTACCATGTCCTGGAAGAAATCAGGGGTAAAAAGGATCTGAAATGGCCTGGAAAATTAAGGACGCCCCCCCCCCCCCCCCCCCCAAAAAAAAAGAGAGAAGTCCAAGTATTTGGATTTTCATCACAATCACGGACACGCCACTGATAGTTTCATAACCCTAAAAATGAAGTTAAAAGTCGTATTTAGAGGGGAAAGCTGACAAAATTTATTGATCGGAATGGTAGCGGCGATACCAGGAAAAGATTCGTATATCTCGACCGAGGAAAATAGGACATGAAAAGATCAAGCAATAATGATTATAAAGATTACCCCGACTTGCCGAATAATCTTGACAAACCAGAAATGGATGTAGGTATGTTCTCTTTCGGTTGTCATTTTATTGTAGGCAGAGATGTAGGTGGAGGGGATGGACTTGTTGAAAGAAAGGTGTACGTCAATGAAGCCAAAGCTTTTACCAGTATTAGGAAGATTGATATTGCTAAGAACAGTGATGTCCAACCCAAGAAAGTTAACAAAGATAAGTTGGTAATCGGCTTCTCCAAAAATGATCTGAGCGGGGTACTTTATCCTCACGACGATCCATTGGTAATCATATGCAGAGTTCACCATGGCAGAGTGGCTAGAGTTTTTTGTTGATAATAGGAGTTCAACTAATGTAATTTTCTACAACTGTTTCCAAAGCTTAGGGCTAAAGGATCGTAATCTAGCACTATATCACATACCTCTTACAGGATTTTCTGGAGAAAGGTATATCCCTTGGGAATTGTCAAGTTGAAAGTACTGCTCGGTACTTGGCCGATAAGCAAGATGGAATGAACTCATTTCTCCGTATTAGACAAAAACGTGACTTTATCCTACAACATAATCCTTGGTATAGAAGGGTTAAAGCCTCTAGAAGCTTTTCCATCTACTGTGCATCAATGTATGAAGTTCCCTACCAACTACGGAGTCGACGTGGTAAATGGTAATCAGATGGAGGCACGATAATGCTATTATACTTCAACCGACCAATAGGAAATGAAGAACAACACAACTACATTCCCCATTGATACTTTGTATCCTTATGAGGAAGATCACTGAGTGAAAGGACATGTCATGGAAGAAACATAAACTATTGTACTAAATGATGAGAAACTAGAAAGGGCCACCCAGATTGGCTCAAGACTAACAGCTTCTACCAAACAGGAATTAATTACATTCCCAAGAGATAGGAAGAATGTATTCGCCTGGATTCACAAGGATATGCCTGGGATTGATCCCAATTTCATCTGCCACAAACTCAATATTTACAAAGAGTCTAGGGCGATTAAGCAGAAGCGTAGAGTTTTTAGTGAAAAAAAGAACACGACGATCCAAGAAGAGCTGGAGAAACTGGAGAAAGCACAGTTCATTCAGGACATTAAATATCCGACTTGGTTTGCCAATGTGCTAATGGTAAAAAAGAAGAACAATAAATGATGATTATGTGTGGATTTTACTAGCCTTAACAAGGCATGCACAAAAGATCACTTTCCTTTAGCAAAGATTGATCAATTGGTAGATGCCAAGAAAGGTCATGAAATGCTCACTTTCACGGATACTTATTCTGGGTATAACCAGATCAAGATGAAGTCGGAGGGTAAGGAAAGCACATCCTTCATTACTAGTCGAGGAACTTAATGCTATAATATAATTCCCTTTAGTCTCAAGAACAATGGAACAACGTATCAGAGGTTAGTAAACAAAGTCTTTGAAGAATAGATTGGCAAGAACATGGAGGTGTACGTAGATGAGATGCTCACCGAAAGAAATTTGTTTCCGACCACTTTGCTGATCTGCCACTAGAAAAACATCAATGAAGATCAATCCGACCAACTGCATATTTGGAGTCAAAGAAGTTATGTTCTCGGGGTACATTATGAATAAAAGGGGAATCGAAGACAACCATGATAAATAAAGGCTGTACTAGAAATGCAATCCCCGACCAATAAGAAAGATGTGCCAAAATTGACAAGAAGAGTTGGAACCATAAATAGTTTTGTATCTATGGCTACGGACAAATGTCTTATATTCTTCATGGTTTTTATAAATACCATTGAATGGAATGACGAATTTAAAAAGGCCTTTTTTCACTTGAAGAAGTATTTGGGGTCTCCCCCATATCTTTCCTGGCCAGTTTTGGGCGAAAATTTATAATTATATTTTGTTGTGCCGGAGTTTGCTGTAAGTTCAGCCTTGATCCGACTAGAGGAGGTCATTAAAAAATTAGTGTATTACACCAGTAAGGCATTCCGAGGAGCTGATATCAGATATCCACGCCTGGAGAAATTGGCATTGGATCTCATTGAAGCCTCTAAAAGGATGAGACCTTATTTTTAGGCTCATACCATCATAGTATACAATGACTTACCCTTGCGACAAGCTTTGCATAAGCCTGAAAAGTCTGGGAGATTAATGTCTTGTGTAGTTGAGCTGGGAGAGTATGAAATTGTGTACGAACTAAGAAATTCGTTGAACGAGCAAGCAGTTATAGATTTCATAGCAAAATTCACTTATGCTGAGGTACCTAGCGCACTAAATTGGGCTGTCGAGCAGACTTCTTTAAAAGAGAGCTCAGCTTTAAAGCTAACTGTGATGGTTGTTGACCAACCAAAATCATTAGCTGTTCAAGAAAGATCTCTTTGACTAACTGAGCAAAGCCATAAGGGTTTTAAGTATGGAGAGTTAATGGATGAAGACTTTAATAGTTATGTTCCAATTTGGAAATTATTTGTAGATGGATCTTCGTGTACAACTGGAAGTGGGGATAGACTCATTCTTGATACTCCAGATGACTTGGATATAGAATATGCATTGAGATTTCAATTTCAGGTTTCTAACAACAAAGACAAATATAAAGCATTGATTATTAGTTTGGAGTTAGCTTCATCATTGGGCACTGAGCAGGTGATAGCACATAGTGATTCTCAACTTATTGTCCATCAGTTGCTGAAAATATATGGTGTTAAAGGGGAAACAATGGTGAGATACTGGAATAAGGCAAATGAAGTTATCTCCTCATTTCTAGTTGTTAAGGTAGTCCATATTCCAAGAGTGGAAAATTTCCAAGAAGATGCCCTTGCTTAGCTAGCCTCAACAACCTCAATGGAGCTCAGAAGAACCATCCCGGTGGAGATCCTCACTAGTAAGAGCATTGATGAGAACGCACTCAACATCATTTTTGTAGATTTGGGACTTCTTGGATAGAGTCGATTAAGGACTACATTTGAAATGGGTTGTTACCATCCTACCAAAAAAACAAAGAAATCAAGATATAAAGCAACTCACTATGTCCTGGAAAAAGGAACACTATTAAGAAGGGGTAATACGGTCTCTTTACTTTGTTATGTCCACTCAATCGAGGTAAATGATTTGATTAAATAGGTACATAAAGGATCATGTGGAGCTCACATAGCTGGGAGATTTCTAAGACAACGAATAGAAATGCAAGATTATTACTGGCCAAAAATGAACACAGATTGTGCTTCTTTTGCCAAAAATGTGATAAGTGACAAAAATTCACCACCATTCATAGAGGACAAGAAGAAACTCTAACGCCTATCACATATCTATGGCCTTTATCTATTTGGGGATTAGATTTGGTCGGACCATTGACGACCACCAAGGAAAGGTTCAAATATCTAGTTGTAGTAGTTGATTACTTCGCCAAGTGGGTACAGGATCAGCCTTTAATTGATACGACCTATTAGAGAGTGTTTCAGATTATCTGGAAGTAGGTCATTTGTCGGTATGGCATGCATTATGCTTTTATCACTGACCATGGCACTCAATTTCATAATGAGGAATTTGAAGAGTACCGTATCAGGTTTGGCATCTAGAAACTTCATTCAACTCCTGGACATCCACAGCGCAATGTATAGATAGAAACCACAAAAAAATGATAGATGGATTGAAGAAAAGGTTGGGTAATGCTAAAGACAACTGGATCAATGAACTCCACATCATTCTTTGGGCACATAGGATTACTCCCAAAACAGCAATAGGGGAAACCCCATAAATGCATATTTTTGGCACTGAGGCAGTGGTACCAGTTGAAATTGGTCTGCCGATTCATAGAGTGTTGATTTTTTATTCACCCAAAAGTGATCTCATAAGGAGACTAGATCTGGACATAATAGAAGAAGTTAGAGAATATGCCGCTATCCGAATGACTGCTTACCACCAGAGGACTCCTAGGTTCTATAATCGGCGTGTTAAGCCAACCAACTTGAAGCAAGGAGATATTGTACTGAAGAAAGTGATCAAAAAAAATATTAAGTTGCAACCCAACTGGCATCGTCCTTACCATATCTCGACAGAAATCCGACTAGAAACATTTCGCCTGGAGACATTGGAGGGCGAGGAATTTAATAATCCCTGGAATGCCAATCATCTTCCCAAATACTATTAGTAATTTTGTTTTTTATGTAATCAGTTATTTAATTTAATAAAATTTCTTGTTTCTACTCATTATATTTCCTTTTTAATTTCTATTTTTTGGAGTATTTGTGATACCACTACTACCTTAAATCACTGAATTTTAATTTAAATTATATATACTCAAACTTTCTTTTCCAACACCAAACTTTTCCAACTTCAGAAAAGTTAATTGTCAAACTTTTCCAACTTCAGAAAAGTTCATCATTAATAACTTTGTGTATGATTTCTTCCTCGACAAATCATGAACTAGAAGTTAGTAAAATCTCATGTCAAACACAAGAGGTTTTACCCGACTAAGTCAAAATACAAGGATAATTAGACATTCTTAATGTACTTGGTCACCACTGATAATTAATGCTACAACTTAGTTCAACAAAACTATTCATTGTTCTATCTAAGAACATCATTAGGAGAATCTAAGGCATTACAATCAGATTCAATTACTAATCAAAGATCTAGAATTTATGGGGGACATTTAATCAATAAGATGATTAACTAGTCATTATAAAGATTACCTTGTCGGTAATAAGATTAAAAGCAACTGCAAGATTAAATATAAAGGACAAAAATGTCTTCAATCAATTCATTTCAGTTTAATAAACATGAATTACAAAAAATGATCAACCAAATACAAGATACAATTTATTCCATCGGAATCTTTCAATCTTCCTTGCTCATCCTAGAAAGAGGTTTATCAAGGGTGCTTGGATGATTAATGGAATTGAAAGGCCATCTCCTAGTACGCTTACTGCTCAACCGATCAAGAAGATACTGGGGAGGCACATACTCCACTTCTCCTTCAAGATCGAAGTCTCCAATACATTTTTGAATCAAACTTTGAGGAATGGCATCAGGAGGGATCCAACTAAAGTCAATTGAAAAAGGAGGATCAGGGTAGTCTAACATTCGTGGGTCATGCCAGTGACCTAATTTATCATCTTGAGGTATTTTTAACAAAGCGACCAGGTTCATACAACCCTACTTATAGCCTTCATTCATGGCCTGCTCCATGTGCTTATATAAATAAGTCAGAGCTTCATCATATCCATCCATCAAAACAGCTTTGGGTTGTTTGTAGAAATGAAAAGTAAGTCGATCCACATTATCTTGAAGCTTTTTGATGGTCTTATCTTTCTCCTTGAGCTGAGCAACTAGGTTAGCCAGAGTCTTCTTGGTTCTTTCCTCCTCAATGATTAGACGAACAACTATACTTTTCCTAGGGGATTAGCTAGGTTTGGTCCTTTTCTTATACAAAGCTTACAACTCCTCCAACAACCTGGTATTCTCAATCTACTAAAATAAAACTCCTTCATCTGGACTAATGGCAGTTGATTTCTTCAAACTGTCAAGCTCGTTCCTTAGTGCATTATTTTCTCTCTCTAATATGGCATTAATTGATCGAGGATTTCCAAATTCTTGATTCAAGGACAATTACTTCTTGTTCAAATCTTAAGTGATGTCTTTAAATTTCGTGTCAAAGCCACAACTTTCACTTAATGCCTTATATATGGACTCATAGTCAGAATGGAGCAATGCTTTGGAACTTTTGTGACCATCTTACATCATCTCAATCATCTCATAATAATCGACGTTTTTGGCTACAGCTCTATCCAAGAGGCAATTGATTTGAAAGTAAGATTCCTTAACTTGATTAAAAACATATGGGTCGAGCAACCCATATAAATCTTCCTCGAAGAAAGGAATATGGCCAGCCTCAAAGAGTTTTTTTCATCGCTTAAGTAGGTCAAATTCAACATAAATAATAGCTATCTTCCTAGCATCAAACTAGAAAGTTACAAATATGAGTTTATGGGGGAAATCCAGGGAAATAGATAATACAAAAAAGAACAAACCAACAAGAAATCAAAGTCATTCAAAGGCTGCAACAATTGAGAAAAAATATATATTTTCATTCATTAATGTTGAAGTACAGAGATGGATACATCAGTAAGAGAGGAAATAGAAGAAATAGAAAATACATATGAGAAAATATTTAAAAAAAACTAGCTAAGAATGAGATAAACCCTCTCCTTATCATTGGCTTGGTCTTGGATGGAAACAGGTAGGTCGGCACTTACTTGTGGCACCACTGAAAACTCAATGGGCATCATTGAAGACTCTCCTTACCCTTCTTCGTCGTTAAACTCTTCATCCAAGTTAGGAGGAGTACCTGGGTCATGCCTTTGTAAAATCTTCGAGTTTGCCTCTATGCCGACCACCTTCAGAGCCTCCAACCAACCTTCCTTGAAGGATAATTTCTTTCACATACTCAATCTGGGTAGAAGATGCAAAAAATGCTCCCCTAACCCATATCGAAAGTATCCTTGACTTTGGACATCAGAGATGAAACTTCAACAATAAGACCAACCACTTTATCTTCAGAAGTTTTGGCCTAGTCCTTTAGCTCTATAAATTTATCCTCGGCAGCCTTGGCCCTAGCATCAACATCCTTTGCCTTATTCTCGATAGTTTGGGATTTTTCATCAGCAGCCTTTATTTTGTCTTCTAGTATAGCTACCCCATCCTTAGCTTTTTTCATCTCCTCCTCCCAGAACTTTTTCTTTGATTCTAAAGCCTCTCAGGAAGCATCCAAAGGTTATCTTAGGCCTTCAAATGCCTCATCTACTTTACTAAGAAAAGACCTCAGTTGGTCATCTTTCTCCATTATTTGGTTAAAGTCAACCAAAAACTGCGAATGGGAAAGTTCAAGATGATTAGAATAAGTTGAACTACATGGAAAAAAGTAGGGGATAAGATAATTACCAGATCTAAATTATGAAATGCCTTCTTAGTTAGCCTTGACCTGGGCATGCGGGCTGATATATCCCGATAAGCATGAAGAGTTCCAAACTTGATCCCTTAGACAATCCAAGGTTAGCAGTAATAAAAGTTGACACAATATCACCATGTTCATCTTGAACTTTTCTTACCAACTCTTATTAGCCGGCCAGAGTTTTCTTTGCAGCCAACCCTTAATGGCCGGCCAGAGTTTTCTTTGCCTGTTTCTGAGGGTCAGGCAAGCCTCTCTTCAATCTCTCAAGTTGAGACTCAGTAGTTTGAGTCTCTTTAGCAGCAAAGACTTGGGGCTTCTTATCACTGCCCTCAGATTTCTTCTCAACTGGCTTCTTGTTAGTGCCAGCATTCCTCTTTGGGGGAGGAGATAATGTTCCACCCATCAAATTGGGCATTTTCCTCTTTACCATCTCACCTGAAGGAGAAAGTGGGATTTTTATAAATATCAAAGGACTCAAATGAGGAAGAAGTTCCTCCTTGGGTGAATTCAGCACTAGCGGATTCGGCAGATGAAGAAGTAGACACAGGCTCCTCTTCCAAATTGATGGAAACTTGGTACAAAATAAGTGTTGGCCGGGCAACAAAGGAAATGATACAAATTTTATACTCTAATAGTAAGGAAGTAGCTCGGGGATGCTCTTATCCAATTCTTTGATTGAGTCCCCACATAAATTTGAGTTCTTCAAGATTGATCTAACCTTCTTTAGGGACCTAACTTTGCTTTCCTTTACATAAAAAAGAAACAACAAAGTTAGTCGGTAGAATTCAGAAACACATAACAAAAGAAGAACGAATAAATAACATAATTACAACATATGCCATGCCCTACTAGGGGGCATCTAGCCCCAGTCCAAGACACTCCCTTTGGAAGAGGAGCATGTTGCGAGTTCTTAACAACTACACCATAATCCCAATATTCTATATTGGAATATGGTAAATTAATTACTAAATTCCTATTGGCTTTCCTAGTCTTCAAATAAAATGCATTTTCTCCAATAGTACCCCATCTATTGAAAAGCATCTACTCATGGATCCCAATATGGGTCTCGTAAACTCGTTCAACCTAATGACACCATTTACAACCCTCCAAGTGTTAGGTGTTAACCTAGAAGGAACTACATCAAAATATTAATAAGATTGAAGAAAAAGAGGGTTTGGTCGTAAAGTGATGCCACACTCAGGAATAAATAAGGAGGGGATCTAGTGGGACCCTCATGAAAAGAATATACGTCTATGGGACCTTATGCTATTTCTAAATCATCCCAGGCTGGAATCTCTCTTTTTTTTTTCTCTAAACTCCTCTAATGAACCCTCATCCACAATGTGAACCATGGTGGAAATTGAGAAACTGATGATAAAATAGAGAACGAGGGATAAAAGGCTTACAATGATCTAAGGGAGACTGCAAAAACTAAAGAAAAATGGTGGCAAAATGAACAAGATGTGAACGATCGTACAAAAAAATCTTGAAAACGAAGAAAATACTAAGTACATAGGGTTTGAGGTGAAAAGTAATGAGGGAAATTTTCTACCTATATATAGGTTGCCTCGATAAATGGGAAAGAAATAATTAACTAAACGAATGGTTGAACTACCGCCGACTGCACAATTCCCAAAGCTTCAAAAGACCATCATGCCCTTTGGCGGTTCAAATGAGTTTGAATTATATACAAAAATGCCATTATTAAACGGTACTAGTAAATTTTTTAAAAAGAATAGTAGGTCGGCTATCGATCACCAGTTCAAAATAGTACGCCGAGCAATATCCTGAGTGCAGTACTCCATACTTTCAATCAATCATCAAGTATGGAGCACTGCGGGCTTTTGTTGTATGTAAACATTACTCTCCTATATGGACCAATGATATATGTACACTTGTCCTCATACGTGGTCGACCAGCTACCTTGATCGGTATCAGAGAGACTTAGGTGACTGGAAGGCTGACCAACTCTAGAAAGCCAAATATCAGGAATATCAAAAGTTACTCGGATGGGATACCAACCAGCACTGAATTCCAATAGTTTTATTTATTGTACACAGATGCAAATTCCTAGAAATATAAATGTGTTCCATCTCTAGAGTTTTACACCATTATACATACAAAATACTCCCTTGGCTCAAAGGACAATTCAATCATTCTCAAACATACCACACTGAGCTATTGTAATCAGTATTAATTAAAGTAATAGTGGACATACACTTTCTTCACAGCCGAACCACTTAAAAAATCTCTTCTGTTTTGTTTTTTATTTGATTAACCTACTATATTTTATTTGTGATTATAAATCTAGATTAAGTCCATTTTTATACATCAACAATGTTGATAATATATTCTTGTCTCTACTAGAAATAGGCATTTTTATAACGAGGAAAATGGTCATAAAAGGTTATTTACGACCGTTTTTGAACCTTTAAAAACCGTTGTAAAGTTATGTGTCATAAGAAAATTAGTGTTGACAAAACCGTCATAACAAACCATCCTATTACGATGGTTTTTCGTAGAAAACGTCATGAATAATAATGGCATGTTCATTGAACCGTCATTATAAACATACGTAAATGATGGATGTTAATAAAATAATCATAAAAAGTACCTATTATGACGGTTACTTTGTTCATTATAATGACAACGTACAAACAACAGTCATAAGAAGTACCTATTACGACTTTTTTTTATAAGTACAGTGAATTGTAAACCTTCATAAAAGTTATTTTTCCTTTCTTTTTTGCTTTGAATTCTATTATACTATTCCAATATCCCAAACATGTTATTCATAAAACTACGATCTGTCAATTCAAAGAACAAATTTCCATACTCAACGTAGCAAATTCCAAGTACCAATATAACTTGAATAATAAGTGTAAAAAATATAATAAATATTTGAAATTAAAGAAAATAAATATAGACCAACTGTCTCCCAACTGACTTCTGGACAACTCACAAATAAAATGATATCTAAAACGACCTATACTATAAACATAAAAACTTGCAAATTAAACTGCAACATTAACTCCATTCGTGTAGCAAGAAAACCTAATTTAGCAACAACTACATCGGATACGCAATAGGCAACAACAGGAACAATATCTAAACAAAAGGAGGAAACAAATAATAGTTAATAACTAAAACATATTAACCATATAAAGAATATAACTCAAACAAGAATGATATTCTAATATCATATCGATCATCAAAAAATAAACATTTGCATCAGTTTAAGGTAATTTTTACTTCATTCTTTATTAAGGCATGGGAGAGATAAATGGGGAAAGTATCATGAAAATTTTAGCAAAGTTTCTTCTATTTTTTAATAATCCAAAATAGTATGACATTTTTAACCGACACCCAAATAAAGCCTAATATGGGCATTCACAATCAACAACAATATAAATCCCACCCCGGGCCTTCACCATCAACAATAACATAAATATCACGCTACGCATTCATTACCAATAATAATAAAATAAATATCACCCTAGGCTTTCACTATTGACAACAATATAAAGGCCCAAACGGACATCATAATTAAACATTTTCATAATCTCAAAGTTAATTTTTACTTTATTCTTTATTAATGCATGGAAGACAAAAATGGGAAAGGTTTTATGGAAATTTCGGCAGAGTTTCCCCTTTTTTTAAATAATTCAAAACTAAACATGACATTTTTAACAAACCACAATAATATAAAGCCCAACTCGGGCATTCAACATCATCATCACCAACAATAGTATAAATCCCATCGTGGGCATGCAATATCAACAATAGCAATACAAATATCACCATGCACATTCATTATCAATAATAACAATATGAAGACCACCTCGTGGATTCACAATTAACAATAATATAAAGGTCACCACGCGCATCACAAAACATTTTCATAATCTTAAACTTAATTTTTACTTCATTCTTTTTTGAGGGAGGGAAGAGATAAATGGGAAAAGTTTAATGAAGATTTTGCCAGAGTTTTCTCTTTTTTTTTAATAATCCAAGATTAAGCATGACATGTTTAACCAACAATAACAATATAAAGCCCAATTAGTGCATTCATCATCAATAAAACAAAGCCCACCCCGAGCATTCACCATCAACAATATAAAATCCACCCCGGGCATTCACCATTATCAACAACAATAATAATATAAATCTCACCCCATCCATTCACTAACAAAAACATTACTTTTGACATCATATTTTTATAGTGTTTTGATAATATGAATTACGATTTTTGTTATATTTTCATATATAGTATTTTGATTCTCTATATGGAACATTATTAACATCGACACAAAGTAATTAATTAGATTGAAGAAAAAAAAGTTACCTGAAAAGATATGCCAAAATTGTCCACAACTATAGCTCACTAAAAATAACACTGAATGAAATCGATGTTGAACTTCTTGCATCTCATTATTTTCACAGGTTGCTTTTTCAGCCAACTCCTTCAACTTACAAATCAAATAACATAAGTTGTATTCAATTTTTTATGATAAAAGTAATTAGTAAGGAAATAAAATATTATAAAATACATATTTATTACCTTTACTGTAGTAGATTGAGATGAATTCTCCATTAGATCTCTTATGAACTTCAAGATGTAAAACCCACATTCGAAATTCCCTAATTGTAGAGGGCCCTGCAGAAAGATATGTTGACGATAATAGTTATATTAGGATTTAAGATATAAGTCAGTAATGTATATTTATTACTATTATCGTGCCTTAACATTCTCCCAGCTTGAATATGGAATTCTTCTTCCTTTAGATTCCACCAATGCTTTAAATTCACTTCAAGACAAAGATTGAAAGAAAAAACATGTGTACAAAGACAATATGACTAAAGGTATATATATATATATATATATATATATATATATATATATATATATATATATATATATATATATATATATATATATATATATATATATATATGGAGAAGGCTCACCTACATCATGATATATACATCACATCATACATCACACATAGTTCTAGGTCCTAAGAAGCCTTTTTTCCAAATTTGTTATTTTTCTCTTGAAATTAACCTTCTAATCAGCCCATATTCAAAAAATTAGGTCAAATACATTTTGCAGCTATTTTTAAAAAAATCCACAAAAAACTGCTGGCGCTGACCCTTATAAATAAGGTATTTTGAGCAGTTTTTGCGGTTTTTTTTTTAAATAGCTAAAAAATGTATTTTGAACTAATTTTTTCAACATGGGTTTATTGGAAGCTTAATATCAAGAGAAAAATAAAACATTTGTAAAAAAAAGTTTTTTAGGGCCTACAAATAGGTGTGATATATGGATGAAGTACAGAGCATGATGTAGGTGAGCCTTCTCCATATATATATATATATATATATATATATACTAGGGCATGCCCGTGCCTGAAGGCACGATGCAAATTTTTGAAAGTGTACATCATTGATTGAACCATGCATCATATTTAGTTCGCAACAAATAAACAATTTTTTTTAAACTATTGTACGAACCTATTACTTTCAAAAAAAGGAAAAGTTTTGAAAGTTTTTTCTACTAACATACATGCATACATACACACATACATATGTACATACAATTTAAGTCAGTTTTTGAAGTTTTTTTTCACATACATACATACATATATACATACAATTTAATTCGACTTTACTTACAAAAGAAATGTTTGAACATTTTTTTAAATTTGGAAAAAATTTACTTTTTTGTAGAACTATTCACCATATTTAAAAAATAAAAAATACTCTAATAATAATATTAATAGTTCATCCGAGACTTTATATAAATAACATAATAGTCATTAACTACTAATTTAAGTCGTACGCTTCTAGTTTACAAAAAAAATGTGTAAACAACTTAGAAAATTTGGGCAGAACCTCCTTTGTTTATAGGATTATTCAACCTGTTTAAGAAATAAAAGACTCCAACAACAACATTCAATCCCAAGAACATACATATAAAATAGGGAACTATATTCAACATTTACCTTTTAAAGTCATTACAAATGAACTCAAATAAAATTAATGTACGAAATCCAAACAAAATCTATTTAAATAATCTCAACACCGCGTGTTCAATAATGTCCATTGTGAGGTTAAAGGTATGCTTAGGTTTTCAAAATGTCCAATGTTTAGGTTTAAGACATGCCCGATGTGTATGCATCATTTTCGAGTTGGGGCCCAATGCACGCCCTATGCGCACAATAATATACATATGCACCAATGTATTATGTGGGTCACAATGGTTTTCTCCTGAATTTTAAAGAAAATAAAACCACAATAGTATAAGTATAAGATGGTTTATGATCAAATTTCAAACAAAAACCACAATTGTATAACAGAGAGATTACCTTGGTGGCTGAGGTTTTTGTCCTAATCTGGTAAATCAATGTAGCATCTTTCGCTCTTCCTCTCCATATGTCCAAACTCTTAAAATAGTAAGAGAGAACTAATTCGAATAGCATATAAGAAAATTAGAAAGTGACAACTAAAAGAATAATGTATTTAGGATATGACATAAAGTCAACTAAGATGTATTTTTGGCAGTATTTTCTTTCTAAAATAAATAAGTTGAATTTAATACGAAACTAAAAGAATGATCATACGACATTATTGCTACAACGGCCTACGACTCAACTTTACACATCCAAAACTATTGATCATTTAAAACAGTTTCAAGTAGTTGCTTGTGTCCTCAATCAAACCTTAACGTGAATTTAAATGCTAAACAATAAAAATAATCGGCAATACAAACATGTGGCGGAAGTTTATAGTCCTTGTCAAACATTTAACTCAAACCAAAATAGAAAAGGGCCAAAATATTATAAATAACAGGGGCGTGGGGCTTTAGAAATTTGAAATATTATAGATTGATGGTGATGATACTTCATTTGAAAAGATCCACTATAAGAAGATGTTATTCAATAGATTTCAATTCCATGCGGTTGAAATCCACATGCATTTCAACCATTCTACCAGTGAGCGATTTGGCAATTGGTGTGGTTCATGCTACACAACAAACGAAAAATGCATGGATCTTACAACTGACACAGTTGACGCTCGATCTTACCTCAAAGTCCTTAAGTCCCTTAATTCACACCAAAAGTACAAATTCCCACATTTTAAAATTTACAATGCTCTAATCTCATTTCACAATCAAAATAAACAATGCTCAAACCCCATATTAGAATGACTTGATCATGTTTATAAAAAAGACTAAACTGATTGAATTTTAAAATTTAATTGAAAATCATCATACATAACTAAAATTTTATGAAATCAAAATAGTTGGATCGAACACGAATAAAATGCATGAAATAACCTATATCTTTAACCCTGACAGAAAATGCATGTTCAAATTGATCAACAATACACTATTTTCTTTTCTATCAGAGGGAAGTTTAAAATATGAAATCTAAAAGGCATAGTGTCTATAACCTCAATAACCAACCAATACCCCATCCTCTAGAATTTGGTGCCACGATTTACTACATCAGACAGTCCTGGGGATATGATATCTGAGAAGGAATCAACTGTCCTGTCAAACTATTTGGATCTCTAATTTAGCATCACGCATTAGTGGCAACATAACCAACCATGTGAGATCAGAGATCGGGATGAGGAAGGTCGGTAAAAATCGCGCAATTCAGTTATTACAACAGCTAGAGTTGGGGTGAAGAATGCCACAAAATTGAGATGAACTCCACCAAGTGTAGTAACCACTTGCTCAATTGATGACTCCAAAACATCTTCAACACTGTTGATGGTCTGTAATCTACACAAATCTCTGTTTAAAATCATCCAACTCACCCTGGCAAATCAAACAATTATAAGTTAAGATTAAGGCAATTACCTCATGAATGCTTATAACTATAACCTTTTGAATTATCCACTGAATTTCCAATACTCCGGTTCATGGTATTTTACTCCTTTTTCAAAGGGTACCGGATTAGAATTCATGGGCCCAATATACAGTCGAGATTTATTATGGTGGTTAACTAAAGTCCGTGCCAACATTATTATGTCAAATCCACATCATCATCAACTTTGACATAATAATTCCCCTCCCACAACGCATTAGCAGTAGAAAAAAATAGCATAATTATTAAAGTAGAAATTATAATTGGAAAATAAAATGTAATGTTGCACACAACAACATTATGTAGTTGTGTGCGCCATTACAACTACATATACCATCCATATTACACTTCAATACACAGTATTAACCAAATGATCACCACTACATACTTCTCCAATAATCAAGGACAAACAGATTAGTCAATACCCAATATATCTCAGTTGCCCCATCCCGTAATAACTCAAGCACCTTTGTAGTTGCTCATAACTACAACACGCATTTATAAAAAAATGTGCAGCAATGATATGCATATCTAACCAAGTCTTGAGCTATTAAAAACGTGTAAATCATAGAAGTAATGTGTGTGTACATATATATATATATATATATATATATAGGAAAAGGATAAAGTGAGGTCCCAGTTTGACGACCCTGAATGAGGTCCATTTTTTTAAAATAGTAAAAAAATATTTTTGGGCCGATTTTTTTATGATTTTTAAATATTTCAGTAGGACTATAAAAAAATAATCAGCTCAAAATGAATTTTTTTGCTATTTTAAAAAAATCGGTCAAACTATGTGAGTTTTTAAGAGATTTTAAGCTGTTAAAAACTGACAAAGTTTGACCGATTTTTTTAAAATAGTAAAAAAATTCATTTTGGGTTGATTATTTTTTATGGTCCTATTGAAATGTTTAAAAACCATTAAAAAAATGAGCCCCAAAATATTTTTTTACTATTTTAATAAAATAGACCTCATTCAAGGACCTCAAACTGATCGACCTCACTTGATCCTCTCTCTCTCTCTCTCTCACTATTTATATATATATAAACAACATTGAAAAAAAATTAAGAAAACTGAGCTTGTCCCTAAATTTATATTTTACACACACACTAAGGCTCATGGAAGTTACACAAAACTTATCTTAAACAGGCCTCGGGTTAACTCCATTCATAACGAAATTACAATCCTAAGCACAACTTTTAATTTTATAAAACTAAAGTAAGCAAATAGCGTTACCACCGAATCTTCACGTGTCACATAAAAGTGGTGCTAAAATTACCTGAACAAAGAAATAGAAATCTCGTTTTTAGCTACAAAAATTGAAACCCATGGAGGAAGTCAAAAATGGAAATGAGTTACCCTTTGTGCCTATTTTCTTTGCTACCAAATATAATCGCGAAGAACATGGTCCAACATTGGGGGGCACAAATTGCTTTCCCATTTGAGGCTGATCTTCAGCCTTATCCAGAATCGTCTCAATGAGCTTAAGAGTTTCCCTCTTCACTGAGATGTTAATAAAAGGTAGAGTAAATAAATGATAAGAATGGTGTATATAGGACTAAAATAACATCTAGACAGTTGTTCTTTCCGCAAAAGTTTTACATAAGTGTTTTAGAAGCATATGGCCCTCCGTCGTCAATTGTGGTTGATATAAACTCATTATACATGCTGTTGAACATATTAAAAGTTCAGGGAATCATATGTCAGTGTTGAGAAGAAGCTATGAGAGTTCACTATAAATTCTGTTTAAATATATTTCTTTACTTAAAAAACATACTTGTACACACTAAGCATGTCCAAAAAGATGAGAGAAATATGTGATAAAAAAAATGTCCCAAGCGCAGTGGTAACACTCATGTTTGTCTGCTAAGTAACAATATTCACATGAACAACATAAAATTATTACAATACAACATATAGAAAGAACAAAAAGAGCCCTATAAGAATATTCATAGATCTGAAGAAAAAAAAGATGTAATAAGAAAATCATGAACACACGGCTGCCCAGACCACCGTCTCACCAAAATCGACAACCTACAAAAGTAGTGATGACGTCTGATCATCACGGTTGCTTGGAGGAGCTCTAGTAGGTAACTAGCAAAATAATACTAAACCAGTGGTCAGTCACAAATAAACAGGTCAATCACGAATAAGATTTTATATCAATAATTTTTGCTTTTCGTAACTGGTCAGTCATGAATAATGATGGAGCAAAGAAATATTAAATCAGTGGAGCAATAGGTATTATTGGAATCAAAATTTCATTTAATGAAATAGGGGATTAAATAATAAACTGTTTGAGTTTCTTATAATCGTTTCGATCCATAATAAACCATGGATTGTTGGTTTAAACCATGTATCTAAGACTTGAGTTTGAAAAAAGTTTGTTGTTTGATCTAAATAATAAACCATGGATCGAGACATGAGTTTAAACAACAAATTGTTTGGTCTTCTATTTTTTCATTTAATAAAATAGGGGATTTGACACTTAGACAAACAAAACCATGGATCTAAGACTTGAGTTGAAAAAAATATTAGAAGAAAAAGCATGGATCTAAGATTAAAGATTTAAGCAAAAGTTAAGCAAAAAAATAATTAATGTGTTTAAGTTACATCATCTAATTCAAGATCTATCTCTCACACACATTCACACATTTCAAAAGTTAGGCAAAAGTTAAGTTAATCCTTGTTGATCCCGTGTAATTCAGCACGATAAACTTTCAAATTTTGAGCTGATAACATTAGTTTCGAAAATGAGCAACTGATTTTCTAAACACAAAGAAATCTATAAAACTAAGGGAAATCTATAAAACTCAAAAGTTTATTAGGAAACCGCGATTCCTTCAAAATCACAAGCACTGCATTACTGGCAGCGAAAAAATAGCATGTTTCATATAAACTACTATGCATAAAAAGTAGCAACCCTAGAACTTTATTTTAAGGTATAAAACAAATTTCAAGTTTCATAACTATGCATAAAAAATAGCAACCCATCACCACCACACACGCACACCAAAAAAATCAGTTTCCCATTATCACTATGATTTCATATAGGTACACAATCTACTGAAAACAAGATTTTGTTTCTATGCACACTAAAGGGAGTAGTATCCTATCTTCTATTTAACTAGAGATAATTAAATAGGTACTACTATAAATGATGTTTCCACTGATGATTGATTGTATAACAAGTCGTAACTTCTTGTCCTACCTAATCGATTCATGATAAATTCATCTTGAAAAACTCTAAAAGATACGATGTTGATATCTTCCTCGTTATTATAGGAATGGTTGATTGATATGGAACTCTCATCACCCTTTCCAAAAATAGGATCCATGGCTCTAATATTGGCTTCCACTTGGTGTAGATGTGATCCACTAATGTGACACTCTCATATTCATTTCCATATGAAGGTTGTCCTATTGGTATAAAATTGATCACATTTCCACTACTATAGTTCTGACCTATATTGTCTGAATACTTAACCTGATTGACCCTTATCTTTATAATGCCGCCATATTTGACACATGTTCCCAGGTATTCAATGATGTAAGTCATAAAAAAGCAACAACCTAATCATTTTCGAATTGCTTATCGATAAATTTCTTTATGAGATCTAAGTTTTCAATTCCAAGAGGAGTAATGTTTTAGTCCTCATAATTGGGAGGCCTTATTGTATCAGGTCCAAATAAGTAGTCCATCAACTGGTTTGGCATTGATTGAAAACTAGAAGCATTTTCCCATGGAAGCCCAGTTGGTATATGAATTCCTGAGGGAGATTTGGTAGTTGGAGCTTCAACGACTTGCTTTTTGTTGGGGAATAATTTGGTTCAACAACATTGGCGAACCATTAGTGAGAACGTTTTGGTTCAACGACTTGCTTTTTGTTGAGTAATAACTCTTCCCGACTAAGCTATAGATGTTTCTTATCCCTCTCCCACACACACATATACGCACATTACCAAAAAAATAGATTTTAGATGTTTGTTGAATAATTTTGACTATAAATATTGGAATTTAAATAAGTTCCACTCCAGTAAGGAAAGGTAATCTTTCACTTAATTATGTCTTCTATGCAAAAATATATATGATACCTCCATGGAATCTAATAATACCTATTTAGCTGAAATACTCTCAAATTTATCAACGAATAATGTTCAAGGAAAAAATACACTTTTATATTGCCCATTCGATGTTATTTATGAGGTTATTTTGACTTAAGTAATGGAGTAATAAACTCTCATAACACTGAAATATTGAAAGACTTGAACCACGCAACAGATGACCGAAACTACTTAAACAAAAGAATTATTCAAGTGAACAAATAAACATGCATAACTGCGAATATTAACATCAGTGTTCAAAGATTCAAGCATTCAAACTTCTAATGTCATTAAAAAAAACCATGCCATGGAACTTATTTCACTAAATTAGGTGATGGATTCCACATAGGATTCAAACTTACATTTGAAATGACATACAACATGTAAACTTATATCTGAAATGCCATACAACATGCAAGAACGAAGCTGTCCATTCTTGGGGGGGGGGGGGGGGGGGGGGGGGGGGGGACCCTCTAACTTTGGAATTTTTTAAAATTACACCACTTAAACCTTATACAAACAATTTTTTTTAACCACTTTTACCAGCATAATATATTATTTAGGAACATAATTTAGTGTACAATGTATATATCAATACATAAAATCATCATAAATTCACAATATCCAAGTTAGAACTATTTTATGTAATTAGCTATTAAGAATTGGCATATTGGCTCCTCTAAATCTATATTCCCTATAATCCTGTCTTAGTCCCTTCCTATATGCAAACTTATTCAAGGAAAAACAAAGAAGCAAACCATTTCCCGCACAAACAAACAAAATTCAACAAAGTCCTCTAAATCTCTTATTGTGTAATATCAACACCGCCAGTAAAAATAGAGAATGATAGCATGTAAGATTAAATTATGTGCCAAAGTAGATTACCATTTTCCTTTATACTTTTTTTTATATCGCAAATTCTATCTATTCATCTTACAAATGGAATAAAATAATAGGTTCTTTAAATTATCCATTCATCGTGGTTTTGACATGTATTAAGAACGACACGTTGGTCCTTAGCACATGGAGTGGGCTTGTAGAAGAATATTGCGAGGGAGTGGGAGGATTATCCTAGAAATACTGAGTTTATTTTAGGGAAAAGGGGATAATATTAGATTCTGGAGAGATAAATGGGGAAATAATGGAACTATTAAGGACTTGTTTCCTGATATATATAACCTTAGGGTGAATCAAGAAGGTTCGATGTTGGATCATTTGCGTGTTAGTGGTGAAGTAGTCACATGGAGACCTCAACTAAGAAGAAGGCTATGGGATTGGGAACTCCAAGAGGCGGATTTGTTCTTTGATTGGTTGAGCTCGGCTCCCAGTCCGACGGTAAGGGAAGATGCTTTGAGGTGGAAGGGGGATGGATCTGGGGCTTTCACGGTTAGGGGGTTCTATGCTATTTTGAGTAACAGGGTAACCCCAGGGCTAGATTTCCCTGGAAGAAGATCTAGAAGGTTAAGGCACCCCCTAAGGTGAGATTCTTTATTTGGACATCAGCTAGGTAGGCAATATTGACGATGGAAGGTCTGCAGAAGAAAAGATATCGACTCGCTTGTCGGTGTTGGTTATGCAAGGAGGAAGACGAGAAGACCGACCACCTTCTTCTTCACTGCAGGGTGACGAGAGGGCTATGGAACATTTTTCTGGCCATATCTAAGACGGAATGGGTTATGACTGCGTCAGTTAGGGCCCTTTTAGAGGCGTGGAACCCTCCTTGGGGGTGGGTGGGAGACAAGGGGGTTTGGCGTATGGGTCCTCACTGTATTATGTGGACGATATGGAAGGAGAGAAATGCTCGTTGCTTCGAAGGCATTGAGTTGGCACCCTCCAGACTTTGTTGTCTTTTCTTAAGCACCCTACTCAGTTGGTCTAAGGGGAAGATCTCCATCACGACTCAGGAACTTGTTGAGTTCATGGAGGAGATCAACACTAGGTTGTAATTGGGGAGTTTGTGAGTCAGGTGACGGATTTTTTTTGTTTATCTTGTAATTCTATGGCTTTGTTTACTCCATGTATACAGGTTCGCTCCCTTAGCGATTGGTAATTAATACACTCATTTATTTATCAAAAAAAATAGAACGACATGCGATATTATTTTTTTTTAAACATGGCTCTAATGCACTTTGATTTAACTCATTCTTAGTAAAAAAAATATTATATGATCAATCTATAAAGAAAAATAATAGAAAAATGGTTCAGTAAATAGTCTATTACTATAATTAAACTAAAATGAAATAAGTTCAACAATGAGATTGCAATTACCTCATGTCCAAGCATGATATTGAAATTAACTCCATACAAATTCAAACATGCTTAAGTGAATCTTAATCTAAACAGAAAGAAACACAAAAAAAGAGGAATCAAAATTGAAAAACATATATCCAGATTTTATTATTACCATAAAAAACCTGATCGATCGAGAATGCAAAGAAGCATAGCCCAAAAACATCCTAAAAATGTACTGCCAACACCAGAAGGATGAGTCAAGTTGTTATGTTGGCAACTCATTGTATACGAATCAGTGTAAATAGGGGCTTTATACAAACGTGTGTCTATGTGTGTGTGTGTGTGTGTGTGTGCATGAGTGAGAGAGAAAGAGAACCTGACTACTGGAATCAGAAGACGATGGAACTAACAAAAATCGGAGGATGATTTTGGGTGACGATAGGAAAGTATTAGTGTGATTTTGGGAGTGCTAGGTCAGTTTGGAGGGGAAATGGTTCTAATTTGATATTAGTAAAAAGAGTTCGTCCATTCCCCCCCTCCCCTTTTTTTTTACGCGCGTCGAAATGTTTTTGCAGAAAAGAAAACTGTCATGTATACTACCCTTATTTGACAACATTTGTACTTTTTATTAGAAAACTCTCAGGTAAACTAACAATAATAAATAACTAATGACACTTTATAAAAAAATATGTCATTTAGGTAATATTATTGTACTTTTAATGACACTTTTATTTTAAATGTCGTAACTTTATTTTTAAAACTGTCATAAAAGGGTATTTTTCTTGTAGCATGTTTTTTGGTAGTTATTGGAAGTCACTTTCGGTATTTTGAATTCGGTCGGTGAAAAGAAAAAGGTAATTAATACCAAGTTTCATTGAACTCGTCAACGATGCAAGAGATCTTTTAAGTGAGTCAATGGTATCAAAGTTCCTATTTTGTCAACTCAACGAACTAAAATGACCAATATACCGTCAAAATATTTTTGACAGTAACTAACTCCTTTTTTCCATTAAAACTCATCAAATCTATAAAAGTCCATAACTTCAAATCTACAATTTCAAAATTTACAAAATTATATATTTGGAATGTACTCGTAAATATCAATCGAACAACACCCATATTCGATATTTTTTTACGAAAAAATCAAAGAAAATAAATTTTATGTTCTCTATGAAATGTGCTATTTTTCCAACAAAAACTCCATTTTTCCCGATGAAAACCCTTCTCTTCTAGCTTCGGTGATAGTTTTGTTGGAGCCGACCCGAAAAAAGAAAGAAATAGATGAACACACACACACACACACACACACACACACAGAAATGAGGAAAGAAATACTTCGATGAGGATTTTGGTATCCTCTGACGAGTTTCTCCGATGGACTATTCCAACGAGTCTCTAGTGGAGTGGGGTGGGTTGAAGTGGGTGAGAGTGGGCCTGCTAGAGAGAGACTGGGGTTGTGCTTAATTTTTAGATATAGAGCAAGTGTGTTTAAAATGGGTATGGATTAGGGGTACATTTATCTAAATATATGTTCTCTATAACGAAAAAGGACTTGGCACATTAAAAAAATCGATAGGGTTTCATGAATCTTTGACCCAATAAATGGGACTAGCCCCTAATAATTCCAAAAAACAAGTTTGTGGAACGCTATTTTATTTCTATTTTGGCAGAGTCGTGCTCAAAATGAAAACAAAAAAAAAATAGATTAAACACTTAAATTAGAAAGCAAAATTTTTTTGACTCTCACGTGAAGAAGAGAACAACTTTATTATTTATTGAAAGAAGAAGGAATTCAAAGAATTGGATTTCATTTCCCATAGTTATGCTCCTTATTTATATTGATCGACTCCTAAAAACTATCAAATAAGGCATAAGTAATTCAATCTTACGTTTCTCCTAAAGTATCTCAACCAAAAATAAAGTAAATCAATAACAAAATCCTTAGATTGCTGAGTAGATTAATGACCAAATCATCTACGACTAAGTCAATTCAGAGACTAAAAAATGAGTTAACAACAATAACATGGATGAACAAGATTATGACAATACCCCTCAGCGCATACCATAATCAGTAAGCCCGAGGGCACTTCAAAATTCTTCAAACTTTAGCCTTGAAAGTGCTTTAGTGAGTATATCGAAAACATGGTTTGTACTCCGCACATGTTGTACCTCACTTCTTGATTTAACACTTTTACTAACAAAAATGATACTGAATCTCAATATGCTTCGTGAGGGCATGAAATATTAGATTAATAGAATGCTTGATAGTACCTTTATTGACCCATTTTATAGGAACTCGATAATCCAATAGAGAGGCAATTCCACTAATAAACTGCTTAAAACAAATAAATTATTTGTTTGCCATAGTTTCTATATAATATATTTCTATACTCAAAATATCAATCATACTTTTCTTTTTACTGTACTAAGAAACATCGACTGAACTTGTAGAAAATCAATACCTTGTGATCAACCACCTATCATTCACATCGCCGGGCCAATCGGCATCGAAAAAATCATATAATGAAAATTCAACATAGTTCTTGTACATCAACCCGTAGTTCAGAGTCCCTTTTACATAACGAAGTATGTGCTTAACAATAATAAAATGACCCGTACATGACTCCTACATACACTGAGATATGACATCCATTGAGTAAGAAAAATAAGATATGGTGATAGTTAGATAAAATAAGCTACGAACAACTTGGCGAAATGGGGTTGCATTTTCTAATAGTTATCCTTCATCTTTCTTGAGTTTTAGACATGGTTCCATAGGATTTGATACCGGGGTTAATTTTTTCATGCGAAAAAAATCATTATAGTATATGTATAACCTTTTTAGGATAGAAAATAACCATTCATTTGGTTTTCTTGTAAACCAAGAAACCATCGAGCTTCACCCAAATTTTTCATTTTAGAATGAATAGACATATGATTTTGAAGATGTGCAATTTCATCATTATCATATCCGGTAAGTATCATATCATCAATATAGAGAAGAATCATTCTGTACATAGGGGACTTCACTTTAACAAAAGAGGCCATCATCTAAATTTGAAAGATGAAAATCACAAATTGAAAGATATTGAATGATCTTATAGTACTAAGAACATGGAGTTTGCTTTAGGCCATACAATTCCTTTTTGAGATGACAAATATGATTAGGAAACACCTCTAAAATAAACCCCATATGTTGCTCCATAAATACGCCATGATCCAAATTAACATAAAGAAAAGCATTCTTGGTGTCCAATTTCCAAACAGACTAGCCGTTGCATTCCACGAAAGAAATAGAAACTTGAATAATCACCATGTTAGTAATCTCTCTAAAGATTTCATAGTCCAATCCATATTGTTTAGCAAAACCTGGGACCACAAGAAGAGATTTATATATGTTGGCACTTCCTTCGACCCTCTTGTTTAAGTCGAAAACCCATTTGTTAGTAATTATATTATTGTCTTTTGGTTCTGGTACTAACTCCCATGTCTCGTTATTATTCATAGTTGATATTTCATCTTACAATGCACGTTCCCAATAAGAAATACCATGAGATTCAGTGAAGCACTTGAGCTAATCGTCATATGCATCTCCCACTAAAAAAACATGCTGATGTTGTGCAATTATTCTACTAAACATCATATTCACTTAAATAATCTAATTGATTAGTTTCTCTTATAGACCTTCGAAGTGGAACCCAATCTTGCTGAGTATTGTCCCCCTCTTGCTGAACATGTTTTTTGGAAATAGATCCTTGACCCACACTTTCTTAGATAACATCCTCACCTTCGTAAGAATAAAAAAAGATATATCATGCTGAACATGAGGTGAGTTTATGCTATTTCGACCTGCAGAGTAATAGGTCAATAACTCATCAAACACCAGATCTCAAGGGACAATAAATTTCATAGTAACGGGACATACACTTCCAACCTTTCCTGTTTGAGTCATAACAAACAAAAAACACATTTTCTGTCTTTGGAGTCAAGTTTAGTTCAACTATACCTAGGTACATAAACGTAACAAAGAGAACCAAAAATTATAAAATAACTAACATCTCGTTTAGTATTTTAGAAATCTCAAAAGAAGATTTTGATGTATCGAGTCATGGAGGCAATCGATTAATCACATGACTCGTATAATGCATTACAGCAATCCATAACTCCTGAGGGAGATTCTTCTCAAGAAACCAGGGTCAGGTCATTACTGTAAGATGTGCCAACTTGTGCTCAACAACTCCATTATGTTGAGGATTATATCAAGATATGTCATTTGACGGTGAATGTCATTTTCTTGGCAATACCGAGCAAAATCATGATATAGGTATTCTCCCCCATTATCGATGCATAAGAACTTTAGTGTATAGACCCAAATTAATTCCCCACGACCAATTTGAATTTCATGAAGTGAGAAAGATTTTTGCTTTTGTACTTTAGGTTATACACCCAACTATAGCATGAGAAATCATCAACAATAACCATAGTATAACAAAAACCACTGTATGTTGGTGTTCTCGATGGCCCCATGTGATCTGAGCGCACCAAATCGAACATCAAGGATGTATGATTTATATATTTCTGAAATGGAAGACGATGTGATTTACCATATCGACAACCTGGGCATATCACATTACGATGTACTGACTTTAGAATAGGGAAACCTTCAATCACTTTCTTGGCAGAAATCAACGTTGATAACTGATAATCGAAATTCCCAAGTCGAGCTTGCCAAAGTGAGGAACTCTTATATTCTGACTTGTTTTTTCAACACACGCTTCGCTCGTGAACCGAGCATATAAAGACTCATTTCTTTGCCTAATGAAAGAAACATCAGAAGCAAGGCTTTTTAAGTTCGTAATAACCTTAAAATTATCCGGACCAAAGAGAACATAATTTCCCTTGTCTATTATTTGTGAAACTGCTCATCAACATCTTTGGTTTCATGGACACCATTTGCATTCGTACCAATAAATTTTAAAAGACAATTTTTCTTTACATGACTTGATTTAACACACCTTGAACATGTCACCTTCACACCACAATCCTGCTTGAAGTTCCCAGGCTTTCCATATCATTATCACATTTTAGAACTTCCTACTCACTGCCCTACCATTTTTCCTACTTACCATCTGTGGGGGAAAAAAATATGCCTACGTAATAGCATGACACGTAGAGAGCATCCCGATCAAGATGGCGAGCAACAGACGCGTTAGTAATATAGGCCCGACTAGAGTCCTTGATAAACGAGAAGACTGAGGAGCAGTATCTGATTATAATCAAACTCCACAAAGATAGAACTCATCCATATTTGTTACTCATTCATATTTGTAACCCTAATGTAACCCCTAACTCTATATAAAGGGGGGACCCCCCATTGTGAAAGGGGGCTTAGAAGCTAGAGAAATACTCTCATGTAAAACTCTCTCATCATTCTAATGGAACACTGCAGCAGCCCCATGGACGTAGTCCATTCATGGTCGAACCATGTAAATATTTGTCGATTTCATATTTAATTTTATGCTTGTATCATGATGAATTGGCACCCCCATACGGGTGAGATTTCTTGCACCTACAATTGGCGCCGTCTATGGGAAACGACACGAAAAGTCTTTCCTTCTTGTTGTCGAGATGCAGATTTACATTGTGACGCAATGATTTACACGCACATAATCAAGAGATAAGTTTTCTTCTTTTAATTTGTGCACTAACAGTTATATGTTTTATGCATAATTATTTGTTGAATAAAGATATATGCACCGGATGGGTTTACCAAAAAATTACCGGATGGCCCTTTTTTGTTTTTTGCTTTTTGTTTCTTATTTTTTTATTTTAACAATTGTTTATATAAAAAAACAGTTTTTTATATAAAAAATAGTTTTCTTATTAATATAAAAAACTGTTTTTTTTACATTATTAGAATAGTTTTTTATTAGAATAGTTTTAATATAAAAACTGTTTTTTTATTTTTATTAGAATAGTTTTTTTTTGTTATTTTTAATTAGTATTTTTTTTTGTTTTTTAAATTATTTTTAACTCATTTAGTGCCTTAAACACTCATTTACCCAATATGCTCTTATTTTTAAAGGTCCGCGCCAGCGGCATCCCTTATTTTTTAACTTTTTTTTTCAATTTTACAACATTTAAAATAATTTTTGTATTTCTTAAAACTGTTTAAAGGTCCGCCGTCTTTTTTTTAATGGACGTCAACTCATTTATTCCCTCAGATACCCATTTACTTAATATTCTCTTATTTTGAAAGGTCCGCGCCAGCGGCACTCATTATTTTTTATTTCTTAAACTGTTTAAAAATGTTGAAAAAAAGTTTTTATTTATTTATATTAAACTAAATTTTATTTTCTGATATTTTTTTATTAAAATTAAAATTATTTGTTGAATATGGATCCGGGAACTTAGGTCCGCACCTGCGGTACTAGATAATCGCGATGTCAATTGCGTTGATGATGTGGGTCCGCGCCGCCGCCCCTAACCAATCGCCGCAAATTACCGGATGGCCCTTTTTTGTTTTTTGCTTTTTGTTTCTTATTTTTTTATTTTAACAATTGTTTATATAAAAAAACAGTTTTTTATATAAAAAATAGTTTTCTTATTAATATAAAAAACTGTTTTTTTTATATTATTAGAATAGTTTTTTATTAGAATAGTTTTAATATAAAAACTGTTTTTTATTTTTATTAGAATAGTTTTTTTTTTGTTATTTTTAATTAGTATTTTTTTTTGTTTTTTAAATTATTTTTAACTCATTTAGTGCCTTAAACACTCATTTACCCAATATGCTCGTATTTTTAAAGGTCCGCGCCAGCGACATCCCTTATTTTTTAACTTTTTTTTCAATTTTACAACATTTAAAATAATTTTTGTATTTCTTAAAACTGTTTAAAGGTCCGCCGTCTTTTTTTTAGTGGACGTCAACTCATTTATTCCCTCAGATACCCATTTACTTAATATTCTCTTATTTTGAAAGGTCCGCGCCAGCGGCACTCATTATTTTTATTTCTTAAACTGTTTAAAAATGTGGAAAAAAAGTTTTTATTTATTTATATTAAACTAAATTTTATTTTCTGATATTTTTTTATTAAAATTAAAATTATTTGTTGAATATGGATCCGGGAACGTGGGTCCGCCTCTGCGGTACTAGATAATCGCGATGTCAATTGCGTTGATGTGGGTCCGCGCCGCCGCCCCTAACCAATCGCCACACGTCATTTCAGTGTGTCGCGCCCGATAAATATTCTCTTATTTTTAAGGGTCCGCGCCAGCGGCACTCGTGATTGGTTCGTTTTGAGGGGTCCGATGGAGTGGGTCCCGTCAGGGCTCAAAAATGAACCCATACAGATGCGACACGTCAGTGCATCGCACAGATTTAATCGGATTTGTGTGTCGTTGATTTTATTTTTTTTATAAAATCATTTTATAAATAGTTTACAAAAATAGTTAAAAACTATTTAAAAAAAAACGTTTTTTTTATTAATAGAAAACGGTTTTTTTTATATATAAAAAACTGTTTTTATAAATAAAAGAATAAGAAAAAAAAAAAAAAAAAAAAAGAAAAAAAAAGAAAAAAAGGAATCCGGTAATATGCCGGTAAAACCATCCGGTAAGCATATCACGACTCTTATTTGTTATGCACATTCATCGTTCCATTTTCGAACATTTATGTTCATAAGCCTTATACTGGACATATATTTATCTGTGAATCTGCAAGACCGCAGTTTATTTTTGATAAATCTGCATAACATTGAGTTTCATTATTATGAGTTTTAAACAATCCCTTAAAAGTATGGATTCTCTTGATATTTTTTTGGGCAAACATGTTTACTGGGTTACATCATATCTTGATTCCCAGATATGAGATTCTATGGCCAACGAGAAGCGCGAAAAGACCGTTCCCTCTCCTGAGAAGTGTTGACCACATCTTTGCAAAACATATCTAATCCAACAGATATAGACAGAGATCTACAAATTTTTGGTACACGACCATGCAGGAAAACAGTATCTCCATTAAAGAGACTTGTTCTAAATCTACATATGCAAGATTCATTTAGGCGCTGGATTTTTTACAACCAAAAGTCCTCACCAATCTACGATTTGGGGTGGACAATCAGTCGAGTACCATCATCTGATCTGTGAAGATATTTAAGGATGACAACAGAACACCACTTTGGTTTTTGTCAATTTCGACTTTGTCAAGATAAAACGCTTACTGATTACTACAGTACCAACCACAACTCAATTTATCTGTAATTATGGTCCCACAATAATGGAAGAGGGGCAACTTGTCTAAACAGAGCCCAACAACACATACAGTAGTATAGATTCCAAACAATTTGTAACCTACATGCAACCAACACTAACAAGTTCGGCGAACCGCCACAATGATGAGCTCGGTGACAGATCGCCCCACTAAACCGGAATAGGCAACGAGCTGGAGGAATGCCTGGTTGTATCAAAGGCACCTCCGGACCACCCTTCGTGGTCGGTGACCCCTGTACTATGGCAATGAGCCAGGAGGCAGCAATTCCTATGGGCCATTTCTTCACATCGCAACAACCGAACCATAATTACTGGTCGGCGACAACACAAAAGATGGACGACGAATTTCAGTATTATTGTTCGCCCCCTCAATCGAGCATCAGCAAGAATCAACGATCTCACCTCGGACCTGCAAACTACCTAGTCGAGCAAACCCCCGTGGTCGACGACCTGTTTGCGACCTATCGGCGACCTGGCAGAAGTTTGCTTTGGGTTTCTCTTCGGCCATACCGACCAGCTTCCTTTTCTCTACACTAACACCGCGACCTAGGTGACATCGTGAGCAACACACAATTTTTCTTATCGTAGTTTCTGATCGTCAGCGCCGCCCTTGATGGTCGGCAGAAGAGGGGCAAGAGCCTTTTTGAGGCACATGGGTTTTCAACACGCCTCAGGCATTACGAACAAGGGCAAAAGCCCTTTTAAGGAAGATAGGTTTTCACACCTGCTTTAATAAAGTCAAGCCCCCTGTTTTGTTAAACTTCTTGCTATTTGTTATCCTACTTCGCAACTTTATGAGTCTCCTAAGGAAATAATATCGAAAATAGATTTACGACCCATTATTTATTTGGACTTCAAATAATTTTGGCAAAAATTCTAAATCAGCCTGTGTCTTACATCTAAGATATATTTGACTAATTTTTGCACTGCTCGGTTCTCTCTAAAAACTTTTTTTTTAAATAACCATGTGATTAAATTACAATTGTTACATCGATTTTTGTTGGCACTTTTTTATGAGACCTTATTATAAATTATTTTGCTCACATAAATAAGTGGGGCGCACTTATATAGCACTCATGTCATTTATTCGAACATTTTAATTTTCAATATTGTCGTTCAGCTACAACAATTTAATCTCACCGTAAGGAGATTATTGGTTATTTAGCTCATCCCCGACGGATGCTCGGGCGCGATTATCTCAGTGGGATTTTATCAATAAAAATCATCGGATCATTTATTACATTCATACGCTACTATGAATTTATTCCCGGGCAAACAGTCGAGAGGATGCATATCTTATATACTTTGTTGAGCATATCATTTTTATGATAACTTCTATCTGATTTATCCCCAACAGATGGTGGGGAATTTACTAACTTCCACATATAAAAGATTCAGTCCCGACGGATGCTTGGAAATAATCTTGAGTCCTTGGAAATCACATCGATGTTTCGACAGATGCTCGAGCACGAATTGCTCGCTATATTTACTCGGTATTCTATAACTTAGCCCCGGCTAACTATCCAGGCTCCCTTCATTTTATTAATGCTCCGACGGATAGTCGAGCACACTATAGCACTCTAGACCCAAAGAAATGCTTGGGAAAAATTATTATTACTCCCACTGAAGCTCGGATTCTATGATTCGAAACCTGGAGGACGGTCAGGCACATTCAAGATTAATTTCGGCAGATGATCGACAAAATATTTTTATATATTTAGTCCCGAAGACATCTACCACACAAGTTTTATTTTATCCCCAATGGACAGCTGGTCAGGATAATTCTTATGTTTGGCACAACCCCAGTTGATGGATACCTGCATTAATTTATGCATTATTCATTTTTGTCTCATAATATCTTATTTGCACAGAAATTGTGCTCACGATTTGTGTTATCATAAATTTGTCAGCAGTGGGCTATCTATACTGCATACTTCACAATTGTCACTACACAAATTTTCTGTGAAAATAATTTTTTGAAACCAGCTTAATATTAAGTATTTACTTAAAGCTATTTGCAGAAATTCCAAATTAACTCCTATGTCATACATCTGGTTATATTTGATAAATTTTGCATCTTTCATTCGACTTTATTACAATTATTTTGTTCACATAAATATTGGGGGCGCACTTATAGAGCACTCATATCATTTATTCGGTCATTTAATTTTATATATTGTCGTCTACCTATTATTGGTTATACCGATGGATGGTCGCTATAATATTTTTACTAATACCTAGCGTAGCCCCGATGGATGCTCGGGCACGACCATCCTCATGAGATTTTATCGTTGAAATTATGGGATCCTTCATATCATTCATTCAATACTATGAATTTTTTCCTCGACACATGTTTGAGTAGATGCACATCATATATTCCTTGACTGAATAAATGAATTGCATGATAAATTCTACTTGATTTAGCCTCGATAAATGGTCGAGCAACTTATTAACTTCCACAGGTACAAGATTCAGTCCCGACGAATGCTCGGACACAATCTTAAGCTCTTGAAAATCTTATTAATACATCGATAGATGATCGATCACGGATCGCTCTCTATATCTATTTGGACGTGTACAACTTTGCCCTGACAGACCAACCTGGCGCCACTTATTTTGTTAATGCTCCGACGGATGGTCGTGCATTTTTAACCACTTTGGAGCTAACACATGCTTGGGCAATATTATTTATAACAGACAGATGCTCGGACGTTGATATTTCTTGAATTTCAGAATGGGTTATTTGGCTCTATGATTCTTGACCTGCAGGATGATCAGGCATATTCAAGGCTCATCGCGGTAAATGATTGGAAAAATAATTCTATATATTTAGTCCCGAAGATATTTTCCACACATGTCGCATTTTATCCCCAACAAATGGTTGGTCAGGATAATTCTTATATTCAGTCCCAACAGATGTTGGCACAGTCGATTAATAATCAACATTGCATTTATTAGAAGGTTAGTTTTCACTAACAATACCGGATCATTCGTAATACTTTCTCGGTCCTTTTTGGCTCGACGGATGCTCGAGCATGGATCACCCGCAATATCTACCAGATCCTCTATAGTTTTTGCCTCGAGGGGCATTCAGACATCATTTATCTTATCAATGCTTTAACAGATGCTCGGGCATGGATCGTTCACAACATCTACTAGGTCCTTTGCAATTTTGCCTCAATGGACCCTTAGCTTCGATGGATAGTTGACGTTGTGTGATCACATCTCAAGCTCCAATAAACAGTTGGGCAATATAGTTCTTATTTAATTCAAATGAAAAGTTGGGTGATCTGTACCACAATGATCCAGTAACACATAAAGCAGCATGAAGAGCGACGATCAACTATATTTATCAATAAGGACGAATCTAACCTGTAAGAAGTCACATATCCAGCAAAATCACAGTCAACGAGCAAGACATGTTGATAACAACACTAGACCACCATGAATGTATCGAGCAACATCGCCAGGCAACCCACGGTGATCGACAATCACCAAGCAACGAATTAACACGTCATCAACACTAAGTTATCCACTCTAGAGGAACAACGTTTCTTGAACACTGTTGATGTAAAAAATTAGATTTGACCTAATTATTTTAATCACAGATAAAAAGAATAAAGAAATAATAGACAAAAGATTTTTAAAGTGGTTCGGCCTGGCAAGAATGGCCTACGTCCACTATTTTTGTTATTGCTGACTGTTTGTTTGGCATTCTAGAGGAATGGTATGCTCAAGAAATTTCGGTCCCCTTCTAATGAGGAGGTTATAATGTATTTATAGCTATGAGGATGTACAAATGAAAGGACAATGCGCTATTCTCTAGTAGATATGTACATCTGTATGATAATAATGAGCATTTAATGCGCAGTCGTCTCCTTGATTATCCTGATTTGAGTGATCTATACGCTATGTAGCTCTGACCGCCTAAGCTGCTCGGACCGCCTAAGTAGCTCGGCATGCATGAGTTGCTCAGTACAGTGAAGTTCCTCGGAGAACATTTGTTGCTCGAAACGCTTGAGTTGGTCGGGGAGATTAAGTTCCTCGGAGTCAGTGTGTTTTTCATTAAAAGTGTTTGTGGGTTCCATGTAGATTGACACGTGTCTCCACATAATTGATCCAAGTCAGCAGACTAAATTTGGTATCAACAGAAGTCCCCAATGTTTCGTAGTTTGATGTTGAAGAAAAGTATGGATCATTCTGCCGCTTAGATTTTCGGTTTGTATGGATTTTAGGCAAACTTTCGTTGTATATAACTCCTTTTTTGAGTGCATAGTATCAGGCTTTTAAAGTATTTTGAATTTCCATAACCGCTTCGATTTTTGTGCCCTTTTTTCTTCTTTTTAGCCACCGGATATGCAAACGTTCGCCTTGGTAATCATTGATTTTCTCTATTCCAAAGGTAAAGTATTTAAACGCTGAAAAAATCCTATCGTCTTTCTCTTTTCAAACCCGTGCCTTCGAACTTTTCATTTCTTCTCTATTTTGTGCGTTCGTTTCTTCCATTGTTCGTTGTCAACTGGTTCACTCTTCTCCTGTAAGCTATTCTTCCTTCTCTTTTACTTATTCTGTTCATCATGGTTTACCCTATTGAATCTCTTGACAAATTTCGTTCTGAATTTTCAATTCCTTCATGGGTCATATTAGAAGAACTTTCTGAACCTTCTGACTATTTTTCTTTGGCTGAGGGACATTGGTTCCCAAGTCTCTTTGTGGCTGAATGTGGATTTTCTTTTCCTCCAAATCCTTTATGTATGGAGTTCTGTCAATATTTTGACGTTGTACCTGCAAAAATAGTGCCAAATACCTGGAGAATAGTTAATGGAGTTCATAGGTTGAACCAACTTCATGGAACCCGTTTAGGGATTCCAGAGATTATGCATTGCTACAGATGGGTTGTCAACGATAGTACATTTTATTTAAAAACTAGGTTTTTGAATAGGGCGTTAGTTGTCAATCTTTCTCATGCCAACAGGGATTATTTTGAACATGGAATGGTAATGAAAAATTGGCAACAGCCTCCATTAAATGGAGATGATGTATACCAAGGTCCTAGATGTCCTCCTTATGGCAATGGAATAGGTTGTTTTTATCTTTTGAAATATTGTTTTCTTGTTGTTTGATAAAATGTATCACTGACATTTTTTTTCGTTTATTGCAGTTGACAGCAAAAGAAAATCCCCAAAAGAAGCTGACGTTAATTTGAAGCATTTGAAACTTTTCGGGAGTTTGCACTAATCTGTGGCCGAGGAACACATTAGATCTGCTTCTTATTTGTTGCAGTACAAGAGCTATACTTCATCCTTTAATTCTCGTCCAGTGGTGGTTGATATTGGCCAAGTACCAGCTGATGATACTAGTGTGGAAGGTTCTTATTCAGAGTTAAATATTCCTATTGGTGACATGATGAAGAGAAGAAAAGCTCCTTCCTTTTTTGACAAGTCTGATTCTCCTACTGTGGAGGCAAAGAGAAGTAAAAAAGATGTCCTAGAAGAAGGGATAAAGACTATTGAGGTTCCCCCTTCTGATGTTACCAAGAAATTTAGTGAGAAGCCCCCTGTGGCTCCGAGCAAGATCGTTGAAAAGCCCCTGTGGTCCCGAGAAAGATTGTTGCTATCACTCCTCCTAGTGAGGTTATTGTCATATCACCAGCTAAGACAACATCCTTAGTTGAGAATGTTCCTGTTCCTCCAAGGAGGTTAAAGAAAAACTCTTCTGAGAGACTTGCTGAACCAGTCTCTCAATCATCAACTGTTGAAGGTGGTGTTTCAACTTTTATTCCCCCGAGCTCCGCTGTGGGCTTAGTAAAATCTTGGACTATCCCAGAGGTCCCTGACATTGAAAATTCTCTCACTCGTGAGAGAGTTATGTAATACCCCGTATTTTTGTCTATATTTATTTTTTGGGATTAATTAATTAAATGCGTATTAATTGGAAATTAATCCGAGTTATAAATACTAATGAGATGCGAATTGGTATTTGATTATGTGCATATATGATTATATATGTATTTGGTATTATAAAATTTATCGTGAGATTTATATACGGCATTTTAGAAATTTTGTTGAGACGCGTGGGACCGCCGCGTCACGGTATAATATTTTGTTAATAAAAGTGAATTTAAAATCTATAATCCGTATGGTCGTTTTGAGTGCGCCAACGCGTCCGGAAGGGTCGAGATAGTCAGAAAACACTAGCCGGGGGTATAGTTTGGGTCCCGGGGTATTTTTAGGCCATACCGGTAACTTAAAGGGTATTTTGGTAATTTTACATTTTTAGGAATTAAAAGTGACGAAAATTAGAGATGTAAATCTGATGTGGATTAAACCCATTAAGCCCATTAACCAACCCATATTAACCTAGAAGGCTACGTAGGTTGTCATTTAGGTTTTCTAAGTTTCCCCAAATCAAAACCCTAGCCACCTTAAGCCACCATTGGAGAAGAGCTTGGAGAGAGAGGAAATTCTGCAGAAATTCTTCATCAAATCAACACCAAACCCGAAATCAAACCAAGGCAAGTGGTTTAATTATGTTTAATTTCAGCAAATGTTCTTTCCATGTTAGAAAATTCGGATTTATGGTTTGTTCTTGATAAATATGAAAACCTATGTAGTTTAGATCATAGAACTTGAGATATTGTGAAGAGAATTGCATGTAGAATAGTTTGGAGACAAGTAATATGATGTTAATACATGATTGGGTGAAAGAAAAACGAATTAAATTCTGGAATTTGATGTTGATATATATCTAGGGTTCATGTTCTTGATGATATTGGGGAAAAGTATAAAATCTTGGGATTTAATGATGTTTAGGATGCCTTATTGCCTTAAAAGACGTTAGTTTATAACCTAAGCAAGTTTTAGTATGATTAGAGGACTTAAATCATTGTTAGAACGAACTTTGGAGAAGGATTGAAGTGATAAAAAGGGTGAAAAACGAGATGGGAAAAATCTGGGCCGAAACTGGTAGCTCGTTAGAAGCAGCCCCCAGGTCGTTCGAACGAACTCGTTCGAACGAGCTTCTAACGAGTTGACCAGTCGTTACTAACGAGAAGGGATCTCGTTCGATATCTCGTTCGAACGAGATATCGTTAGAAGGAACAGTTCATTCGAACGAACTGGGATCTCGTTCGAACAACCTCGTTCGAACGAGACTTCTAACGAGTTGACAGAAGGATCTCGTTCGAACATCCTCGTTCGAACGAAACTTCTAACGAGTTGACAGTTTGGTCCTTTTAGAACTGTTTTGACTTTTGGAGTCCCAGAAACTGGTTCAAGGGTAGAGTTAGCATTCCTTTGATGATATAGTGATAGAATTGGGACTTTTGGGCAATTATGAGAAGTAGATTATATACGAGAGTTGTAGTACATGGACGGTTTGGGATGAGACGTGAGTGTCTATTACGACGTGAGAAATTATAGCGCGTATAATAACAAATCGGATTAGTATAAATTTTTATAATTATAGTTAATACGAGAATGCGATACGTACTATGATTAAAATACGGTATTACTAAGATGTGTGTTTACTTAGTATTAGTATATGGATTGTGTGTATGACATACCTACCATACTTGCTATCACGGGAGGTTGCGTTCGCTTAGGACCCTCTAATCCTTATGTGCCTACGGGGGGGATATAGACTGGTACCACGATGAACATAGGTCATAGAAAGACTTATTGTGATATTAATAAGTCCGCTGATCATGGGAGCGTAGGTATGTGCGTGACCCATGTGATGGTGACTGTGTTCGCCTCCATTATTTGTGATGTTGTTATCGGTAAACTATTCCTGAGAGATTCGGAATATGTAATCCTTATGTACGTGATGTACCGGGATGGATAGCAGAGTATGTGTGCACTACAGCTTAGATTGCGGGGTGCTTGTATTGTATATTTTTTATATGAATAATATACATTATATTAATGGGAATCCTCATGTTAATGTTGTAAAAATATTACGGTATTGTTTCGAGATATATAATGAGTTAACTGATAGTTATATATTAATGGCATATTTAGTAACTGAGTTTACGTTAAAACCTCTAGTTAATTACGAGCGTTGTTATGTTAGATGGAACCGAGTAATATGGGTAGAACCTTGGGCAGTCTAGCTAGTTATGTTGTCAGTTAGCTAGTAGTATGGGTCGTTATAGATGGGTACTTACGTTAGGAGTACACAGTTAGATGAGAGGTGAGGATATCATGCGAGTGTACGTCCTAACATGTCTTTGCATTTAATGTTTTAAATGTTTTAAAGCACTTGCAGGTTTTTAACATATAACTCCACATTCGGGCTCTGACCCGTTTGCTTTTCAAATCTCTTTTTCTTTGTAAAACCATTTTAGGTGCCCAGCCACAAGGACACCAAGCATAGGATACTCATTCAGGTGACGAGCTGTAGCTGCTTGTGGAAGCTACAGGGATTTGCATGTAGACGCTTCTATCTTTTGGATTCCAGAGTCACCATCTATCAGTTGTAGGGCATGTTGCCCATTTCTTTAGAGACATCTTTTATATTTCAGTTTTCAGACTTTAGCATGTTTTATTTCAGTTTCGGTTATTCATTTTAGTTATGGGATTGTAGTGAGGAGTTTTCCTCCAGACTTTATTTACTCTATTGTGATGATTATTCGTTTTACTTCAGTATGGTGAATGGTGTTATTTATTTCTTCATTACACTTGTTGCATGTTAATCAGACTTAAATTAAAATTTGGCAACTTGTTTTTTTAAATACTAGGTGGTTAGAAATAATAAAAGGTTTTCGACAGTGATGCTATTAACTGAGCCAACTTAGCATTTTGAATTAATTTTATAAAGGAGTAGCTACCCGGTATTTAATTAGTCGGGGTGTCACAAGTTACTGCTTTAGTTGCTCAACACATTGCCTCAGTAAGCATTATTGATTTGGGATTTTTATTTTTTAATGTTATGTTCATACATTGACTTAGAGTTATTTCTTTTCTCAACTGGTAATGTGTTTCAATAGCAGTGTAAAAAGGGATGAAGCCATTAGGGCCTCCAGTTCCTCGGATGGAGTGGAAAAGGCTTTTACTGGATTAGCTCAGTCTTTGAAAGACTCTCATCAGAAGTATGAGGAAAATAAAGTTGCTTGGGAGAAGAAGGTTAAGTCCGTTGAGCAAGAGAGAGATCGAGCTGTAGAAGCCTCCAAGGGTTTGGAGAAGAAACTGAAAGAGTTTGAGAAGAATAATAAAGATCTTGAAGAGAATCTCAAGAATGCTGAAGAGCTTGGGAATAAGCCCAAACTGCTGAAGAGGAAGTTGTTAGACTTCATGATGTTGATCACCAGAAACAGGAGGTGGAAAGGAAATTAAAGGCTGCCAAGGAACTTCTTATTGAGAGGACTTCCTCGGAGAAGGCAAAAAGAAGAAATTCTATTAAAAAGTTCTTCAGTTCTGGTTGGGACAAAAGCTGGAACAAAGGTCTGGCTGTCATGTCCTGTCAAATGGAGTTTTCCAGCCTTAAATATTTCAGGGATGGATGGGTTGCATCTCTACAGGAGCTAAAAATCGCTGAGAATTCTGAACTGTTCCAGCAACACACTCATGGCCCTCCTCCCTCTCCTGGAGAAGAAGAAGAGGACGAAGCTACCTCAGAAGAATCTTTCATGATAATTGGGGACCAGGTCCCTGCTGCTGAACATTGCTCCGAGAAGCCCCAACCAACAAACACTTCCATTGAGCAGCTTTTATTGCCCTCCGAGCAACCAACCTCTTCGTCCAAGCCTTCCGAGGAAATCTTAGGAAGCAAGGAGAAGGTGTAGAGTTGTTCGGATCTTTCTTTTTCTTTTTTGTTGAATGTAATTTTAGACTATGTACTTCTTTTTATGATGAAATAAAATTTGAACTTTGGTCGTTCGGCTTGATTTTTCTCTTCTACTTGCTCTGTTTTCATTCTTATTGATTCTTTCTATCTCTTCTCTTTACTAGTTTATGACTAGGATGGAGCTCTTGTCAGATCATGACACCGAACTGATGAAAAAATGCAATGACTATTTCAAGGCTGGTCGAGAAGATCTAAATGATGCTCAAATCATTGATATCCTGGGTTCAAATGCTTCTGAACTAGCAGTTGAAGCTTACCAGTATCTGAAGTGTTTGCTCGATCGAGCAGTAGCCAATAATGTGGAATATTATGAGATGATTGAAGATATCTAGGGTACCATCGAGGAACTCTAACAACAATATAAGGAGTCTTCTACCCTTTTGCACCAAGGGTATAAGAAAAAATATCAACAACTAAGTTCTGACAAAGGATATGATAAGTTTATCTCTGCTTATGATAAGAAAGAGAGCATTTTGAAACATGAGGTTGAAGAGCACAGGCATATCGCCAAGTTGTTGGAGCAAGAGAACATTGCCTTGCAAGAGGAGGTGAAATAACTTAAATCTGATGCATCCTCCTCGAGATCCTTGGTTCCAGTTAATGATGAAGGTTTCTCTTTCTTGGAGGTAGAAAATTCCAGCCTGCTAGATGAATTGTAAACCTTGAAAAAGGCTGGACCCTCTACTCGTGGACGAGCAAAATCTTCTTCTTGGGGATGAGAAAGGGCTGGTCGGATTTCTATTGAGGAAGAGAGGACTCAATCTGCCTTAGAGAATCAGGAAGTTCAATTGATGGTGAAGAATCAGGCTTTAGCAGAGATGTCTAAGAAGATTTTGAATCTTAGCAAATAAATTACTACCCAGAGTTTTGCCTTGGAAAATAAGGAAATACTGGTGAAGAATCTTCATGAGCAACTGGAGAGGTTAACTTACCAGTTCCACAAACAACCCAGAGAATTTTGGATGGCTGGCTATAATAAAGCCCTTTACCATCTTGATGATCGGATTCAGCGGTCCAATAATGAAGGGTACAAGCAAGGGTGGATGCATGCATTCTGGCGTGCTAAACGTGGAGCGGGGTCACTACTTATGGGATTATTATGATCCTAGATTGCTTGAGTTGCCTGTGCCTCCTTTTAAGCTCGACATGAGTTGGATTCCTGCTCGGGCAATTCCTCAGTGCTTGATCTCAAAGTACCTCGGCAATTACAGTCTTCATTCAAATTTTGACATATCTCGCCTAGAGCATTTTCTTGATCTGCCATCAGCGATGAATGTTCGAATGCTTCGAGATGTAAATTTCATAAACTCTCCTTATGCCTTAGACGATCCTGCTGCTGGAGTAGAACCTGTTTCAAAGGCAGAAAGGAAAAAACTAATATAGTAGGCTCTTTGATGTAATGACTTGTAGTTTTCATAACATATGTAATTCTTCTTAATTTGAATTAAGAAATTTTTTCAACTTTTGCTATTTTATTTTCTTCTAAGTATTTTGCAGAATATCTTTGTTTGTGAATACATGCATATTTTGATATGCCATTTTGTTTTATTTTTTTTTATTATAGTGACTTATCACTCTTTGATTCTAAGCAATAAAACGACTTACATGCCATGATCCTGCTTAGTTTAACCAACCGGAGTTGATTGCCAATTGATTTGCCGACCAATCGGAGTCGGTGGATATTGATTCCCGACTAACCGGAGTTAGAGGAGATTAATTTGCCGACCAACCGAAGTTGGTGGATATTGAATCCTGACCAATCGGAGTTGGAGGAGATTAATATTCCGACCAACCGAAGTTGGTGAATATTGATTCTCGACCAACCGGAGTTAGAGGAGATTAATTTGTCGACCGACCGGAGTTGGTGGATATTGATTCTCGACCAATCGGAGTTGGAGGATATTAATTTGTCGACTAACCGGAGTTGGTGGATATTGATTCCCGACCAATCGGTGTTGGAGGAGATTAATTTGCCGACCAACCGGAGTTGGTGGATATTGATTTCTGACCAACCGTATTTGGAGGAGATTAATTTGCCGACCAACCGAAGTTGGTGGATATCTATTCCCGACCAATCAGAGTTGGAGGAGATTAATTTTTCGACTAGCCAGAGTTGGTGGATATTGATTCCCGACCAACCGAAGTTGGAGGAGATTAATTTGCCGACCAACCGGAGTTGGTGGATATTGATTCTCGACCAATCGGAGTTGGAGGAGATTAATTTGCCGACCAACCGGAGTTAGTGGATATTTGTTCAGATCTTGATGCGTAGTGTGTAGCACTAATACTCGAAAAATTCTAACAAAAAGAGAGAAACTGGGTAAAGAATTCAACACTTTACTCATACTGAAGAAAACTGCATTTACATAGGAATCCCAACTACTGATAATACTTGCGTAGATGCTCTGCATTCCATACATTCTTAAATTCTTCTCCCTCCAAGGTTTCAATCCTATATGTTCTTGGTCGAACAACCTCTGTTACTCTGTATGGACCATGCCAGTTAGCTTCCTATTTTTTGTGCTTTTGAATTACTTTCTTCAGCACATAATCTCCTTCCTTTAAATCACACTTCTTTAACCTCTTATTGTAAAACAGAGTTGTTCGTTGTTGGTATGCAGCATTCCTGATTGCCACTTCTTCTCTAACCTCTTCGAGCATATCTGGATTTAATCGCCTCATCAAGTCACTGGTAGGAGAATTGAAATTCAGCACTTTGTGTGTGGGTAAACCCAACTCAGCAGGTATAACAGCTTCACTTCCAAATGCCAGCATGTATAGGGATTCTCCTGTTGCTGCTCGCGATGTAGTATGATAAGCCCACAGCACAGAATGTAGCTCGTTAATCCAATTTGCCTTCGCATCATCCAGTCATTTTTTCAAACCATTCAGCAGCGTTCTATTCGTCACTTCAGTTTGTCGATTGCTCTGGGGATGACCTGGTGCAGAGTGGGTCTTCAATACGTTTGACTGATGAAAATATGCAGCAAACTCCTCGTTGTCAAATTGAGTTCCATGATCTGTGATGAATGCATGGGGAAGACCATATCTACAAATGATATTCTTCCAAATAAATTGATACACCTTGTCATATGTCATATCAATAAGAGGCTCAGCTTCCACCCATTTAGTAAAATAATCCACAGCCACCACGAGGTATTTAAATCTTTCTCGGGTTGTTGGAAACGGCCCGACCAAGTCTATTCCCCACAGGGCGAATGGCCAAGGAGACGTGATGGGTGTTAGCAATGCTTGGGGAGTTCTTCGGATATAGGAGAAACGTTAACATTTATCACATTTCTTGGCATAAGCTACACAATCAGCTCTTATCATCGGTCAGTAATATCCTTGCATTGTCATTCTTTACAAGAGTGTTCGACCTGCTACATGGGCTCCACAGGACCCTTCATGGACCTCTTCAATCAAAATTTTCACCTCGAAGGGGTGGACACATCTTTGCAAACCTGCTATAATTCCTCGTCTATATAAAATGCCATTAGTCAATACATAATGAGCAGCTTTAAACTTTACCTTCTTAGCTGCGAGTTTATCAGTTGGTAAGGCCCCCTCTTCAATATAAGCCCTGATGGGATCCATCCAAGATGGTTTTAAATCAAGGGTAATAAAGTTCATCATCAGATCTTTGTCAATGCTCCGACTGGCCAAGATTTCTATTAGGATTGTTCTTCGTAGCTCGGTGCGTGTGGCTGAGGCTAACCGAGTTAAGGCATCTGCTCTTGCATTCTCCAATCTTGGTATTCTAATTAACTGCACTGCGTTAAAGCTCGATACAATCTCCATTGCTTCCGCATGATACTTAATCATTAATTATCCTTTTGATGCATATACCCCCAACATTTGATTTACGATCAACTGTGAGTCACTGAATATAATGACCTTCTCTGCCTTCATGGTTTTTGCCAAACTAAGACCTACAATCATAGCTTCATATTCAGCTTCATTATTAGAAGCCTTAAATTGAAAGCGCAGAGCATAATCCACATCGATCTCATCCAGGCTGTTTAAAATAATCCCTGCCCCACAGCCTGTAGTGCAAGATGAGCCATCCACATATAAATTCCATATAGGTACCTCATCATCAATTTTTTGGTCGAACAAAGTTCCTCGGTGGAATATTTGTTGCTTCTTTATATCCTCCTATAGCACTTCTTGTTGCTCGTCGAACATCTTCTCTTGCTCGTCAACCGACTTAAGTTGGTCGGGGTTTAAATTTGATGATGCTGTAACATCCACATGCTGGTCGGTATTCAATTTCTGCTCTTCGAAGGTGTCGGGATAGGTGAACTCTGTGATAAAATCTGCCACTGCCTGCCCTTTTAGCGACGATCTAGGTTCGTAAATTATGTCATATTCACCAAGTTCTACTGCCCAGTACATCAATCTCCCTAATTTTTCTGGTTTATGAAGAGCTCGCCTTAATGGCATATCAATATACACGACTATGGTATGAGCTTAGAAGTATGGCCTCATCCTTCTACTCGCTTCGATCAACGCTAGCGCGAATTTTTCCAGCCTTGGATATCTGATCTCTGCTACTCGAAAGTCCTTGTTAGTGTAATAGATGGGTTTTTTCATTCTATCCTCCATTCTTATCAACGCCGAGCTAACTGCGTTCTCTGAAACAGCCAAATACAAGTATAATTTCTCTCCCAACACTAGTCTGGATAACAATGGAGGTGCTACCAGGTATTTCTTAAACTCTTGAAAGGCCTTCTCACATTCATCATTCCATTCAAACGTTTTTCGGAGTGTTTTGAAGAATGGGAGACATTTATCAATTGCTCGTGACACAAATCTATTAAGTGCTGCAACTCGCCCTGTGAGACTTTGCACTTCCTTCTTCGTCGTCAGAGATCGCAGCTCCAATAGAGCCTTGATCTTTTCAGGATTCTCCTCAATTCCTTGTTGGTTAACAATATATTTGAGAAATATGCCTTCTCGTACTCCGAATATGCATTTGGTCGAATTCAGATTCATTTGATATTTCTCTAGTTGATCAAAGGTCTGGCCTAAGTCAACTAGATGATCAACAGCTTTCTTGCTCTTCGTTAGCATGTCGTCAATATAAACCTCCATGTTAATACTGATTTGCTCTGCAAACACCTTGTTCATCAACCGCTGATAGGTAGCACCTAAATTTCTAAGTTCAAAAGGCATAACATTATAATAATAAGTTCCCCTCGGGGTAATAAAAGAGGTACTCTCCCTATCTCCAGGCTTCATTTTAATCTGGTTATAACCAGAATAAGCATCCATGAAACTCAGTAATTCGTGCCCCGAGGTAGCATCCACTAGTTGATCAATTCGGGGCAAAGGAAAATGATTCTTTGGGCATGCCTTGTTAAGTATGGTGAAGTCTACACAATTCCTCCATTTGTTGTTTTCCTTCTTCACCAGTACCACATTTGCTATCCAGTCAGGATATTTGACATCCTCAATAAAAGAGGATTTTTGCAATTTCTCTACCTCTTCCTGTATGGATTGGTTCTTCTCGGGACTGAATACCCTTCTTCGCTGCTTCACTGGCTTAGTTTTCCTTGTTCACATTGAGCTCATGACACAAGAAATTAGGATTTATTCCTGGCATGTCTTCATGACTCCATGCAAAAGTCTATTTTCTACATCTTAAAAATGCTATCAGTTCTTGTTTTATTGATTCATCCAATGTCGCACCAATTTGAGTTGTTCGTTCTGGATCTTCATTGTCCATAATGATATTTTCAGTGGCTTCCATGACTTGGCCTTTAACGAGCTGAGATTCATCTCTAGGGTCTAAAGTTTCAATCTCCGCATCTTCTATTTCATCTACCTGATAAGTAGTAGTCTTCTTCCTGGATTCTCCACGCTCCTCTTGCTCGGTAGATGAATAGTGTCATTCCCGAGCTACTTTTTGGCCGCCTTTCACAACTCCCACCCTAAAATTGGTTAGGAATTTTAAACATTGATGCACAGTAGATGGTACTGCTTTGAACTTCTTCAAACCTACCCTTCCCATGATGATATTATAAGCTGATTGGACTTTTTTTCCATGATAAAAAATGTACTCTTTTTGTTCGACAAGCAGGCCCAATACCAATAAGCATCTCCAATTTGATCATCCCAAGTGGAAAAACTTTCTCACCAGTAAAACCAAGGAGGGGCCTATGATATGGTTCCAACTGGGATAGCTTTAGATTCAAACTATCAAAGCATGGATAGAACATGAAATCTGTCGAGCTACCATTGTCCACCAATACTCGTCTAATCACCACTTCTTTCATTCTCATCTTGATTACCAATGGGTCATCATGAGGATATAATACACCTGCCAAGTCGTTCTTAGAGAATCCAATGACCAACTTATCTTTATTTACCTTCCTTGGACGATCATCTTCATCTAGATTTATTCGCTGAATGTACGAGCAAGCTTGAGCCTCATTGAGGTAAGCTTTTCTCTCAGCAGTCACATCTCTGCCTCCTGCATCTCCACCTGTAATAACATTACATTCAAATGATCCAAAATGGATTGAAAATACCTCGCGCTCTGGTTATTTTGGTCTCTTAGGGAGATCGGGGTCATCTTGATCATCTTTTGGGTCTTCTTCATGACTTCTCTTCTTATCTTCTTTTGCTTGATGAGGAGATCTATACCTTTGCCTTGCTCGGTTGTTGTTCTTTCCACCATTTCGACGATCAACATACTTGGCCAGCTTTCCTCGTCTGATGAGTTCTTCAATTTCATTCTGGAGAGCTATGCAATTTTTGGTCGTGTGACCATGGTCCTTATGGAACTCACAATATTTGGACTTATTCCTCTTATTAGGATCTGCCTTCATTTTTTCAGGCCAGTTTAGCTCCTCGCTGTTCTTGATCTCTTCCAGAATGTGGTTTATATCTACCTTCAAAGGAGTATAGTTTCCAAATTTCTTCAACTGTTCCAATGCTTGCTTTGCTTTTAATTGCCTGCTGCCACCATTATTCTTCTGCTCCTTCCCAACTTTATCCGCTTCAATTTTAGTCTCCTTAGTGTCCATGTTCTTCTTCACAGCCATAGCTTCCTCAGCGTTCATGATCTTGGCTTCTTTTGCCATTAGTTCTGCCATGGTTCTAGGTGGGTCTTTGGCTAGAGTGTAGTACAATTTATCTGGCAACAGTCCACTCATCAGAGAAATAATTATTATCTTTTCCTCGTAATCAATTACCTCGAGCTTCTCATTATTGAAACGAGTAATATAATCCCTGGTGCTCTCACCTGCCTTATGTCTAACACTTAGCAAGTGTTCTACTCGTTTGACTGGCTTTGCTCCAAAATAAAAATTTCCAATAAAAAGTTATGCTAGCTGAAAGAAGATCGTAATTTTCCCTCGAGGAAGGTTATTGTACCACATCTGAGCAGATCCGATAAGGGTTCCTGAAAATGCCCTGCACCACATCTCGTCTGGAACATCATAGATATCAGCAGCTGCCTGGTATTGTTCTATATGGAGAACATGATCAGTTTTTCCATCGTATTTTGGTGTTACTACCGGGGCTTTGAATTTTGACGGTATGGGAAAGTACACAATCACTTATATGAATGGTGTTCCTCGGACAAAAGTCCTTTGTAGAGGATTTTTGTTTTTAGCCATCTCTCCTAATCTATCCTCCAACCTTTGAATTGAGCCCTTCCATGCTTCATTTCCTTGCTCGACCCTATTGGTTCGAGCAACTGATCGTGTTGAATTTGCCTCTTGGGATCTTTCACGACGAGTAGTTGGTCGTGATTGGGTAGAGCCTTCCTTTAAATCATATGGTCATTGAGAGTTCCTCGATATAGTCCTAGGGGGACTTCTATTACTCCTAGGATCCAAACGATCAAAAGGAGAGACTTTACTCAATCTTTTAAGAGCACTTTTCCTTTCTGGAGATAGAGTGATGTTTTGTTGAGTGTATGTAGCTCGTACCGAGGAAGTCCTTCCAGGCTAATAAGAAGGATCATTAGATATCACAGTACGATATGAATCGGTGCGTCTGGACGGATATTCCTCTGGGAATAACATTCACCTATTTCAGGAAAAGACCAAACACGTATTTCTCTGAACTCTTCGTTGTCCTGACTGGGCTCGCGCTCCACCTTGGATAGTTTGCATGAGTTGTCTCATGGTTTCTTGCATGGCCGTCTGGCCCTGGGCTAAATTAGCCATTATACCAGCCAGATCTTGGACATTTGGGGGAGTAGATGTATTTGGAATGATTCCAGCATTTTGATTACTGGACTCGGGATTATCAGCCATTAATGATGAATTGTTTTGGTGAAAAATGATAATTACAGTCATTTCCCACAGTCGGCGCCAATCTGTTGATGTAAAAAATTAGATTTGACTTAAGTATTTTAATCACAGATAAAAAGAATAAAGAAATAATAGACAATAGATTTTTAAAGTGGTTCGGCCTGGCAAGAATGGCCTACATCCACTATTTTTGTTATTGTTGACTGTTTGCTTGGAATTCTCGAGGAATGGTATGCTCAAGAAATTCCGGTCCCCTTCTAATGAGGAGGTTACAATGTATTTATAGCCATGAGGCTGTACAAATGAAAGGACAATGTGTTGTTCTCTAGTAGATATGTACATATGTATGATAATAATGAGAATTTAATGCCCAGTCATCTCCTTGATTATCCTGATTTGAGTGCTCTGTACGCTATATAGCTCTGACCACCTAAGCTGTTCGGACCACCTAAGTAGCTCGACATACATGAGTTACTCGGTACAGTGAAGTTCCTCGGAGAACACTTGTTGCTCGAAACGCTTGAGTTGGTCGGGGAGATTAAGTTCCTCAAAGTCAGTGTGTTTTTCATTAAAAGTGTTTGTGGGTGCCATGAAGATTGACACGTGTCTCCACATAATTGATCCAAGTTAGTAGACTAAATTTGGTATCAACAAACACCATATCATATCAACGCATTTTTGCACCAGGACGCTTTGAACTCATATCAATTTCTTTGGGTGCACGAGCTATATGGAGTATTCCACAGCCTCCTGGAACCACCATGCATGGTCAACGAACAAGTGTGCCCCGAGGAATAATACAATACATGGAGCTATATGAGAAAGATAATTTTTAAATATATCCATCTCGATGAACGATCAGCGCGACACTCTTTAATGCAACGAAGCCCCGAGGAGCGATCGAACATACTTATCATCCCGGTTATACAGATCAAATGACCCGATGGACGGTCAGGAAGTCTTCTCTTCGCAACCCAATTGGGGGCTCCATGGAAACGCTGACACGTGAATAGATTCACTACAACATTTAAAAAAAAATAGAAGAGGTCAACTCAGGACAGATGCCAGCATGTTTAACACCAGAATTAGTCTTTCAAATGACGATCAAGACCAATATTGATTTAGTTACAACGGCCTTCCTACTTGTTCCCACTAAATTAAGTACGTCTACGGGCCTTTGCTATCTCCAAACAAAAATGGCCTCACGAGTTGCCCAGGCAACAATAAAAGCCCTACGGGAGATCCCTAGGCAAAAAAGCCAACTCAGGTTGGTCGCCAACTATGTTGGTCAGTTAAAATCCTGAACGGGTAGATGGTCCTTAAACTAGGTGCATTTTTACCATCGCCTTTTAGGCCTAAGGAAGTGTGACGGCTTAACCTAAAAGGTAAAATAGGCGGATATTTACATGCGAGGCATTAGAAAATGGAAAAATGCAAACGTAATTGGTATTACATTAAAAAATAGGAAAAGCCTAAGTACAATAAGGCTACCTACTACATATCACATGTTAGAAAACCTAATGCAGGGTCTTACCCCAACTAGGTACATGCTCGAGCAAGGCTCGACGCATAGGCTTCTGGTCAGCCTCTCTAATTTGACCATATGAAAAACCTAATGTAGGGTCTTACCCCAACTAGGTACATGCTTGAGTAAGACTCGACACATAGGATTTTGGTCGGCCTCTCCAATTGGACCATATGAAAAACCTAAGGCAGGGTCTTACCCCTACTAGGTACATGCTCAAGCAAGGCTCGATGAATAGGCTTCTGGTCGGCCTCTCTAATTGGACCATATGAAAAACCTAAGGCAGGGTCTTACCCCTACTAGGTACATGCTCGAGCAAGGCTCAATGCATAGGCTTCTGGTCGGCCTCTCCAATTGGACCATATGAAAAACCTAAGGCAGGGACTTACCCTAACTAGGTACATGATCGAGCAAGGCTCGATGCATAGGCTTTTGGTTGGCCTCTCCGATGGACCATATGAAAAACCTGTGGCAGGGTCTTACCCCTACTATGTACATGCTTGAGCAAGGCTCGACGCATAGGTTTTTGGTCGGCCTCTTCAATTGGTCCCACAATAATGGAAAAGGGGCAACCCATATAAGTAGATCCCAACAACACATAGAGAAGTATAGAGTCCAAACAATTTGCAATCTAAATATGACCAACAGTAACGAGTTCGGGGAACCGCCATAATGACGAGCTCGGCGAATAGATCGCTCCACTAAACCCGAACAGGCGACGAGCTCGAGGAATGCCCGAGTTGTATTAAAGGCACCTCTGGACCACCCTTCGTGGTTGGTGACCCCTGTGTTACGGCGACGAGCCAAGAGGCAGCAATTCTTATGGGTTATTTCTTCAAATCGTGATAACCGGACCATAATTACTAGTCGGCGACAACACAAATGATGGACGACGAATTTCAGTATTATTGGTCGCCCCCACAATCGAGCATCAGCAAGCATTAGTGAGATCGCCTCCGACCTGCAACCTACCTGATCGGGCAAACCCCCGTGGTCAATGACCTGTTTATGACCTACCGACGACCTGACAGAAATTTTCTTTGGGTTTCTCTTCGGCCATACCGACCAGCTTCCTTTTCTCTGCACTAACATCGCGACATAGGTGACATTACGAGGAACCCACAATTTTTCTTATCGCAGTTTCTGATCGTCAGCTCCGCCCTTGATGGTCGGCAGAAGAGGGGCAAGAGCCCTTTTGAGGCACATGGGTTTTCAACACGCCTCAGGCGTTTCGAACAAGGGCATAAGCCCTTTTGAGGAACATAGGTTTTCACACCTGCTTTAATAAAGTCAAGCCCCTATTTTGTTAAACTTCTTGCTATTTGTTATCCTACTTCGCAGCTTTATGAGCCTCCCAAGGAAATAATTTCGAAAATCGATTTATGACTCATTATTTATTTGGACTTCAAATAATTTTGGCAAAAATTCTAAATCAGCCTATGTCTTACATCTAAGATACATTTGACTAATTTTTGCATTGCTCGATTCTCTCTATAAATTTATTTTAAAGAACCATGTGACTAAATTACAATTGTTACATCGATTTTTGTTGGCACTTTTTTATGCGACCTTATTACAAATTATTTTGGTCACATAAATAAGTGGGGCGCACTTATATTGCACTCAGGTCATTTATTTGAACATTTTAATTTTCAATATTGTCGTTCACCTACAACAATTTAATCTCACCGTAAGGAGATTATTGGTTATTTAGCTCAGTCCCGACGGATAGTCGGGCGCGATTATCTCAGTGGAATTTTTATCAACAAAAATCATTGGATCATTTATTACATTCATACGCTATTATGAATTTTTTACCCGGCAAATAGCCGAGCGGGTGGATATCTTATATACTTTGTTGAGCATATCATTTTTATGATAACTTCTATCTAATTTAGCCCCAACAGATGGTCGGGGAATTTACTAACTTCCACAGGTAAAAGATTCAGTCCCGACGAATGATCGGCAATAATCGTGAGTCCATGGAAATCACATCGATGTTTCGACAGATGCTCGAGCATGAATTGCTCGCTATATCTACTCGGTATTCTACAACTTTGCCCCGACGAACTATCTAGGCACCCTTCATTTTATTAATTCTCCGACGGATAGTCGAGCACACTATAGCACCCTAGACCCAAAGAAATGCTTGGGAAAAATTATTATTACTCCAACTTAAGCTCGAATTCTATGATTCGTAACCTCAAGGACGGTTAGGCACATTCAAGATTCATTTCGGCAGATGATCGGCAAAATATTTTTATATATTTAGTCCCGAAGACATCTACCGCACAAAGCTTATTTTATCCCCAGTGGATAGCTAGTCAGGATAATTCTTATATTTCGCAAAACCCCAGTTGATGGATAGCTGCATTTATTTGTGCATTGATCATTTTTGTCTCATAATATCTTATTTGCTCACAAATTATGCTCACGATTTGTGTCATCATAAATTCGTCAGCAGGGGGCTATCTATACTGCATACTTCACAATTGTCACTACACAAATTTTCTGTGAAAACATTTTTTTGAATCCAACTTAATATTAAGTATTTGCTTAAAGCTATTTGCAAACATTCCAAATTAACTCCTATGTCATACATCTGGTTATATTTGATAAATTTTGCATCTTTCATTCGAATTTATTACAATTACTTTGTCCAGATAAATATTGGGGGCGCACTTATAGAGCACTCATGTCATTTATTCGAGCATTTAATTTTCAATATTGTCGTCTACCTATTATTGGTTATACCGATGGATGGTCGCTATAATATTTTTACTAATACCTAGCGTAGCCCCGATGGATGCTCGGGCACGGCCATCCTCATGAGATTTTATCGTAGAAATTATGGGATCATTCATTTCATTCATTCAATACTATGAATCTTTTCCTCAACACATGTTCGAGCAGATGCACATCATATATTCCTTGACTGAATAAACGAATTCATTACAAGAAAAAAGACTTTTAGTTGCAAAATAAAATTGTGACTAATCATTAAAAAATTTCCACTAAATCATTTAGTGGGAATTTTTTTTTGTCATAGCTTTGCCACTAAAGACCTGCTGCTAATAACTTTAGTTGCAATTTTTTTGCATTTGCCACTAAAAGCACACCATTTAGTGGCAAACAAATTTTGCTACTAAATGGTGTGCTTTTAGTGGAAATTTTTTTCCTACAAAAAACCATCAAAATTGTCTCTAAAAACATTTTATTTTCCACTAAAAGATTCTTTTTGTAGCAAATATATGATTTGCTACAAAAACTAAATTTGTACTTAAGGTCAAAATAGTTCCGTGACAATTTAAATTTGCCACTAAAAGGTTCTTTTTATAGCAAATTTAAGATTTCCTACAAAAACTAAAATTTTTCTTAAGGTCAAGATAGTTATGTGGCAATTCAGATTTGCCACTAAAAATATTTTTCTGTAGGAAATTATTCCCTCCACAAATAGTTATTGTATTTAATATTCAAATTTTATGCATAAATTAACTTACCAATAATACTAAATGCATTCAATTTTCATATTTAATATTTAGGATAATGAAAACAATGTAGTAAGAACTTTTATGCTTCATTGCTTCACAAAATATATTTATGATATTGTATACTCAATGTGACGATCAATATTTGAACTATTCCACATCAAAATTAAGTCAAATACATCAATTACATAAATCGTTCCATTATCCGAAAAAAATAAGTACACTTATGTATTATTACGCGCTATGCATTTAGATAACTCCTCAAATCTTCCAAAAAGGTCATCCATTCGTTCTTTCATTGCCGCGTTCACCCTTCGAGCTTCATTTGCTTCTCTCCTTACTTCGTCAGCTTCCCTTCTCGCCTCATCAGCTTCTCTCCTCACCTCAGCAACTTGTATATCCCTCTCAATATCTTTCTCCCTTTGTATAGCTTCAAGTTGTTTGGTCTTAGAACCAACCCCTCGCCCACGTACATAGACAAAGCGATACCCTAAAACATTTTGAAATGTTTCTGCGTCATCCATCGTAGCACCATCTTCAGATTGTGATTCAAGTATTCTTTTACCTCATCCTATTAACAATTGTAAATAATGTATAATTTAACATAATATTATTATAAAAAAATGTAGTTAAAAAAAACTTTAAAACATCTTACATATACACTTCCAGCCTTTGGAGTAACACAATTGTCCGTTCGTTTGTTCCAATGAGTCGTATACCACACATATGCCATGGGCGCAGGATCTCCAGTTTCCTTGTCATGCTAAACAAATTTGAGATAAATAAAGTATCATAACCAATAACAAAAAAAATAATAATTACCAAACATAACTTTTGTAAGAAATATACGTTACCATCTCATACTCCACTTGATGAAATCCTTTAGTTCCACTACAATGCAGAATTTGCTGCTTAGATCTATTAATCGAGTTAATTTCACTTCTTTTCTGAAAATAACATAAGGCATATATTTTCAATAAAACATTAAAAGAATTCGCATGAAAAAAGAATGGCTTATAATTTAATATTACCTTGTACTTTGCATCAACAAATGTCCCACAAAGATCAATCCATTTATCATCTGACGATAATTCAGTCGGACGACACTCAAGAGCTCGTTCTAAAGAGCCGTGTGGTTTGAAGTGTTCACAATGCATTTTTGACCGAAAGTTACGGAATTGCGTATGGAGTTGATCCATCACTACACCCTTTATATTATCTTCACTTGGCAATTTAAATTTATCATATTTCAAAGAAAAGAAAAAACATTAAAAGGAGCTTTACATGGGGATACGTTCTATATACGAGCATAAGTAGAAGGTTACCCGCATCATTGCCCACATGTGCTCTTTACTCTCTTCCGGGATGTCACCCCATAATCGAAATTTAAATGGAGCGTGATCACGAATAACAATGCGGATTTCAGATTTGAAATTAGATGAAAAATTACCCACTATACGCCCCTCCGAGATGATGATTTGGATATTCCCCCCCCCCCCTTTCAAGTTTCTTTTGAAACCTAATTCCTCGTGTTGGTCCTCTGACTCATTTCTTAAAAGACGAACCTAGTAAAATGTACATACAATGAAAATTTGGTTTTAATGTTTACACATTTTCATACAACGAAAAGCTTAGATTAAAGGTCATCGAGAAACAACGACATATTTAGCCATGAAACAAATCTGTTAATCAGTTGTCATGTTCAAGTCAAACTTTTCAAGAGTTTCAGTTGCCAAATCACATCATCAGTTGTGGGCATACAATCCATTCTGTATATGCAATGACAACACTAAAGTGTTAGTATTATTATACAAGTGAGTGAGACTGTATATTATGCTCAAACCCCAGTTCTAAAAGGATAACCAGTAAAAAAGCACATCAGACAAACATCATCATATCAGGTCTGCTATATTCGTTGTTCTCGTCGTCCTCAAGCATAGGATAAACAACAACAAGTGCATCTTGAGCCCCAATATATAGTGAATTATATAGCGTGACTAAGTAATTTAGCATGAAATCCAACAAAATGTCTAAAGAGATGAGGATTGAATTGCAATGAAGAATATGTAATTTGACACCTAAGAATTTGTGGGAATTATGATTACAATCATTAATGCACATATCGATAAAATCTATATAATCGGAAAAATCTTTCCTCTGTACAGATAACATATCAGTTATCAGTTTATAGCTCCTTTTTTTCAGTAGAACCTATATAGATATTAGATTTTTCACCATCTCTTGAAATTTCTTATTATTGTGAGTCAGTATCTTCAATCTTCAAAACTGTAATTCCATCAGGTTGGATACAAACTTAAGCATTGAGGAACTAGGATTTTTCAAATCACCCTTTAATGTGGAAAGTCCCTTAAAAGGGACCAAAAATCGATTGCTTTACATAAAGTAAAGCAACACCAGAAGCTGCGAGAATCCTTGCCCCTGTGAGACTGCCATCTCTAGTTGCCAGGAGGATAGTTAGTGCCATCACTTGTGAGGCTGTTTTCCCCTTCCCTAAATTATTTACATCAACAACCATCAAGCCAGTCTGTAATTGCTGCAGCAACAGCCATCAGGCCAAGGTAGCCGCAACCATAAGCTTATCTGCAATTGTATCTAAAAAAGAACCAAATGCATTTCCTAACATCATCTTTCGAGAAAGGTACACATCAAGCGAGTCTGTAATTGCTGCAGCAATGAAGATACTCGTCGTAGAAGTAGTTCCCCACCAACTATTCATGTAAAATGTTGTAACAAGAAGCGGAACAGATGCAACACGGTCGAGGGTTAAAATTTCACCTTGTCGCCTTTAAAAGTGATGCTGCGAATGAAACGACGTCGCTTTGTCGCCTTTAAAAATAATAAAACCACATCTAGTAGATGCTATTTTTTTATAATACTTACACTACTTCATGTCCCAACCACCTACTGTAATAGCAGCCTACAATGTTATTATGTATTCATCTATTTTAACTGATATTAATACTGAAATGGAAACTATGGCAGAGGGAAAGAGGGAGTAGTAAAAAACACTCGTTCATGTAATGCTCGATGTTTTGTTTACGTAGCATATCATTGTTATTTTACGTCGACCTATATAGTTTCGCGAACACTCAATTACACATCAAACTATGCATCAACAACTAAAATAGGTTGGCCGATCGGTGGCTATGTCGGTTGAACGTTTATTGAGTTTTAAACTTTAGTAGCTACTATTTTATAAGTAACGAAGGAAGCTTAATAATTGAATTCTAACAACTGACATTAGGTCTCAACAAATAAGGCACCGAAATCAAGAACCAAAAGTGCATGGTTAAAAGGTATGGCCTAAAGGTCTAATGAATCATATAACTGTAATAAATGGTTTATGTCTTCATTGAAATCCATAACAGTAGATAATCTACTAAAGGAAACCACTCTATCTGGATTAAACCTTTTACTGATCTAGATTAATTTCATGCTCGGATTTGTTATATATATAACAAATATTTATTATATATATGTTATATAACATATATATAGCTAATCTGTTATTTTTTTGATTTTGTTTCACAATTATTGTGTCTAAAAAGCTCACTTTGTCTTATAATTGTTCTATTAGATTCCGCATAAGAAATACAAAGACAAAGGGGTGTCAATGTGACTGATTTTAATATATACGATCCATCCACAAATACACGATGCCGTTGATTATGAATTTTGGGGTATATCAGGAGACGAGGATGACATTAGCAGTCTCTTACTTTAGAGGCTGCAATCTCTTACTTTAGAGGATGCAGTCTCTTACTTTACACCAAACGTCAATACCAAATAAAACCCCCAACTCCAATGTGCACGAGAGAAGAAACCAAAACAAGTGAAAATAATGGAGTGTGTATATATACAATAGAAGGGGAGTATCTATACACACAAAATACTCAATTAAGAACGAACAGCTAAAAACTTTGTTCTTGAATCAATCTAACCATTATTTTTGCAAAAGAACTCAAACTAATAAAAGAACTCATGATTTTTTTAATGCTTATTGCTTAGATAAAATTCATGAATTCTCATTTCCAAATTCTAATACTACATAAACCAAGACACTGTATCACCAGATATACAAGAATATGGCTGAACATTCATAAATGCCAGTGTAAACTGTAAAATTTGAAGATGTATAAGAATATGGCTGCACATTCACACCCCAATTTTTAGAATCAAGACTAAAATCAATAAAAGCGCGATTACAAGATGCATGAAAGTATAATACCTTAAGTGTTAACAACAGATACGATCATGTTAGGCATGATGGATACATTTGGAATTACTGAATGGGAAGGATGACATATGGGTTCCTGTGTGCATCCTTGATGCACGAAAGATCTCGAGGCTTCACGGTCAGATCAAACATAACTATTTCGTGTAAAAAAAGTGTTAAAGTAAAAACACAAAATAATTGCTTCATACCTTCGCCATCCGATGAAACGCTGTTGAGATAGTTGTCTACCAATGGATGATTAGATTACAAAGGAGCTTGATTAGACTCTGTCATATATCGTGACATGTGTGTTCCTCTATGACCTATAACAAGCATGGCATGTATTAACACAATAACAAATAGCTAAGCAATAATATAAAAATCATACCATCATTGTTAACATCAGATGCAACGGTAGTGGAAGTGTTGGAGACATTTGGAATAATTTACTGGGAAGGAGGATGTGTGGGTTCACGTTCGTATCCTTGACGAATAGAAGATTTCGGCCAATGTACACGACCAGAGCCAGGCATAACTAAACAAGAAACCAACATAAGCTAAAATCATAATTAATGGTGATATTGTATGCTCAAAATATTTGAAACATTAATAATGTTAAGAATCATTTTGCCACATGAAACCCAAATAATATCACCATCATATCGTATTAATATATTCGAAAGTGATAATAAGAATTAACAAACCTAATGGAAATGCATCATCATATTCATCATCCTCCCCTCCGCTCAAATTTGATAATATATCCTCTCTTTTCGATGGGATATATTCTTCATCTTTGTCACCCTCTTTTCTTTTACCCTTCATATCAATCTTACCCCTCTTAGAACCAACCATATAAAGTTTTGCCCCTCTATGCAATCCCATCGCCTTCATTGTGTCCAGGTCATCTTGAATTCTATTAAGCCTTTGTTTCTCATAATTTGTGATCGTGATTATACACCTATTACAATAATACAAAGATATGCAAATAGACAAAGTAAGACGTCAAAAGTAAATTGTACTACAAAATTATTGTTACATAAATGAATTAAAAGATTTAACATTATTTAATAAAGAAAAAGAAAAAGAAAATAGTGCAAACCATCATAAGTGATCACCATATTCATCCCCATCATCATCACTAAAATCACCAACATCTCCATCGTCGTCACTAATATCATCACAATCATCATCACTATCTATAAGATAATCATCCCCGTCATCCCCATAATTTGTCAATCTTTTCTCTTCATCTTTACTTATATGGACTTCTATTTCTGGGATGTCATTCCTTCTTAATGAAAGGCTTTCGCCATCAATATCCATTGTTTCATCATTTACAATATTATTCTCAAATTGTTGGTACGGTTCTTCATCCATTGCCAACTCATCATCTTCTTCATTTTTAGGAATATCATACTTATCTCTTGGGATATTCTTCACAGCAACTTTCCAATCATTTCCTAACTTAATATCTGGCACATAGAAGACTTGCTCTGCTTGATAAGCTAGAAGAAATGGTTGAGTTTTGTACCAAGTATTAGCAGTGTTCAAACTAATAAAACCACACTCATCTTCCTTTAATCCATATACAACCTTCTTTTTTCCAAGATCCCACCAATTACACTTAAAGAGAACAACATGATTATCTCCAGTGTATTTTAACTCTATAATATCAACCAACTCACCATAAAAATCATTATCTTTTTGTTCATGTTAACCCACTACAACAATTCCACTATTTTGAGTTTTTTTTAAAATGCTCATGATCTTTGGTGTGGAACCTATAGCCATTAATCAAACAACCTTTATAATGTTTCACCTGTTGATCAGAACCCCAAGATAAAGCGCAGAGTTGCTTACTAACATGGTTGGGAGACTCACGCTCCATTTCTGTCACCTGATTATTTTTTATAAATAAATGTTAGAGTAAGAGATTATAAGAAATTTTTTATTCGCATAATAAATTACATATCAAATTACTTACACGATTTTTAAACCATTCGGGAAATCTCTCAGCGTGTCTCTTTTCAACATTAATGTTACTTTCGACCTTCAATAAATCATTATGCTCACTAGCATACATGAATGCATTAAATTAGAAAACAACTCTAGCTAATAAAATATAAGGTGAGGAATAATATAGATAGACATACTTGACAAATTCTTGTATCTCATCACAATTAGCTAACACATATAAAGAAGCATTTTTCCATTCACTCTATCCAAGGTATTGGTAATCTATTTTTCCAAGCAAACGACCATTGTAACGAAATACAGATAAACCTTCTTGATCATCATCACTGTCATAATTCCGCTCAGTGCGCTTAAATTTTGTCTCAACGCCGCCCAGATACATCGAGCAAAATGCTACGCATTCATTTAGAATGTAAGCCTCCGATATTGAGCCTTCTGGACGTGCTTTATTTCCCACGGTAAGTTTTAAACTGTGCATATATCTGTTAAAAAGTAACAAACATAAGAAAAATAATTTTTTTAATAATTACTTATATAATACTTGTTTTAATATATTTACCTTTCAAATGGATACATCCATCTATATTGCAGTGGCCCACCAAGAATGGCCTCTCTTGCATGGTGAATTGGTAAGTGAACCATAACATCGAAAAATGATGGCGGGAATATCCTTTCAAGTTTACGCATGGTTATAGCAAGTTTCTCCTCAAGCCTCTCCAAAACATCAACTCTCAATGTTTTCGAACATAACTCCTTAAAGAATAACCCAAGATCAATTAACGGTTCACAAACATCCTTTTGAAGATGACCACGAATTGCAAGAGGTAGTAAGCGTTGTAAAAAAAATATGGTAATCATGACTTTTCATTCCCGAAATTTTTCATTCCTTGGCATCCACACATCGAGAAATATTGGACGAATATCCATCTGGCAACTTCAACGATTTCCAAAACTCACATAAAGTCCTCTTCTCTTCCTTGGACAAAGTGTAGCAATTAGGACGAATTACCCATTTATCACCCTTTTTGTATGGATGCAAGTCTTTGCGTATGCGCATTTCTTTCAAATCCAACCGAGACTTAATAGTGTCTTTCGTTTTCCCATCAATGTTTAGCAATGTTCCTAAAATGCTTTTCGATACATTTTTCTTAATGTGCGTGCCATCTAAATTGTGACGCAATTTAAGATCTTTCTAGTAAGGAAACTCAAAAAATATACCAAGTTTGTCCCAATTCAACTCATACACCTCACGACTCCTCTTTTTAGAAGCTTTAGAATACACTTGAGGTATAACTCTCTCCAATTGAGCACATATCTCATCGGTACTAAGCTCTTTTGGTTGTTCCCGATGCTCCTTCTTACCATCAAAAGAATAGATATTTTCTCGCCATTTATGATTCATCGGTAAGAAACGACGATGGCTCATGTAGCATGTCTTATGTCCACTTCTTAAATGCAAGGAATGTGTCTCCTTATTGCAAATCGGGCAAGCCAATTTCCCCTTTATACTCCAACCCGATAAGTTAGCATACGTGATAGTCCACATAAGCGTTGCACGTAACTGAAAGTTATTCCCTGTGGAGGCATCATACATTTGAATCTCATCTTCCCACAACTCTTTTAACTCCTTGATTAATGGTTTAAGAAACACATCCATGTCATTTTCAGGAGCCTTAGGACCTGGTATAAGCAGCGATAACATGAAGAATGGTTCTTTCATGCATTTCCAAGGTGGTAAATTATACAGTACAAGAACAACCGGTCATGTGCTATGTTTTCTACTCATATTAGAAAATGGATTGAATCTTTCACTAGAGAGACCAAGCCTGACATTACGAGCATCTCTCGCAAATGATTGGTGAATCTGGTCAAATTCTTTCCAAGCTTCCCCATCAGCCGGGTGTCTCAAAACATTAGCCTCCTCAACACGCTTTTCTTTATGCCACCTCATCTCTAAAGATATATCCTTATTTATAAATAAACGTTGCAACCTAGGTTTCAGTGGAAAATAACGCAAGACTTTGTGGGGGATCTTCATGCCATTTCCTTTCTCAACTTTCCATCTCGACTCTTCACACGTTAGGCATTTAGTATCTTTCTCATTTGGTCCCCAGAAAAGAATGCAGTCATTTTTGCAAACATCAATCTTTACATAGTCTAGACCTAAGTCTCGAACTATTTTCTTCGCTTCATAAAATGACTTCGAGATGTGGTCATCATTCGGAAGTGATTTCTTAAAAAGTTCAAGAAGCGAGTTAACAGATTTATCACTCTAGTTGTTCATTGACTTCAAATGGAGTAGCTCAATAATGAATGATAACTTTGATAACTTCTCATAACCCGAATACTAATTTTGTTGTGTATCCCTAGATAGTCTAGCAAACATTTCCCCGTCACCCTCATTTCCTTAAGTTGCGTCTCTATCAAATTCATTTCCTAGCATGTCATTGTTGTAGGATCTAGTAAAAATATCATGTAACACTCCCTCCATGTCAACTTGCTCAAACCCGTCTCTAGCATTATCTTCATGCCCCGTACTATCTTTTCCAACTTCAAACACATGTTCATTGTAATCATAAGCATTGTCATTGGGTGACAACAATGGTTCCCCATGATATATCCACCTAGTATAACTCGACACAATGCCATGTATAATCAGATGACTCTGGACATCTTGGCGACTCTTCTGATAAAAGTTATTACATTTTTTGCACGGACACTTAATATTACCATTTTCCTCAACATTTGCAAAGGCAAAATCAAGAAATTGTTTAACACCATCTCGATACACACTACTAATTCTATTTGGGTGATTCATCCAACTCTTATCCATCACAATGACCCTATATCACACGATAAAAAAATGCATTAACAAAAAACCAATGAACTTATAATTTAATTAGAAATTATTATTATTTTTTATGCAATTGAATGTTTCATATCTATATTATTGTTATGAATTTTTTATAACTTTATATGTTGAAATAATATTTACATATTGTTCAAATAGGCACCTCCTCATTCAACTCACGCACCTCCTTGCTGGGTTATCCAAGAGTTTTTCAAAATAATGAGAGAAACACCTACAAACCATGATTTCCAAAATACGATTCTCATGTGAAGCGTGTGTGACACACACATACACACTAATTAGGAAAGGAATTAACATTATGTGATTCACACACTTAGCATGAATTATCAGTCGGTTTGATTGAATTGTAAATGAGCCCTACCTTTTGGGTTAATTTTGCATTCTTACTAAAATATATTAATTAATAGACAAATACTTGTAATCTAACAATTACTCAACATGATTGCCCAAACTGAAATATACTTCAAATTAAACTTTTTGCAATCAATTGACAACAATTGAATCTAGAAAAATTAAAAATTTCAGCAAAAAATTATTACTACTAATTTATATGAAATAAGCAAATAAAAATAGCAAAGGACAAACAATATATTTACCAGATAAACAATACTAAATAATCAACTACCAACATTTAGTTAGATTTTTAAAAAATAATTAGCAAAGAAATATATGTGTTATTGTTTACTTTACATGTTAAAATACTAAAGGTAACATTTAATTTACATGCTGAAATACTAAAGGTAAACAAATAAACCTTATTTTTGTTTTGGCTGAAAATGCTTAGTCCAGATCAAACGCAAATTGCTTAGTCGCTCCTGCTACAAATGCTTAGGGCGGTGGCGGAGGCTGAAACGCAAATTGGTATATGGGGCTTTGAAATGGGTATGTGGGTTTGGAAAAATTTTATAGTAGCTACCGGGCAAGAGATGAAACGCATCTGGTCGATTTGGGGGGAATGAATGGAAGATGAAGAGGATTTGGGGGAATGTATGGAAGAAGTAACGTATTGGGTATATTTTGGAGGGAATGGTCATTAATTTATTTCTTTTAGAAATTAATTTTGGAGGGTAACTGGAGTGTATCTAAAATGTTTTTTGTGGAAAAGTAGAATATATGCTACTAACGAATATACATCAGTGGCAAATATTTTAAACTTGCAACTAATTAAAATTTTGTGTTCCCGCTAATTGTCTAATTCTTCTCACTCAACATTTAGTGGAAAAATTAGTGGCGATTTTAGGTTGTTGCCACTAATGCATTATCTTTTAGTGGCAAACATAAATTTTGCAACAAAATATATGTTTTAGTGGTAATAAACGATTACCCACTAATAAAAGTGCTACGAAATGATATTTTTCTTGTAGTGATTGCATGATAAATTCTACTCGATTTAGCCTCGACAAATGGTCGAGCAACTTATTAACTTCCACAGGTACAAGATTCAGTCCCGACGAATGCTCGACCACAATCTTAAGCTCTTGAAAATCTTATTAATACACCGATAGATGCTCTTGCACGGATCGCTCTCTATATCTACTCAGACCTGTACAACTTCGCCCCGACAGACCATCTTGGCACCACTTATTTTGTTAATTCTCCGACGGATGGTCGAGCACTTTACACCACTTTGGACCCAACACATGCTTGGGCAATATTATTTATAACAGACAGATGCTAGAACGTTGATATTTCTTGAATTTCAGAGTGGGTTATCTAGCTCTATGATTCTTAACCTGCAGGATGATCATGCATATTCAAGGCTCATCTCGGCAAATGATCGGCAAAATATTTCTATATATTTAGTCCCGAAGATATTTTCCACACATGTCGCATTTTATCCCCAAAAAATGGTTGGTCAGGATAATTCTTATATTCAGTCCCAACAGATGGTTGGCACAGTCGATTAATAATCAACATTGAATTTATTAGAAGGTTAGTTTTAACTAACAATACAGGATCATTCGTAATACTTGCTCGGTCCTTTTTGCCTCGACGGATGCTCGAGCATGGACCACCAGCAATATCTACTAGATCCTCTATAGTTTTTTCCTCGACAGGCATTCTGGCATCATTTATCTTATCAATGCTTCGACAGATGCTCGGGCATGGATTGTTGGCAACATCTACTAGGTCCTTTGCAATTTTGCCTCGAAGGACCCTCAGCTTCGATGGATAGTTGACATTGTGTGATCACATATCAAGCTCCAATAAACAAATGGGCAATACAGTTTTTATATAATTCAAATAAAAGGTTGGGCGATCTGTACCACATCGATCCAATAACACATAAATCAACATGAAGAGAAACGATCAACTATATTTATCAACAAGGACGAATCTAACCTGTAAGAAGTCACATATCCAGCAAAATCATAGTCAACGAGCAAGACATGTTGATAACAACACTAGACCACCCTGAATGTATCGAGCAACTTCGTCAGACAACCCACGGTGATCGATGATCACCAAGCAACGAATTAACGTGTCATCACTACTAAGATATCCACTCCAGAGGAACAACGTTTCTTGAACACCATATCAGATCAACTCATTTTTGCACAAGGACGCTTTCAACTCATATCAGTTTCTTTGGGTGCATGAGCTATATGGAGTATTCCACAGCCTCCTGGAACCACCATGCATGGTCAGCGAACAAGTGTGCCCCGACAAATGATACAATACGTGGAGCTATACGAGCAAGATAATCCTGAAATATATCCATCTCAAAGAACGATCAACGCGACACTCTTCAATGCAATGAAGTCCCGAGGAGCGATCGGACACACTTATCATCCCGGTTATACAGATCAAATGACCCGATGGACGGTCATGCAGTCTTCTCTACACAGCCCTATTGGGGGTTCCATGGCAACGATGACACGTGAATAGATTCACTACAACATTTAAAGTAAAATAGAAGAGGTCAACTCAAGACAGATGCCAACATGGTTAACACCAGAATTAGTCTTTCAAATTATGACCAATACCAAGCTTGATTTAGTTACAATGGCCTTCCTGCTTGTTCCCACTAAACTAAGTACGTCTAGAGGCCTTTGTTATCTCCAAACACAAATGGTCTCAAGAGTTGCCCAGGCAATAATAAAAGCCCTACGGGGGATCCCTATGAAAAAAAGCCAACTCAAGTTGGTCGGTTAAAATCCAGAACGGGTGGATGGCACTTAAACCAGGTGCATTTTTGCCATCGCCTTTTAGGCCTAAGAAGTGTCACGGCACAACCTAAAAGGTAAAATAGGCGGATATTTACATGTGAGTCATTAGAAAATGGAAAAATGCAAACGTAATTGGTATTACATTAAATTACAGGAAAAGCCTAAGTACAATAAGGATACCGATTACATATCACATGTTAGAAAACCTAATGCAGGGTCTTACCCCAACTAGGTACATGCTCGAGAAAGGCTCGACGCATAGGCTTCTGGTCGGCCTCTCCAATTTGACCATATGAGAAACCTAATGCAGGGTCTTACGCTAACTAGGTACATGCTCGAGTAAGACTCGACGCATAGGCTTTTGGTCAGCCTCTCCAACTGGACCATATGAAAAACCTAATGCAGGGTCTTACCCTAACTAGATACATGCTCGAGCATGGCTCGATGCATAGCCTTCTGGTCGGCCTCTCCAACTGGACCATATGAAAAACCTAAGGCAGGGTCTTACCCTTACTAGGTACATGCTCGAGCAAGGCTCGATGAATAGGCTTATGATCGGCCTCTCCAATTGGACCATATGAAAAACCTAATGCAGGGTCTTACCCTAACCAGGTACATGCTCGAGCAAGGCTCGACACATAGGCTTCTGCTCCGCCTCTCCAATTGGACCATATGAAAAACCTAAGGCACGATCTTACCCTTACTAGGTACATGCTCGAGCAAGGCTCGATGCATAGGCTTCTGATCGGCCTCTCCAATTAGACTATATGAAAAACCTAAGGCAGGGTCTTAACCCTACTAGGTATATGCTCGAGCAAGGCTCGACGCATAGGCTTCTGATCGGCCTCTCTAATTTGACCATATGAAAAACCTAAGGCGGGGTCTTACCCTAACTAGGTACATGCTCGAGCAAGGCTCGACGCATAGGCTTCTGGTCGGCTTCTCCAATTGGACCATTTGAAAAACCTAAGTAAGGGTCTTACCCCTACTAGGTACATGCTCGAGCAAGGCTCGACGCATAGACTTCTGGTCGGCCTCTCCAATTGGACCATATGAAAAACCTAAGGCAAGCCGTTACCCCTACTAAGTATATGCTCGAGCAAGGCTCGACGCATAGGCTTTTGGTTGGCCTCTCCAATTGGACCATATGAAAAACCTAATGCATGGTCTTACCCCTACTAGGTACATGCTCGAGCAAGGCTCGACGCATAGACTTATGGTTGGCCTCAGTAAATGGACCATACACGATCAAAATACAGGGAGATGCCCTAAACTTGATACACGCTCGAAAAAACCTCAGCAAACAAATTATAAACAGGCCTATTGTCAGCCTCATGAATTGGGCCATGCAATAAAACAGAACAATGAACTACGTTTGACCTTATCCCAAGAGGGTACGTAGGTAGCTCGACACTCTCGAGTTCGGTTCCCATATCAAATTTAACATCTCTCAACTCAAGCCAGGCATTCATCTAAAAACTTATGAAGGCGAGAAGATCAACTAAAGAAGGCTTAAAAGTTGAACGACAGCTCAAAGACCGCTAGTCCCGTTCACATCAACAACTGCATACGTTTAAAGAGATTATGGACCACCTCCCAGCTCATCTCAGAATCAACTCAGCTGAACTGCGACCTGTGGGGCTATTGTGGGGGCAAAAAATATGCCTACGTAATAGCATGACACGTGGCGAGCACCTCGGTCAAGATGGCGAGCAACAGACGCGCCAGCAATATATGGACGACTAGAGTCCTTGATAAACGAGAAGATCGAGGAGCAGTATCTGATTGGAATCAAACTCCACGAAGATCAGACTCATCCATATTTGTTAGTCATCCATATTTGTAACCCCTAACTCTATATAAAGGGGAGACCCCCCTTTGTGAAAGGGGGCTTAGAAGCTAGAAAAATACTCTCATGTAAAACTCTCTCATCATTCTAATGGAACACTGCAGCAGCCCCGTGGACGTAGGCCATTCATGGTCAAACCACGTAAATCTTTGTCTCTCTCGTATTTAATTTTGTGCTTGTATCGTGATGAATTGTCACCCCCTACGGGTGAGATTTCTTGCACCTACACCATCATTGCTTAAATGTTTAGAAGCATTGGTGAAGAGTATTTATTCAACATTAGAAGATATATGCTTAACAAAAATTTCCTGGTTTAAAAGAAGATTCTTTAAATCGATGATGGTCATCCGAGTTAGTTGGTTCTCCAACAATTGCAGCTTTGTCAAGTTGTTTTGAGTGAACAACCTTTCAAGTGTCTCCCACACATGCTTTTCTAATGCCACAACATTAACATGCTCAATATAATCCTTGATAATCGATGCTCGTAAAGAAACTAAGCTTTGGCACACTTGATATTCAACAACCTTCGCAACTCCATATTTTGTGGTATTACTGTTTCCGCCCGAAAGATAAGATCCCATAAATCTCGCCCTTGTAGATAAGCTTCCATACAAAGTTTCAAGCAGTTATAGATTCTACCAACCAACTTATTTATAACAACATGAGAAGCACCATTATCGCATTTCACCTTGAAATAAGAATACTATAACACCTCAGAAGTCAAGACCTGTTAATCAACCTTCCCTGAGTAATAGCTCTCGTTTCCCTGAGTAATAGCTCTCGTATCATGAAAAGAAAAAGATCAAACTAAACACTGAAATTAGAAAGAAAAAAAAATTCTTGACTCTAATATGAAGACGAGAACAACTTTATTACTTATTAAAAGAAGAGAGAATACATAAAACTTGTTGTTTATATTGATAGACTCCGCCAAAAAGATCAAATAAGGTATGCCTCATTCAACCTTAACTTTATCCTAAAGTAACTCAACCAAAAACAAACTAAATCAACAACAAACTCCTTATATTGTAGTGTAGATAAATGACCAAATCGTCTCTGACTAAGTCAATTCAGAGACTAAAAAATATGGTAATAGGAATAGTAGGGATGCACTAAATTATGAGGGATAACGTGTCATAAAATTAAAGGAGAGAGAATTAAGAGAGAGTACAATATTTTAATTTCATTAGTATGTAAATACTGCATTGGTATCACACTTATTAATAATACAAATTAACGCATCTAAAAAAATCCTTATTTAATGTAGAGTAGAAGTGAACATCCATTGTTTTGTACCTTTTGTAACAATAAACTCCTTTATTGGAGAAGACCCTGATCTATAATAACAAGATGTGTAGTTGTAATGTAATAAGCACTCTTAAACTTTCAAGTACTCAGGTGAATTCACGGCCTCAGTTTGACCAGGTGTCATGGGAGGAGTTTTTGTACTATATGAAATAGGTTTATCTATTATCTTTATTTGTTTTTAATTTATCAAACTTGAGGTAGCTACAACAGAGCGAGAAACGGTTAACCGTCCTAGAATTACAAACATGTCAGAAAATGGTATATCTTATTATATATACGTATGTAGTTGCTTCGTTAAAAAGCCTCCAAACTTTGGGTTCTTTTTTCTCAGAATTTTTAAATTTTTTTATTATAATTAAAACACACGTAAGCCCTTTGTTCTAGAGACGTGGCTGTTAAGCACTTTATTATAGGGACGTGGGTGTTACACTAAAACAGCCTCCCAAGTCTTTGATTGTGTTTTCTCAGATTTTTATTTCTCTCCATTATCCTCCTAGACCCTTGACTTTAAAATCAAATAGATTCAACAAAATCGGAACTGACTATACACGGTGTTATGTTAGTTTCTTCTCTCCTTCCTTACATGCAAATGATTAGAATCATTAATTTTCACTGCTTATCTTACATGATGTATTTGGATTGATGAAAGAACGAATATATTTTTTACTGCTTAACTCTCGAACCACTGGTTTTTTATATATTATATGATGTATTTGGATTGATGAAATAATAATATATGTTTGAGATTATGGTGGGTTAATGGTGGCTACTGGGTTCATATACATATAAGTCTGACTTCATATACATATAAGTCGTGTTCATATACATATAAGCTTGATGAAGAAAATCCACTGTTCATATACATATAACCTGCTACATGTTTTTTCAACATATACAACCCATTGAGAACTCTCCAACATAAACTGTTTTTTTTAAACCATACAGGATATACGGAGATTCAACCACTGTCATGACTGAACTCCCTGTTTTTTTAACATATCCAACCAACTCAGAACTCTCCAACATATACTGGGTTTTTTTAAACCATACAGGCTATATGGATATTCAACCATTTTCATGACCGAACTCTCCAACATAAATAGATATATGTATTGTTACGTTTTTTTCAAACCAAGGATTCAAATACATATAACACTACACAGTGATAACAGTGGTGAATATACATCACTTTGTTTTATCCATGAAATACTAATGTATCTATTCTTAAGATTTGATCCATGAAATACTATATTGACTTCGGCAAGGATAAATACAAACAGGTGCTCCTATAATTCAATTACTACAGTTTTGTTTTGTTTATGTGCACAGACTCGCGCTCTCTATACCCACCATCATTATTGCTTTATGATATCAGTCGGTGGATATGAATAATGCATTTTGTTGAATATAGTTCAATTATTTTGAGGAAGGGTATCTTTTCTCACACTATTTTTAACATTTAAATATTAGAAAACAAAAGATCTTTATACATATATGATTTGAACAAATATAATATTTTATCCAAAAATCTATTATTTAAAAAAAAATTAATATTATAAAAAAAATAAAAACATAATATTATGAAAATAAAAAATCCTAATATTCTTGAAAATTAAAATTTTAATATTCTGATAATATAGAAATTATAAATGTTATTCTTTATTTAAATAACATTATGTTATTTATAAAAAAAACTTAATACTTTGTTTATTAAAATGGATGTTGATAAAAAAATTGTTTCGTTATTAATTTAAAAAATGGATGTTCTTTTTACTATTTTAGTTAAAAACAATTTCTTTAATTTATTTTTATAAATTGTTTCGTTATTTATTTTTTTAGTTAAAAATTGTTTCTTTTACTACTTTAAAAATAATATTTTTACTATTTAAAAAAATGGTCCGCCCCAGTGGTATGTATAGGCAGTTCGACCACCTATATATAACGCTGGCGCGAAAACATAGAAAATATTTTACATTTTATAAACAATTTTATTTTATAAAAAAAAGTTTTTTATTGAAAATTTTAATTTTTGTTTATTAGTTTTAAGTTGAAGGTGAAAAAATTGATCATTTAGATTTCATAAACCTAAGGGCACAATTGGCATTTACTATCCAAAGGTTGTGAGGGAAGACATAGAATGTGTGTGAATAGTTATTCCCTTATTTTAAATTGAGATATTATATGACTAAACAAGTTATGAATGAGAATTAACTACCCCTATGTTGCTGGCTGAAAAATAGATTTGTCACAAATTTAGTTTAAAATTTGAATTTTTATATTGTTAAAATTGGAATATTCTTTAATTATATTTAATAAGAGAAGTTGTGCGTCACCAAAAAAACAAATAAGGTATGTTACACGAGAGCCAGATTTTATGTAGAGATACTTATGAAAGATAAAAGGGAAAAAGTTGGGGAAATATTGGTTGCCCTATTGAGAAAAAATAAACAGATTCACATCAGCCCCTTAAAAATGAATGTTTGCTGAAAATTATTTTTATGTGCTGGAAATAATTTTATATTGCTGAAAATAATTTTTTTTTATTTCCAGAAATAATTTTTATTTACAGAAACTAATTTATTACTACAGAAAATCATTTTCCATTTGCTGAAAATTATTTTTATACGTTAGATAATTTATATTGCTTAAAATCATTTTTTTATTCCTAGAAATAGTTGTTATTTGCTAGAAACATTTATTATTACTGAAAATAAATTTTTATTTGCTGAAAATAATTTTTATATGCTGCAAATATTCTTATATTGCTGAAAATTATTTCTTTATTTCTTGAATAATATTTTTATTGAAAAAATTAATTTTTTATTTTTGAATTTTTTCTATTTGCTGGCAATAATTTTGTTTGCTAAAAATTATTTTTATCTGTTGGAAATAATTTTATATTATTTCATTTTGTATTGCTGGAAATCATATTTTGTTTGCTAGAAATAATTTGTCAATGTTGAATATCAATTTTTGTTTGCCGCAAATCATTTTTATATGATGAAAATAATTTTATATTACTAAAAATCATTGTATATAGTTGAAATCATATTTTATTTGCTGGAAATATTTTATTACTTTTGAAAATAATTTTTATTTACCGTAAATCATTAGTTTATGCTTGAAATAATTTTATAATGCTGAAAATAATTAAATTGTTCACATCAGTCCCTTGAAAATAAATATCTGTTGAAAATCATTTTTATATTATGGAAATAATTTTATATTGCTAAAAATCATTTTTTTTATTCCTAGAAATAATTTTTATTTTCTGAAAATAATTTATTTTTTGTTTGAAATCACGTTTATATGCTAAAAATCATTTTATATTGCTGAAAATCATTTATTTATCCTAAAAATAATTTTTATTTGCTAGAAAAAATTTAGTGCTGCTAAAAATAATGCTTTACCTTGAAATCATTTTATATGCTGAAAGTACTTTTATATTGCTGAAAATCATTTTTTTATTGATGGTACCATATTTTATTTGCGGTAAATAATTTAGTATGTTTGAAAATCCTTTTTTATTTGCTGGAAATTATGTTTTATGCTGAAAATAATTTTATATTTCTGAAAATTATTTTTCTATCGCTGGAAATCATATTTTATTTGCTGAAAATAATTTATTATTACTGAAAATCATTTTTCATTTACTGGATATCATTTTTATAAGCTAGAAATAATTTTTTATTCAGAAAATCATTTGTGTATTGCTCGAAATCTTATTTTGTTTGCTGAAAATAATTTATTATAGTTGAAAATTATTTTTTATTTGTTAGAAATGATTTTTATATGCTCGAAATGCCTAAATGTAATTTTTATCCCGAAACTCAAGAGATGTATTAACATCAATACATGGGAATTTCGGAAGTCTATGTTCAAGAAATATGGATTTACACACTACGAATACCATGAAAATCCATATTTGCACTCGCGCCCGAAAAATGAATATCGATGTCATTTTTGCAAAAAGTAATTCTCGATCGTTTTAAGGACTGTTTTATTTTAAAATTCACTTTGCAATCTACTTTTTTCTAATTTGCATTATCATAATATGGTTCGTTCTATGACATTGTAGTTCTTCCCATTCATTTCCTCATATTTATTTTAAGTCATATTCTTTATTGGCCACATTATTCACATTTTTATGCTCAAGGTTATGACTAGGATCTTTTATTTTAAATACTAATAATTATTATATATTAATTTATATATTTAAATAAAATATTTCAAAATGCGTTACACCCGACCGTGCATCGCACGGGTCACCATTAGTATATAATATATATAGATGTATGGAATACGTTTTGTTTGTAACTAAGACCCTTGAACACCTCTATTACACTAATAGAAAGGCAATTATCTCTCGGTAGTGACAAAACGTTAATTTCCTACTGTAGATATATGCAATAATGATTTGTTTTTTGAAAAATGATACTTGCACCAGTTTTGTGCATCGGGTGTACAAAACACTTGTACATTTGACTGAAAAATAAAATATATATTTTTTAGTTAATTGTATAAGTGTTTTGGGGAATGGTGCATAAAACTAGTGCATGTAACACTGCTCTTGTTTTTTATACCCTTATTTTATTTTATTTTATTCTTAAATAATGGATTTTTTTACATTTTATTTTCCAAATTTATATTTTTTTACTTAATAATTATTTTATCCATGTCCGTAACAGGTGAAGACAACAAAATTTCAAATTGTATATGAACAAATAGTAGGTATATCCAACGTTTTAAGGGTTATTTGAGTTTTTAATCCTCGTTTTTTAGTCTTAGAGACACTTTTTAAATATTTTTTACATTTTTAGCGGCACAATTTTTAAAAAGTATCGGTAAAAAGTGAAAAATAAAAATTAATTCAAAAATAATTTTGAATTGAGGATTAATCTCAGAAAGAAAAAAAAACTAATGGGAGCATAAATTCAAATAACCCTTGTTCTAGCTGCTGCTACTACTATTTCTTAGTAAAACGTAAATTTGGTGCACCATATTATTTAGTATTGTCTCGACCATTTCCATGGACTTGTTCTTGTTTTGTAGCCAATAATATGAATTCATAAAACCGCAATTGAATGTTCCAAAACCGTTGTCCATTTCTTTTCCCTGTCCAGTTTGCCCCACATTAACGAAACTTTCAATCAGCTCTATCTTGTTTCCAAATATAAAGATCACTTTAATTCAACTTATCATTTCACCATCTAGTGACCCTTCTCTCTCTCTACATACACACGTATATATAGCGAACAAATTAGACCCCCTTGAAGGCAAAAATGATAGACATTGAAGAATTTCTTGTAATACCCCGTAATTCTACTTAATTTTAAATTACGTAAGTAGAGTAATTTAATGGGATTAAATACGCTTTAATTAAATTACGTGAGTAGAGTAATTTAATGTGATTAAATATGTTTGATTTAAATTACGTGAGTAGAGTAATTTAAATAGATATTATGTTAATAAAGATGAATATGTGTTATAGAAAATTTACTAAAGGTGAGTAGAAATTTTCAATGTTGATATGTACGGTCTAGTGACTATATGGACGTACCAGAAGTATCTCGACAAAATTAAGGATGAGAATAAAAAAATATTTACGAGACTCATGTGATAATTTAGAGTCCACAGTTGATTCCGAAAGGGTCGAATTAGTCAAAATAGTATACGCGGGGGTACTAGTTGAGTGCCGGGTCATTTTCGGGCTAAACCGGGACCATTCGGGGACATTTTGGTCTCTTTACAATTATGGGAAAGAAGACCTACGAATTTTGAAACCCTAAACCTGATTATAAGAGTGGTGGCTAGGGTTAGGCAATTAGAGTTACACCATAGCCATTAGAGAAGAGAGAGAGAGGCAAATTGCTAAGGCAAAAGAAGGAAGGAGGGATCATATTAGGAAGATTTCACCACAAAGATTGTTGGGAAGGAGGATTGAAGTATCAATATCATCAATCATCATCAACAACCACGAAATCAGACCCTACAAATAATAAGGCAAGTGGTTATTTGCAAAATAATTGAGTTATAATACCCATGATTAAGCTTTAGGAAGAACATGATTTTATGATATTCTTAGGAACAAACAATTGATAATAATCCATGATTGATAAGGATTTGCATGTAGGACGTTTTTGAATTACCAAGTATGTTTATATCATAGAAAGCTTGATGAGAAATTCGTAAGAAAATCTGGAATTTGGATGAAAAATATAAAGAATGCATTTTTAGGGTTCTTGAATATTAGAGAAATTTTCAGTGAATTTGGCCAAGATTTATAATGATTTTGTTGTTTTAAATCGTTAGTAATCATCCCAGAACATGTAGGAATGATTAGAAATTATTGGTTGTGAATATGATGGCTTATCATGAAAGTTAGAGATGTAAAAATGGTGAAACCCGTAGGAAGAAGATGAACTGGGTCTGTCACTGCTTGATCGATGGATCGACCCTTGAATGTCGATCGATTGAGCAGTCGATCGATCGACCATTTTCCTTCGATCGATCGACCCTGTCTGAACTATAGAGAATTTGTGTATAAATTTCTTTAATTGCCGTTGCTTAATGGGAACCTTAGAAATGATATTTTTCCTATGAGGGGACTTTGAAATTACCAGTAGGTGTACCATTAGGTTCCTCCACTAATGATTGAGTAGGATTGTTGGAGAAATGGAATGAGGAAAGAACGATTGACTTAGCCGTGGGTTGAGATGGTTAATTTAATTACGGAAAGAGTGAGACTTAATTCCGGAAAGAAAATACCAGTAGGTTAAAATTAACTTAACTACTGAATTAAGGGAGGGGTAACTAGGGCCCTTAGAGTTACCCGAATACTCGAATAAATACAATAGTGAGATAAATTGTAATTTATAAGTACGGAGAATATAAGTAAAATATATTACGTACGGGTAAAATTTTTAGGTCGGATGTGTACCTACTAAATTTATATAAATAGGTTTGGGTTAAGAGAATATTACCTAAATTAATTATGTTAGGGTCGATGTGATATTCCGACCTAACATAAAGTTATTATAAATTTGGGGTCGATGTTGAATGCCGAACCAAACTTTGAACTGGTGCCGCGATGAAAGAGTCCCGAACCAGAATATGTGTATATATTTATATTTGTAGGTAGTTGGGGTCGATGGATCATTCCGAACCAACTTTCACTTGGAGTCGATGAATTATTCGGAGCCAAGGGTCCTTTGTGTGTAATAAAAGGATATATTAGTGGTAACTAATATTAAATACATTGTTGTGGGATAAAATGTTTCTATGTGCATAATGTACAAATTGAGAATAGTAGACAATGAAATGATATGTAAATGTCTTAGTAATAATTTTTAGCATGATGAAATTATTTCAAGAATAAGGACAACGTACAGTAAATGAGTTAACTACGGTTATGGGAAGTATAACTAGGTAGAATAAGTACCCTTGATAGTTACGTACCACGTAAGAGAGGTGAGGAAGTTCAAGGGAGTGTGCGAAACCTTAATATGTGTAATCAATAACTTAATTGTAATAACTGCTTGCAAAATATTTTCAAATGTTTTGAGTACTAACTCTTGCTATGTAAAATTTTAAAAACCTTTTAGGTGCCCAGCCACAGGGACACCCAGCTTGATTTCATGTCAGTGATTTGGGAGCTGCAGCCAGTGTGGAGGTTGGAGGGATTGTTTAGACGCTTCCTCTTTTTCAGTTCTAGTGCAGGATCTCAGTTTTATTATTCCTAGTTGGAACATGTCGTTCCACCTTTACTATTACAGTTTATTCTAGTTATGGATTTTAGTTGTCTTTTGGGCCGTGGTTTACGGCAAGACTTTAACTGCTTTCAGATTATATTTGCATTCTGCGTATTCATATCTAGTATTGGTAATGTGTGGTTTGGAATATTTGTTGTTTAAGAAAGATAAAATTTGGCACCCGTTTTAATTTCATTTAGGTGGTTAGTAATTTTTAAAAGGCGTTCGACAGTAATGCTAAGAATGAACCATTAAAGAAACCTGGTTATATTAAAATAAGGCTTGATCACCCAAGGTTTAATTAGGCGGGGTGTCACAGATGGTATCAGAGCATCAGGTTCTAGTGTCCATAGGATCTGTACGGCTTACTACGATTCAGCGTTACGTTTGTTTGTATTAGAGCCCTACTATTAGGATTGTTGATTAAAAATTTCCACTGTTGCGTTATCGTACTTCTGCCCTTAAATTTTGTATAAACTCTGTGCTTATACAATTTGAATCTTATTTCAGATGCCGCCAAGGAGACTGAGAGCAGAGAGGGCTGAAGCCAGAGAGGAGGTGAGGGAGGCTCATCAGGAGCCACAGGTACCGATACCCCCACCCCCACCCGAGATAATCTCCACTACTCAGGTTGCAGTGATAGTGGATCAGGCAGTTGAGACAGTGATGAGGGCAATGGCAGCCCACTTTCCTCAGCCCCAAGTACCTCCCCCTGTGGCACCGGTAGTGTAAGTTCCGGCAGGACCATCTACTTGGCAACGAGTCAGGGAGACATTTCAGAAGGGGCATCCACCCGAGTTTCAAGGCAGTACTGATATAGTGGAAGCGTGCAACTGGAAGAAGAATATCCAGCGCCACTTGCGCATGCTAGAGTGCACCGGAGTACAGGAACAGATGCTAGCCACTTTCCGTCTGTCAGGAGCGGCCCTACAGTGGTGGGAGTCAGTTACCACCACCGAGGAGAGAGATACTTTGACTATTTCTGAGTTTTGGGTGTGGTTTGACCGCAAGTATTTCCCTCCAGCAGTAGAGTCTGAGATGAGAAAGAAGTTCAGCGAAGTGGTTCAGGATGATCGCTCAGTTGCTGACTACGAGGAGGAGTTTACCCGCTTGGCCAATTTTGTGCCAAACGAGGTGATCAATGAGGAGAGGAAGAAGTCCAAATTTATGGAGGGCCTAACTTGGAGAATCAGACAACATTTAATTGGTAATCCGACATTGGTAACCTACACAGATGTCGTCAATGCCGCTCTACTACACTGTCAGGATCACCGTTTTCTTACTAAGGGAAGTAAGAGGGGTGAGCCTAGCCAACCGGGCAAGGTGGATGGAGGTAGTGGCAGCAGCGCAACACAGCAGCAGGCAGCGGGTCAGTTGGGGCAGGATTCCCGACAGGGGAACCCTGCCAAGAAGTTTAAGCACGGGAAATATCGCTTCGACCGGCAGGGCTAGCAGGGTCCGCAGCAACCAGTCCCTCAGGGTCGACAGGGCCAGGGTAATCAAAATGGGGGACAATAAGGCCAAGGGCGACAGGGCCAACGTCCGGGCCAACAGGAAAAATGACAAAGACAGTTTCAGGGTCAGTGCTTCACTTGTGGTCAGCAGGGTCACAAGAGCAGAAATTGTCCACAGCAAGACCGGGCACAACAGCTGGGTGCCCAACAGGGGCAGCAGGCACCATTAGCCCCAGCAGCAGTACAGGCCCCACAGCCAGGGCAGATGCAGTACGGGCATGTTTTCAACATCCGTGACATTCCATTTCATCCGGCACCGCCAGCACCGCCGACAGTTGCGGGTATGCTTCCTATTCATGGGCTTGAGGGGAATATTTTGTTTGACACAGGGGCGACGCATTCGTTTATTTCCACTAGATTTGCACGGGCAGTCGGCCTTTTAGCGACAGAAGACACTCATCTTTTGTGTGTGGAGTCACCGATGGGTAGTGGGTCCCTTATACACTCGATTTGTAAGGGTTTGGACATTATGGTAGGGACTTTGAGTCTACCGGCGGACCTTCTAGTGCTGGATATGGAGGGATATGACGTCATCCTAGGCATGGATTGGTTGGCACATAATAGGGCAATGGTAGATTGTTATGAGAGGACCATCGTGTTCTCCATCCCGGGGCAAGAGTTGTTCCTTGTGGCAATGCCACTTTCCAAGGGATGATCGCGAACTCATTTATATTATATTGAGGAGGAGACCTCACATGGGGTTGTCATTTCTCTGGACTCAATCCCTGTGGTGAGGGATTTTGAGGATGTCTTTCAGGAGATACCAGGGTAACCACCTAGAAGAGAGATAGAGTTCGTGATTGATCTAACACCGGGGACAAGACCGATTGCCAGAGCACCATATCGCATGGCTCCTTCGGAGATGCGGGAACTGAGAGAGCAAATTCAGCAACTATTAGGACAGGGTTTTATTCGACGAAGTACATCGCCATGGGGTGCGCCAGTACTGTTTATGAAGAAAAGTGATGGTTCACTTCGTCCGTGTGTAGATTACAGAGAGCTGAACAAAGTAACGATACGTAATAAGTATCCATTACCGAGGATTGACGACTTGTTTGATCAATTGAGAGGGGCTGCATACTTCTCAAAGATTGATTTGAGATCGAGTTACCACCAATTGCGCATTCGTGAAGAGGATGTACCTAAAACCGCTTTCCTGTCGCGGTACGGGTCATACGAGTTCAGAGTGATGCCTTTTGGGATAACTAATGCGTCGGCAGTATTCATGGATCTCATGAACAGGGTATTCAGGGAGTTTTTGGATCAGTTTGTGATTGTGTTCATAGACGACATTCTAATTTACTCTCGTACGGAGGAGGAACACGCAGAACACTTACGATTGGTCCTACAGACATTGCGGAACCATAAGTTATACGCCAAATTTGACAAGTGTGGATTTTGGCTTTGGGAGGTTCAGTTCCTAGGCCACGTCGTATCTAGCAGGGGCATTGCTGTTGACCCGAGTAAGGTATCGGCGGTGAGGGAGTGGGGACAGACCACGACACCGACAAAAATTCGCAGTTTCTTGGGATTGGCTGGTTATTATCGTCGCTTCATCAAGGGATTCTCAAAAATTTCCGGACCGTTGACGAATCTGACTCGGAAAGGAATTCCCTTCGTATGGAGTGACAGTTGCCAGTTAGCATTTGATGAGTTGAAAGACAAGTTGACATCAGCCCCCGTTCTTACCTTGCCTAAGAGCGGAGTGGAATACCGAGTCTATACTGATGCGTCCTTACAAGGACTTGGTGGTGTGTTACAGCAGGAGGAGAAGGCTATAGCTTATGCGTCACGAAAGCTTAAGCCACATGAGAAGAATTACCCCACCCATGACCTCGAGTTGGCAGCGGTTGTTTTTGCATTGAGGATTTGGAGACACTATCTTCTGGGCGAGCAGTTCACGCTATTCACGGATCATAAGTCATTGCAATACCTGTTCACTCAGAAGGACCTGAACATGAGGCAGAGAAGGTGGCTTGAATTCGTGAAGGACTACCAATTTGATATACAGTATCATCCTAGTAAGGCTAACGTGGTGGCAGATGCGTTAATCAGATGACCTACCGGAGAGTTAGCAGAAGTTTGGAAGGCAAAATGGAGTGAGCTCCGACACGAGGATGATATGGCGAGAGCAAGTATGGCAGTTCTAGCTATCATTTCTGAGAACGTTATGCGGATAGTGAGAAAACAGGCAGAAGACCCATTTTGTCAGGATAAAGTACGGCAGTTACTGGCCAAGGGGGCAGAGTTCTACTCCATCAGTTCAGAGGGTGGAATACGTTTCAACGGTAGACTGATAGTACCCGAAGATGATGATTTGAGGCATGCCGTTATGACAGAGTCACACGGGTCAAAATTCTCGATACATCCAGGTGGGGACAAAATGTACCAAGATATGCGACGAGTATATTGGTGGTCAGGTATGAAACGAGATATTGCAGAATTTGTCTCAAAGTGTGTTACATGCCAACTCATAAAAGTTGACCATCAGAGGCCTTCAAGGATGCTACAACCACTAGAGATTCCCGTGTGGAAGTGGGAGAGTATCTCAATGGATTTTATTACCAGGTTACCAACCTCGCAGAAGGGCCATGATTCCATATGGGTGATAGTGGATCGTTTGACTAACGTCGCACATTTCTTACCGGTTCGTACGGATTATGATACTATGCGGTACGCGCAGCTTTTTATTTCAGAGATTGTTAAGCTGCACGGAGTTCCTATTAATATCATGTCGAACCGAGATAAGATATTTGTGTCACACTTTTGGCAGAGTTTTCAGGAGGCCATGGGCACCGACTTGCGGTTGAGTACGGCATATCACCCACAGACGGACGGCCAGACGGAAAGAGTAAACCAGATGCTAGAGGACATACTGAGAATGTGTATTCTAGATTTTGGGGGAAATTGGGATCCATATCTTTCTTTGGTGGAGTTTGCGTATAATAACTCTTACCAATTCACTATTGGCATGGATCCATTCGAGGCGCATTACAGGAGGCCTTGTCGTTCACCCGCTTGTTGGTTAGAGGTGAGGGATAACAGGCTTTTAGGGCCAGAGATGATACAGGAGACTTCCTCCAAAATAGAGTTGATTCGAAGACGTATTCGAATAGCCCAGGATAGGCAGAAGAGTTATGCTAACGCCGGCAGGAGACATGTGGAATTAGATGTGGGAGACCAGGTGTTAATTCGAGTATCTCCTATGAAAGGGGTTACGAGGTTTGGCAAAAAGGGGAAGTTAGAACCGAGATATGTGGGGTCTTTTCCTATCATTGAGAGAGTGGGACCGATAGCTTACAGATTGGGACTCCCTGAGCATCTTCAGCGAATACATGATGTGTTCCATGTGGCGTCGCTGAAGAAATACAAGGGGAGCGAGAGAGCCTTCTGGCACATTCCACTGGAGGAGATCGATTTGCAGCCAGATATCTCGTATAAAGAAAGACCCGTGGCTATCCTGGATTATAGTGAGCGTAAACTAAGATCCAAGGTGGTACCCTTAGTGCGAGTACAGTGGGGACATCACAATATGGATGAGTCCACTTAGGAACGGGAAGAGGATATGCGAGAACAATATCCAGATTTATTCACAGCAGTATTTTTCTAATTTCGAGGACGAAATTCCTTTTGTAAGGGGGGAAGTATGTAATACCCCGTAATTCTGCTTAATTTTAAATTACGTAAGTAGAGTAATTTAATGGGATTAAATACGCTTTAATTAAATTACGTGAGTAGAGTAATTTAATGTGATTAAATATGTTTGATTTAAATTACGTGAGTAGAGTAATTTAAATAGATATTATGTTAATAAAGATGAATATGTGTTATAGAAAATTTACTAAAGGTGAGTAGAAATTTTCAATGTTGATATGTACGGTTTAGTGACTATATGGACGTACCGGAAGTATCTCGACAAAATTAAGGATGAGAATAAAAAAATATTTACGAGACTCATATGATAATTTAGAGTCCACGGTTGATTCCGAAGGGTCGAATTAGTCAAAATAGTATACCCGGGGGTACTAGTTGAGTGCCGGGTCATTTTTGGGCTAAACCAGGACCATTCGGGGGCATTTTGGTCTCTTTACAATTATGGGAAAGAAGACCTACGAATTTTGAAACCCTAAATCTGATTATAAGAGTGGTGGCTAGGGTTAGGCAATTAGAGTTACACCATAGCCATTAGAGAAGAGAGAGAGAGGCAAATTGCTAAGGCAAAAGAAGGAAGGAGGGATCATCTTAGGAAGATTTCACCACAAAGATTGTTGGGAAGGAGGATTGAAGTATCAATATCATCAATCATCATCAACAACCACGAAATTAGACCCTACAAATAATAAGGCAAGTGGTTATTTGCAAAATAATTGAGTTATAATACCCATGATTAAGCTTTAGGAAGAACATGATTTTATGATATTCTTGGGAACAAACAATTGATAATAATCCATGATTGATAAGGATTTGCATGTAGGACGTTTTTGAATTACCAAGTATGTTTATATCATAGAAAGCTTGATGAGAAATTCATAAGAAAATCTGGAATTTGGATGAAAAATATAAAGAATGCATTTTTAGGGTTCTTGAATATTAGAGAAATTTTCAGTGAATTTGGCCAAGATTTATAATGATTTTGTTGTTTTAAATCGTTAGAAATCATCCCAAAACATGTAGGAATGATTAGAAATTGTTGGTTGTGAATATGATGGCTTATCATGAAAGTTAGAGATGTAAAAATGGTGAAACCCGTAGGAAGAAGATGAACTGGGTCTGTCACTGCTTGATCGATCGATCGACTCTTGAATGTCGATCGATCGAGCAGTGGATCGATCGACCATTTTCCTTCGATCGATCGACCCTGTCTGAACTATAGAGAATTTGTGTATAAATTTCTTTAATTGCTGTTGCTTAATGGGAACCTTAGAAATGATATTTTTCCTATGAGAGGACTTTGAAATTACCAGTAGGTGTACCATTAGGTTCCTCCACAAATGATTGAGTAGGAATGTTGGAGAAATGGAATGACGAAAGAACGATTGACTTAGCCATGGGTTGAGATGGTTAATTTAATTACGGAAAGAGTGAGACTTAATTCCGGAAAGAAAATACCAGTAGGTTAAAATTAACTTAACTACTGAATTAAGGGAGGGGTAACTAGGGCCCTTAGAGTTACCCGAATACTCGAATAAATACAATAGTGAGATAAATTGTAATTTATAAGTACGGAGAATATAAGTGAAATATATTACGTACGGGTAAAATTTTAGGTCGGATGTGTACCTACTAAATTTATATAAATAGGTTTGGGTTAAGAGAATATTACCTAAATTAATTATGTTAGGGTCGATGTGATATTCCGAACTAACATAAAGTTATTATAAATTTGGGGTCGATGTTGAATGCCGAACCAAACTTTGAACTGGTGCCGCGATGAAAGAGTCCCGAACCAGAATATGTGTATATATTTATATTTATAGGTAGTTGGGGTCGATGGATCATTCCGAACCAACTTTCACTTGGAGTCGATGAATTATTCCGAGCCAAGGGTCCTTTGTGTGTAATAAAAGGATATATTAGTGGTAACTAATATTAAATACATTGTTGTGGTATAAAATGTTTCTATGTGCATAATCTACAAATTGAGAATAGTAGACAATGAAATGATATGTAAATGTCTTAGTAATAATTTTTAGCATGATGAAATTATTTCAAGAATAAGGACAATGTACAGTAAATGAGTTAACTACGGTTATGGGAAGTATAACTAGGTAGAATAAGTACCCTTGATAGTTACGTACCACGTAAGAGAGGTGAGGAAGTTCAAGGAAGTGTGCGAAACCTTAATTTGTGTAATCAATAACTTAATTGTAATAACTTCTTGCAAAATATTTTCAAATGTTTTGAGTACTAACTCTTGATATGTAAAATTTTAAAAACCTTTTAGGTGCCCAGCCACAGGGACACCCAGCTTGATTTCATGTCAGAGATTTGAGAGCTGCAGCCAGTGTGGAGGTTGCAGGGATTTTTTAGACGCTTCCTCTTTTTCAGTTATAGTGCAGGATCTCAGTTTTATTATTCCTAGTTGGAACATGTCGTTCCACCTTTACTATTGCAGTTTATTCTAGTTATGGATTTGTAGTTGTCTTTTTGGGCCGTGGTTTACGGCAAGACTTTAACTACTTTCAGATTATTGCATTCTGCGTATTCATATCTAGAATTGGAAATGTGTGGTTTGGAATATTTATTGTTTAAGGAAGATAAAATTTGGCACCCGTTTTAATTTCATTTAGGTGGTTAGTAATTTTTAAAAGGCGTTCGACAGTGATGCTAAGAATGAACCATTAAAGAAACCTGATTATATTAAAATAAGGCTTGATCACCCAAGGTTTAATTAGGCGGGGTGTCACATTTCTTTCATGTCTATATTTCGTAACATAAAACAATAGAACATTTATTAACATAAAACATTAGAACATTAATTAAAATTTATTAGCAAAATATTTTTTTAACTTATATGTCCAGGGACCAAATTTTATAGTGGAAAGTACTCTTAGATCCCTCCCAAACAAATTTTGAACATTATAGGAATTGTGATAAATTTTAAACATTTAGGTCCGCTAATTCCCTTTTTTAGAAGTCCACACTAGTGGCATAACAAATGGATCTAATAGTAAATTGTTCTTAAATATTTAAAAACAAATGGACTTATTGTTGGAGAATTTTTAAAATAAGTGAGTAAGATCTTTGGGAGTAAAAGCTTAAAAGTGTAGGAGGGTAGTTTAGATAAGATGGAGGCGTAACCCCTTTTAAGTATGGTTATGGCAAGGTTAGTTAGAGAAACACTAGTGATTTAGCCACAAGACACAAAAAGCAGTTTGGAAGGTATGGAACCCATCTTATACTCACAAATCTCGTGTATAACTCTCAATATAATAAAGAACTTCAGAAATAACTTGGCTAGAGGGAGAGAGAAGTAAGCACCCTAGATACACCTTGGTAGGCAGGCAAAAGCATACTAAAACAACTCTCAAGGGTCTCTGTTACGTATTAAAAGCTTCGTAATAAATGACAATGGTGAGTGGATAAGCCCTCTAGTTTGCAATAATTCTCTCTCTGATGTATCTCTAGCAATAACTTTTTGAACTCTCAAAGGATCATTTTTCTCCTCAAAGGTGGTTGGGGTCCTTAAATAGCCCCCCCACACCAACCCTGAGGCAACTCAGTCATTAAAGACTATGAAAGACATCCCTAATGCTTTATGTCACAACATTAAATGCCTAATGCACTAGTTGTCTCCTACGTCATAAACATTAAATGCCAAGACATGCCTTTTGCCTAACCACTGTATATCAGGGGGTTGTTGCTGCAGAGGTGGCTCACCAACTATCTGACAGCCCCAAATACCACGGTGGTTTACTCAAGTGCATGTCTGACATTGTTTAGAAGGCTAGTGACATCACCCACAGTAGATGTGACTTTTGAGTAGAGAGTTGTTTGGTTCATAACTTAATGCCCGATGGAACTCCAAGCTGCTCCGCTTGAGGTTCCACGGTCAGGGTCCTTCGGTGTTTTACCAGGTGTATCTAAGATGGTCAGGACAAGCCCCAACGGTGCCCCACTTCTCAATCCTCCAAACCAAATCCCTCTAAAGTTCCCACGGTGAGGTTGTTCGATAGAGCATGAAAGCTCTCCCAGGCTCTGCCAAGCCTGGTCTCTCGCGAGTACCGTTCGACCTCACGCCCATTCATTATTCTCGTTACAACATTACAGTCATTATAACTAGTAGTAAATATAAACAAAGCTATAATATGGCAAAGTAACAATAAGCTAAAGTACGAGTTGCCACGCTGAGCTGCCTCACCAAGATGCCACGCTTGAGTTTCCACGCTGAGCTGTCTCACCAAGCTGCTACGCTTGAGTTGCCACGCTGAGCTGCCTCACCAAGATGCCACGCTTGAGTTTCCACGCTGAGCTGCCTCACCAAGCTGCCACGCTTGAGTTGCCACGCTGAACTGCCTCACCAAGCTGCCACGCTTGAGTTGCCACGCTGAGCTGCCTCACCAAGATGCCACGCTTGAGTTACCACGCTGAGCTGTCTCACCAAGCTGCCACGCTTGAGTTGCCACGCTGAGCTGCCTCACCAAGATGCCACGCTTGAGTTGCCACGCTGAGTTGCCTCACCAAGCTGCCACGCTTGAGTTGCCACGCTGAGCTGCCTCACCAAGATGCCACGCTTGAGTTGCCACGCTGAGCTGCCTCACCAAGATGCCACGCTTGAGTTGCCACGCTGAGCTTATCCTCAGAACACTGTTGCTAATTAGTGGATTATCCCTAATCCCAGGATTACCTTCAGGCCCCCTCTACATTTGCCCCTTCGTGGAGGGATTTGTTGTGGGAACAAGAAGTGCCTCCACGAAAACTTCTTAATCCGATGAACCTTCTCTGTCTGGCCTGCTGCTTTTTCTAATGCTGAGCCTCAATCGTTCCAGCTTGAATATCTGAAATTCTCCCGAAGGACCTGCTAATATTCTCGCAGTAATGTTCGAAAAAAGTGAAAAAATTCTCCCCGATGTAACTGAGTCATAACTAAACAACGTTTGATCTTCTGTCGAGGGGACATCGTGCCTTTTTTGAACCGTTGGGACATCTTCTTCGTTGGGGGGGTTATTGGATATGTCAGAGAAAATCTTGGCGCCCAAAACTGAATCTTGCTTAGGAAGGTAACGGTGGCTGTTCCCTAGGTGTCACTTCATTAATTGATGGCAGTTCCCCAGGTGTCACGTCATTGAATGACGTAGCGTTGTCTTTTCCATGTCAGAACACTTCCCGAAGTGACACGTGTACATTTGAAATGATTGCAGGCGGCCACACACGTGCAATGGTGGGAAACTTAAACGACGAACTTTAAAAATTAAACGGCCAAATCACTTAAAACCATTCTTTTTCTTGCTTTCCCACTACTTGCTTCAAATTTCCTTCATTTTTTAGAGAGAGAGAGAAAAAGCTTCCATTGTTGATCGTCTGAAATCTCTATTGCTGTTCGACCTTGTGTCGTCCTGTTCTTGCTCTCATCTTCTTTGCCACCTCCTGTGGTTGTGCTTCCGCCATTGTCGTGCTCAGGCTCCTCTGACTCAAGGTTGTTTTCTGTTTGCTCTAACACTCTGTCATGGCGTCTCAAAGTTACCCCACCATCTCTTCAACCAGTGCGCCGCCTGCTACTGCTGTTGCCACCACTACTGGTGCCTCTACCTTGGACGCTGTCCGTCGTGAACAATTAAGGTTTTATCGTCGCTCTCCCATTTTTGGCGAAGGTGATTGCTTCGCTGCTGCTTGCAAGACTGTCAATTTTGAATGCAAGTTTGAGTCCTTAGTGCTGGGTGACGAGGACGAAGAACCCTCGAAGTGGGGCTTTCTTCCTCCAGAGGGGACTCTCCGGTTTCGTCTGGAGCGAGGGGACTTCCAATGGTCCCAAATTGACTTCGAAGCACCAGGTGGTTCTCCTGCCCATTTTGCTGCTTGGAACTCTCACATGGTGAGTTCCTATGGTGATATTTTGAGTAAGATTGGCCTTCAACGGGCCAAATGGTTTGGTGAGTTTACTCTCTCCAAAAATAATACTGCTCTCCCCATTCTTGTTTCTCGTTGGAACGTGACGACTCACACATTTATTGCTGCGTGGGGCGAGTTCACGATAACCCTAGAAGATGTCTGCGAGCTTCTGGGGCTCGAAGCAACAGGTCATGAGCCTTATACCGATGAGCCTCTCGACGCCGAAGAGACTGCTGACCGTTTGGCGTTGGACCGAATATGCCAAAGTTTCATCGGTTCTTCAAACAAAGCTACCTTCACTCCGCTGATTAACTATTTCTTCAAGGGTTCTAGTGAAGGTAGTTCTTCAATTTCAGCGGATGCCCCTGGCCAAGGTACTTCGTTAGAGCTCCCTGCTTACATCCTTGTGATTCTGTCCCGTTTTCTTTTGACGGGAAAACCAAACGATCAGCCCCGAAGGGACCTTATCAACATATCCCTTCGTTTGGCCCGGGGCATCAAACTTCCTTTGGCAGCAATTGCCCTAGGGTCCCTCTACACCTGGCTTGACAGAACGTTGTTCGATATGGAACGATCCCTTGGCCGTTATAACCTGGCCAATTTTGCTAACAGCGTCCTTCTAACCAGCTTTCTTTACGTGCTCTTTCCTATTGTGGCGGCCAAGGCCAACCGTCCTCCTTCTGGGGAAACTATTCTGCCCCCCCGCTCTTATATTTATCACAAGAGGCAGAGCCGAAAAGAGCTGATCGCCTCAATTGATCATTTTGAGGACTTTGTTATGAGGCCTTACGGAGAGGACGCCTTTGTTCATAGTTGTGATTTCTTTTAGCACGAATCCAGGTTGGTACAGGTGGGGGTAGACATTGAAGATCCTCAGTTAGCCGTGGTGCTTCTCCTTTCTCCGGGGTATCTGCCTTCCTACACCGAGTGGGGATATTCCAGCGAACATTACAACCCCAATCGGTGTAGTCGTCAATTTGGGTTTGATCAGGGGGCTCCTCGCTCAGTTTTCCAATCCTCAAACCCAAAGGTTAACTTTAGTGAGGCATGTTCCTTATTTTCCTCCACTGCTGCGTGGGGGATAAGTGAATCAATGGCTGGGAGAGTCACCATTCCCTCTAACAAGAGGCAAGGAAATGTGACCAGTCTATTTGCCACGAAGTTTTGGCCGAGACAACTGGCTAACATTGCTGAATTCATAGATGGCGAGCCTGTGTACCCTCCAGTTCTTTCGTTTTCTGCGATGGAGCTGGGACTCAAAGGCAACTCCGTTCTGGGGATTGAGTTCCCTCTAAGCAAAACCCCTAAGGGGCCTTCCGAAGAACTACCTCCGTTATGCCCCATGACTCCCACTGCCATATCCAAAGCGAAAAGTGTTGGGGTATCCAGGAAGACTGCTCCTTCGACTGGAGCTACTGCTGATGAAGGGTCTTCGCAGCCGTCGACCAAGAAGGCCAAGAGTGGGGTGGCTTCCACGAAAAAGGCAAAGTCCAAATCCCAGATTCCTGTGGCAGCCCTTCCCATAGCCTCCGTTGCTCCTCCCATGTCTCCTGAAAGGGACGAGAGGTTAAGGAGGGAGGCGCAGGCTGAGGTAGATCGGGTGAATGCAGAGTTTCAACGGCGCGCTGTCGTCGTTCCTCCCTCGGTTGCCTTCCCCACGATCGTCGTCGATCCCACTGAGCCAGCTGCAAAGAGGAGAAAAGGTTCGAAGGTTCCTCAAGCCACTGGTAGTGCCATGACAAGGCTGAGGAGGAAGACTTTAGGCACCAAGTCCCAGCGGAAGCAAGCTTCCCTGGTGCAAGCTTCTCATTCTTCTTCCCATTCTGAGGTATGTACACTTGTCTTGTTCTCTTTTCTTCTTTGGTTAGAGCAAGCCGGATTTGCTTATATATATTGTTCTTAACTACTTTGGTGCAGGGACTTAAAGAAACGGGGCCTCGTTCTCCTAGCCCCCCAAGTCCCCCCATTAGCCGTTTCGTGGGCGGTCGCTGTGGGGCCATCTCATCCGATACGACCCCACCCCGTTTGCCAATGACCGGGCTTACTTACGCCCGTCGTTCAATCTCAAGACGGGCGGGGGAGGCAGTTGGGGAGGGTGAGGTTATAGAGCCCGTGGGTGTCTCTTCGCCACCAGAGACAACACAATCTGAGATGCCTACTCCAGTCCCCTCTGGCTCACTGGCTTCCTCTGAGGCTGTTCTCCCCCTCGTTCTGGTTGCTGCAGGTGATCCTGAGGTAATTATTTCATAATTAAATTTGTCTGATCTGGCATTCCTTCTCTTTCACCCCGTTCTGTGTGCTGAATTTAGGATGTTGGTTGCCCTAGGTCGAAGTATCCTCGCTGCTAGCAAACATTCTCCGTCCAACAGTGCTGGCGAGACCTCTGGCCACAGTGCCGCTTTTCAACGTTCTGACTGAGGTAAGTTATTCTTGGATACATTTCGCCCTTTTTTCTGTATTTGTTCCTCTTTACTAACATTGGCTTTTATATTGCATCTTTCTCCTGATCTTTCACCACCCTCATCTATTCCCGATGAACCCCTTGCTCTTGCTTTGGTACCTTATGTGGGCGAGGGAACTATGCCGATGGTTGAGGTTTCTGGGGCCAGAGACCCCGTTGAGGCCGATGAGGTAACAAGTCCCCTCCCAACGATTCCTGCCACTTTAACCTCCGTGATAGCTCCCACTCCTGCCCCTGTTATGATTCAGGTACTTTCTTAATTCTCTGCTTAAACTCCTTCTTATAATAGTGACTTAACAACGAAAACGTTTGTTAAGATTTTTTATATAATCTCCACCTTATAACGGTGACTTAACAACGAAAACGCTTGTTAAGATTTTTATATAATCTCCACCTTATAACGGTGACTTAACAATGAAAACACTTGTTAAGATTTTTATATAATCTCCACCTTATAACGGCGACTTAACAACGAAAACGCTTGTTAAGATTTTTATATAATCTCCACCTTATAACGGTGACTTAACAATGAAAACACTTGTTAAGATTTTTATATAATCTCCACCTTATAACGGTGACTTAACAATGAAAACACTTGTTAAGATTTTTATATAATCTCCACCTTATAACGGTGACTTAACAACGAAAATGCTTGTTAAGAATTTTATATAATCTCCACCTTATAACGGTGACTTAACAACGAAAACGCTTGTTAAGATTTTTATGTAATCTCCACCTTATAACGGTGACTTAACAACGAAAACGCTTGTTAAGATTTTTCATATCCTTATTTAGGCTTTTCTTTTCAGGTTGCTCGGGAAGATTCGCCCCCAGTCCTCTCACCTGTAGGCTCGCCCTTTCGAGAACCTGACGCTTCGGAAAATTCAATTCATAGTGATCAAGGTTCTACGACTGGTGCTGCAGTCGAGAGCGAATCTGGGTGTGAGGTCCCTCTTCTCGACCTAGCTCCTCACTCGTTTTGCCTCATGGTGCTTCGGCAATCTCCTCAAATGCCCATCAACCATCGGCTGGTGATTGAACAATTGGTGGATCGCCATCCTGAGACCTTCACACCGGATTGCCTGCGCTCAAATATTCATGTGATGAGTCACAGGCTGCAAGGCATGGCGATCGTTGTTGCTGAAATTGCTAGTACCCCCACTGCCAGTGTTACCAGATCCCTTCTCAACCAATTTCTAGGTTTTCTGAAGGAGTTGGGGCGTGATGGTTTCCGTTTTGACTGGCCTATAACGCATCTGAAGACTTTGAAGAACCAGCAACTGATCGGCCAGAGGGAAGTGCTGATAAAGCACTAGGAGGACCAACGGGCTGAGGAGGTTAAGTTAGCTGAGCTGGCACCTCTTTTGGAATCGGCGGATGAAGAAGTAACGAATGCCGAAGAAGCTCTGCGTTTGGCCAAGCTAAAACGGGAAAGTCTCCTTATTGAATGCGCCCAGGTGCAAACCAGGCTAGAGGTTGCTGTCAACGCTCAAAATTCCTTTGCATCAGCTTCTTCGGGCCTTCCCGGGGATTTTTTCTCTTCCCCGGATCTGTGGTTTCTCTTAGGGTAGTAAAACTCCTGTATATATTTTCTTTCTTTCATTCATGTAATTCTTGGGCAATAGTTCCCCATTTTACTTGTAATGCTCTCTTCTTTAATGAATGAAAGAATGTACATTTTTCAATTTATCTCTGAGTCATGCCTGCTTTCATAGATCAATGTCTATACTTCACATCATCAGTAAAACTTGTATATTCATAATAAAAAGACCCAATACATCGATGGTACAAACTAACTGTCTACACATGATATACTTTCAGCCATTTATTGTTAATTTTGAATGGCCTATCTTCCTCCAACTTAGAAATTAGGCAATAACCTGAATCATGAGCTTCGTTCACGATGAAAGGTCCCTCCCAATTGGCTGCGAACTTTGGCAGAGGAAGTCCCCTAATGTTTTTCACTGCTGCCTTCAAAACGAGATCTCCCTCCACGAACCTCCTTGGTCTTACCATGTTGTCATATGCCCTAGAGAGCTGCTTTATATACATTTGAAAATGTTGCATCGCGTTGTCTCTGTGTTCATCCAATGCCTCCAACTGCACATGCCTGTTCTGAGGGAGCATGCTACTTCGCAAGGCGTATCGAGCCGAGGGAACTTCCAACTCCACTGGAAGAATTGCCTCAGCCCCATAGACAAGGGAGAACGGAGTGTACCCTGTGGGCTTCCTCTTCGTCGTTCGATAGGCCCACAACACTGTTGGTATCTTGTCATCCTACGATCCTGGAAAGTCCTCCATCGTTTTAGCCAAGATATTAACCAGAGTTTTGTTAGTTGCTTCAGCCTGACCATTCCCCTTCGGGTATGCCACCGTTGAAGTGTGATGAACAATGGAGTACTTGTCTGTGAGCATCGTTACTTCTGAGTTGACGAAGGGAGTCCCATTATCTTAGAGAATAACCTTTGGGATCCCAAAATGGCAAATGATATACTCTCTGATGAAGCTACTCACTACCCCAGCCGTTGCCCTTCTAAGTGGTATTGCTTCAGCCCATTTTGTAAAGCACTCCGTTGCTACCAGTATCCATATCTTGCCCCTCGACGAAGGATGTATCGCCCCCACGAGGTCGAACGCCCAAGTGTGGAAAGGATAAGGTGTTGCCAGAGAGTGTAAGTCCACCGATGGGGCATGGATCATATTTCCATGAAGCTGGCAAGCCTTGCATTTTCGGACAAATTCGGCGGATTCTTTCTCCATCGTTGGCCAATAATACCCCAACGTCATCAGCTGATCATATAACTTGGCCCCTCCCATGTGAGCTGGGTCATGGGCTTATTTGAGGACCTCAGTTGCTTCTTCTTTTGTAATGCAACGCAATGGCCTGTTGAAGTACCCCCTTCGATAAAGCTGCCCCTCTTGGATATAGAATCTCGGGGCCCTTCGCCTTAGTCCCATCGCATCCATTTTCTCTGTTGGGACAATTCCATCCTGAATAAAGTCGATATAGGGCTGCCTCTAGTCTGTTTGGGCTTCAATGAAATGGCACTCAGCTGCTTCGAAAAATAGCTGACACTTATCACAATTCCGTTGTAGTTCTGCCGCATCCTGTTTCATTTTAGGCCAAAAATATCCCCCTTTTTGAATTCTCCTATAAAGAGGTATCTCAGTTGTTTCGCAGTGCTCCTCATGTGTTTTCTTCAACCTCCGCTCTGCCTCCTCTGGCCCAATGCATCTTGATAACCATCCCCCTGCATTTCTGTAGTAAAGATTTCCCTGGTTTGTAAAGTATTGGGCTAACTCTCTTAGTCCCATAGCTCCTTCGCCAGACTCCAGTTGCTTCCTGACCTCTCCTCTCCAATCCGCGTCTCCCTCCATCGGTAGTATTGACTGTACCACCGAAGGAGATGTTCTTCGTTGGATTGTAACAATAGTCGTATCGCACCTCATGACCATTTTTTGAGCAATAGTGGCATAAGCGTCTGGATGACGGTTCATCGTTCTGGGATGTCTTCTAATTTTGGTCCGATGGAACTGGCTGAGGAGCCTTTGAATGATCGTTCTGTACGGTGCCAAACTCATGTGTTTCAACGCATATTCTCCGTTAACTTGCTGAATTACTAAGTTCGAGTCACCCTTGACGCAGAGTGAACGGATTCCTCTTCGAAGAGCCTCCAGCAACCCTAGTACCAACGCTTCGTATTCTGCTTCGTTATTGGAGCAAGGGAAATCCAGTTTGTAGGAAAGGCAAATCTCCTCCGTTCCTTTTGAAAGGATGACCCCTGCCCCTCCTTTTTTCTCTGTCGAAGACCCATCAAACTGCATCGTCCATTCCTCATCGGTTGCATCCAGATAGTTGGCTTGCAAGTCATCTCCCGGAATGTCTTCTTTAGGTGGTTCAAATGTTCCAGATGGAAAGATTGCCAACAGATCGGCATACGCCTGGCTCTTGATGGCATGAGGAATCACACACTTTAAATCATATTCAGAGAGAATAAGGAACCACCTAGCTACCCTGCCAATCAAGATAGTTCTAGCCAACAAATACTTAATAGGATCACATCTAGTTACAATATGAATTGTAAAAGATAACATATAATGTCTAAGTTTTTGTGCTACAAAGACTAAGGCCAAACAATGCCTTTCTAGGCTTCTATATCTAATCTCTGGCCCATGTATGATCCTGCTGAGGTAATACACCGGCCGTTCTTGCCCGTCAATCTCTTGTGCCAGTAAGGCTCCAACGGACCTTGTAGTGGAGGTGAGGTACAGCTGCAACGGTACTCCTGCCTGTGGAGGAACCATGATTTGTGGTGAAACGAGCAGCTTCTTCAACTCATCAAGAGACTCCTGGTGATCCTTTTCCCACCTGAACTTTGTGTTCTTTCGCAGCAGCTGCATCAACGGGTGTGTTACCTCGGCCAATCCTGGTACAAATCTTCTGAGGTAGGAGACTTTACCGAGGAAACTTTTTAGCTCCTTCGCCGTTCTTGGGCACGGCATTTCTAAGATCGCGCGTTGTTTATCCTGGTCCATCTGCACCCCTTGTCGATCAACTACAAAGCCTAGAAACTTCCCGCATGTTACTCCGAAGACGCACTTCAATGGGTTCATCTTTAATTTATACTTCCTACATCGAGTAAACACCCTCTTTAAGTCGTTTAGGTGGGACTCCTCCTTCTTCGATTTGATGACCAAATCGTCCACATAGAATTCTACAAATTTGTGGAAGAAATCATGAAAAATGGCCATCATTGTTCTTTGATAAGTATCTCCCGCGTTCTTAAGTCCAAACGGCATTACTTTGTACATGAAATTGCCCAACGGGGTTCTGAACGCCGTTTTCTCTGCGTCCGCGGGGTCCATCTTGATTTGGTTGTACCCTACGTACCCATCCATGAAGCTATACATCTCATGCCCAGCCGTGGCATCTATCAGGCTATTAATGGAGGGTAGAGGGAACTCATCTTTGGGGCAAGCCCTGTTCAGATCTCTAAAATCCACACAGATCCTTATTTGGCTCTTGTCCTTCTTCCCTACTGGCACAATGCTAGATAGCCACAGGGGATGCTGTATTGGTTTGATGAATCCTGCTGCCAATAAACGCTGAACCTCTTCCTTGATCTTCAAGTCCAACTCAGGTTTATAAGTTCTTGTTGCCTGTTTTACCGGGATGGCTGAAGGTGTCACGTTTAGCTTGTGGCATCTCACTTCCTCATCTAGCCCTTCCATTTCGGTATACTTCCATGCAAAGACATCTATGAACTCCCGGATTAGCCCAACCAGGGATTCTCGCTTCGCCTTACCGAGATCCTTCGCGATGAAGATGGGCCTTGGGTCTTCCCCTTCTCCTGCCAGGTTCAACTGCTCCAACTCTTGTGCCTGGGGCTTCGGTTGATTTGCCATGTAGTCTGGTTCTTCGGCGACCTCCTCCACGAACTCCTGTATTTTGGAGTTGTCTATCACCATACGCTGTCCCTGTTGATCTACCAAGAAACACTCATATAACGGGTCAGCCCCATCCTCGGTCTCTTTGGCCGCCCGCTCACATCGTTATAAACGGTATACCACCTTCCCCTCCTCAGTGACCACCTTCTTGCATTGCCTGTTGGTAGCTGTTGCCAAGGCCTTCCTCTTCCTTTCTCTCAAAGCCTCAGCGATCCTTCCCCCCGAAAAGCGACTCAGCACGCTTTGCCGTTGGACCTCATGCTCCATAGGGTCCACTCTAAGCCTTGCTTTGTTTTTGAGCTGCCTTGTGGTATTTTGAGGTCGAGGGATCACCTGACGGGTTTCTTCGGTCCTTACCCCTTCGTTACTCGTGGCTTCTTTACTTTGCTCGTTCAGAGGCCCCATTCTATCTTTGATCGAGGAAACCCATGCCCCCTCCATTCTTCTCGTTAGGACTCGAGCGTCCTCTTCCAACTCCGTATAAAAGGCCGCATCTACAAAGTGAGCTTCCTCGATAGCAAAAGGCCTTTTTGTAGCCCTAATGGTCACTTCTGTTCCTTTGACATTCGCCTTGGCGCATTGATGATATGTTGAAGGAACTAAACCTTGATTATGCATCCACACTCTTCCTATTAGTAGATGATAGGAAGTTGCACTTTCTATTACATGGAACTTGATGTGGGAACTCAGATTTCCCATTACAATTCCCACATTCACATACCCAATGGATTTGGAAGATTGGTTGTCATACCCTGAAATTACCAGAGGCATGGGGACCAACCTTTCTTCTGGGATATCAGCTGCGTGGAAGGAGTTGATCGGCATAATGTTGATGGAAGTGCCCCCATCCATAAGCGTTCTTGCAAAACTAACCCCATTGATACTGGCCGTCACATACAAGGGTCTGTTATGAGGGAACCTTACAGCTCTATCTGCATCGCTGAAGGTCACCTCTGATAGGAACTTTTTCACCAGCCTCGCCATGGGTCCCCTCCATTTCAACGCGGGAACCGCGTCCTTTCTCGCGATGTCTAGGATCGCCCGGGTTATTTCCAGTCTGCTCTCCTTTGGTATCCCCACTTGATCGAAGAACCAAGCGAATTTTGGGGATTTTGAAACTGCGCTGTACTCAACGACTGCCTCCATTTCCTCGACTTCAACGCTGTATACGTCTTCCACGTCTTTAGCGCTTGCTTCATCGTAGGCTAAAATTACGTTAGCCATTCCTGTGGTGCAACGTTCCAGAGTTTCTTCGAATTCCCTTTGCCTCATTGTTGACCTTCCTTCTCCTCTTTCCGCCTCATCGTCGTAGGCCGTCACCAAGTTGGCCCCATGTGCTGGAAGCGGGTTGTTGTCAACGTTTTGTGGGGGGATCTGCAGCGTCCCTGCCTTCATGTACTTGTCAATGATTCTTCTTAGTGTGAAGCAGCTCTCTGTTGGGTGCTGGATCTTTCGATGAACCTGATAATACCTAGGATCCGCCTTCGTTGCGTCATCGGGTTCCTCCGAAGGAACGCCTTTTGGCAGGTAAACCGTTCCACCCTTGACCATGGCGTTATAACAACTCACCGCCTCTTCTATCGTGCATGGTAACGGTGGTGGGTCGTCCCTATCACTTCCAAACTTCCTTTTGTTGTCCTTCTTCGCCGCCTTACCCCCATCTGTTCCTTCGGTGTATCCCACCCGTGGGGGTTGAGGCCTTCCTCCCCCAGGTTGTATCGGCTGTCTGAATATCATAGGCACCACCACCGGGTTTGGTCGTACGACCAATGATATGTTCCTTGCAGATTTTAAGAATGCCGAAAAAGTTCCCTCGCGCGTCTCATTGATAAGATGGCAGATGTACTCCGGGAGTAGTCCTTCGGCACAGATTTGTAATAGTTTGGATTCCTTGGCCTCCTCTCTCACGTCCAGAGACCTTTCTCTGAACCTCCGAACGTACGCCACCACGTCTTCTCCTGGTCGTTGCTTCTCTCTCCCTAGTTGGGTCAGAGTGAATTCATCCTCTGCTAGAAAGAACTTTTGGACAAACAGCACATGCATCTCTTCCCACGTGGAAACACTTTTAGGGGCCAAATGAGAATACCACGTGTATGCTTTATCGGTTAGGGATTTGGAAAACTCCCTCAACCTGAGTTTCTTGTTGTTGCAATGCACCCATAGGTGCTCAATAAAACGTTTAATGTGCTCTTTCGGATTCCCACCCTTCCCTGTGTATTTTTCAAAGATGGGGGGAATATAATCCCTCGGGTAAGGCTCATCGTTGTATTCCTGAGGATAAGGTGTCCTAAAGTCATCATAGACTGAAGCTACCTCACCTATAGACTGTGAGTAAGCCTGCACAAACTTTAACATCTCCTTTTCATTTCTCTCCTCATTTCCTCCATGGGCGATGGGGCAACCACCAATTGGGGTGTTGGCTGAATGATCGTAACAGTTGGAGCCATCGTTACGGCTGGCGCCGTTGATACTCCAGAGATTCCCATTGCCGGATTCACGACGGAGGGCATGCTTGCCGGGGCTGCTCCCGTTGTACCTGCGCCCGGTGGAAGCGTTGGAGCTGCCCCTGGTGTTACGAAGGAATTGGCGTCAAGTCCTCCCAGCACCGTTGGAGCTGCAGGAGTTTGCAAAAACTCATAGAACTTGCTCATGAGGAGGGTCATCTGGGCAGGTCCCAGCCCAGCGCTCGTGGAAGCCTGCGTCACTCCTTGAGCGCCCGTTGTTGTCTGAATTGGGGGCACTTCTATTCGAGGAGCTCCGCTCCTTAAAGCCTCCAACTCCACCGCTGCTTGCTCTTCACTGTGTTGGATATCATCAAAGTTGAGCCTTCGATTAACGTTATCTTGCGCCATACTTCTTCCTTAGAAGAATGCCAACCCAGCAGAGTCGCCAAATGTAGGAGGGTAGTTTAGATAAGATGGAGGCGTAACCCCTTTTAAGTATGGTTATGGCGAGGTTAGTTAGAGAAACACTAGTGATTTAGCCACAAGACACAAAGAGCAGTTTGGAAGGTATGGAACCCATCTTATACTCACAAATCTCGTGTATAACTCTCAATATAATAAAGAACTTCAGAAATAACTTGGCTAGAGGGAGAGAGAAGTAAGCACCCTAGATACACCTTGGTAGGCAGGCAAAAACATACTAAAACAACTCTCAAGGGTCTCTGTTACGTATTAAAAGCTTCGTAATAAATGACAATGGTGAGTGGATAAGCCCTCTAGTTTGCAATAATTCTCTCTCTGATGTATCTCTAGCAATAACTTTTTGAACTCTCAAAGGATCATTTTTCTCCTCAAAGGTGGTTGGGGTCCTTAAATAGCCCCCCCACACCAACCCTGAGGCAACTGAGTCATTAAAGACTATGAAAGACATCCCTTATACTTTATGTCACAACATTAAATGCCTGATGCACTAGTTGTCTCCTACGTCATAAACATTAAATGCCAAGACATGCCTTTTGCCTAACCACTGTATGTCAGGGGGTTGTTGTTGCAGAGGTGGCTCACCAACAATCTGACAGCCCCAAATACCACGGTGGTTTACTCAAGTGCATGTCTGACATTGTTTAGAAGGCTAGTGACATCACCCACAGTAGATGTGACTTTTGAGTAGAGAGTTGTTTGGTTCATAACTTAATGCCCGATGGAACTCCAAGCTGCTCCGCTTGAGGTTCCACGGTTAGGGTCCTTCGGTGTTTTACCAGGTGTATCTAAGATGGTCAGGACAAGCTCCAACGGTGCCCCACTTCTCAATCCTCCAAACCAAATCCCTCTAAAGTTCCCACGGTGAGGTTGTTCGATAGAGCATGAAAGCTCTCCCAGGCTCTGCCAAGCCTGGTCTCTCGCGAGTACCGTTCGACCTCACGCCCATTCATTATTCTCGTTACAATATTACAGTCATTATAACTCGTAGTAAATATAAACAAAGCTATAATATGGCAAAGTAACAATAAGCTAAAGCACGAGTTGCCACGCTGAGCTGCCTCACCAAGATGCCACGCTTGAGTTGCCACGCTGAGCTGCCTCACTAAGATGCCACGCTTGAGTTGCCACGCTGAGCTGTCTCACCAAGCTACCACGCTTGAGTTGCCACGCTAAGCTGCCTCACCAAGATGCCACGCTTGAGTTGCCACGCTGAGCTGCCTCACCAAGCTGCCACGCTTGAGTTGCCACGCTGAGCTGCCTCACCAAGATGCCACGCTTGAGTTTCCACGCTGAGCTGCCTCACCAAGATGCCACGCTTGAGTTGCCACGCTGAGCTGCCTCACCAAGATGCCACGCTGAGCTACCTAACCAAGATGCCACGCTTGAGTTGCCACGCTGAGCTGCCTCACCAAGATGCCACGCTTGAGTTGCCACGCTGAGCTTATCCTCAGAACACTGTTGCTAATTAGTGGATTATCCCTAATCCCAGGATTACCTTCAGGCCCCCTCTATAAAAAGCTTGTCCCATATTGAAAGTATGTGGAGAAAAGTGGAAAGCTAACCCAATATAAAAGGGAGAGTGTCCCCCATAGAAAAATGAGTAAATCTAAGTGATACCCACTAAGTTATAAAAGGAATAGGCTACCTTTGAGTCCCATATTGAAATACATTAAGAAAGTGTGCAATTAATAAGTAGAAATAGAAGATGAAGATTTACTTCATATAGCATTTAAGAGGTTATTTAAGACCCCTCCAATACGGTGCTTCGCACCGTAAGCACACACACGCGCGCGCGCTTGGCAGTGGGCTGTAGAGGTGCACTTTTCAATTCGCTGCTGCATCCAAAGGGTGTCTTCAAATATACAAGTTGCAGACAGTGGAAGTTGCTTCATTATATCCAAGTTATTCGTGTGGAAAAAATACTGTATTTAGAAAAATGACATCATGCCTTGAAGTTCACACACACAAACACACACTAAAATTTTTGGGTTCCTAAAATGCGTCGAAAGTCAGGGTCCCGAGGCGGTCGCATCCCTGGCCTCGTCTAAAAATGGGGCCTGCATTGTTTGTATCTCTATAAATCCAAAAAATGAAATATAACGTCGAGAAAAAGTCCCAAATATCAAGAATAATAGCCTCTAAGTTCTCAAAGAGATTCTAGGTGGATGTATACAAATAAATAACGCATTTACATTCTCTTTCAATAGTAATATTTGGATGGTATAGCTGACCATGCAAAAAGTCTCAAGGTAAGTTTTGTACGTGTCCTTACAATAATTTAGCACCATAGAAAAAGAGGATAATAATTAGATAAATGGCCATGAGGGCAAATGGAATACAACGTCCGGAAAAGTTCCGAATATCATCTAATAGCCTCCACTCTATAATATGATTTGCAAAGCTAGCCAATTACACTCTTTACAATTGCGCAACACCCCATCACTGCGGCCTTCACTGCATCAACAAATGCTTCATCACCGTTGAGAATTGTAAGCACCATATGTATGAAAAATTAATTTTTTTTTATCAAAACACGATAAACATTATTATATTAAATACTAATACAGTAGTATAAGTTTGATTACATATTGTGCTTCCACTGTTGTTAGTTTTTATTTTAATAAGTGGGAGACAAACTCAATAACTAATCCAATATTCTCCATGATTTCCTCAATCACCATCTCCATTAATTACTCACCAAGCCCCCTTTTTCTTCCACTAATCTACCCACTTTAACCCACATTTATAAGACCCACTTCCGGCAAGTGAGTAGCAGAGTTTTTAATAGCTTATTTTGATAAGTATATTTTTTAAAGTCTGGTTTCCCAAGCATGTCTTTTGAGAGCTTGGTTTGACAAACAAAAAAATCTCTCTCCCTATAAAAGCTGTCAAAATTTTGTTTGCAAAACGAGTGTTGTTCTCCAAAATATTTTCGGATATTGAGCAATTTATTTGGATTGAGTGTTAGTATGCCATATAACTACAGTTCATGGTTATATGAGACATAGATGTGCTCTTGTTATATGGCATGTTAGTATGCCATATAACTACAGTGATTCTGCTCTTGTTTTATCCTGGGGACGACGTGACTGTAGACTACCTGCATAAAGAGGGTAGAGTTGAGAAACGTCTTAAAGAGAGCGACCTAGTCCGCGACTCAACCCAAGAATAATCTATGATGGAATTTAGTAATAATTGAGGTAATATTGTTTATTTCTATTGTGCAGTATTTATTTGGATTGAACGCATGCGGTTTATATTTGCGATAATCATATGAGGTAACAATTTAATTTTGAGTAGTAGACTGAAATTAAGTTATGATTATAGCTTTTGATTTCTCCATAAAACTCTTTGACCTGATTTTTTAATCACAATATATAAATTGTACCAACATTTTTAAGACGTATTATATCTACCATGGAGACCGAAAAATAATTTTTTGGGGGCTTATATGATTATTTTTGTGATGCCTAAAATGAAAAACAAGCCAACAAAGTTTCTATGTCTAGAAATTATAATTTTGACCTTTTACCTCTAGAAATGACCGTTTAGCTCCCGAACTTCCATAATATTATATTTTGTGAAACAGAAAAATAAATTTCAGTATTTTTGGTCAATTCGGAATCGATTAATAATTTTGTGAGAAATTAGAATTTGAACAATAATGAGCCCCTTCATGGAAAACTTTTAAATAGGTCAATCCTATTTTTAATTATGAATGTGAAATATTATTTCACAAAAGATGTTATTGTTGGAAATTGAATTGTATACCTTTTTAGACAATTCAATTTGAGCAACTCGTGGTTAAGAAAACAAATTAAAATTTATTATGTGGAATAAAATTGAAATTTGATAATTGATAACAAATGAAAATTTGTTATATGAAATCAAATAAAAATTTGATATTTTGAAACAAATGAAAATTTGTCATATGAAAACAAATGAACATTTGTTATATGGATTCGTAGGGTAATTAATAAACATTTTCTCCTTGCGCTATGTTTACTAAAAAAAAATATGTTCAAATATTTTTTCAAGTGTAGTTGATATTTTTCAACCATGCTAAAGTGATCAATGCTGAAAAAAATATGAATTTTTTATTATGAATTTTGTTGGAATATCATCTCAATTTTTTTGATGATATATAGACTGAAATTTCATGGATTTTGGCACACATATGATGAGATTATGAATTTTTGGCTTCGGAATTTCTGAAAAAAGAGTTGTACATCTTTTATTATGATTTTTACAAATGTGATGCGAAATGTTGAATTTTTTAGACAGCTTATAGCAAAACAAGTTTATCTTAACTTGTACTTAATATTTTGAGTAATATTTTGAAACCTTTATAAATCTCTTATCAAAGGATTTATGAACTACTTAGACAAATTTGAACTCAAATTTATTCACACGTGTGTATAAATAATTTAGTTGGGTAAAATTATTTTGACCGTATGCTTTATTTTGGATAGAGTATAAAACTCTAAGACATAACATGTTTGATTTTATATGCAAATACATAAGTTGCTTGATCTATGTATGGATTTAGACATACAAGAGTCTAATATTACGAGTAAAGATCTCACATGTCGGACTTTATATTGAGTAAATATAAATCATATGTTGAAATCATAATAATTTGAGGATTTTATCATAATTGAGTTTGGTGCAATTGCAATCTTTATTTTGGTAAAGATATTGTAGTTGAATGATTTGGAATAGAGTTTTAAACTCTAATACGCAGTAGAACGAATGAACATGTATTTTTTTTTATTCGACTATACATGAAAGCATTAAGCATGTATTATTTTAAGAAATACGAATAATTCTTATTTAATGTTGAAACTCTATAAGTTTAGATTCCATTTTATGAATTGAAGATAGAGTGGGGGCACATTACATGTAGCTTCTCTACGCTATACCTATAGAATAGTGGGGGCACTCAATCGAGTACCTCTCAACTATAATTGAAGAACATATAATAGAATCTGAAACTTTAGTGTTAAAGAGAACTCTTAATTTTTTGAATAAATAAAAGCTTGCTTATGTTATTGAAAAGGATTCGAAAAATTCTCACAGAAGTCATGTCATAGATGATTGGTTGAATTCTAGGAATAGACTAGAAATTAGTCTATAATTGACTTATTTTATAACTTTAAGATGACGAGGTGTATACACATCATTTGAAGAAATATTGAGATTGTTATCATTTATGGATATTGATATTATTTATAATGTTTAGTTAAAAATTAAATATATATAATATTATTTTTCGAATGGTGACCTATGTAAGGCAACTTGCATGGACCAACTTGAAGTTGAAAAATTAATATGTATGGCACCAATAAATGGCATGATATTTTGATAAATCATCAAATGAGAATGAATTGAGAATACTATGAATCATGTTTATCACTAAGCATGTTGAAATATGAATGCAATCTTATTTATTATGCAAGAATGATTAGCTAATATTTAGTTATAATATTTTGTTCCCTAGAAAACCAAATTCATGTTAAGTCAAAGTGTTGACAAGGCCATATGGATAAATTAATTGATCGAGTACATTCAAATACAAGAATATCTATTTATTAGATATATGCTTATTATGAACCATTTTCTACCCCACATGATCAAAGTATAAGAACACTATATATAGTTATAAGAAAAGATAAATATGCGAACATCTTATGTAGTCTCAACTGAGCTACTAAATACGGTTGACATTATGTGTTTTGATAAAAATCACAAACCTGGAATTGATTTTGAATCAATAATGGATATGTGTCTAACACATATTACGATGCAATTTTTTGGAACTCCAAGAAATATTAATTATTGACACAATTAATGATGGAGTATATGGTGATACCATTAGCTATTGCTAGTGAAAAATGAAAGGTTGAAAGACCTAGTGTGTGTGGATTATATTCGGACTGATAAGAATTGAACCTGACTTATCCTTTGACGAAAGGACTAGTGCAGGCGAAGGTGTTCAACACCTAGAAATGGATCGGACTAAAGCCCGTTGATATTGAATCATTTGTGGTGGTAACCCAACCTATAGGATGGAGATCCTAAGAAATAGGTTCAAAGGGTAATAAGAAGTCTCAGTGATATGGGTTGAATCATGCTAATTATTGTTTACTGGGTTTTACTCTGAGTCCATTCCTATAGAGCATGATATCCTGAAGCGAGTTAAGGTTGAGTTAATTATAACTCTTAATGATGATCTATAACTCTATTTTGAGTGGGGTGCCTAGCTACAGGAGTATCCTTGATAGAATCACCTATGTGGATGTGGAAGTCTCGCCGCTTCCTATAGTAATATTGGGCAAATTCCCTAGAGCTTTCACATACTGGGATAGAAGCAGGTGGTCGTAATGTGCTGGCTTGAGGACTAAACCCAAGTAGAGTTGTGTGTGGGATTTTGTCAGAGATAGAGTTCAAAACTACGAGTTGCTCTAGTATAATCTGAATAATCTTTACTACGTAAATGTTCAAGTCGAAAGACACCTTTGCTTATGCACAATTCTATTCATTATTGCTCAATAATTTTTCAAAAATTTTCAAATGGGGAATTATTACCGAAGAGTATGTTTTTAAAATCCAAGTGGGGGATTGTTGTTAGTTTGTATTTTAATAAGTGGGCGAAAAAGTCAATAACTAATTCAATATTCTCCATGATTTCTTCAACCACTATCTCCATTAATTAGCCACTAAGCCCCCTTTTTCTTCCACTAATCTACCCACTTTAACCCACATTTATAAGACCCACTTTCAGCGAGTGAGTAGCAGAGTTTTTGAGAGCTTGTTTTGACAAGTATATTTTTTTAGAGCTTGGTTTCACAAGCATGTTTTTTGAGAGCTTGGTTTGACAAGACAAAAAAATTATTTCTCTCCCTATAAAAGTTGTCAAAATTTTGTTTACAAAACGAGTGTTATTCTCCAAAATATTTTCAGATATTGAGCAATTTATTTGGACTGAGTGTTAGTATGCCATATAACTACAGTGAATGGTTATATGATACAGAGATGTGATCCTTGGTTTATTTTATCCTGGGGACGATGCGACTGTAGACTGCCTGCACAAAGAGGGTAGAGCTGCGAAACGTCTTAATGAGAGCGACCTAGTCCGCGACTCAACCCAAGAATCGTATACGACAGAATTTAGTAACAATTGAGGTAATATTGTTTATTTTTGTTATGGAGTATTTATTTGGATTGAACGCATGCGGTTAATATTTGCAAAAATCATATGAGGTAACAATTTAATTTTGAGTAGTAAACTGAAATTAAGTTATGATTATATTTTTCGATTTCTCCGTAAAACTCTTTAACGTGATTTTTTAATCACAATATATAAATTGTACCAAGATCCACTATTACTTATGTTACACATATCCTTTTATGGATGTAGTTTATGAACCAAATAAGAATTATTAATTGGGGGCATACAATTGTCCCTTTCAATTTGTATCTTCTCTATTCCGTTATAAATTGCAATTTGTAGCCCCTGGTAACCCATGATTATGCTTTTACATTGCTTCAATTTACTATATTTTTTCACGTAAATGGTCCACGTTTATTTTGTAGTATCCCGCGAATTGTTGCATTAATAGATGAAGGGCAAAATAAGGAATAACTAGGTGTAAGCCCGCGCGATGGGTGGGCGAGGTGCAACATGTGATAATTATGTGATTTTTAATGTCAACCTTTCTCTCAAATTTGAAAGAGTAAGAAACTCATCTTTAACTCAACATCTCTCAACCCATTTGAAACCTTTCATGCTCTTAATCATTCAACCCGCGTTAAATTTTTGAAAAAAAAAAACTAACATTAAAATTCCATCATCACTTCTTCACGACTTTTTTTTACCACAATTATGCAATAAGAGAACAGAAAAATTAGATATGTACAAAAGATTTATTTAACAGTATAAAAAGAAGTAATTAACATAAAGTAGATGGATTTGGTCGAATGTTCCAGGAATTCAAATATTAAAACTTGGTAAACATTGAAAGATATTTGTAATCTTTTCTGATTCATTGGGCGACTTCAGTGATCATCATCATATCCGGCTTTGCGAACAATGATGGAGATAAAATTTATATTCCTTCAAGTTGTCGGTGATTGGGATTATTTTTCGTGATATGTTCAATAGCGAAAATTTTCGATTTTAATGGACGTTCTGCTTGTACCAGAGATCTTTGATGTTTTGGGTTTCTACATTTTGAAGGCATAATTGAAAGGCCTTTAAGAAAATAGGTAGGTTTCCAATTGGGTGCACCTCTGCTCGTGATAAATACCAATGATACCGAGTTAGTAACCCGAAAACTCAACATTTTCTAAAGAAGTAATATTGATTTTAGTTCAATTTTATGGGGGAAAAGAAGGTTGAAAATAGTAACTTGAACTCAGATGCAAAAATAATTAGGTGCTACTAACACTAAAATATGGAACCAAGTATGAAACATGTTGACCATTCATAATGCTCATAAATATGTGTATTCGTGTAAATATTACACAATTATTTTCCAATAAGTGTCATTGATAATAGATTTTGAGTTTTTATACATACAAGACATGTTAAACTACGATTAAAATATTTTAATATTTTTCTACAAACAAATATGGATATAGTTCAATGGTAGGTATCCCTTTTTTCTAACTTAGTAACGGTAAGGAAGTGGGTAAAATCTATGAATTAATTACCGCAACCAGTGAACAATAATCTTACGGATCAAATATATTCCGAAAATTTCACAAAATTTAAAACACTTTATTAGCCTGTCTAGCTCACCTTTAGTCCGTGCAATGTAATTATTAAAAACCTATACAAATTTTGTTGAAAAAAAATAGAAGAACATATCACAACAATCACATACCTTCTCATAAAGTAGAATATATCTGTCAGCGATACAAAGCTTTCATATAATTGTAATGAAATTTCGGGTTGCCATTTTGTGATCTACTGCTTTCATTAAGAAGATATTTGGATTGAATTGGAGAACTCCTTTGACGTTGAAAAAATTGAATTCAGGAGCCATACATGATTTTTGAAGTTGATCATTAACTCGAGCCTGGAAAATTGACGGTGAAAGAAAATTTGGCTTTTCATTTACATTTAATGCTGAGCTTGCCCCCGACTCAGCCATGGCCTTAGTTGCCATTTGTGGCATGATCCACCATCAACCAAATCCGCTAGCCCCATTGAGTCGGTAACCATCTCCTCTGCCCATTCCAAACACAGGCGACTCTAGAACAACCAAACCCATACACATTAGCCTGACCTTTGAACCCACACGACCTTAAATCCTCCAACCAACCACCTTAACCCGAACCCATTTTTCCTTACTTCTTTCTGATCCGATTTTCCCTAACTTTAGTGTGTGTGTGTGTGTATATATATATCTAAATTTTTTATCCAATTTTTCCAGTATAAAGCATCATCCATGAAGGCTTCTTTCATTATTAGTCTCTTTCTTATTCTTTCCACCATCTCCAATCTGAAAATTTCTTATCCTTATAAGCCTTAACCTTGATCCCTATGTTCTTGTTGGGTGTGAGTTGATACACCTAAATGAATCTATTATAGGAAAATTATAATATCAATGATGGGTTGACCGATTCTTGATTTATGAGGAAAGAGAAACAGTTGAAAAATAATTTGGGTGATATTTTTTAGCTTTGGCTGTTGACGGGCAGAGGGAGAGAAAGAGGTGCTCCAGTTTACATGACAGGGCAACATTTGAGGAGTTTTTAAAGTGAATAAATGGACGTGCCTTTTAAGTAAATGACGATTCATACTGTTGATACCAAAATTAATATGCTGATGTGGACGAATAATAAGAGGACACGTGTCAATCTACGTGGCACAATAGCAACGAGGAAGTTCATTTCCCCGACCAAATCATGATCGCTCCGATGAACTACAGTACTCCGAGGAACTCCAGTGCTCCGAGGAACCCTAGCATCCCGAGGAACTCTTGAACGGCGAGCAACTAAGGCGGTTTGAGCTGCATCTCGACCCCAACATTAATTTCCATATAATCAACAGTTCAACTATTCATTGAATGCTTATCCTTGACACACACGTTAGAAGAGCATTAAATGAATTACCCTTTCATATGTATATCATGGAATGTATCACCCTTTCAGATGATAACCTCAAGGCTATAAATACATTGTATCACCCTCATTCAAAGGGACCGGAATTTCTTGATAGAACTTGTAATCGAGAATTCCTAAACACTCAGCAATAACATACCAGTGGACGTAAGCCATTCTTATAAGGCTGAACCACTTTAAAAATCTTTGTCTCATTTTATTTATCTGTGGTTGAATAATTAGAGTGATCTAATTTTTTACATCAACAGATTGGCGCCGTCTATGGGAATCGACTATTGTTATCATTTTTCACAAAATTTCATTCATCATCAATGGCAGATAATCCGGAATCCAGCAATCGAAACGCTGGAAATACTGGAAATTCTCCAAATCCTTCTGCACCTCCAGATCTGGCTGGAATCATGACGAATCTGGCTCAAGGACAAACCGCCATGCAAGAAACAATGCGTCAACTCATCCAAACTCTCCATGGCGGTATACCAACTCATCCGGGATCACGAAACATACAGAGAAGTATCCGTGCACCTTCTTTACAATCCATGCGGACAGAGACGTATCGTAATGAGGAATATGATGATTTCTCTTATCAACCTGGGCAAACTTCATCGATAAGGGCCACAGATACTGAGCAACGTGTTACTCTCTCTCCAGAGAGGACCAGTGCCATGGAAAGACTGAGCAGGGTGTCTCCCTTCAGTCGATTAGGCCCTAGGAGGAATAAAAGTCCACCTAAAGCCATGTCAAGGAGTTTACGACAACCATCAGATCTAAGAGAAGGATCAGCACAATCACGACCAGTTGCTCATCAAGAGAGATCTCAGGAGGCTACTTCAGAACAATCAATTGCTCGAATAAATAGGCCCGAGGAGGGAAATGACGCGTGGAAAGGTTCCATTCAACGGTTGGAGGATAGATTGGGAGAAATGGCTAAGGCGAGGAACCCCCTACAACGAACTTTTGTTCAAGGGACACCTTTCGTAAAGGCCATTATGGATTTTCCTACACCGTCGAAATTTAAAGCACCTGTAGTAACTCCCAAATATGATGGAAAAACATATCTTGTTCTTCACATAGAGCAATATCAAGATGCTGTAGGCATCTATGTTGTCCCCGACGAGATGAGATGCAGAGCATTCTCGGGAACTCTTACTGGATCTGCCCAGATATGGTATAATAATCTTCCTCGGGGTAAGATTTCAACTTTCTTTTAGTTGGCTGAGTTGTTTATTAGTAATTTCTGTTTTGGAGCAAAGCCAGTAAAACGAGTAGCACACTTGTTAAGTGTTAGACAAAAATCTGGTGAGAGTACTAGAGATTACATAACTCGTTTCAATAACGAGAAACTAGAAGTCATAGATTATGAAGAAAAGACAGCAATCACTGCCTTGATGAGTGGATTGTTGCCTAACAAGTTGTATTACCATTTGGCCAAAGATCCACCTACAACTATGTCAGAGTTGATGGCAAAAGTGGCCAAAATCATGAATGCCGAGGAGGCTATGTCTGCAAAGAAGAATATGGATAAAGAAACTAAGGTGGAAGTCGACAAATCTAAGAAGAAAGAGCATAAGGGCAATGGTAGTGGCAAGCATTCCAAGAATAATAAGACGTCATGGGAAGTCCTGAAGAAATACGACAATTATACTCCTTTGAAAATGGGTATTAATCATGTCTTGGAAGAAATCAAGGATAACGAGGAGGTAAAATGGCCGAAGAAACTAAGGTCAAACCCTGATTCGAGGAACAGGGATAAATATTGCGAGTTTCATAAGGATCATGGTCATATGACCAAAAATTGCATAGCTCTTCAGAACGAGATTGAAACACTCATCCGAAGAGGAAAGCTAGCAAAATATATTGATCGAGGAGGTGAAAGAAGAAATAATGATCGAACTAGAGAGAGGTCTAGATCTCCTCGTCGTGCAGAGGAGAAAAAGAAGATGGACCACGAAGATGATCCAGATGATGACCCCGATCTTCCCAAGAAGCCAAGGCAGCCAGAACGAGACGTATTTTCCATACGTTTTGGGTCATTTGATTGTAATGTCATTACAGGAGGAGATGCAGGAGGAGGAGACCTCATTACAAAAAGAAAGGCTTACCTCGGAGAGGCCCAAGCTTGTTCGTACATTTAGCGAATAAATTTGGCCGAGGAGGATCGCCCGAGGAAGGTAAATAAAGATAAGCTGGTCATTGGCTTTTCGAAAAACGACCTGACAGGAGTTCTTTACCCTCATGACGATCCTTTGGTGATCAAAATAAGGATGAAAGAAGTAGTGATTTCAAGGGTTCTGGTATATAATGGTAGCTCGACAGACATCATGTACTACTCATGTTTTGACAGTTTAAATTTGAAATTATCTCAATTGGAGCCTTATCATAGACCCCTCCTGGGTTTTGCTGGCGAGAAAGTTTTTCCACTTGGGACGATCAAGTTGGATATATTCATAGGAACTTGGCCTTCTTGTCGAACAGAGAGAATACGCTTCTTTGTGATGGATAAGAATGTGCAGTCAGCCTACAACATCATCATGGGTAGAGTTGGTTTAAAGAAGTTCAAAGCAGTTCCATCTACAGTACATCAGTGCTTAAAATTCCCAACGAACTTCGGAGTAGGAGTTGTGAAAGGTGATCAAAAAGTAGCTCGGGAATGCTATTATTCATCTGCCGAGCAAGAGGAGCTTGAAGAGTCAAGAAAAAAGACTGCTACCTACCAGGTTGAAGAAGGTACAGAAATTGAAACACTTGATCCCAGAGATGAATCCCAACTTGTAAAAGGACAGGTGGTGGAATCTACAGAAAATGTTATTCTGGACGACGAGCAACCTGAACGAGTAACCCAGATAGGTTCGACATTGGATGCTTCAATAAAACAGGAGTTTATAACTTTCTTTAAAAATAGGAAGAAAACTTTTGCATGGAGTCATGAAGACATGCCAGGAATAGATCCAAACTTCTTATGTCATGAGCTCAATGTGAATAAGGAGATCAAGCCTGTAAAATAGAGAAGAAGAGTATTTAGCCCCGAGAAGAATCAGGCCATACAAGAGGAGGTCGAGAAGCTCCAGAAGGCTCAATTCATTGAAGATGTGAAGTATCCAGACTGGTTGGAAAATGTGGTGATGGTAAAGAAGAAAAATAATAAATGGAGAATGTGTGTTGATTTCACCGTCTCAACAAGGCATGCCCAAAGGATCACTTTCCATTGCCTAGAATTGATCAACTAGTAGATGCTACCTCGGGACACGAGCTACTCAGCTTCATGGATGCTTACTCTGGCTATAACCAGATCAAAATGAAACCTGAAGACAGGGAAAGTACTTCTTTTATTACCCCTAGGGGAACTTATTGTTATAATGTTATGCCTTTTGGTTTGAAAAATGCAGGAGCGACATACCAGCGGCTGATGAATAAGGTTTTTGCCGAACAAATCAGTTGCAATATGGAAGTCTATGTCGATGATATGTTAACAAAGAGCTAGAAAGCTGTTGATCATCTAGTTGATTTGAGTCAGACCTTTGATCAACTAGATAAATACCAAATGAAGCTCAACCCGACGAAGTGCACATTTGGAGTACGAGAAGGAATGTTCCTCGGGTACATCATCAATCAACGAGGCATTGAGGCGAATCCAGAAAAGATCAAAGCTCTTTTAGGGATGCGATCTCCAACGACAAAGAAAGAAGTACAGAGTCTTACAGGACGAGTTGCAGCGCTCAACAGATTCGTATCTCGAGCAACTGATAGATGCCTTCCATTCTTCAAAACACTTCGAAAAACTTTCGAGTGGAATGATGAATGTGAGAAAGACTTTCAAGACTTGAAGAAATATCTGGGAACACCTCCACTGTTGTTCAGGCCAGTGATGGGAGAAAAGTTGTATTTATACCTAGCAATATCAGAAAATGCAGTCATCTCGGCATTGATCAGATTGGATAATGGAGTCCAGAAGCCAATTTATTACACGAGTAAGGCTTTCCGAGGTGCAGAGATCGGGTACCCAAAGCTTGAACAATTGGCATTGGCATTAATTGAAGCAAGTAGAAGAATGAGGCCATATTTCCAGGCCCATACCATCGTCGTGTATACCGACATGCCATTAAGACAAGCCCTTCATAAGCCAGAAAAATTAGGGAGACTGATGTACTGGGCAATAGAGCTCGGTGAATATGATATTGTGTATGAACCCAGATCATCATTGAAAGGGCAAGCTGTAGTAGATTTTATAGCAGAGTTTACTTATCCTGATACCCCTGAGGAACAAAAGATGCTCGCTGAACAACCTGTGGATGTTACAGGATCAACAGACATAAGTCCAGACCAACTCCGGTTGGTAAAAGGGCTTGTGGATGTAGAAAGATCATCAAACTCTAACCCAGATCAACTCCGATTGGTAAAAGGGCAAGAAGAGATGGTCGACTAGGAGCGAAAATTACCAGGGGAGGATGAAATAAAACAACAGATATTTCACCGAGGAATTCTGTCAGATAAGAAATTTGAAGACGAGTTACCTACATGGAAATTGTATGTAGATGGATCATCTTGCACAGCAGGTTGTGGAGCAGGGATTGTCTTGAAAACCCCAGACGAGATTGACATGGAATATGCCCTGCGATTCCAATTCAAAACCTCAAATAATGAGGCTGAGTATGAGGCCCTGATAGCAGGTCTTAATTTAGCAAAGATTATGGAAGCACAACAATTGATAGTATTCAGTGATTCTCAATTAATTGTGAATCAGATGATGGGAACATATGCAGTTAAAGGAGAATTAATGGTCAAGTATCATGCAAAGGTGATGGAGTTGTTGGCAGAATTTGATGCCATTCAGTTGATCAGAATACCCAAAACAGAAAATGCACAAGCAGACGCACTGGCCCGACTAGCATCAGCTACTCGTACCGAGCTGCGAAGAACGATACCAATTGAAGTACTGGAAAGTCGGAGCATAGATGAAGACCATACGATGAATGTTATTACCCTTGATTTAGGACCATCTTGGATGGATCCCATCAGGGCATATATTGAGGAGGGAGAATTGCCGGAGGACAAGCTCGCGGCAAAGAAATTGAAGTTTAAAGCTGCTCGGTATGTACTAACTAATGGTGTTTTGTATAGACGAGGAATTATGGTACGTTTGCAGAGATGTGTACACCCTTACGAGGTGAAAGAATTGATTGAAGAAATCCATGAAGGGTCTTGTGGAGCACATGTGGCAGGTCGGACACTTTTGCAAAGAGTGATGACGCAGGGGTATTATTGGCCGATGATGAGGTTTGATTGTATAGCATATGCCAAGAAGTGTGACAAGTGCCAACGTTTTTCCTCCATCCGACAAACACCACAAGACTTGTTGACACCCATAACTTCTCCTCGGCCATTTGCCATGTGGGATATTGATTTGGTTGGACCACTGCCAACGACCCGAGGAAGATTCAAGTACCTCGTCGTTGCAGTGGATTATTTTACTAAGTGGATAGAAGCTGAGCCACTTATTAATATGACGTACGAGAAGGTGTACCAGTTTGTTTGGAAGAATATCATCTGCCGATATGGTCTCCCTCATGCCTTCATCACAGACCATGGAACACAATTCGATAACGAGGAATTTGCAGCCTATTGTCGTCAATAAAACATTTTGAAGACTCATTCAGCACCAGGCCATCCTCAAAGCAATGGGCAGACTGAAGTGATGAATAGAACATTAGTAAATGGTTTGAAGAAGAGGTTAAGTGAGGCTAAAGCTAATTGGATTAATGAGCTACAGTCAGTATTGTGGGCTTACCGAACAACTCCTCGAGCAGCAACTGGAGAATCACCATATATGCTGGCATTTGGAAGTGAAACAGTAATACCTGCCGAGTTGGGTCTTCCAACACATAGAGTTCTGGATTTTAATTCCCCAGTCAGCGACATAATGAGGATATTGGATTTGGATATGCTCGAGGAGGTTAGAGAAGAGGTAGCCATTAGGAATGCTGCTTACCAACAACGAACAGCTCTGTTCTACAACAAGAGGGTGAAGAAATGCGACTTAAAAGAAGGAGATTACGTGCTAAAGAAGGTCATTCAAAAGCACAATAAATTGGAAGAAAACTGGCATGGACCTTACCGATTTACAGAGGTTGTTCGACCAGGAACTTACCGCATAGCAACTCTAGAAGGAGAGGAATTTAAGAATGCATGGAATGCTGAACACCTACGTAAGTATTATCAGTGATGTAAAATGTAAAGCAGTTCCATCAATATGAATAAAACGATGATGTTTCACCATCTTCTTTCTTTTATTGAAAGTTTTTCGGGGAATACTAGTGTACAACACTACGCTGTTCAGCAATAAAAGCAACACGATAGTTAGAACTCAGATCAACCCCGGTTGGTAAAAGAGAGAGAACACAATAGTTCAAATCCACGACTAACTTTGGTTGGTAAAAGGACGAGAACACCCCATACTCCTTTGGTAAGGAGGATGATAGTTCAAACCCACGACCAACTCCGGTTGGTAAAAGGGCGAGAACAAAATATACTCCTTTGGTTAGGAGGCGTACACTAGCGTGACCAACTCAAGTTGGTAAAATAACTAGTGGACATGATAGTTCGAGTGTGATCAACTTCGGTTGGTAAAAGAGCGAGAACACGATAGTTCAAATCCACGACCAACTTCGGTTGGTAAAAGGACGAGAACACCCCATACTCCTTTGGTTAGGAGGATGATAGTTCAAACCCACGACCAACTCCGGTTGGTAAAAGGGCGAGAACAAAATATACTCCTTTGGTTAGGAGGCGTACACTAGCGTGACCAACTCAAGTTGGTAAAATAACTAGTGGACATGATAGTTCGAGCGTGATTAACTTCGGTTGGTAAAATAGCGAGAACAAATTATACTCCTTTGGATAGGAGACGTACACTAATGTGATCAACTTCGGTTGGTAAAAGAGTTAGTGGACATGATAGTTCAAACCCATGATCAACTACGGTTGGTAAAAGGGAAAGAACAAAATTCTTAAAAATGCCAATCTCGGTTGGTTTGAAAACAAAATATACTCTCAAAAACCAACTTATGTTGGTCGGGAGGTAACATTATTACAGAAAATATAAAAGTTCCTCGAAGAAGAAAATATTCCAAACTAAACCAAGTATGGTTGGTCGGGGATAAAAACCCACTAATTATAGTTGGTCGAAGAGGATAATTTATCGGCATTAGTTGGTCGTACACATTTAAAGACAAGTATGGTTGGTCGGGGATAAAAAACCCACTAATCGTAGTTGGTCGACAAGCATAATTTAACAACCTTGGTTGTTTAGAAAAAGTTTAAACATTTAATTTACTCATTACTTTATTAAGTGATCGAGCAATATTTTTGATACTTGTAACTTTTTTATTACTAAGTTGGTCGATGAACAACACAATATTGTTATCTTATTAACAGATACATATACATAAATGTAAAGTGTTTGACAAGCACAAGACAATAGCAATACAGATTTGCAAACACAAAATGAAAATCTTTCATTAAAATTCAAAATAAATTACAAGTTACATAGGTGTGTTAACTATTACATTGAAATTCCTATTCTATTGGTTTTTTTCCCTCAGCCTTCGATACAGGTTCCTCGCCAGCAGGCGGATCATTTAAAGTCTGAGGAGAGTTAATGAAATTCAAGTCCTTCAGCATTCTGACATTCATTATTGAAGGTGTGTCCAATAGATGCTCGGGGCGAGATACCTCGATCTGAGAATGAAGACTGTAGTCACCGAGGTATTGTGCAAGTAAGCTCCGAGGAATGGTACGAACTGGTATCCATTCCATTTCCAAATTAAACGGTGGTACAGGCAAGTCAAGTACCCCGGGATCATAATAGTCCCACAAATAGTGTCCTTGTTCAAGGTTCAACACACATAAGGCATTTAGTCAGCCTTGTTTATAGCCCTCATTATTGGCATTCTGAATACGAGCATCTAAATGGAATAAAGCCTCATTGTATCCAGCCATCCAAAATTCTCTGGGCTGTTTATGGAATAGGAAAGTTAATCTATCCACCTGCTCATGAAGGTTTTTGACAACAAGGTCCTTATTTTCTCAAGCAGACTTCGTCGCAGTAAGTTGATCCTCCAAAGATAGAATTTTCTTGGACATTTTAGACAAAGCACGATCTTTTGCATTCAATCGGAACGCCTGAGTTTCCAAAGTTGACTGAGTACGAGCTTCTTCAATATTATGACTGAGAACTCTTGATCGACTCCGAGCAGGTGGAGAACTTTGCTCCTCGACAACATTTTGAACAGCTCTTCCTCGCCCACGAGAACCTCTTCCTCGCCCCCGAGCAGCAGTAGAGGTACCAGACCTTTTCAAGGTGTCCAACTCTTGCCTTAATTTGGCATTTTCAACCTCCAGGAAGGAAAATCCCTCATCAGTCACTGGGATTATAGCTGTTGAAGAGGAGGCTGCAGACTTATACTGTTCTAGCTCCTTTTGCAAATTGTTGTTTTCTTATTCCAGCAGCTCGACAATCTGTCTACACGCTTCAAGTTCACCCTTCAGGGTTCTCTCCCTGATATCGTACCTAGCAAGGATCTTTTTGTGGCCTGTCTCGGAGGAAAGCTGTTGATACCTATTCTCATACCCCTCATGCAACAGGGCAGTTGATTCATTGTGCTAATTCTGAAGATCTTCTAGGGTACAATGAAGCTCCTCGATCAATTCGTAGTATGCCACATTATTGGCCACAGCTCGGTCAAGTAAATCCTTCAGGTACCGATAAGCATCAACTGCCTGCTCTGAAGCATCATGGCAAAGGATGTCAGTAATTTCTGATACACTCAGGTCTGTGTGACCAGCCTTATAATATTCATGGCATTGCTGCATCAACTTTGTATCATTGGCAGATATCAGTTCCATCCTGGCCAGAAACTAACAGAGAAAGAAAAAGTAATCATCAAAAAGAAGATCAAGAAAGAGTGCAGATAGAGAAGAGACAATTATATAGAAGAAAAGAACTAAAGTTTTATTAGATCATAAAGCAAAGTTACAAAGATCTGTGATACAAAGTACAAGTAAAAAGAAAAAACAGAAGGAGAATACCGAACAACTTCACACCTTTTCCTTCTCCCCCAAGACTTTCTCGGGAGGCTGGGACGAGGAGCTTGGTTGCTCGGTGGGAACAATGATTTGATTGGTAGAAGCTGGGACTTGTTCTAGAGGAGTAGGCAAGGACGAAATCTCCTCGGTGGCTGTCTGGTTGGGTTGGGAAGCAAGGACTTGGTCACCCACTGTCATTGAAGATTCTTCAGATGCAACTTCATCTTCATCCTCATCTTCAATAACTGGAGGAGGACCAGGGAGATGTTGTTGAAATAGCTCTGAGTCCTCGCTCACCTTTAATTCTTGCAAGGAAGCAACCCAACCATCATGGAAGTATTTCAAACTTCCATACTTCACCTGGGTCATCATTGCTGCTACCCCTATCCCATCCTTTGTCCCAACCAGTTCGAAAGGACTTCTTCACAGCTGTTTTTCTCTTTATTTTCTCCGAGGAGAGCTTCTCGGACAGAAGATCCTCGATGGCTTTCAACTTAGCCTCCACCTCCTCTTTCTGGAGATTTACTTCTCGTAGGAGGGTCAGTTTTTCTTCAGCTGATTTCAGCTTATTTTCGAGCTCCCCGAAGGTAGTGAGCTTCTCGGAGTATTTTTTATTCTCTGCCTCCAAGTCCTTTACTTTCTTTCCCAATTGCACTTTTTCTGCCTCAGACGCAGTCAACTTCTTCTCCCATTCAACCTTATCCTCGTCATACTTCTGACGGGAATCCCTTAGAGATTTGGTAGCTTCTTCCAGCGCTCCCTCCACAGTGGACGAGGAGCAAGAAGCTTTGATCGCTTCATCCTTTTTAAGGATTATATTGAAACAGCTCGTCAACTGTAATCAGAGAAAGGAAACGACATCAGAAACAAATATGGGAAATAACCAAGGGAAAATATGAAAAGTTCAGAGTAGGGATACTTACTGAAGCAAGATGACGAGCAGCCAGAGAAGTAACCATATCCCGAGTAAGGTTGTCTTCGTTACCTTGCACCTCGGGAATGGTCAAAGACTTTGCAACACCATCTCCACCAGCTGGGGGCTGGGTAATGGCTTCAGAAAAGCTAACCGAGGAGGATTTCTTCAGTCTCCTCGATGTCTTCTCAACAGCCTCAACCAAAGAGGAACTTTTGGTTGGAGGAATGGTGGTTATTTCCACAGGTGCATCTTTCTGCACAGGAGCCACTGGGGGCTTCTCGACAACCTTCTGAGGAACAGCAGAAGGGGCATCATCCACTTTCTTTGTCCCCTTTGGGACATCAGCCTTGCTTTTCTTTCCATCTCCAGCAGAGGAGGTCTCCTCGAAGATAGCAGGAACTCTTCTCTTGCCCATCTTCTGACTCAAAGGAATGTGAGATTCTGGTGAAGATTCTTCTGAAGCTGGCAAAGGTTCACTGATGTTAACCACAGGACGAGCAGTAAAGGACGATGTATAGCTACTGTACTGCAACAAGTATGAAGCAGACCTGATCTGCTCATCTGCAACCCTCTGATGCAAATTCCAGATATGTTTCAATTGCTTTATATTAACTTCTGACTCTTTGGGAGTTTTTCTCTTGCTATCAACTGCAAACAAAAACATATTGAAATGTCAATCACGCATTTTTTCAAACATGATGAAATCACAATTTCATAAATAAAATAAAATGAAAATAACCTATCCCATTGCCATATGGAGGGCATCTGGGACCTTCATATACTTCGTCTCCAACTAGAGGGGCATGTTGCCAATTTTTTATAACTACCCCATTTTCAAAATAATCCCTGTTAGCATCAGGGAGGTTGACTACTAGATCCCTATTCAAAAATCTAGTTTTTAAATAATAAACATCATCTAAAATAGCCCATCTATAACAGTACATAATTTCAGGAATCCCTATACGAGTTCCATGAGTTTGATTTAACTTATGCACCCCATTAACTATTCTCCATGTATTGGGGGCTATTTTTGCAGGAACAACATCGAAATGGTGACAAAACTCTAAGCATAAAGGGTTTGGTGGAAAAGAAAATCCACATTCAGCAATAAAGAGGTTGGGGAACCAATGTCCCTCAGCCAAACGAAAGTAATTTGAAGGCTCAGAAAGAACCTCCAAAGTCACCCAAGATGGAATAGAGAAATCAGAACGAAATTTCTCAACAGATTCAATAATGTAAACCATGATGAATAAAAGAAGAAGGAAGAAGAGCTTACAGGGAAAGAAGATAGATATGTTGACAACGAACGAAAATAAAGATGAACGCACAAGAGAAAGAAAGGCTATGGAAAACTCGAAAGCAGAAAATTGGAAAAGGTAGAAGAAGGTATGGTTACCTAAGAAGTTTAAATACTTTGCCTTGGGAAGCGGCGAAAGAAATGATTACACAAAAGAAACTAATACGCCACCGGCGGCTAAAAGGACAAAAAGCGCACGAAGATCGAAGCGCTCATAAAAATTCAAAAAGGTGGATTCTGTGAATTTGGAAGAAATTCAAATACAAAGAAAATGCTCCTAAAACCCAGGAAGGTCATTTAATATTGTCATATACCGAAAAAGAATGTTCCATACTCCTCAAAGTTCGAAATATGAAACATTGGGGGCTTCTGTTGATACCAAAATTAATATGCTGACGTGGACGAATAATAAGAGGACACGTGTCAATCTACGTGGCACAATAGCAACGAGGAAGTTCATTTCCCCGACCAAATCATGATCGCTCCGAGGAACTACAGTACTCCGAGGAACTCCAGTGCTCCGAGGAACCCTAGCGCTCTGAGGAACTCTTGAACGACGAGCAACTAAGGCGGTTCGAGTTGCATCTCGACCCCAACATTAATTGCCATATAATCAACAGTTCAACTATTCATTGAATGCTTATCCTTGACGCACACGTTAGAAGAGCATTAAATTAATTACCCTTTCATATGTATATCATTGAATGTATCACCCTTTCAGATGATAACCTCAAGGCTATAAATACATTGTATCACCCTCATTCAAAGGGACCGGAATTTCTTGATAGAACTTGTAATCGAGAATTCCTAAACATTCAGCAATAACATAACAGTGGACGTAAGCCATTCTTATAAGGCTGAACCACTTTAAAAATCTTTGTCTCATTTTATTTATTTGTGGTTGAATAATTAGAGTGATCTAATTTTTTACATCAACACATACCTTCTAAAACTTTCATACGTGGATAGCCTCTTTGTTGAAGTAACATAAATGCTTGTATAGAATTTTATATTAGTATAGAGATAGAGATTAGGGATAATTATATTTAGGTCTTATTTATCGGGTCAACATTCTTATAAGTTCTATTAACTTTTCAACATTCTTATAGGTCCTATTTCAACTTTTTAGGGAATTTTTTCACAATTTTACCCTTTTATAACTAATCATCCGTAACTTTCTTTAAGAAGTTACATAAGTGGTAGGATGTCTTTTTTTAATCTTTAAATGATCATCACTTTTGATTCACAAATCCGTTTTTCGCAAAATTACTATTTTTGAAATCTGCTCGATGAGATCTAACAAGATCCATGAAGGATATAAAATTTCAAAGAAAAAAAATTACACAAACAGTAAACTTTACTGTATGCACTAGAATAAGAAATAGTTTTATATATGTGACATTTTCACAAACAGACAGTAACATTTACTGTGGTAATACTACACAGTGTGTGTATATATATATATATATATCGGTGAATCCAAACCCTCTTTTTTCAAAAAAAACTTATATTTAAAGGTTCGCGCTAACGGCATCCAATCCTTACCACCATTGTTGGAGCTTCAACGACCTTTGTCAGAGCTCCGATTTGGGGTGGGTAAGGGTGGCATGTGGTGCCGCTGGCGCGGACCTTTGAAAATAAGAGAATTTTGAATAAATGGGTTTTGGATCGACCGGAGTGTTATGGGGTACCGCTGGCGCGGACAGTTGAAAATAAGATTGGATAAATGGGATCTGGATCGTATTCAACGCCGGTTTGGGGTGAGTAGGGGTGGCATTAGGTGCCGATTGCGCAGAGCTTTAAAAATAGGCACATATTGGATATATATATATATATATATATATATATATATATATATATATATATATATATATATAATGTGATAACACAGTAAATGCTATTGTTTGTAAAAATGTCATAGATATTAAACTTTATTGTATACACCAGAAAATGAAATAGTTTTATATCTGTGACATTTTCACAAACAATAACACTTACTGTGCTAATATATTTATGAACAAGTTTTATATACATAACATATTCACAAACAGTAACATTTACTGAGTTAATATTACACAATATATATATAGCATTTTCACAAACATTAAAATTTATGAGTTAATATTACACAATATATATATATATATATATATATATATACACACACACACACGGTAGATCCAAACCTCATTTTTTTTCAAAATCACCATATTTTTAAATGTTTACGCTACCGACATTCAATCCCCACCACTACCCACCCCATTGTTGGAGCTTCAACGATTTTCATCAGAGCTATGATTTGGGTGGGTAGTAGTGACATAGGATGCCGCTGGCGCGGACCTTTGAAATTAAGAGAATATTAGATAAATAGGGTTTGGATCCACCGGAGCTCCGATTCGGGTTGAGTAGGGGTGACATTGGGTTAGGTTTATATCTATAAAATTTTCACAAACATTAACATTTACTGTGTCCATATAACACAGTATATATATATATATATATCCAAACCTCTTTTTTCTGATATTATATTGTTTTTAACGGTCCGCGCCAGCGGAATCCAATCCCCACCACCACCCACCCCCTTTGTCAAAGCTCCAACAACCTTCATCAGAGCTCTGATTTGAGGTGACATAGGATGCCGATGTAACATTTTCACAAACAGTAACGCTTATTATTTGTAAAAATATAACATATGTAAACCTAACCCAATGCTACCCATACTCATCTCAAACTAGAGCTCCGGTAGATCCAAACCCCATTTATCCAATATTATCTTATTTCCTAAGGTCCGCGCCAGCGGCACTCCATATCAGCCCAAATCATAACTTTGATGAAGGTTGTTGGAGCTCAGACAAATGGGGTTGGTAGTGGTCGGGATTAAATACCACTAGCGCCGACCGTTAAAAATAAGACAATATCAGAAAAAAGAATTTTGGATCCACCGTATATATATATATATACTGTGCTATAACACAGTAAATATTACCGTTTGTGAAAATGTTATAGATATAAACCTAACCCAATGCCACCCCTACTCACCGCAAATCGGAGCTCCGGTGGATCCAAACCCCATTTATCTAATATTCTCTTAATTTCAGAGGTCCGTGCCAGCGGCACCCTATGCCATTACTACCCACCCAAATCATAGCTCTAATGAAAGTCGTTGAATCTTCGACAATGGGGGTGCATTACACCAAATCTGCCGAATTATCAAGGTCATTGACCTTGACAAATCCACCTTGTCAAGGTCAACGACCGTGGCATTTCGAGGCGAGAAAACTTTTTTTGTCACGGTCGTGTCACGATCATTGACCTTGACACATTACTCTCCTTTTGTGTCACGGTCGTGTCGCGGTCAATGACCGTGACACGTTTGTCACGGTTAAAAACCGTTACAAAGCAGTGACCCTCTTTAAAAAATTTGTCACGGCCATTGACCGTGACACGTCCGTGATAAAAAATGTCGCGGACGTGTCACGGTCAATGACCGTGACAATTCTGGACATAATTTAAAAAAAATCTGTTGGGCAGTATGGCCGCTGCCACTGCCACTGCCCAGCAGTATATTTGTACCTGTTATAGCAACGTTGTACCTGTTCCAAACATCATATATCCAAACAAACTAAAGATAATGCAAATATATATTCATGACGATATAATCCAAATATTCAAAATATAAATAATATACATGACGATATAATCCAAATATAATTATAATGGACAAACTTAAAAATAATGTTACTACATGTCTTGGGTAAAACTGAGGAGGTGAGTAGGCCACACGACATACGAATTGACGCACCCACTAATATACGTCGTTCCACATTGTTCGCGCAACCACAATAGGGAGTTCTCCTTCCCGGGTATGACATGCGTGACGAGCACCCTGGACTCCATCTCTTGAAGCGCACGTCCATGAACTATTCCACCCTCGACGATATTCAGGTCCCTCAACCCACACCCTATTCGCTGGCCATCAAATACGTCCAATATGAACACGCTCGGCCAACCAAGTGTCGACATTGGTCTGTTGAAGGGCGCCAAATAGGGAAGTGGATCATCGAAGTACGAACGTGTCGGTGATGAAGCAGCGAGGTCCACATCCTCGTCATCCTGCGCCTCGTCCTCCCGCCCCTCCTCCTCCACCGCCTTCTCCTTCCCTTTCCCTTTCCCTTTACGGTCTCCTCCCAACGTACGCTTCATGAATGCGTACATATCTTTGACCGTCGCCTCCAAACGGGACAGCTTCGCGTCGTGTGAATCCACCGTTCGAGCCAACCCGGTGTCGCTCGTCTCCAATCCGATGATCCTAGATTTGCCACCCGTGAGCTCACCCCCTTGTCCTCCCCTCGCGATCAGAGCCAAGCACTTGGCTGAGTGCATCTATGGACAAAGATGCCTTGTCGGCATCAGACTGCGACTCATGCACTTCCTTAAGCTTTGCCTGAAACGACAAAAAGCACATGATTAGTAAAATAAGTAAACTCAAAAACTATAACGTAATGAACAAAAAATAAACTGTCGGATTACTTACAATCGTGGCCGCGACGCTCGGGGACACCTCCTTGTCCTTCCCCTTCTTCTTCCGAAGAGCCACATAAGTATCGAGCCTATGTGGCTTACCCCCTGGCCCACTCCCTACCCCCTGAAATAAAATAAAGTAAAGTAAAATTAGTATCGGCCCCGCAAAGTAACATAATGAAGAATAATATATTTCTGTAGTTATAGATAAATTAAATCTTACCTGCATCCTATGCTCCACCTCGGCGTAAGAGGTCCAGCCGGAGTAGTGCACGTCCGTCTTTTTTGCCCGATTGTCCCTCCCCGATTGGCGAGATGCCAATTGTCGATCTTCGATCTCATTGTCAATGAACTTTTGCCATTGTGCCAATGAGATCGGCTCCTTGGGCGGGACGGATCCGCACCATTGTATAATGGACTCTCGTGTTTTCCAAAAGTACCGTGTCCGCATATTTTTCTTCCACGTCCTGTGTTTCTCCCTCAACTGCTCCAAGACGGAATCGCGTAGCTTTGGATCCAAGTTGAATTGTTCATGTCCAACAAATACAATGTTAGTTGCGAATAAATATAAATATAAATATAAATATAAATATAAATATAAATATAAATATAAATATAAATATAAATATAAATATAAATATAAATATAAATATAAATATGAAATTGAAATTGAAATTGAAATTGAAATATTCATATAAATATAAATATAAATATATTACCTGTAGTGCCACCCAAACAGCTAACTTGAGCTCATATGGCACCTCCTTCCAACTCATAAACCCCGGGCCGATGACCGTCTTTAGCAGCTCGAGGGACCTCGCTAATATCTCCGATTTGTTCTCGACGGTAATCCCAAATTTTCCATATTTGGGGAGCCTAGGGGCGGAGGAGCCCTCGTCGCCTCCGCTACCACCGAGCCCAGACGACATCATCATAAACAGCATCATCATCTTCGCCTTAATATTTGAAGGAGACATTTGCTGTAAAAAAATGTTATTAGTACAGATAAAAAAAAATGTTAATAGTACACATACACACACCCCTACCCCACCCCCACCACACACACGCACACGTCATGCCACTTTTAAAACTAACCAACCCAACATTTCATCAATTAAACTAACAATTAAAGTATACAATTATTAATTTACTAATTTACAATGAGGGACAATCCTACTTTCATATGAAATTGACACTAATTATCAATTTACTTTCATCTAAAACTATACAATTAAAATTACAATTAAAGCTATACAATTTCTTAATTAAAGATATACAATTGTTAAAATTTCCCCTCCACACCCCCCACACCCCACCCCACCCCCACCACACCCCTTGCCCCCTCCCCCCGCCACGCACACACGCACACACACACACACCCCACCCCCACCCCCTCCCGCCACCACGACCGTGACAACTACATTTGTCATGACCTTGTCACGATCAATGACCGTGACAACTCTTTGTCACGGTCGTGTCAAGGTCAATGACCGTGAAACAAAATGCGTGTTTTATCATCTTATTCATTGCACGATCTTTTATCATCATCTTATCTGTATATTCATTGCAATTATCTACTTCCTTAATCCTTTATCTTTATATTTATTCTTTGAGATTCTTTTATATTTCAAAAGTCTCTTATCCTCATTATATTTTATCACAATATGCATATCTTATAAGAGAGTCGGGTTTGGCATGAATAATTTGTAATGAAGTCTAGAACGAATCTTACTAAATCAATTGGGGTATTTTCGTGGGTTAATTCAAATACACACACACACACACACACACACACACCTCCCTCCACACCCCCCACTCACCACATACACACACACCACCACCACCACCCCCACTCACCACATACACACACACACACACACACACACACACACAAACAATAGCCCCCCACCCACCACCACACACACACACAGTAGTGACTGTCTATTTAAAATAATCTCAATGTTAATTTCAATGTTAATTGAAATAATCTCAATGTTAATTTAAGTCGAAAAGTTTTTTATGTAACACATAATTGTAAACAATTTTCAAAAAATTGGGCAAAAAATGCATGTATATTCGCTTTTTGGTATGTTTATTAGTTTTTTTACTTTTTCGTCCACCAATACCCAATTTTCAAAAGCGTGGCTATTCAACTTAATCAATTTAGAACACTTATTAATTTCAGAAAATTTCGGCAGAGTTTCTTTTGTTTATGCATGAAGTCCAATTTGTTTTAACATTAAAATAAACTCAACAACAACAAAAGCCACAACTAAACCAACAATAAATTCCTTCCACCAATTCGACATATATAAGATAAAAAAATTAAGTCCATCAACATAAAGGTTCAACAGACTCACTAGTCACTACTCAGGCAAAATAAACATTTCCCTCCCTCGTTGATCTCCATTCCTTTGTTCAAGCAAAATAACGATATTTAATGTTTAACCCTTATTGTAGTTTAGGCAAAATAACGATATGAAGGGCTCACCAATTTGATCAAATTTTTCAACAACATAGACTAAATGATATTTTATTTTTCATGCTTTTAGCAAGTTCGGATGCCATTTTAACCCTTATTGTAGTTTTTTGTTGTAATGTCATTTAAAAAAAAATCATTTAGGTATGTAAATATATTGTAATAGATCTTGCCTTCCACAAAATGATATTTTATGGTAAAATTTTATTTCATGGATATAAAGTCTTTAATAAAATTCACATATCTTCTTTCAATTTAAACACACACAGAGTAGTGACTGTCTATTTAAAATAATCTCAATGTTAATTTTAGGTATTGAATTTCTACTATTGTTTTGTGCTTTTTATAAATCATACTCCACCCCAACATGTTTACTGGCTAGTTGTCTTGGGTCTTTTAGTCCCTTCACATTACTTTAAGAATTTTACCCAATCTAAATACCACATTTATATTTTTGGATATTATTTTTGGATACTATTTACATTTACATTTTTGGATATTATTTTTGAAAATTTATAGAAAATTACTTATTTATTTACATTTTTAACCCCCTACCCCCCCCTACCCCACCCCCTACCCCCACCCTGCCCCACCCCCTACCCCCAACCCTTCCCCACCCCCCACACACGCACATATATACACACATACACACATATATATACACACAAACATATATATAAATGAAAGAGAGAGAGAGAGAGAAAATCGACCTGAAAGTAGAGAGAGAGAGAGAGAGAGAGAGAGAGAGAGAGAGGGAATGGCGGTAGGGAAAAAAGAAGGGGGAAAGGGTTTTTGCGGCAAACATTGTCACGCTCGTGTCAAGGTCATTGACCGTGACAATAATTTAAAGAATTATCACGGTCAATGACCGTGACAAGTAAATTTGTCACGGCCTTGTCACGGTCAATGACCGTGACAATTCTTTGTCACGATCATGTCAATGTCAATGACCGTGACACAAAACGCGTGTTTTTTGTCACGGTAAATGACCTTGACAAGGGTGACCGGCTAAAAGGTGATAATTTGGCCATTTTGGTATAGTGGTGGGTAGTAGTGGGGATTGAATGTTGCTAGCGTAAACCTTTAAAAATATGGTAATTTTGAAAAAAAAAGAGGTTTGGATCTACCATATATATATATATATATATATATATATTGTGTAATATTACCTCAATAAATATATTAACACAGTAAGTGTTATTGCTTGTGAAAATGTCACAGATATAAAACTATTTTATTTTTTGGTGTATACAATAAAGTTTAATATCTATGTCAATTTTACAAATAATAGCATTTATTGTGTTATCACATTATATATATATATATATATATATATATATATATATATATATATATATCCAATATGCTCCTATTTTTAAAGTTTTTCACCACCGGCACCTAATGCGACCCCTACTCACCCCAAATCGGCGCTCAAGAGGATTCTAATCCCATTTATCCAATCTTATTTTCAAAGGTCCACGCCAGCGGCACCCCATGATACTCTGGTAGATCCAAAACCCATTTATTCAAAAATATCTTATTTTCAAATGTCCGCGCCAGCGGCACCACATGCCACCCTTACCCACCCCAAATCGGAGCTCTGACGAAGATCGCTGAAGCTCCAACAATGGTGGTGAGGATTGGATACCGCTAGCGCGGACCATTAAATATAAGGTAATTTTAAAAAGAGAGGGTTTGGATCCACTGGATATATATGTACTGTGTAATATTAGCATAGTAAATGTTGCTGTCTGTTTATGAAAATGTCACATATATAAAACTATTTCATATTCTAGTCCATACAGTAAAGTTTACTGTTTGTGTAAATTTTTTTCTTTGGAATTTTATAGCCTTCATGGATCTTGTTTGATAGATCTCGTCGAGCAGATTTCAAAAATAGTAATTTTGTGAAAAACGGATTTGTGAATCAAAAGTTATGATCATTTGAAGATTAAAAAAAAAAGTTCAACCACTTATGTAACTTCCTCAAGGAAGTTACGGATTGTTGGTTTTAAAATGGTAAAATTGTGTAAAAAGTTCCAAAAAATTAGGAGTAGGACTTATATCTAAGGGAAAAACATGATGGGACTAAAATATATATAAGAAAGTCTAATAGGATCTAAACGTCAATACCCCTAGAGATTATCTATTATTTTTTTTCCTCCAAAATGAAGGGGTCTCATTATATGAGTTCCCTTTTACAACGAAAAATTCGGCCACTACAATTGAGGCAAAGTTGACTGGATCGACTAATTTTGACATTTCAACGTCTTAGTCATCCAACATCAGTTAGTCATCCATGAATCTTTGTATTTCTCTCTTTGCCAATCGTAATTGTCCATTAATTCATTATCGTATCATATAGTACATTGTAGCAGATTTTTCATTCATGCATTTATTTTTAGATTTGATTATCTAAAAATGAATCCCTTCTTACAAGTACAAGTTATCCGAAATTTTTTTGCGTACTAGTTGTTAGTCACTAACATTTCAAAAGTTATTTTTAAAAAAATCACGAGGAGATAAGTATATTAAAATGGCAAAATGTTAATATGTCAAAATTATGTTTCTACTATTTTTAGGTTCTAAATGTCTGCTCTTAGGACACATATTATCAAGATTCGAAAAAAATAAAGGAAATAGATGGATGATGAGTGGGCCCTCCTCCAAGGTGTGCAAACCTAACAACCCTAAATATTTGTAAATCAATACAACTCGCATACAAGATATCTAAAGAATTACAAAGAAAAAAGCATCCCTAAAAGCCTAACTTCATTTGATCAATATTGGCATCTTTTAGTGCTTTTCCATTTTCCACTATTTTAATGTCGGAAGCATTGTTTAAGATTTAACATTCAATAAAGAGTCTTCACAAATTATAATAACTTGGTGATTTCTTCTTCGGCAGTGTGTGGTTAAAAACTTTTTTGTCTTCAGGATACCATCCCTCACGTATATTTCTTTTGTATAAATAAAACATTTTATAGAAAAATCCGCTTAGGGGGAGAAATATCAACATACAAGAAACTATAGGACCGAGAAAAAGCCCCCCCGCCCTCCCCGCCCCCAGCATCAAACTGGATTATATAACTCTAGGAAAATCCTCCAGAAACTCCAAGAACAGAGGGATAAATGCGTTGTGATTTTCCTCATACCAAATAAATAGGCTGCTAAAAAATAGGTGTCATGGTATAGCCGGATGGACTTCTTTCATTCAAAACATCTCGAATTTCTCTCCCTCCTAGGGGTGAAAATGAACCTTCCAAAATTTGAATTTGTTTAGTATTCGTATCCGAATTTTGCGGATATTTATCCGAATAAGTATTCGAAAGAGCGAATTTGGATAAACATTTTAAAATATCCGAAAAAATAAATACGGATACGAATAATGCTGGTATTCATGATGGATAATCCGTATCGACGGATATTCGTTTTTGCAGATATCCGTATCCGTAAGATAATTATATTTATTAATTATAATAAATTTATATATTAATAATATATAAGTAAAAACTCAGAATCCTCTAAAAAAATAGAGTCACCAACAACCCACTTAATCTTCTCATTCCCACATGCATGCTCACAAACCAATACAACTCGCATACAAGATATCTAAAGAATTACAAAGAAAAAAGCATCCCTAAAAGCCTAACTTCATTTGATCAATATTGGCATCTTTTAGTGTTTTTCCATTTCCCACTATTTTAATGTCGGAAGCATTGTTTAAGATTTAACATTCATTACAAGAAAAAAAAAACCTTTTTATGACATTTTTAAGTGTCATAAAACGCATTTTATGACACTTTATTTTTAATAAAAAGGTCATAAGTTTGGGTGTAATAATTGATACCCATAAAAAGTGTCATATTAGGTAACGATTATATATGACTTTTTTTTTCAAAACTGTCATATCTATTAAAAAAAATGTCATAATATACTCTATGAGATGTCATATTTGGTTTAAAAAGCGTCATGATAAACAATTTTCAAAATTTTAAAAAGGTCATATAAAAAATTTCATTACATGAGGATTTGATATAAACGGTCATAAATTACACATATAATAAAAAAAATTAATAACCAATATTAATGTCATAGTTGACAAATAAACCTAAACACAAATCAAAATTTACAATAACATAAAAACAGTTTCAATTTTTTTGGTATTTGAAGTACACCTAAAATGCGCCAAACCAAGCCTTTTTTGTTCATATAAAAAAATAATGGGGCACAAATAGATATACCCACCATCTACATTAATTATCCACAAAAAATAATGATCTACTACATGTATCTTAGCTAGATATACCCACTATGTACATCATTAAAAAAAAGTCTCCAAAAAAATGTACATCCGAAAATCACCCATAAATGCGTCGGTCCTCCTTTGACTTTTGCAAAAAAAAAAATTCAATGCTCTCGTTTCACTATTTATCAATGAACTAGATCATGTGTCCAAAGCATTAACAAAAGTATTCCTGTAAGAAAGACGAATATTGACAGATCGTTTTGATCTCCTCAAGTGTCTCCAATACTTGTTTTATGGAGGGTCGCCTTGTGGGTTCAATTTTCGCCTTATGGGTTCAATCGAGGTACTTGATAGTACGCTCAGCATCCTGTGAGGCTGCTTTTGAAGAATATTGGCCCTTTGTGTGGTTATCCATAATTGACTTGAGCTTCCTTTTCTGAAGAAGGGGCTTTGCCAAATCCACCATTTTTTGTTGGCGCTAGGTTATTTCATATTGATTGCTTATAGGCCCATCAGCATCTCGAACAGCATTACACCGAAACTGTACACGTCATTCTTTATGTATAAGTGACCTGTTCATAATGGAAAAATGATGTAAGTTTTTTACCAAATTGTTGTTTTCTTTTATGATGTGTAACTATCAACAAATCACAAAAATATCACCCATTTTCACAAATCGTAAAAATGAGAGGTAGGGACTCCTACATTTGGAAGAAGGGAAAATCCTAATGAAATAACTTTTAGGCAATAACTACCTGAATTTTCAGTTATTTCCCCACAAATTGAATATAAGACAAAAAATATGCACTTACCAATAGCAACGTATTCAAGAGCAGCATAATCGTGTGTACCAATAAGTCGGGTTATCATATGTGATTATCCACATGAGGCCCCAATGCTTCCAAGACAAAATATCATATCATTGCATTATAGTTCTATCAATGAAAAGGCAAAAAGTGAATTTTGTAACAAACAAAACTCCTGAATTGATACACAAATGCATATTGTATTACTCTCAATGTCTCATTCTTTGTTTGTTACAACCAAAAATTACTTTTAGAGGATATGTATAATATAATTACTTTGATGCTGGTAGATAAGAGTACGCGTGTATTTGAGTACGAAGACGATGATGAAGAGGTGTAAAAATTAGTTTCTTCAATCTTGAAGAATAATAAAATGTGTTATTAATATTTATCATTAGAATAAAGTGTCTGATGAAATTTGTTATACCTCTTCGAAAAATTCTTATCGAGAGAGACCAATTCGCCTTTTGATAGCCACAACAGTCCCATCACAAATCAATCCTTTATAAACCAGACCGATACTTCCATGACCAATGAGACTGCTCTCATGGAAATTCTTGGTAGCTCTCTCCCACTCTTCCATTGTGAACTGCATTGGTCCATGTGGTACAATGGATGAAGCGGGCCCACTTCTTCTTTTTAACTCCACTGTAATAGAAATTAGCAAATCCTAACAAGACACAAACTATACTTTGTTCATCTCCATTTCCAATTTTGATGAAACCTTACCTACTGCAGATGGATCTGAAGAACCTGTTTCTAAATTCTTGATTGAGTTTTTGTTACACTGTAACATGCAAAAACCACACACATCCAATGACTATTACCAAGATTGCTATTGCGCCTCCTACACCTCCAGCCTCCTACACCTCTAGCTATAGTTGTGAATGATATTTGACAATAAAGTCTCCACGTCCTTCTCAATGAACCTGAACATTGAACATGTGATATAGATGAACTAAAAAATTATTCCAATAAAAGTATGTAAAGAACCTAAGATATGTCATACATAATTATATACAAAAATTAATTGATCAGATTGCGTAGTCCGAGTCCTTACCAAGTATTAGTAGCCCCACCTAAGATTAAGTTGTCCTCTTGTATCTACTGGGGCTTTGTACAATTTTTGCTACTTTAAATGCTATTGTGTTCACATCTTCTTAGAAATGCTGACGGTTGATCTCAAGTATCCACTTAGGAAAACAGATACTACATTAGTGATCGATGCGGTCAGTTTCTTATAAAGATATCAAATGACAACTAGTTATCTTTTCTTAGTACCCCACTTTAGGGCCCAGTATTCAGAATATCATAAGGTGGCAATAGTGAAACCCCATAGCTAAAAATATTATTCCCTCTACATAAAAAACACTTAATTAGTTAGTTTTGATGGTTTTGTGTGTGTGTGTGTGTGTGTGTGTGTGTGTGTGCGTGTGTGTGTGTGGAGGGGGATGTTGATTCTAAAGAAAAGTAAATCTCAAACTGGAATTACACATCTCATTCTGCTGGCATTTATGTACGGATTCTACATGTACCCTCAAAGGCTTGGGTATTTTACACAAGTGTCTAATATACCCTAAGAGCATATACTGAAAATGAATAAATTATACAAGTACATTTTTTTAATAAATCTCTCCGTCATTTCCCTTTTTTGCAAACCGTACATGCATTAAAAGACACAAGGTTTCTATGTTTTTCACTTCTACATATTGGAACTAAGCAAGTTAACTACTCAGAACTAAGCAAATTGTCAAAACACTTGAAATTTTGAGTTGAAAAAATACTACCTACATACATCCTCGCACCTGACAGATGTACCTGAGTCCATGTACCATAGTCAAACTATTTAACCAAATTGTCATGTTGTTTTCCAGTGTTTAGATCAAACTGTACCCATAAATTCAAGAATGTTGGAAAATTTAGTCCATGCCCCAACCATACTATCTTCAACCCAATCCTAAAATAACATGTCAGAATTACTATCATCCATTAGCGCTTCTTGAAATCTCATTTTATTTATTCTCAAAGCATTAGTTAAATGCCTTAGTTTCGATGAAGCAAGGAGAAGAGGACCTCGTTAACAAAGACTATACGGAGACGTATACAAGATATTAGTTTTGGATTTGAACATCTCTTTTTTACCGCAAGTCACTCTCTATTTTAGCAGAATCGAATTGGCTTAAAAGGTCTCTATCTAGATCTAAGGAAAGAACAAATAAAATAAAGCTATAACACACACTCCTCAATAAGTGATGTTACCAGAAGATAACTACTGAATAAAGATAGTACACATAAAAGATTTGTACCTTTTTAACTCCTTTTCCTCAAGTATGAATTTTATTTTTCATTGGTAAGCTATAGTAAAATACTTCATCTCAATTAAATATTGCGTCGAAGATATTTTTGTTAACTTTTATCCAATTCTTAAATTAGTGCTAAATTAAGGTGCTACTAGTATATTAAATAATTTAAACGAGTAAGGATATTCTATCAATCTAAGAACCTGGATGGGATAATATGAATAAGGGGAGTTGTATGTACTATAATCGTGGTACACATTGCCATATAACTTAAGACAGGAAGACGCTCACAATATATGGCACAAATGATCAATGTCAGGATTCCAAATAAAGGTTATTAATTTTAAGGCAAGAGTAACACACACGCTCACATAGAGACAACAACTAGCTATGTAAAATGTGTAGGGGTCTCCTGAAGTGGTTCCACACCATGTCATTCATAAATGACTTCATTTGGCCTTTGTTAAGCCAAATGTCTACAGTTTCTAGCGTCCCTATCTATAATTTTCTTTATCTCATACATGTCCCCATTTAGTTTCCAGTATTTCCACTTATATTTTAAGGTTTCACCATCTATATGTTTATCTTTTTTCGATGCACATAGTCACAATATGATCTATCTGTGACACCCCGCCCAATTAAATATAGGGTGATCAGTCCTCTACCAATTTAAAACAGGATATTCAGTTGGTTTATTATCAGTATCACTGTCGAAAAACTTTTTAACATATTAATCACCTAATTTTATGAGCATAGTTAGTATTAGTATGGTTTCTGACTAGTTCTACTGGGAGGTATAACTAGGGGGAGATTAGATGTAAGTTAGGCGTGCACAATAGACGAGAGGTGAGAAACTCATGTGAGAGTTCGATAACTAACATGCGTATAAGACTTGTTTTAAGAACCAGTTTTAAATACTTGCTAAATTATTTTTACACATCGGGCTCTGATCCGTTTCTTGTATCTCTTCTCTCTTTTGCTATATATATCTATTATATCAGGTGCTCAGCCACAGGAGTATCAGATTTAGAGATTTGGATTGCTTGACGTGCTGCAGCTGTTGTGGAAGCTGTAGGTCCTTGCAGTAGACCCATCTATCCTTTCCATTCAGTTTTATCTAAACTTCTTGTTTAGGGTATATGTCGCCGACTTCTAGTTCTTTCATGAGAGTTATTGTATTCAGTTTAGTTGATGGTTTGGAGTTTTGAACTGAGAGTTTTACTCAGTCTTATTTATTGCAGTACTTGATCCATATTCAGTATTTATTTACATTTCGATGTGTGGTGAATGGTTTATATTTTAAGATGGAAAGAAATGGACTAACCTCGTTTTATTAAAATTGGAAATGTTTTGACACGTAGCTTAATTTTATATTAGGTGATTAATATGTTAAAAAGTTTTTCGACACTGATGCTGAGAATGAACCAACTGAATATCATATTTTAAATTGGTAGAGGAGTGATCACCCTATATTTAATTGGGCATGGTGTCACAGGTGGATTCAGAGAATCAGGTTCTAGTGTCCTTAGGATCCGTGCGGCTTATTATGTTTCAGCGTATCGTTCTTTGATGTAAAGCCTTATGATAGGATTGTTGTGTTCCCTTACGTATGCGACTTACGTTCTCCTGCTACGAATTATAATGGATGTGACTCATTATATGAAATTCAGTGTGATTCGAACCCCGAACATTTTAGAACGACCAGCGAGGGCCGTAAGAAGAATTGCGGGAGGAGAAGCTCAATAGAAGACATAGAGCAATTGGGTAAGAGTGATTGGGACAAAAATCACCACAATAATTACTTAAGTAAGAGATAGTAAAATTGTCACTCGGGAACTGTGGGTTCCCAGGACACAGTCATAGATAACGGTGGAGTGAATTTAAGGCCACCTAGCATAGTCGATAAAGGGGAAATCAGAGGGAATCCTTTGAAAACCCATCGGTGAAGATGCGAAAAAGAAAATGAGAAAGTGTAACAGACCAGCAGAGGTAGAAAATTCAAAGACAATTGTGTAGAGTGGGGCATGACGGCACTCATAATTAAATTTGGAGTTAAAAGTTATTGCTCTTAGGAGCATCGTGTAGTGATTAGAGGCAATCACCATATCTGAAGAAGTGTGTTTGAAATTTAAAAAGAAATTTGAGTACGATTTGACTGTGAAGTCTTCCATTCGGTGTGGTAACAAAATATGAGTGAAATTTTGATGTTTATCACAATGGGTAAGATAGAAAACGATCGTGAGAGAAAGGTTGAATTGCATGATGAACTTCGTGCCTGGTAGAGGGGTATAAATTATCCAAAGGGTTTATAGTTGATAAAGGACCCATGAGTAAAATACAAGTATGGATGTGAAATCCAACTAGGATGACTATTGTTGATGTCATCAAAGTTATACGGTTGCTAGTGATTGCAGTCCTTCTAAGAGAAGGGAGTAAAGAGGGTTAACGAACCTGCTGAAGAGCAGAAACTGAATTTAACGGTGTTAGTGAAACCCCACATGAGAGTATACCCAATAGGGAACTCAGTTAGATGATGTTACATGATTAACCTCAAGAAGACGATGAAGTCAATCAGGTTGTAGAGGCCTACCATAGTTCCAACTCGCTAGCATAGCCAAAGGGATAGTGGAAGGATAATAGTGAGTTGAGACTGTCGGTCCGAGAGAAGGACATTCCCAAAATGGTCAGTGGGACCAGTGACGGGGAAATAGTTCGTGAAGTTTTCCTTATGTAAAGTAAACAGAACTACAAGTGTTGAATGTGTCCACAATTGAGAAGTGAGATCGAAGAGATTAAAAATGGTAAACCGTGCCAGTTAGGCATAACGACTAGAGGAGCGAGACTTCCAGCAAATAATTTGGGGTCAAGAGAATTAGTCCCAGGAAATTTATAACCCAAGAATGATGGGTTCAGGCTGGACCAGTAGAGTCCTCATTAATAGCAGCATGCAGTATGTCAAAGTCTATGGGAGCCGGGATGTAAACGGGAGTTTTATAAAGCTATAATTGAGGCCTGGAGAGTTTGGGCCAACATTTTAATAATGGGCATGAAATACACAAGATGGAATAAATTATCCACGGTGAGAGGGGACAACCATAAGATGAAATCCTAGGATGTATGACGATTGCAGATGTTCATGGGTCGTGACGGTAGCCACGTGCTGAGACCCTGTGATCGGGAGAGACTGGTGACATGGGTGTGCCACAAATTTTATGTAAATTAAAAACCCTAAACTTCGCGTGCGGGTCGAGTTTAGTGGGAACATTAGTTTTAACAGTCGTGTTACAAATGTATTTCTCGTTATTAACAGGGCATTTTGATGATTGCTCGTGAGTGAACTGGGTGGGCCCTAAGAATGTGTTTTGTTATTATAATTTACTACTGCAGTGAGTTTGATTTAGTAGAGTTTATTATGGTAATGTGTAGTGATTAATTACCGTATTATAAAACGATAGTAAATATGTAGTGTTACGACTGTCGTTCTGGATACTCCGGGAGGAGTGATCTTAGTTTTGTGCGGAGCCCCCTGAAATAGGGTTGGGCCCAGATATGAGTATATATGAAACTTTCATGGTAATATAGACCTCATCGAGTATAGTGTCTAATTATATGCGATTCCCGAGCATAGGGATTTAATTGTCTGTTAAGACTTAGAATACATTGTGTTCTTATTGAGCGGCGAAAAATAGCTCGTTATATATTTATAGCGCCAAGTACTTGGGATAGTTAGGGCGCCATGCTTCATGTTACATTCTTAGAGACATGAGAGTGGATGAGTAAACTTTTATGTCACAATACGTAGATTGTGGGAAAGTACATAGTAGGTACCAAAGGTCTTACGGACCTCAACAATCGACTAGGTTAGATAGTAGTGTATCGGGGGGGTTCCTTGTTTGGATTTCGCTTTGCGAGACATCCCACGCATGAAACTAGCGAACGTCGGGAGTTGAAGAGAAGTTTGGTCGATAGTACATAAGTGTTCTATGTTGGTTATTGTACCTATAGGAGAATATATTTGAGAGTTGATAATTCTTTTATAACTTAAGGCCAATAGAGTAGCCTGGCCTTAGTATTTTTCGGAATAGATGAATGATGCCATTGAAGGATTGATTAAGTTTTGACTAGTGGGGTGGTTGAGTGTACCCCTACCACGTCAGCATACCGAGTGTGCAAGAATTGAGGTAAGAAAATTTTAATGTATTTGTATACTGATGTGTAAGACATAGGGTGTATGGGCGCCCTGGGTGATTGAATCAGGTAGTGGATTATGATTAGATTGTGAATTCGATAACATGTAGTCGGGTAAGCCAAAGCTTATTAATGAAGTTTTTTCAGAGACTTACGTTTCAAGATAAATTGAAATTTATTCAAGAAAGACAAGATGTGTCAGAATACAAACAACAGTGGTGATGGGTGTGATGTAGAGTAACCTTCAAAGTTAGTCTGCAGTGGGTCAGCTAACTATTAGAAAAAGGGCGGACAATTCAAAACCGGTAGGGGCTTCTTCCACTCGAGAATGGAAGAGTATCCCCAAGGATCGTCTCATGTAACTGAGATAGAAAAATTATAGGTACTAAAATGCGATTGAGTACGGCCTAATAACCACAGAGGGATGGGAAGGACAAGCGGTCTAATCGAATGCGGGAGAGAAAATTTTATGCGAACCCTGAGATCTTAGAGGAGGACGGGAGAAGTACCTTACACTAGTGGAGTTTGTGTCAAAATAATTCCTATAAGTTCATGTTCGGGCAGAGTGCCAGTGGAAATATGGCATGATAAACTTTTTTGTTGTCCTACATGATAGTTAAAGGTGAGGGACCAATTATGATTACAAATGTCGGAGAAGAATCGATATTATCCTATATGTTGTGTGTGAAATATATACTGCATAGCGAATTTACTTGTATGAACGACACGAGACGAAATCGTATGTATATGAAAAGAGGTAAATCTACTAAGGTGCAAATAGTAGAAGGCTAGATAATGAATATTTAAAATAAAGTTGAAGTAGTGAAACTTAAGCAGACAGGCTTGGGCAAGAGCCAATATGACGGGGTAACCTAGAGATTAAAGCAAACACATGTGAAGTATTCATTATTAAGGGTATTTGTTAGCGTACTATATGGGTGGTACGAAGCAACTTACTTGTGAGCGCCAGGATGTGATGCGCAATATTTTTATAGTGTTGTCTATACCATGTATACTTTTTCCGAATTTCGGGACGAAATTCCATTGTAAGGGGGGAAGTATGTAATACCCCGTATTTCCGACGATTTAAATAATTATGTTATTAATTATTATTATGGGAATAAGTAGGCGTTTAATTATTGTTGTTGGATTAATTAAATTAAAATGGGAGGAATTAATTTGTTATTAATCCGGATTAAAATAATTATTAACTAGCGTGCCAAGGGTTAATACTTATTGTTGTGAACTATTGAATATTACTGTGTGATATGTAATATAGAATTATGATATTTGATAAATTGTCGGAAGTGAGAAATACGACAGTTTGGTAATTTAAGTCTGACAAGCGTGTGAGTCGTGTCGGGATTAATTGAATGGAATAAAAAGAGAATTTATTTTTATTAACTCGTATGGTCTTTTCGAGTTCACCGTTGAGTCCAAGAGGGTCGAGATAGTCAAAATAGTGCACCTGGGTGTTTAGTTTGGAACCCAGGGCGATTTTAGGCCTAACCGACACCCCGAGAGGGCATTATGGTAACTTGTATTTTTGGGCTAAATTAATGGACGAAAATTGGGACTTAATATATCAGCCAAGGAAGTCCATTAGGGTTAAGAGGTGACAAGAAGTTAGAACGGCCATGGAGGGTGTGAGGGAGAACCAAATTCCAAGAGAGAAGACTCATTTGACATCACCTTGCACAATCGTGACCACCAACGCGTAGATCGCGAAGAGAGGAACGCGTATATACCAACATCACCAATGGATCAGACCATCATATTCGGGGCAAGTGTTTATTACTTGCATTCTTTTAGCAATAATCATGCTCATGTTAGTATAGGTGGAATTAATAATGATTTATATGTTAATTGGGTGAAAATTGGAGATTTAAATTATGATTAAGGATTGGTTTAATTAGTGGCTGAATTTCCTTCATATTTGTAGAGGATTAATAATGGAATTTGATTATATATTGATGAACGAATCTGGGTTGATTAGGTTCTTTAATTGGAATTTTGGAAACTAGGATTCATGTGAATTAATTTGGGGTTTTTATGTAATTATGATGATTAATGACGAATTAAGGATCCTAGGATGATAGAAATGATCTGTAATCTTAGGGGTTGATGGGTATTGATGATGAGTTGTTGAGAATTGAATCTTAGATGTTTTTAGGTTTAAAAATGGTGAAAAACACTGAAGTTTGTTGAAGAAGACGAACAGTGCAATCTCGTGCGAAGTAGTTCAAACAAGATGGGGATCTCACACGAAGTGGTTCAAACGACATGCATTCTGGTTCGAACGACATGTCAAAGTGGTTCAAATGACATCTCATTCTGGTTCGAAGGACATGTCTTCTGGTTCGAACGACATGTTATTCTGGTTCAAATCACCCCCGGGTTATCACCCATTAGTGCTCTTAATAATAATATCACATAATAGGCATACACACATCCTACTATAATTTATAGGTATTTTCTCCAACCTACATATATACACCCCATACGTATTTTAACCTCATTACTACGTATAGTATAAATAATTAGATTACTATCTCTCTCATAATCTCTATGGTACATTCTCTCTATGTCGAAATAATTAAAATATTATTTCCCACATACTTTTCCCAACATTCCTTCTTATTTGAATTTACTATTTGGTAGTTTCTCTCACTCCAATAAACCAATAACCTCCAAACTGGGCTCTAAGAAAATTCCCAGAAATTCACCCTATGGTTTGAACCAGAATGACATGTCGTTTGAACCAGAAGACATGTCGTTCGAACCAGAATGAGATGTCATTTGAACCACTTTGATATGTCGTTCGAACCAGAATGCATGTCGTTTGAACCACCTTGCGCGAGATCCCCATCTCATTTGAACCACTTGGCGCGACTTGGCGCGAGATTGCACTGTTCGTCTTTTTCACCAAACTTCAGCGTTTTTCACCATTTTTAAACCTAAAAACTCTAAGATTCAATTCCCAACAACTCATCATCAATACCCATCAACTCCTAACAGGTTACAGATCATTTCTATCATCCTAGGATCCTTAATTCGTCATTAATCATCATAATTACATAAAACCCCCAAATTGATTCACATGAACCCTAGTTTCCAAAATTCCAATTAAAAAAGCTAATCAACCCAAATTCGTTCATCAATATATAATCAAATTCCATGATTAACCCTCTACAAACATGAAGGAAATTCAGTCACTAATTAAACCAATCCTTAATCATAATTTAAATCTCTAAATTTCACCCAATTAACATTTAAATCAGGATTAATTCAACCTATACTAACATGAGCATGATTATTGCTAAAAGAATGCAAGTAATAAAAACTTGCCTCGAATATGATGGTCTGATCCGTTGGTGATGTTGGTATATAGGCATTCCACTCTTCGCGATCTACGCGTTGGTGGTCACGGTTGTGCAACGTGACGCCAAATGAGTCCTCTATTGGAATTTGGTTCTCCCTCATACCCTCCATGGCCGTTCTAACTTCCTGTCACCTCTTAACCCTAATAGACTTCCTTGGCTGATATATTAAGTCCCAATTTTCGTCCATTAATTTAGCCCAAAAATACAGTTTACCATAATGTCCTCTCGGGGTGCCGATTAGGCCTAAAATTGCCCCGGGATCCAAACTAAACACCCGGACACACTATTTTGACTATCTCAACCCTACCGAACTCAATGGCGCGCTCGAAATGACCATACGAGTTAATAAAAATAAATTCTCTTTTTATTCCATTCAATTAATCCCGACACGAATCACACGCGTGTCAGACTTAAATTACTAAACTACCGTATTTCTCACTTTCGACAATTTATCAAATATCATAATTCTATATTACATATCACACAGTAATATTCAATAGTTCACAACAATAAGTATTAACCCTTGGCATGCTAGTTAATAATTATTTTAATCCGGATTAATAAAAAATTAATTCCTCCCATTTTAATTTAATTAATCCGACAGCAATAATTAAACGCCTACTTATTCCCATAATAATAATAATTAATCACATAATTATTTAAATCGTCAGAAATATGGGGTATTACACTATCTTTCAACGAAAATATCAATATATTCATGTTGAGTAAAATAATAACTTAATATTACATAGACGAAACATATGAGTGACAAAGTCAAGTCTACTATTAAAACAAGCAAAGATGAGTCGAAAAATTTTCTCACGAAGCCAAACCCCTTGCTGCCATATTTCCTCAAAACTCAACCATTTAATCTCAACAAGAAAATTAGAATTTGAAAGTAGACCCCTTCACATTTTGTTCAAAACACCTCTCTCATAAGTCTTCTATTTGTATCTAAACCCCTTCACAGATTACATTAGTATGCATATGTCATCGATTTAGTATCCATATGTCTCATATTCACATTATAACATAACTTCTTAGTATTCATATGTATTATTTAGTATGCATGTGTTTTATTTAGTATGCACATATATCCTATTTATTATGCATAATTTTTATATTTAGTACGAATATGTTTTAAGTGAAGCTGAATTGCATGAATTACATACTAAAATAAATATATTAAGTGGTTGCACATAGAATGAACCAACTTCAATTCAATTTCCCTCATGACCGAAGGCAACCACATAATCATCAAACTCCAAGTTTATAGAGTTGTTTCCCAACTATTTTTGTACAACACTTGTTTTGCTCTGCCTGGTGTCATTCTTGAGAAAAATTCAATGAAGCGTATATATATATATTGGAAAATTGTGCACTTAAGAGGTACATTATGATAATGTAAAGTTCTTCATGTTTATTTTTCTCACATGGATATATAGAATTGACAAAGAAAGTATGTATATAAAAATGCCAATAATGAAATGACTCTCAAATCAAACCCTGTAAATAACTCATAGCTTTTGTGATTCATTTTCCATCAAACTTGTCTAGTAAAAGGGATGAGAGTCTGATGTTTACGTGGCCAAGTTTTACGACCAAGATGAGCATTACGAAGAGATGGTTGTGTATGCAGAAAGTTGTGAAACCTACTTAGTATTGACGGATTATGTCATCTACTCAGCAAAAGGAAGCATCTAAAGCCGATGAGAAGAATGTCAAATTGATCGAGGGATGCTACCAAAGAGTGGAGTAGGATCTCTCTAAGATTTCCAATGACATTCTTAGATAAGAATTTTGATCCCTTTTTCTATCTTAGGAGAAGAAACTATTTTTTACTACAATATGGAAGGGGGATACTATCGGTATCTTGCTAAATTTAAGAAAAATCGGGAAAGGAAAGATTTTGTTGATCAATCATTTAAGGCCTATGAGGATGCTTCTGTAACTACAAAACTTCCTCCAATCCACTCAATTCGTCTTGCACTTTCTCTTAACCTCTCTTCCTTCTACTATTAGTTTTATGAATTCTACTGAAAGGGGCTTTAATTTTACTAAAAATTCTTTTGATGAGGCAATTGCATAATTGGACACAGAGACTGAGCAAGACAAATGGCTTGCCATTTGGCTAAGCAAAGCAATTGAAACACAATTACAGAATTGGAAACAAATCTTTTCAAAGGGCATGCCATTTGGCTAAGCTACCAAAACACCAACTATAAATTTTAATCATATGATTTCAACATATTTACAGTAATCTACGGCCAAAATTAGTCATGGTTTCGAAGAAGGAAATTCATTGTCACAATTTGATTTATATTAACATGACTATTATGCAGGTGGTCTTCCAATCCTATGAGGCTTGTACTCTAATTTATATGAACACAAGCTAGTAGTCATTTTAGGCACCCCACATATTAGGCACCGTTGGACGTTACGACATCATGACTTTCAATGAACCAAATCCATGGGAACTAAATACACCACACTAGCCAAGGACAGCAGGCGCAACTCTCATGAATTCTAGTAATTGGTCATGAACTCATGGTATAATATGGGTTACATTAATGCGTGAAATCCTCACATCTACAATTACATTACATATGGTATGATATTGCATGTTATGAGTAGAATCTCACCACTCTAACATCACAAATAATCACACAACACCCCCCGCAACACACATCAAACACAACAAAGATACACCTAGAAATAAAACTAAATCTAGAAATGAATGATAAACACAACAAAGATAATTATTAAAGTAGTAATGCACATCTTAGTCAATGGGAAATGGGAATGTCATCAAACTATGATGCATAATTATAGCCGACAATCTTAGCCCATTTATATCTTGATTATTTATGCATAAGATAAATGCAAATACACGTATTATGCGATTTTACAATTAACACGAGTTGCTATCACAAAGCACCGATATCTGGTCTATGTGAATAAGATTGTATGTTGCCCAATCTCCTAAGAAATCCATGACCCAATAGCTAGTGCCTCTCTCCTAGCGCTCCATGGTCACCTTTCAAACTATGTAGCATTTGTTGTTAGTGTCTACGATTTCGACTAGTGATATATTCTAAATGGTGAATATATATAAATAAATGATGTAATAAACCCCAAATAGATTGTAAAATCATACAAATCATCATGTTTTGTGAAAATCCCAATCAAACACTATATTATAAGAAAATAAAATTTGGGTATATATACTTTTGGTAACAAGACACGAGTTAAATTTATGCCCCATGATGTGTCTGTGCCTATCTCTGGGCAACTTGATCACTATTTTGAATTTCCTCCCCTTTACACCCACTTTTAACCCCAAAACGAGCCTATACTATTTAATTTCGACAACTGGGAGCTCGATGACAATACGGTGGCTACACATGGGTTACTTTTGTTCCTCATGGGGTGAATGCGCCTCTCTTTGGGCCACTTGGTAGCTATTTTGAGTTTTCCCCCTTAATGCACACTTTTAACCCCAAAACGGGCCAATAATAGTTAATTTAGGCTACCGGGAACCTAGAGAGGACGTTGTCACTTCACCCGGGTTACTTTTATGCCCCATGGAGTGTCTGTGCCACTAAACTCCAAATTTTAACCCCAAACCTAAACTATACTAGTTAATTGCAGCCTCTAGGGGGCCAGTGAGAACACGATCACTTCCCACGGGTTACTTTTATGCCCCCATGGGGTGTCCATGCCTCTTAACATAAAAACTAAAACAACATGGCACTATAAGAAACATAAAAAATCTCTTCTTCAGTAGTGTAATCCCATGAACAATGAATAATTCACATTGAGACTAAAACAACATGACATAAGCAAATGAAGCATATAAAAGTAAAAACACCTCTCACATAAGTCTTCTATTTGTAACTAGACCCCTTCACAAATTACATTGGTATGCATATGTCTTCTATTTAGTATCCATATGTCTTCTATTCACAGTAAAACATAACTACATAGTATGCATATGTCTTATTTAGTATTGTGGGTACCCAGAATTGAGAACCATGGGCCTGGACGAGTAGCCCCGTTCTGGCGGCCCAAAGTCCAGGCCCTCTATCTTTCATATTGATCCGGTCTCTCCCCACGATCCCATGAAGGGAAGTTATAGGGGAGCACAATCCCATGAAGGGAAGGAATAGGGAAGATGGCTAATATGAAGGAACCCATCATCTCCACTAACTAGCGTATACATATATAAATTAAACCCTAGGTCCGGGGCAAAGGACGAGTTGTATTCTATGTACTTATTCTTCAGAATATAGAGAAATAATACTGACTACATCACCGTGGATGTAGCCACATCTTTGCTGAACCACGTACACCTATTGTTGTGTGATTGGCGTTTTATTTGTTCCTTCTTCGTCATTACCTCTTTCATATTTATTTATGTTGCACAATAATTGTCACCACAATTGGCGCCATTTATGGGAAACGTTCATCTTTCCCTGAGAAGAGCCCACGCCAAGAAAAGAATCTAAGATGTCTGGTCACAGCAGCAACGCTCCTCAAGCAGGAGACATTCAAGAGCCACCTGCTCCTCGCAGGATTAGGTCTGAAGTTCGATGCTCAGATCATGGGGCTCGTTTAGAAAGGCCAGCCTTAGAAGAAAGTCAAGTACCGGCCAGGTCCACGCAGATATCCAGATTGATTGATGCATACGAGGCAAGGCTCCACGAGCAGAGGGAGTCTTCTCACAGATACGAGGCTGAGAATGTTCGCTTGAAAAGGAGACTGGAAAGACTGGAGAAAGAACTACGTCCTGATACCAGGAGATACCCCTATCGCACTCCTAGCCCTCAGGCGAGCAAATCTCGCAGCCGAGGAAGGAGCCCTAGGCGGGATTATCAAGGGGTAGAAGGTGGCGACTCAGATGACGACCCCCACAAACAACTAAGAAGAGCTCGCCGCTACCAGAGCCCTGCTCGCAGCGACGAAAACATACGGAACCTGGTCCGCAGAGAAATGGACCAGCACCCAGCTCACCGCGGTACCAGGTCGACCAGAGAACTCGCCAGGAGAGCTCTCAAGACCCGGATGAAGTCACCCTTCACGAAGGAAATTGAAGAGGAAGAGGCTCCCAAGAAATTTGCCATTCCAAGGTTCAAGATTTACGACGGGAAGACTGATCCCATTGATCATGTCAGACAGTACCGGCAGGCCATGACCCTCTGGAATCATCGGGATGCACTGATGTGTCGTATTTTCCCCTCGAGCCTCCATGACGTGGCTCAGAAATGGTTCAAAAAACTCCCTCACCGATCCATCAGAAATTTCAAATCCCTGGCCGAGCTCTTTACGGCCCGGTTCATCACTAGCAGCTCCCATCCCAAAAGGATGGATGCTCTATTAACCATGAAGAAAACGCCTCAAGAAACACTCCGAGACTATGCGAAGAGGTACTGGGAGTTATTCAACGAGATTGAGGACTGCGCGGAAGAGGTGGCAGTGGTTCTTGTCAAAATCGGATTACCTAACTCTTCCCTCCTTTACCAGTCCTTGACGAAGAAGGAAGCTATGACCATTGATGACCTGATGGCCCGAGTTGAGAAATACACAAAGGTGGAAGACGTCACTCGCTTTAATGTAGGAGAGAACGGTCGAGCCAAGCTCACTACCAAGGGAAGTGAGAAAGTTGAAAACCAGAAGAAAGGAGGAAAGAGTGGGGGCAAGAATGGCTCCAAAAGCGGAGGGAACCCTGACATAACAAAATCGTTCCAGGTGGTCAACACCGTCTTCAAAGAGCTAATTTACAAAATTCTCGCGAAGATCAAGGATGAGCCGTTCATCAAATGGCCCCGGAAAATGGGGGGAGACCCCTCGAAAAGAAACAATGCATTAAGACGCACCTTCCACAAAGAGGGAGGGCATAAGACCGAGCACTGCAAGGCTCTTAAGTCCCACCTCGAGGAGTTGGCCCAGTACGGACATTTGAATGACTTTATGGAAAAGAAGGTAGAGAAAGTGGATGCCCACAAAGAGGAGAAACCCGACAACGTATTGGAAGATGACGCCGGACACGAATTCGCAGTGATCCACGGAGTATCTGACGTCAAGCAGATCCAAGGTAACTCAGCTCGAATTGAGGTAAAGAAATTGACAGCGGTAATGCAGGCTTTTCAGATTGACCCAGCAAAATCACAGTCAGGAAAACGTCGGCGAGCAGAAGACATCAACTACAACAAGCATATTGTCTTTACGGATGAAGATCTTGTGGGAGTAAGGACCCCACATTATGATGCCTTAGTCATTACACTCAGGATAACCAACTTTGACATCGACAGGCTGCTCGTCGTTCAAGGAAGCTCATCCGAAGTAATGTACATCGACCTGTTCTGGAAATTGAAGTTGAACATCGTCGACCTAAAGGGAACCACTGTCCCTCTGGTCGGCTTCGCTGGAAAAATGACCATGCCTCTGGGAAAAATAGTACTGCCAGTGCGCGCTGGAAATGTTTCCAAGATGATCAAATTCTTGGTGGTCGACATCGATTCACCGTATCAGGCCATCCTCGGTAGGGGATGGCTTCATGCAATGAAGGCAGTCTCCTCGACCTACCACCAGAAACTCAAATATGTCACCGAGCGGGGAGTAATGGAGATACATGGCGACCAGGCGATGGCAAGGAAGTGCTTCATAGTGGCCATCTGACCAAAGCCAGAGAAAAAAGCCGTTCAACCCAGCGAGAAAATGGAGGAAGGTGCAATTCCTTCTAAATAGCAATTAAAATATGGAAGGCCTGGAGTGGAAGAGACCAGGCTCCTCCCCTCCGAGCGTGTCATCGAGGACCTGGTTGAAGTGACGGCTAAAGAAGGCGACAACAGCAGAGTCTTCCTGATCGGGGCGTCACTCACTGACCAAGAGCAAAAGGATTTGTCAACCTTACTCAGAAGCAACATAGATGTTTTCGCCTGGGAACCCTATGAGCTGCCAGGACTCGATCCCAATATGGTCTACCATCAGTTGCATGTCGATCCCACATTCAAGCCGATAGCGCAGAAGGCACGGTGAACTGCTCCCGAGAAGGCCAGAGAAATAGAAAAAGAAGTCGAAAAACTACTGGATGCAGGATCCATACGGGAAGTGCAATTCCCCAAATGGTTATCCAACCCAGTGGTAGTTCCGAAAAACAACGGGAAGTGGAGAGTTTTCATATACTTCACTGACCTCAACAAAGCCTTCCCCAAGGATAGCTTCCCTCTTCCGAAAATAGACCAACTAGTAGACGCCACTGCAGCTCACGAACGAATGAGTTTCCTGGACGCGTACTCAGGATATCACCAGATTCCCCTAGATCAGGACAAAACGGCGTTTATCACAACGGTTGGTATATACTGTTACAAGGTCATGCCTTTTGGGCTAAAAAATGCAGGGGCAACCTATCAGCGGCTAGTTACTAAAATGTTCAAGAATCAAATGGGAGACACAATGGAGGTCTACATCGACGACATGCTCGTCAAGAGAAAGGAGAAGAAGAATCACCTCTCGGACATGTCATGTACATTCGAAATCCTCAGGAAGTACCGAATGAGACTCAATGCGAGCAAGTGCTCCTTTGGTGTCCAGTCAGGAAAGTTTCTTGGGTATTTGGTCAGCAAGCGGGGCATAGAGGCTAATCCGGACCAGATTGATGCAATCAACAGAGTGCAACCTCCTCGCACAGTCCGGGATGTACAGAAGCTCACTGGAATGCTCGCTGCTCTAAATCGTTTCATCTCTAAATCCTCCGAGAGATGAAAGCCTTTCTTCGAACTCTTAAAAGGCAGCAAAACAGTAGAATGGACCCCAGATTGCTCACGAGCATTAGACGAGCTCAAGTCCTACCTAAGCTCTCCACCATTGCTTGTCATACCACAGCAAATGGACTCTTTGTACCTCTACCTCTCTGTATCCAGACATACTGTCAGCTCAGCGCTAATGTGTGAAGTTACAGGAATCCAACATCCAGTCTATTACGCGAGCAAAACCTTATTTGATGCCGAACAGCGCTACCTACCATTGGAAAAGCTCGCATTCGCCCTAGTAATGGCCTCGAGGAAACTGAATCATTACTTCGAAGCTCATTCGATCATCGTCCTTACATCACACCCCCTCAAGGTATCCTAAGGAAGGCGGATTTGTCGGGTAGACTGTCTAAATGGTCAGTCGAGCTCGGCCGATTTGACATCCAATTTCAACCAAGGACAGCTATCAAGGGTCAAATCCTTGCTGATTTCATAGCTGAATTCACCGGCGAAGAACCCTTTGACTAGCCTAAGCCAACAGAACAAAACTACCAAGCTACAGTGGAAAGCTGGAAACTATTCGTTGATGGAGCCTCCAACTCAAAGGGGGCAGGGGTAGGAATTGTTCTCATCACCCCAGAAAATACAGTCCTTGAGCAAGGAATCAGGCTGGGATTTACAGCCTCCAACAACGAAGTAGAATACGAAGCCCTAATAGTAGGTCTCCAAAAGTCGGAAACTCTGGGAGCAAAGCATTTGCAGGTATTCAGTGATTCGCAACTAGTTTCCAATCAGATAAGTGGAGACTATAACTCGAAGGATGAGAGAATGGCAGCCTACCTCTCCTTGGTAAAAAACTTAATGACGAGCTTTGAAGAGATCAACATTCAACAGTTTCCCAGGGGGCAAAACAGCCACGTTGATGCGTTAGCAGCCCTGAGCTCGGCGGTTGATTCTAGCCTTAAAAGGGTCATCCCTATCGATTTCCTTAGTTGCCCAAGCATTTACCCCAACTGTGAGCTGGAAAAAGCAAAACCAATACTCCAATTGGAATCAGCCCCCAGCTGGCTGGATCCCTTGAAGGACTATTTAAAGAACGGAACGCTTCCAGAAGACAAGAGAACTGCCCACCAGATAAGAGTCAAAACTGCTCGCTTTCACTTATCCACAGGAGGTGACTTGTATAAAAGATCTTTCTTCGTCCCCTACCTTAGATGCATCCACCCAGGCGATGTCAAGACAGTGCTTCACGAGCTTCACGAGCTTCACGAAGGAATCTGTGGAAGTCATGCCAGAGGAAGATCTCTAGCCTTCCGAGCAATGAAGGAAGGTTATTGGTGGCCATACATGCAAAAGGACTCCGCAGTATATGTCCGCAAATGCCTAAAATGCCAACTTCACGCTCCTATGGTCCACCAACCCGCCAGCGAATTGAAATCCCTGACCAGTCCCTGGCCCTTCGCCCAGTGGGGAATGGACATCGTGGGACCACTGCCCATCGCTGCCGGCAATCGGAAATACCTGTTGGTTGCAACGGACTACTTTACCAAATGGATCGAGGCAGAACCACTGGCGAACATCCGAGATACTGACATGATAAGGTTCGTATGGAGGAATATAATCACTCGATTCGGGATCCCCAGAACCATCATCACTCACAATGGAACACAGTTCGAGAGTGGCCCTTTTCAGGACTTCTGCAACGAACATGGGATCAGGCACCACTTCAGCTCGGTGGCCTACCCTCAAAGCAATGGACAAGCTAAAGCCTCCAACAAAATAGTGATCGCTGGATTGAAGAAGCGTTTAGAACGATCCAAAGGCGCATGGGAAACCAAACTACCGCATATCCCGTGGGCGTACAGAACGACCCCTAGGCGAGCAACAGGAGAAACACCATACTCACTAACATATGGTATGGAGGCGATCATCCCACTAGAAGCGGGATTGTCGACAATGAGATCCGATCTTGTCAAACAAGGCCAGAACAATGAGGCTTTGCTCGCTGAACTCGACCTGACCGACGAGCGCAGGGAACTTGCCCTAGTGAAACTAGCGAGCTATCAGCAACAGCTCGCGAAGCACTACAGCAAAAGGGTCAATCCAAGGAAATTCAAAGTTGGGGACCATGTTCTAAGAAAGGTTCTGGGCAACACAGTGAAGCCATCAGACGACAAACAGGGCCCAAACTAGGAAGGACCTTATAAGATAATTAGAGACGACCTACAAGGTGCCTATCATTTGGAAACGATGGAGGGCAGGGAGATACCACGAGCATGGAACGCGGATAATCTCAAGAAATTCTATTTTTAGGAACATTATTATTGAATCTTTTATTGTATTCGTTATGTGATAGTTCATTTCTCACTTCACTAATGAAAATCTCTCAGTTAAATCACTCTCTAATTAGTAACGGTCATATTTTATTACACATCCGTTCCAAATCACAGGCATAATGGTCGACATAGCAGGGGAACACCCCTCCTCAGGTCATCATCATGAAGCACGACAGACCTCTTAGCATTGCCCCTGGCAATATATGAAGCCCTACAGAGTATTCTTAGGCATCAAACCTACTTTGGTTGAACAAAATCCTGATCGGATGATGACATCCAATACCAGGTGTGTCCTCGCCAATTGCCCTACTTAGGCCTAGGGGAGTGTGACGACACAACCTAAAAGGTAAAGTGAGGGCACAATGGTATTCTTGTACTGGACTGGGCGGACACTCACATGACAAAATAAAAAGGATTGTGAAGCAGCAAAATATAAAAGGATTGGATGAACACTTTTAGTCAGCAAAATTGCCTAAAACTCGAACTTTTCATTAATCTTTTATATTCACAAACAATGATAATACATGTTTAGTCGGCGAAGATCGCCCAAAGCATTTACAATTATTAAAAAGAAAAAGAGTAACAAAATCTCAAGGAGGTTGAAGCCTCCGAGAAAGATAATCAGCAACTTTAGCTCTCCTTCCATCATCAGGAGCAGGGGCGAGCTTCTCCACGACCTCATTTGCGTCCAATTCCAATATTTGTCGGGGAATAGCATCAATGGGGATCCGTCGATCATCCCGCCTGAATGGATTGGGCATCAGAGTGGAGGAGGACATCTCGTGTCGATACCACAACGTCGAGTTCCTCGGGACCTGCAGCTCTTTGAGGGCACTCAACCACCCTCTGATGAAGGAGAGCTCCTCGAACTCTGATAGTCTCGTCGGAGCATCGAGCCAGCCTTGATCGTAGCCGTCGGACCACACTTGTCGAGGACCGTTCTTAAACAAATGCCATAGTCGGGTGACATCCCTCTGGAGCCCAGCAGCAGTCACATAAGCTCGTCGAACGTCACCGCGCAGCTCCTCCATCTCCCTGTCACGTTGTTCCTTGACTTCCCTGTTCCTACCCCTGGCACTCCTACCAGCACGCAGGAGGGAAGTCCGAGCAGCTCGCGACGAAGAAGGGCCTTGTAGGACTGTCGAAACAATGCTCGGCGAATGCTCCTTAAGCCTTAGGACTTCCCTCCTCAAGTCTTCATTCTCATGCTGCAGGAACTCCCCGACCTGGTTAATCTCGGTGGCCTCTAGCAACCTTGTTCTCAGTGCACTGACTTCTTCTTGCACTGAAGCACCGATTTCTCCCATCTCCTGGAGCATGTCCTTCAACTTGGCCACTAGCTCGGTTTGATCCTTATATTTTTGGTTACTTAACTTAGCAAACCTGCAAAGTCTAGCAAAGGCCGGGCGAACTGCAGGGCTTGCATTAGGACCAAGAGTCCTACCCAGTTGGGAGGTAACAGGAATATAGTCATCCACATCAACCAACTACAGATAAAAGAACGATAGAAGAGAGAAAGGGATCAGCGTAAACAAAATGGAGAATCTTATCATTCATTAATAAAGGCCAGGTACATCGAGAAGAAAAAAATTGGGAGATTAAAAGCAAAAAGCATAAAAGAAAATCCTAAAAATATATTAACTGGCAACCTCAGACCGCCCAGTGGTGTAGTGCTGCTTCCCCTTAACAGCTGCAACAGAAGTATCCCCCTCAGCAGGAACTGTATCCGAGGGAAGATCAGCACCCTTGATGATTGGAGCAGGAGCTTCTTCATCCATAGTCGGCTTGGGACCGGGGTCGTGCTCGTCAAACAAGGGAGACTCAGCATCCACACCAGCAGCTAGAAGAGCTTTGTTCCAGCCCTTCTTGAAATTCAGACGACTGATGTAGCCAATCTGAGCCTCAGCATCATCATAAGCAGCAGCCCACCCAGAGTTATATGAGTCCTCCTTAATGGTGGCTGCCTAGGTTTTCTCTGCCTCCAGTTGCTCGGACAGAACTCTGCTCTTCTCTGCAAGGTCCAGCTTGCTCGTACATACCAGATCATAAGCCTTCCTCAGCTCACCCAGCTCCCTGACCGCATCATCTCTCTCGCGAGCGAAAGTGGTAAGGGCCAAATCAAACGAGATCCTAGCAGCATCAACAGCCTTGAAACTGGCCTCGAGCTCCTTACCCCTCAGCTTCAAGGCAGAGTTTTCTTGCTCCAGTTCACTATTCTTCTTCACCAGCTCGTCGCGTGAGCGATACAGCACAGCGAAGTCGATAACGAACTACGAAAAAGAAAGAGATATAAGAAAAGGAAATCAAGAGAGGTCAGCAAAACACGAGAGGAAAAGAAACCTTACCAGAGCAAGCCTCTGACTAGCCTGAAGGACCAGATTCTCCGAACCTATTGCCCTTTGGTGATCAGCCGGGAGGACAGCTCTCTCAAGCAGGGCCGGAGCTAGCTGAGGGGAGATTGCCACGGAAGCTCCCTCTGGCAGAGCAGACACTGGAACTAAGGCTTGCCCGGACTTCGTCCTTGCCTCAGCTCTCCTCTTCTCCTCCTCCCTCTCACTCTCTCTCTTCCTCCTCTCCTTGACCCTTTTCCTTTCTTCCACCTTCTGCTTCTACTCATCCTTCTTTCCCTCCACCTCTTTCACCTGCTCTTCTTCTCTCCTCTTCCTCTCTTGCTCTTGAGAGGAAGGCCGAGAACCTATAGCCAGAACCCCAGATACAGTCTTCTGTTTCTTTGACCTTTGTGCAAGGAGCACATGGTCATCATCATCATCATCTCTGATCAGGTTCTTCCTTGGAGGCATATATTCACCAGAACTGCTAGAAGTACTCGACGATCCTCGAGCCTTAGAAGCCTCCTCATAATCAGAAGGGCTGCTACTATCAGAACTCCCTTCACCGAGATTACCAGCAGGCTCACTTTCAGAGCTGCTCTCTTCTTCGTCCAACGGTATCGGCTCAGCAGTAGTCTCTCCCAAAAAATCAAACTTTGTCACACTTTCCACAGGTCGTACTATAAAGCTGGAGCCTGTGTTCTTATACTCGAACAAAAAGGCAGTAGACCTGGGATGCTCGCCGTCACCCAGAGGCTCCCTAATATTCCAAGCTTTCACCAACTCCGAGATGCGAACCTCACTGAGAGCAGGCTCCAAATTCTTTATCCTCGCTGTGAAAGAAAAAGTAAAGAGGTTAGAACGATCACAAGCCTGTAAAGGTTGAAATAACAGTACAATGTCTACCTATATATTCTTCCCCATAAAAAGGGACAATGAACCTCTCAGACCTCGACCCTTCAAACTGGGGAGGGAACTGCCAATTCCTAATGAGGAAACCCTCTTGCCAGTAGTCCTTATGGGAATCAGGTAGGTTTACTACCAATACCCTATCAGGACTCCTAGCTTTGAGGTATAAAACACCTGAGCTAGTTCGAGAGAAGGAATAGCAGAAACAGATCTCAGCAAGTCCTAACCTAGTACCATACAGCTGGTTTATTCTATGGATGCCATTTACTATCTTCCACACATTGGGCGAGCACTGTGCGGGAACAATATCAAAATAACCAAAAAAATGTAGAAATAGATCATTAGGGGGAAAAGTAAGCCCCCCTGGGAGAGCAGCAAAATATGGATCCAGTGAGCATCCTCTATATCCCTAACGTTCCTAGGATGGGAGGCACAACATTCAATATCTTCCCACTCAGGAATATTGTAGAACTTCCTAAACTCAGAGATTGACCTATTTCCAATCTTCGCCATTGAAAAACTCAAATCCTACAAACCAAAGAGAAAGTGCAAAGAAAGGGCACAAGAAACTTACAAAATAGAAGATCGAGTCGAGTGATGAAGAAGCACGAGCTCAAGACGACTAAGAAGCAATGTGGATGGGAATTCAGAGAAGAAGGTACGAGGCGCTAGAGTTCTCAAAAGAAGGAAGAATACTGGAAAGTCTGAAACGACGAATGAAAAAGTGGATATCCCAACAAGCCTTCAATTCTAATCATAGCGCACGGATATCGAAGCGGGTGCCACCAAAGCAACTTCACAGTTTTCGAAGAATCACAAATCAGCCATAATGGCTGATCATTTGAATTCATTGGACCCATAAACATGGCCCAACAAATTTAGGGGCAATTGTGGGTACCCAGAATTGAGAACCATGGGCCTGGACGAGTATCCCTGTTCTGGCGGCCCAAAGTCCAGGCCATCTATCTTTCATATTGATCCGGTCTCTCCCCACGATCCCATGAAGGGAAGTTGTAGGGGAGCACAATCCCATAAAGGGAAGGAATAAGGAAGATGGCTAATATGAAGGAACCCATCATCTCCACTAACTAGCATATACATATATAAATTAAACCCTAGGTCCGGGGCAAAGGACAAGTTGTATTCTCTGTACTTATTCTTCAGAATATAGAGAAATAATACTGACTACACCACTGTGGATGTAGGCACATCTTTGCTGAACCACGTACACCAGTTGTTGTGTGATTGGCGTTTTATTTGTTCCTTTTTGGTAATTACCTCTTTCATATTTATTTGTGTTGCACAATAATTGTCACCACAAGTATGCATGTCTTTTAGTTAGTATACACATACCTCCTATTTAGTATGCATAATTCTTATATCTGGTACGAATATGTTTTAAGTGAAACTGAATTGCTGGAATTACATACGAAAATAAATATATTAAGTGGTTGCACGTAGGATGAACCAACTTCAATTTAATTTCTCGCATGATCGAAGGTAGCCACATAATCATCAAACTCCAAGTTTACAGAGTTATTTCCCAATAATTTTTGTACAACAGTCGTTTTACTCTGCCTGGTCTCATTCTTGAGAAAAATTCAAATGAAGCATATATATATATATATATATATATATATATATAGTGGAAAATTGTTCACTTAAGAGGTGCATTGTGAGAACGTAAAGTTCATATTTATTTTTCTCAAAAGGATATATAGAATTGACAAAAAAAGTATCTATATAAAAATTCCAATAATGAGGTGACTCTCAAATCAAACCCTGTAAACAACCCATAGATTTTGTAATTTTTTTTCCATCAAACATGTCTAGTGAAAGAGATATAGAGTCTCATGTTTAGGTGGCCAAGTTTTTCGAGCAAGCTGAGCATTACTAAGAGATGGATGAGTGTATGCAGAAGGTTGTGAAACGTACTTAGTGTTGAGGAGAGGAACCTGCTTTTTGTTAGGTATAAGAATGTAATTTCCGCCCAGAGAGCTACTCGACACATTATGTCATCTACTGAGTAAAAGGGAGCATCTAAAGTCAATAAGAAGAACGTCAAATTGATCAAGGGATACTACCAGTGAGTGGAGGGGGATCTCTCTAAGATTTCCAATGACATTCTTAGATAAGAATTTGATCCCTTATTCTATCTTAGGAGAAGAAACTATTTTTGACTACAAGATGCAAGGGGGATACTATCAGTATCTTGCTGAATTTAAGAAAAATCGGGAAAGGAAAGATTTTGTTAATCAATCGTTTAAGGCCTATGAGGCTGCTTCTGCAACTGCAAAACTTCCTCCAACCCACTCAATTCATCTTGCACTTTCTCTTAACCTCTCTGCCTTCTACTATTAGTTTTATGAATTCTGCTGAAAGGGGCTTCAATTTTACTAATAAATCTTTTGATGAGGCAATTGCATAATTGGACACAGAGACTGAGCAAGCCAAATGGCCTGCCATTTGGCTAAGCAAAGCAACTGAAACACAATTACAGAATTGGAAACAAATCTTTTCAAAGGGCCTGCCATTTGTCTAAGAGTACCAAAACACCAACTATAAATTTCAATCATATGATTTCAACATATTTACAGTAATCTACGATCAAAATTACTCGTGGTTTCGAAGCAGGAAATTCATTGTCATGATTTCATTTATATTAACATGACTATTATGCAGTTGGTCTTCCAATCCAACGAGGCTTGTACTCTAATATAGGACAAACTTGAAACAGAAAGATTCTGATGATTAGTCACTAAAGGCCTATGAGACTCCTTCTGCAACTGCAAAAGTTCCTCCAACCCACTCAATTCGTCTAGGACATGGTGTTAACCTCTCTGTTGTCTACTATGAGTTTTATGAATTCCCCTGGAAAGGGCTTCAATTTGACTAAGAAAGCTTTTGATGAGGAAATTGCATAATTTGACACAGGGACCGAGGTAGCCAAATGGCCTGCCATTTGGATAAGGAAAGCAACTGAAATGCAATTACAGAATTGGACACAAATTTTTTCAAAGGGCCTGCCATTTGGCTAAGCATGCCAAAACACCAGCTATAGATTTCAATCATATGATTTCAATATATTTATAGTAATCTAAGAAAAAAATTACTTGTGGTTTTAAAGCAGAAAATTCGTTGTCATGATCTGATTTATATTAACACGACTAATATGTAGTTGGTCTTCTAATCCAACGAGGCTTACACTCTAATTTATATGAACAGAAGCTAGTCATTTTAGGCACCTCACATAGTAGGTGCCGTCGGACGTTATGACATAATGAATTTCAACAAACCTAATCCATGAGAACTAAATAAACTACACTAGCCAATGGAAGGAGACGCAACTCTCCCGAATTCTAGGAATTGCTCATGAATTCATGGTATGATAAAGGTTATGTCAATGCGTACAATCCTCACATCTATAATTAAGTTACACACGGTATGATATCGTGTGTAATGTGTTGACTTTCATCACTCTAACATCGCAAATAATCACATAACACACATCAAACACAACAAAGTTACACCTAGAAATAAAACTAAATCTAGATACGAATGATAAACACAACAAAGATAATTATTGAAGTATTAATGCACAGCTTAGTCAATGGAAAATGAGAATGTCATCAAACTATGATGCATAATTATAGCCGACAATCTTATCCCACATTGTATCTTGATTATTTATGCATAAGATAAACTCAAATACACGTATTATGCAATTAACACGAGTTATTATCACAAAGAATCGATCTCTTATCTACGTGAATAAGATTGTATGTTGCCCAATCTCCTAAGAAATCCCTGACCCACTTGCTAGTTCCTCTCTCCTAGCGCTCCATGGTCACCTTTCAAACTATGTAGCATTTTTTGTTAGTGTCTACGATTTTAAATAGTGATATATTCTAAATGGTGGACATATATCAATAAATGATGTAATGAACCCCAATTAGATTGTAAAATCATACAAACCATCTTTTTTTGTGCAAATCCCAATCAAACACCATATTATAAGAAAATAAAATTTTGGTATATATACTTTTGGTAACAAGACACGAGTTACATTTATGCCCCATGTTGTGTCTGTGCCTATCTCCGGGAAACTTGATCACTGTTTTGAATTTCCTCCCCTTTACTCCCACTTTTAACCCCAAAACGAGCCTATACTATATAATTTCGACAATCGGGAGGCCGATGAGAACGCGATGGCTGCCCATGGGTTACTTTTGTTCCTCATGGGGTGAATGCGCCTCTCTTTGGGCCACTTGGTAGATATTTTGAGTTTCCCCCCTTAATGCACACTTTTAACCGCAAAACGGGCCAATACTAGTTAATTTCGCTAACGGGAGTCTAGAAAGGGAGTTGTCACTTCACGCGGGCTACTTTTATGCCCCATGGAGTGTCTGTGCCACTCAACGCCCAATTTTAACCCCAAAACTAGACTATATTAGTTAATATCAGCCAGTGGGGACCTAGTGAGAACACGATCACTTCCCAAGGGTTACTTTTATGCCCCCATGAGGTGTCCATGCCTCTTAACATAAAAACTAAAACAACATGACACTACAAGAAATATAAAAACTCTCTTCTTCAGTAGTGTAACCCCATCACCAATGAATAATTCACATTAAGACTAAAACAACATGACACTAAGCTAATGAAGCATATAACATTGAGAACATAAATTCTTCATAACCACCTCCTAGTTAGGAAATAGTGGTTCACATTAAGCCAACAAATCTTTATAAAACTCCCCCATATTGATTTTAGAAATATATTGTATTGCTTACCCACGTAGAAAAAAATATAAAAAAAAAAACCCAACAAAATTAAAGCAGATTCCATATGTATGTGTAGTTGAAACAAATTATAAAAATAATTAAAATAATTTGTTAAAAAATTAACACATCTCAGATTGAATGTGTGTTTGTGGTGAGATATACATACATGTAATATATATATATACAAAATATCGGAGAAGAGATAACCCCATGAGAAAAGAGGCATACTTGCCAAAAAAGAAATGATTGCTGACAAAGAGAGGTAGATGACCGCTGAAGGTGAGAAACTTTGGTGAAAGTTCGTTGCAGATGTGGGTTTGCTGGAGAGAGAGGGAGGAGTGAGAAATTAGTTAAACATGCTGAGATTTTGGATTTTTAGTAATTTGGAAATTGGGATTTCTATATTTCCCTCGCTTATCAACGCATGATTAATGTTGTTTGTCGATTAATATTTCATAAGCCGATTCAAATTTAGACTCAACTAAAATTAACTGTCACAATATTATCGAAGATGAATATTTCATAGGTCGATTAATATTTCATAGAAGATGAAAACGAAATAGCATTTGTGTACCAACTCAACTGTCACAATATTAAATCTCAAACAGAACCCGAAAAAGAATCAAAACCTAATACACAGAGAAATCAACTATCACAATACCAAATCATTTTCTTTCAACTTTATATTTGACACGATTATTTTTTTCCCAATTTATAGGGAGCTGACTACTGGTCCTAATCTATTATCAATAGTCACAAGAAGACTAACATTGTGCCCTTGACTAATGACTACAACACAAAATTATTCTTTTTTAAAACATTCGAAAGATAAAAATAAAAAAAATAATAATGACCGCTTGATTCTTTAACCATATTAAAGGGCTTCATAAAGTTATGAAGATAAATATATCTCCGACTGCCATTTTCTTATGAACTTGTTGATGGTTTTTATTTAGGTTGTCAATTCAAATTGACAACCTAAAGAAAAAAGTAAAATAACGGTGTTTGAACCCTTCCCAACCCTCTAGTTGATAAGATTTCCACTAGTCCTTACAGCTGTTTTAACAGATGAAATTACAAAACTCCCACAACTTCCCAACTAGGAAACGTCACCAAAAATTATCAAAACAACCAAAAAATTCTCTATAGAAATTACATTTTGACACAACCAACTTTGAAAAAGTATAGTTTTACACTTGCCATTTTTTAAAATTACCATATATATATATATATATATATATATACATGTGTGTGTGTGTGTGTGTATGTGTGTGCACAGGCACCGGAAATGTCAAGGCACCACATTATTTCAAGTAAACTCGTGGCCTATTACTATGGATTCTAGTATATTTCTCATTCATCCTTCAAGAAACAAAACATAAATAAAAATCATTACTCCGACTCCTTTTGTGAAGTACACTGACGTCTCATGTTTGCATTGCAGACACAGCACGTCAATGTCGTACAAAATGAATCAAAATCACTATTTTTCTTAATTGCCACCAAAAGACATAAGGAAGTTGGGTTCCAATGAATATTCAATAAACATAAATTCTCCTAAAATACTAAAAATTTAACTTGCTAATTATGAGCTCACCTACCAAATTGATTAACTTAATCCAATTACTGATAAATTGACAACACAAATGCACATTTTATATATACATAGGGTCTAATTCGAGAGTTTATAGAAAAACTGACATTGTGACTTATCACCAAACAGTCTATAATACAATTGAACACAATGATCAAAGATCAAAAATTAAAAAATAAAGATAATGTATTTGTGAGTATAATATGTATCTTGTAATTTCTTTTGTATTTCTTTTATGTATATAATATGTACTTGTTAATATTGTTCTTTTAAAAAATAAAACAAAATCATTGTAATCAAATTAGTTATTAGTACCTAAAATACAATTGACACAATACATATAAGTGCAAGATTTTAATAATCAACATAAATATGCAATACCTTCTATAAGTTGAGGGACTTCTATGACTAAATCCGAATGAGGAAAGAGCATCTCATCCTCCTCTGACTACAAGAAAAAAAAGAAATGCAGCTAAGAGATTGGATCTGATAAAATTAACATTGTTGATCACAATAAACCTAGAAATTTTACATTGTTGAAATATAAAGGTGAAGGATAATCAAAATCAAGAATGTTTAGTTTCAATATCGAGAATTAATTGAACGTTAATAGATAAAGCAGTTAGAAAGAACAAGCAAGTAACAAAAAGAGAAAGTAAATACATACAGTAGACAAATATGATTTGAGTGTGTGTATATATATATATTTAGATCCATATGTGGATATTACCTCTCATATATATTCGGCATGGAACGATAGGAGACTGAGAGAAGAAGATGCGTGAGAGAGAAAGATACAACGAAAGAGAGAGATAGATAGATAAATAGATATATAGAGGGAGAGAGAGAGAGAGAGAGAATGAAACAGCATGAGAGAGAGAGAAGGAGACGCCCATGTGAGAGAAACGAATGAGCCAAAAGGAGAGGGAGGGGGAGGGATGAAAGACCAAAAAAAATTAGGGGAAAAAACCTGGTGTTCTACATTTTGGATGAGAAAAAAATGTCATATTATGTACACTTTGGTTAGAAAGATTTTAAAAAATGTCATAACATCTACAATCAAATATGATTTTTATATTTAAAGTGTCTTGAAAAATCATACTAATATGTATAAAATGACATTTTATATTAGAAATGTCACATTAATAATAATATTAACCATTAAATGACATTTTTGTAATAAATGTTTTTAAATTCTTTTTTCGAGTGTCATAGAAAGGTGTTTTTCTTATAAATTATAATAACTTTCTGATTTTCTTCTTCAACAATGTGTGGTTAAAAACTATTTTATCTTTAGGATACCATCCCTTATGTAATTTTTTTTTTATAAATAAAAGATTGTATAGAAAAAGACGCTTAGGGGGAGAAATATCAACATACAGGAAACTATAGGACAATCAACATATAGGAAACTATAGCACCTAGACAAAGCACCCCCCACCCCCAAAACATCAAACTGGATTATATAACTCTAGGAAAATCTTCCAGAAACTCCAAGAAGAGAGGGATAGATGTGTCGTGATTTTCCTCATACTAAATAAACACACTGCTAAAAAATAGGTGCCGTGGTCTAGGAGGATGGACTTCTTTCATTCAAAACATCTCGAATTTCTCTCCCTCCTAGGGTGAAAACCAATATTCCAAAATTCGAATTCGTACGGTATTCGTATCCGAATAAGTATTCGAAAGAGCGAATTTGGATAGATATTTTAAAATATCCGGAAAAATGGATACGGATATGAATAATGTTGGTATTCATGATGGATAATTCGCATCGACGGATATTCATTTTTGCGGTTATCCGTATCCGTAAAATAATTATATTTATTAATTATAATAAATTTATATATTAATAATATATAAGTAAAAACCCAAAACACACTAAAAAAATAAAGTGACCAACAACCCTCTTAATCTTCTCATTCCCACATGCATGCTCATAAACCCTAACCAATAACATCACTTATCTTCCATTTTCCTCTCTCTCCCTTTTCCTGACGGCTACACATATCGCTTCCCATTCCTCTCTTATCTCTCACATCCAACTACATCTTCGGTTTTCCTTCACCAACGATCAAAGACGAGTGAAACTACCTTCTCCTTCTAACAACTTATCCTTCCGATTGACACCTTTTCTCTCTCTCATTGACACACACACACACACACACACACACACACACACACACACACACACACACACACACACACACACATATATATATATATATATATATATTTCAGGTTCAAAATCTAGACAAGTAAAGCATATATAGCAAATCTGTTTTCACAATTTAATTTCATGTTTCACATTTTTTTTATATCTTACTTAGAAAATTATTTATTTGATTTAGTGATTAAATTAGTGTTTTATCAGTAATGTATGTCTAAATGTATCTTAAATAGTAAAAGCTAATAAAGACATTATCCGAATTCGAGAAATTCGAGAGAATACGGATACGGATAGTTGTAATTTGTATTCGAACGAATACAGATACAGATACGGATAGTGAATTTTAAAACGGATATAGATAGGAATACTATGATATGTACTCTGAATCCGTCTATTTGACACCCCTACTCCCTTCACATTGTCCAAAAAATAACGTGGAGAACCTGTCTATAAGTATGTCCATATCCCTTACAGCCCTTCCGGGAATGCCAAGACTCTAACAATGCTCGCTCCGAATTGGGCATCACCCACGTGATCCAACAAATGGAAAATAAGACCTCCAAAAGACCCCAAGTCACCCAACAATTCAAGAGAAGGTTATTCGTCGTCTCTTCTGCCTCCTTGAAGAACCAATACCGATTATCCATCTGATGTTTCCTCTTCTGTAAACCCTCCATGGTCCAGACAAAGAACAAGTCTTTCGGAGGCGCCTTAGCCCTCCAAATCTCCCTCCAAGGAAAGTTATCATTCACGTTCCCCTTTCTTTTCAAAACATAGTAATCTTTCACCGTAAAAATTCCCCACCTTCCTAATCCCCAACTCATAATGTCTTCAACTAGTCAAAGATTGTTATATTATATAGAATATGTCTAAATACAGAATTAAAGTTAAAATGTTCTATAAAATTAGAATAAAATGCTTGTATTGTTTTATGGATTGAATATGTGACGCTATGTTGATAAAATTTGTATATGTTAGTGGTGGGGCATGAGCAGCTTGTGTCATGTTGAAAGATGGAGAGTTACATGTAGCGAATGTGGGAGATTGTAGTGTTGTTTTGAGAATAAATGGAAAATCTTTCACCTTGGCAAATCACCATCGACTCACTAGGGAAGACGAACGTTCCCGTGTACACAACTCTATAAGCTTTTATCCCTTTTACTCACTATTGTATTAATTAGTGTGTGAGTTGTACTAATTACTAATCAGTACCTTATGGGATGCACAAATGTTTTTTATGTTAAACTTCATATGTTATGTGGTGCAGCCAATGAAATTTAAAGTCAAAAATATATTTTTCAAACTGTAATAAGATAATTAAAGCTACTTTGAATTTAAATTTGTTGTGTTTCGGAAATAAAACAAATTGTGAAAATTGTCACTCACAATTTCTTATAGAAAAAATAGACATATCCAAGTTTTTTTTTTAATATTTGAATAAATAACTATCTTAACAACAAAGGATTTTAGATTTAAGGTAATAATTTTCAATACGTTAATGATTGAGCATAAATTTGCTATTATTATTGTATATTATTTGATGTGGGTTTCATGCACTCTATGGGTTGATGTGGTTGTTAAGACACAATAATTTAAAAGAGACTTGCAAAAGAATTATAGATTTATCATCTAATAGAGGCAATAAAGATGACATTACTGTCATGGTCATCAATCTCCAGAATTTCATAAAAGACAACGTGGAGGATCATCTGAAAACATAGAAAGTATGTTATTGATTTACATGTCAAGTTATTTTTCCTCATATAAATTTAAGGCTAATAAGATAGAATGTTATTATTAATTTTTTTTTCCATAAGTTCGAGCCCGGGGGGAGGAGATGGGGAATGTTATTTTTATTGCAAAGTTATTTGTTCATTTTTTTATTCGTTTGTCTTATTATGTTTGTATTTTTTATTTATTTACACACATATATAAAGAAACAATTACGCTTTTCCCTTGAATTTCAGTTCTTATGTTACTTTTGTCATTAAACTTTCCATTTGTCATTAAATGTTATTTTTATTGCAAAGTTATTTGTTCAGTTTTTTATTCGTTTGTATTATTATGTATGTTTTTTTAATTTATTTACACATATATAAAGAAATAATTAAAATTTTCCCTTGAATTGCGGTCCTTATGTTACTTTTGTCATTAAACTTTCCATTTGTATAATCAATCCCCCCTTAAACTCCATATTTGTGACAAGTGGATAAAAAAACTAAGAATGTTATTGGTTATCGGAATGAGCTCCAAGTTGGGTCGTGGGAGTGACATCCTGGTGGGGTACTTGATGATGTTGTGATGGGCTATAAAGCACTGACGATTCGCCAAAGACCCTATACAAGTGTGGGACACTTCGAGGACGCAGAAACATGTTCGACATGCAATGGACATGTGTCTGACATGCCACGATGTGGATACACGAAGAGGACACACTAGGGACACGTGGGGGAAACAGTGGGTTTCAAACAATTCAAATAATGGGAAAAAAATTAAAAATATTATTTGATGATTTACTAATTATGTTGGCACTCTCAAATCTTAGGGTTCAACACTGTCACCAATTCTAAGAAAATTTGATTTATTTTTCAGAACAAATTCATTATTAGTTTCAACATATTTAATTAATTTCATAGACATAATTTGTGATTTGTTAGAACAAATTTTATTTTTTTATTTTCAGCTCCTACTATTATTACTAAGAATTCAATATATATATTATTTTAATAAAATATTCATTAGTTGTCGTATCTCACCCATGTCCTAAGTTCTTTGGGCAAGTCGACCTTTAAGTGATAGGGGGAGTGATATAACACATGGAAATTAGTATAAGGACGAGACGCTTACTCTGCCATCTCTTTTCTGTGTCAATGTGTTCATTTTGTGTCAGACACGACACGCGTGTTCGTGATTTATAGGCGATAGATTTGATATATAGAGATAGGGAGAGTGAGAGAGAGAGAGTATGCATAATAAACCAAACATAAGGAAAATTGGGTTTGTTTGTCTTCAAAGGATAAATATATTTAATAATTATTAGAGTTTTTTTTTTTTTTGTAAATGTCAATATCATCGCGAACGAAAATTAACCAAGAGGAACGCCATTGATTAAGGAATCCTCCAAAAACTGATGGGGAATCTTCTCATGCAAAAAATTCCTTAACAATTTTGGCATATTGAGCCAATAAATGGGCATGCCTATTACCGAGCCTTTTTACAAAGGACAATTCAATCTTGTGTCCATGGCAAATACATAACTTTATATAATCAATACAATTTTTTCTATCAGAACACTTTTCTTCCTCCTTGCGAAGCATAAAGATCACATTCTGACAGTCACCTTTAAGAATGAAATCAGAACAACCACAATTGATAGCGAAGTTTATTGAAAATCTCGTTGCCATGACTTCCGCTTTGAGTGATTGCCACGCCAGGTGACACATGGCCGCAATGAGGTGGCCCTTCCCATCTCGAATAGCAACTCCAATCCACGAACTCTTTGAACCAATGAAAGCTATTGCCTAAAATTTTAACTTTATAGTGTCATATTCCGGAGGTATCCATCTATCATCCTTCATAATAGAATGACTACAACCTTTAACACAAATTTCTCTAAAATTATGTAAACAACTTGAGAACTTGGAAATCACATCATAAAATATGTTTCCCCTAGAATAATGAAATATATTATTTTAATTGGCCAACAAAAAAATCCACCCTCCCAAATAATCATCAAAACATACAAAAAAATCAATAATAATCCCGCTAACGGCCATTCCATTAAGATATGAGCTGTTGAATCTCGACTATTAATACAAACGCAACAAACATATTTCACTACAAGAAAAATACCTTTTTATGAAGGTTTTTAAAAATAATATTATGATAGTTTAAATAAAATAGTCATAAAAAATAAGGGAGACTTATTTTATGACTGTACATGCCAAAATACTCACTAAAGGCTAATTGATACAAACAAATATGACTCTTTCATCCTAACTATCATATATACCCATATATTTTATGATTCTTTTCAAACCTTGATAAACCAAAACTTAAAACTAAGTTAAAATTCATGACTGGTTTTAACATTACCTTCGGTGCATCTTAGATAAAGGGAGGGAAATATAGAAATCCCAAATTTTGGATTCCCTCTCTCGATGGTTCTCATACATGAGGCTAAAACACGTTGCATCGCACTCTATGCTTCACCCGTCTATTATCCACCGTTGAAAGCTCCTCCGCAATCGGTCAAATTCATTGTCGGTATCTTATTTGTCTCTCGTATTTTACACATAAATTCGAACCATAATTTTGAGTTATTTTTTTTCCACAAAGCCCAAACTCTCACAAAATACACACACACACACACACACACACACACACTCATCCAACTATCTCTCGCTCATATTTTGGGTTTCAATTTATAGAATTCAATTTTATGTAAGATATAGGGTTTCTTATGGAAAATTTAATTTTACCACTTTTACACTAACATGATATATTGTACTTGGTCTCATGAGATAATATTTGGGGAACCAGCCCTTATGATAAAGTGAAAAGTATCACGTGTGGTGATTTTCCCAAAAAACAATGATAGTATTTTTTATTTACATATTTCATGTTTGCTTCTCCAATTCAGTTGAAATTATTTATTTTTTTATATTATTATTTTATTCTGCAATATTTTTTAAACTCATTTGATGTTATATTCCTATAACATGATAACTTTGTACTGAAAATTGTTCTCATTAGGAATTCATTAACTATATTAAGTTTGACCAATTTTTGGATAAATTTTGACTTTATATTTATAGGCTAATTACTCTTACACACACACACACACACACACACACACACACACACACATATATATATATATATATATATATATATATATATATATATATATGTATATATGTGACAATGGTGTTTTACTATTCACCTACTTATCTCTACTTATCAAAGTAGTCAAAGGGATTAGAATTTTCCACGTCACTAAAAATGAAGGTCTAGATTATTCCCCCATTCTCTCCCTTATTCTCATTTGCCCAAACCCTAGCCGACTTCTCATTCTCTCACACACTCTCTCTATATACCTGACTGTTCATTTTTGTTTTGAATAAGTAAAAGAAAGGGGGACTTTTTTCCTTATTTATTTCAGTTGTTATTGATAAATTTGTTTCATTTTTTATATATTTCAAATATATAATGTTTAGTTTAGTGGTTTCCTGCTAGATTTAGTTTTGTGAATTTATCTATTTTTATTTATCTGGTAGATTTGATATTGTTATATGTATGGGTTGCGTATAGACACATGAGTTTTTTGTTCTAAGTTTGTTCTAATTTTGCAACCAAGTAGCGGAGATCTAATGAATATTGAGATGGGTTGCGCATTGACACGTGAGTTTATTGTTAGTAGTTACATTTTTTTACCTCTTCTTTTCTATATTTTTTGGATTGGTTTTTCATTTTGGGTTATATGCATTCTAGGTGGTTGGGAAAATGCCCCAACAAATCTGTAACCACTCGGAGCACAGAGAACCACTTGCTTTAGGTATGTTTTAAATACTACTTTCTTTGTAGACTGTATGTTTGTTAATATTCTTAACAATAGTTCATTCTTTAGTTATGTTGAATACATGAGTTAGATTTTATTGCTTGGGCTAGGATGTTCAAATGATAGTAAATTTACTCCTTCTGTTTTATTTAATAAGTTTGTGATTTATTTATTAGTTTATATATGGTCATAAATTCTATATGGCCATATATATGGCCATAAATTCTTTTATCTAAAATTACCATTCAGATGTTCTGGGATGTTTGCCATCTAATATTACCATTTAGATGTTCTGGGATGTTTGCCATCTAATATTACCATTAAATTTAAATGTTCTGGGATGTTTACAGAAACTACTGAACGGTTTGCAAATTTATTTATATTGTTTTGGTTAATTGATACTAAAATTGTAAAGCTACTTCAGTCCCTTTCTCTTCGGGATATTAAGCCAGCTGATTGGTCCAAGTATGTTGTCCTATTTTGGCCGCCATATTAGTGTTTAGACTATGGTTATTTTTCCTTATTTCATTTTCCATTTACTTCATCCTTGATCAGGTTTTCCTCAATAATGTAGCATACCCCTTCTCTGCCACTCTCCACTCTCCTATCTGTGCCCCTACCCCACTACAAACCCATGCCTATGCCCTCACCCTCCGATATCCTCTCTATGTCCTCTACAATCTCTCACTCAATCACCCACTCATTGTTAGACATAAATTATTTTATAAATTTGTTCCTAGATATATGGTTCCTAAGTTTTCCCTTCGATTTGAATAATAAATGAAATCGGGTGTAATATTTTGAGTTCAGTATTCTATTTTGTTTGAGTTGTTTGTGTTTATTGAGAAATCTCTAGTAATCGTGAATGTTTGGTATGTGTGTTATGTCCAGATCTTTGTGTATTGGCAACAATGGAGTAGAAGATATGGGTGCAATGGTTAGAACCATATATTTACTCGGAGTTTAATGGTTTCTCAAGGAAATAAAATCTATATTTACATGAAATAACTTCCACCTCCAAAGAGGTTATTTTTAAATCAAAGTGGTACACTCGTTACTCTAATTTTATGTTCTAATATGTGTATGATACTAGGATTATACATCATTTATTTGTCAAATTTGTTTAAAGGTATTCTAATGATTTTTGGTGCTTAATGTCAAACATGCATGTTTAATGATTCTTGGTGCTTAATGCAAGGGAGATGGATTTTAATTTATTTATTGAGGATGTAAGGGATAAAATCTAGTACATGGCGAAGCCATCAGAGCCTCTAAGAATCAGCCTGACTGATTTATTATCTTGCAAACACGGTGGTATGGTTGCCAGCACCCCCTCTTAATAGGAAAGTTAATAATCACGAAGGAAGGATGATATGATATCTTGCCTTTATGTAGTATTTTCAAGTTCTTGTTTGATCCTTTTAGTGGTACTAGCTAATCTTCAATTGTTTTTTATTTACTATTCACAATGTTGTACATTATAGATTGCTCCCGATGAAGGTTAATCTAAAACTGAGATGAGGTGTTTAATTTGTTTCCAGTATCAAAATTTATTGGTGCCTAATAAATTTCATGTTCTAGGTTACATTTATTTCCATTAACCATATTTTCTAGGATCTGTTAGGAATTAGTTCAATTTTTTATCATTAATTTGTTTACCATTGGACATTTTCTAACCCCTATTTTGGGGAATGAAGTTTTCATTAAGTATTTTATATTGACTTCCATGCCATTTTGTAATAAACTTCCTCAAATTATTTGGGATTAATAATTTGAGCCCCTTGCAGGTTGTGTTTATCTGTGTGAATTTCTATTTTCAATTTTGTTTTGATTTTGTTGGGATGCTAGCTTTTCAAATTTTTGTTGGACAAGATACAATTTTGTATTTACAGGTTGTGTTGATTTTATTGGGATGTGGCGGGCCTTCAGGAATGGGCATATACTAGTCTATATAATATGAGACAATGGTCTTTTACTATTCACTGCTTATCTCTTCTTATAAAAGTAATCAAAGGGTCTACATTTAACCACGTGTACCATCTAAGGGTTCTCATCCAACCACACCTTGAAAATACACTACAAACTCTTTTGAGTAAAATTTGGGTAACGCCGAATGGGTTTGAAAGAAAGAGTACCCCCTCTCTCTACTCCTCCCAACACAAACCCTCCCCCTTGGGCTCTCACACCACATTTGCCTCTCCTATGCCATCGCCCTCTACTCCACCACCTCTAGCTCTGCCTCCCCATTTGCATCTCACACCACCTCTAAGTCTCCAATATTGGGTTTGCACATTACGGAGATTTTATTTGGTTATTTACATTCTTAGGGTTTAGTTATTTACATTCATATTTGGGTTTCTATGGGTTTGGTTATTTACGTTTAATTTGTTACATTCTTAGGGTTTGGTTATTTACATTCTAATTTGGGTTTGTACACTCTTAGGGTTGGTTATATATATTTAATTTTCTACATTCTTAGGGTTTGGTTATTTACATTCTGATTTGGGTTTATACACTCTTAGGGTTTGGCTATTTACATTTAATTTCTTACATCTACTTAAGCATGTTCACCATCCAAATGAGAAATCCCTTTTTGATATGTATTGTTTATATTAAGAATGGGAATATTGCTTTACCATTACTTTAGGTACTAATATTGCTTTAGCTACTAATAACAGTTTTACTAATATCTCATTATTTTGAACACCAATTATAGGTAACAAAGTAGGTAACATGTAACAAGTTACATAGAAACATCTTTAGGTACTAATATAGATTTTTACTAATATCATCTCATTTTACGATTTTTAATTGGACCTACGGATGGTAAGGTTATTTGACTTGGGCATGGATAACACACTTAAATTTTCCAACGCAAGTAAAAAAATGCCCTCTAAAAATATATTTTCTACTTTCTCCCCATGTTATTAGATCAAGGGGCTTTCATAAAATTTGCATTCCTTTTCTTCACAGATTCAAGGTACGCGTAGGTATTGTGATCCTCGATGAAGCAAAACTTGAGATGATTCTTAAAGAGGTAATATCTATTACAAATTTTACTTTTTCTACCCAACGCTTAACATTAATTAATTTTCTTTTAGAAGAGAAAATGAACGGAGAAAGTTTGGGATAAAGAGAAGGGGAAATGGAAAGAAAACAAATCCCCCACCATGGTGTGTACTTTTTTATTTTTGAATTTTTTTCATTATTTAATAATTTATTGTTTCCTTACATTTCTAATCTACTTTACTCAATGTGCCATGACTTCCCTCCCACTTCTGCCCGTACCGTGGCTCAAAGACTGCGACGTGATCGAGAAAGATCACAAAGGTGCCACTTAATCCAATTAATTGTTCAAATCAACCATCCACTTAGACAAGCACTTATGGGTGGGGAATTGAGAATTCGGTAACCCCACAACAACCTACTCCATCCACTTTTACATTACTGCACACCTATCTACAACAATGTTGCCCTCTTCATGATAGCACCCTGTTATCAGACATTGGCCTCACAATTGATACTTTAACGATAGTAATTTTTCCCCATTTCCTTAATTTATCAATTACATTGTTGTCTTATCTTTATAATTTCTTTTATTGAATGTGCCAAGACTTACCACCCATCAGTGCCCGTGTATTTGCTTAAAGACAATGACGTAATCGAGAAAGAGCACATAGGTTGCAAGTTGATCCCAATAGTTTTCCTAATCAACTACACACTTTGAGTCGCTCAACACCATCCAATCGGTCACGTGCAAGCACTCTAAGGTGGTCAAATACGAATTTAGTAACCCCATAACATTCTACTCTGCCAACCCTCAACAAAAATATTGCCCAGTTATGCAGCAGACCTGCGATACTAATGTTTTGTATCCAGTTGTTCTTCCCTGAAGTTTGAGCATAGATTTTGATGTTACAATCATTTGTGATCCGAACCATGAACGCATTGGGAGTGTATCTGAAAATTAATATTCTTTTCCTACGGCATCACTCACAGATTTGGTAAAGAATGCTCTGGCTAAATCATTAAGAGTATCCGTGCTTCCTTCTATAATTCGGTATAACATCCTTTTTACTTTGATATTTTAATGACATGTATGGCTAAGATAGTCTTGACACAAGTTCTTTATTTCTCCATTTCAGGTCAAGGAGCAAGTCATCACAAACCACGCGGGCTGTAGAATAACAGGGAGGGCTAAAGATCCATCTGAAAGACATGAGTGGGGACCTATGAATGTTAAATGCCCTCGTTGTAATGCCTTATACTAGATGGCTGAAAGGTTATCAACTTCTTCTATGATACGATCATTGTTTGGAAAGTGTTATTTACTAGGCCAAATAGAATTGCCTGCCCTTAAGGACCACTTGCTAAAATAAAACTTCTTTTTATGGAAATAATGGCCAATCCATGTCTTTTCGTTCTTACATAAGAGAATATAATGCAGCCAATGCATTTACAAGTTTTAGTGTGTGAATGGATGACCGAGTCCTCCCAGGGAGAGGTGAGCTACGCCATCGTACTGGATCTTTATTGTGAAATGAGGGTCATGAATTAAATGCCACATACGCTCAATTATAAATTTATGATCCAGGTTCAACTTTAGATATTCAACACCATAAGAATCCACGTTTGAGGAGGGATGTCCTTAACACCATACATCAGTGTTTATTATTGAATAATGGATTCACTTCTATATCATGAAGGCTCCTCTGTTTTGGATCAAATGGATAAAATGGTTCATGAATTACTTGCTTATCTTCATTATAGTTCTTCAAAGGACCGTCGAACGTATAACTTTACATCGCCTGAAGAGATTTTGTTATCTTACAGTGGGTGATTTTAACATTAGTGTCATGCATGCCATTATTGTTCGACTTAAAGGAGACAATGAGCAGATGAAAATTAACGAATGTCATCCGACATATTTGCCTTTGCATTTCATCTTATTATTCCCCCATGGTGAACTTGGTTGGCACCCCGAAATGAAATTATGGGATGGCTGAGGGTTTCAAGAACATAATGTTCGCTTAAATCAATTGAATTATTATGTCTATCGATTGTTCAAATGTAACTCCAAGTACTCCACAATCCTTAAAGGGAAAAATTATTCCAAGAGTTTATTGTTGATGCTTGGGCTTCTATAGAGCAAAACTGATTAACTTATTACCGACTCAATCAAGGAAGGCTTCGGGCAGAGTTGTACAAGGATCTCAATGATGGTACGTTAAATAGTTTACAACCAGACGATATTGGTAGGCGAATGATTTTTCCTTCTTCTTTCACCGCTAGTGCGGGAGATATGTTTGATATTTATTAAGATTCAATGACCATAACACGTTACAACCAACATCCCGATGTTTTTCTCACTATTGATACCAAAAAGTATCCATCCACGGGGACCAATCAGATATGAACATGTGTCATATAATACAACATAAGGCCAAGACAGCTAGACCTAAATACCGAACTAGTAAGGAATGTCGACCAACTTATCAGGGAAGCCTGACCAACACCAGGAATACCGACCAAAAATGAAGATAAAACACCAACAGTTATACGCATAAATGATTGTACATATGTAAATGTCTACATTATAAAGACATTCCATCCTTTGATATTCCAATACTTATACACCCCCTGGGGGCTATAAATACATTATAAACCCTACATCCAAGGGACACGAGACAAGAGGTAATTAAACAAGCCCAAAGAAATACAGAACAGTGGACATAGGCTCTTACTTTAAGACAAATCAATTTAAAAACTCTTTGTCTCTTTTACTTCTGTTTATCTGTGATCAACTAATTAGCTTAGTCTAGTTTTTTGCATCAACATATTGGTGCCGTCTGTGGGAATTTATTTCTAATCATCCTTATTCATTTGAATATACATAATGGTTGATATTCCTGAATCTAATAACTGGAATGAAGGCATCCCACATGTTCCATCTGCCCATCCAATAATAAATGATTTAGCTAGAATTCTGGCTAGTCTTGTAAGAGGCCAAGAGGCTATGCAAGATACTATCAGACAACTCGCTCAAACCCTTCAAACAGGGGTACCTTCTCTTTCTGTCCATGGGAATATTCCACCACCTCCCCCAAGAGATGGTCGGCGCAGCAACTCAAGGATGACAAGGGATGTCTCCTACCACCCAAGCTCACATTCATTGTCAGAACGTCAGAATCTTTCCGTACGCAATCTTATTCTCCAGGGAGGCCCAGTGCCTTAGAGAGGTTGAGCTGTGATTCTTATTTAGATCGTTTGGGACCCATGGGGAACATAAACTTTCCTAGGGAAATATTTGGCAACACTCGACGACCAACTGATCAAAGGGAAGGCACTACCCAGTATAAATTAAACGCCTGACGAACTGCTACTCGGCCCGAGCAACAACTCCAGGAAGAAAGCTCAGCAAATAACAGGGTTGCAACACATTGATCTGGTGATGCTAATGATGCGTCGAAAGGTCCTATATAAAGGCTGGAAGACAGGTTAGGAGTATTGTCCAGTGCCAAAAACCCACTACAAATGAGTTTTGAAAAAGGGTCTCCATTTCTGCAAGCAATAGTAGATTTTCTTACTCCAGAAAAATTCAAGGTGTGACACCCCGCCTAATTAAATACCGAGTGATCAGTCCTTTATTAATTAAATCCAAAATATCCAGTTGGTTCAGATAATGCATCACTGTCAAAAATCATCTATTTTATTTAATTAAAACCTACCACCTAATATTGAAAAAACGTTGATGTCGAAATTTATCAAATTTTATCTTGTTATTAACTGTCATCAAGTAAGGAAAATAACTAATACTATTCATCCCAAACATAAGGAAAGAACTAGCTAAAATAAAATAAAGAACTGGAGTAAACACTTCCACTCAAAATCCCATACAATAATCCAAGTCATAAAATAAATGTCTACTAATAGAATATAACATCTAAATCTCTGAATATAAAATAGGAAGGGATGACATGTCCAACTGAAGTAAGTAACTGATAGATAAAGAAGAATAGACTATGAAGCATCTATTAACAATGTTTTGTAGCTTCCACAGCAGCTATAGCTCGGTAACTGAGTGGAATCTCCTAAGCTTGGTGTCCTTGTGGCTGAGCACCTAAAATAAAGGAACAAGAAAAAAGTTTTACAGAAAACGGGTCAGAACCCGAGTATAAAACAGTTTATATATAGCAAGTGCTTAAATTGGTTAATTAGCACAAATATTATTCATGTTAACTTAGCGTACTCACTTGAGATGCTCATCTCTCATCTAATGTACCCGCCTAACGAGCCTAACTACCCGTACTAGTCATGATATTCTGCCTGACTATACATAGTATAACCACTATGCTGAATACAATATCTAAATAACCCGAAGACGATATATTTATATCATTTAGGAAAAGGTTTAAAGATGCTTTAAATCATTCACCTAACATTTTTAATTATCAACTGGTGACCCAATAAGTATATACTACAATAAAGCGGCCAATAAGAAAAAAAGAATAGGAACTCCGTATACATATATAAAATCTCAACATGTATACATATAAATATATATCAATACTGCACCTATGGTTAAGAAACCCATGGTGCTAGGCATACTCGGCTATCTAGTCCCAATGCAACGCTCGTGCACGGAGGACAACAGGTTCAATCTCTCAGAACCAATAAAACCTATACACATTTTGGAGGCGAACATAGTTCCAAGACGATGGGCTACGCACATACCTACGCATCCATACGACCGTCATCACTATCATTCTCACAGATAGCCCGTACCTAGGTTCCATGCTCTAGTCGTACGACTCAAAATCCCCCAAAGGCACACAAGATATGGTCGTCCACAACACACTAGCCTCCATTTGATAACCAGGATCTATGTACGTCATACACATAATATTCCAAGTAATAAGAATGCACACAATTTATATAACTTAATAGGCATTAACGCAACCCAATTCCCATAGTACGTAGGTAATATTATCGTTTCTACTCTCCACGATATCCATTTATATATAACCTCTCTAGGACTCACATTCTATCATAGGTTTCCATAAAAGTTCAAGACCTATAAAATCATTACACTGTTAATTCCCTAAAACTTTGGAATTTAAGTCACCCATTACACACATCGATTAATAAGCTCGTTTGGATAAACCTAGGATGGGTTTTAACTAAATCGGACCCAAAAATCAAGTTCTGGAATTTCGTTTGAAGTTCAAGGATTTTCGTTCGAAAGAAGTTTCCACTTTGAATGAACTTCATCATCTCATTAGAATGGTCGTTGGATTTCTCATTAGAAGGCTCGTTCGAGCGAGGTCATTCGAACGACCTGGGCAGGTCTTCGAACAAAAAATCCAAACAGGCCCAGTTCTTCCCCAAATTCGATTTTTCCAACTTTTGAATCTTCAATATCAATTCAAAACTCAACCCAACACTAATTTAATGTTCCTAAACTATTCCAAATCACCCTAAGATACTTTCTAATAAAAATTAAAGGTCAAATCGTTATATACTCAAATGGAATTCAACAATTTCTTCAATTTCTAACAAATCTCTAAAATTTGAACCCAAAATTTTTAAACCTTTAAAACTCCCAATAAATTTCATGATTTCAACATATAATTACCAAAATTAACAGGCCCAAGACGGCAAGATCCTCTACATTCAAACCCATCTCCAATTCATAAGGTTTATTTACAAATCAGTCTAATTTAACCAAAGTTTTCATTGCACCAAGTTTATATCAATCTAAATCAGTAGGAACAATATTTGCTAAAGGAGGAGCAAGATAAACACTTGCCTTGGGATGGATTTTTGACTCTCGTTTTGAAATTTATATGTGGTTGATCCACTTGTCGCGATCTACACTTTGGTATAACTATTTGTGAGAAATCTCAAACTTTTGGCTTTGTTCTCCAATTGGTCTCCTTCCTCCTTGGCTCTCCCTCTCTTTCTCTCTCTTTCTCACGTAGGTTGCAACTGACAGACCACTAACCCTCTATGTTCCTATTTTAATCCTATTTTTGTCCATTTAATTACTCAAAAATCCTAAAAGACTAAAATACCCCTCTAGGGTGTCTTTTTGGGCTAAAATGCCCCGTACTCCAAATATAACATCCGAGTAGTGTTTTATGACTATTTCGACCCTTCCGGACACACTGGCACACTCAAAATAGTCATTTGAGTTATATAAAAATAATTTTACCTTTTTAACCCCCAAATATGTAATAGTGACGCGACTCATATGCGTGTCCCAAATAATTATATCTTAACTGTTATGTATCTCGTCCCCGGCCATATTATTATTTCCGAAGCAATATTACGTTACTCACTACATAATGTTCAACATAATTATAATTTGACATGATTATTTTCGATCACTACCAACTCTCGGCATGCTAGTAATTATTACCTTTGAAAACGAACTAATTATAAATTAAATTTTCTCCCTTTAAATTAATTAACCCCAATTTCCATAATTTCATAATAAAATAAATATGCGTAAAAATACGGGGTATTAGATACTTCCCCCTTAATAACAGAATTTCATCTCAAAAATCGAAAAAATAAAAATATACCTAACAAGAATAACTCTGGATAACAATCATGCATATCATCCTCGGTCTTTCAGGTAGATTCCTCAACATTTTGGTGCCTCCATTGAGCACAGACTAGTGGTACTATCTTCGACCTCAACTTCCTCTCACTACGGTCTAGGATAGAAACCGACCCTTCCTTGTAGGAGCTATCAGGCTGTAAGTTGATCTCTTCAAAAATGATATGAGTATAGGCCAAATCATCTCGAAGATATTTCCTCTACGAAGAGCTATGGAACATGTCAAGGATCCTATGTAAGTGTTCCGGTAACCCAAGTTTATAAAAAACTGGCCCAATCCTCTCGATAATAGGGAATGGCCCTACATACCTAGGCTCCAAGTTTCCATTCTTCCCAAAATGCATAACTCCCTTCATAGGAGACACCTGAAGTAACACCTTATCCCCAATATTGAACTCTAAAAAATACCACTTGGCATCAGCGTAGCTCTTCTACTGATCCTGAGAAAACCGAATACGGCTCTGTATCAACCCTATTGTCGTTGAATTATCCTTAATCACCTTCAAAACATGTAACTTGTTGTCCCCCAACTCTAACTAACATGATGGAGAATGATAAGGTCTAACGTATAGTGCCTAGAATGGAGCCATAGCAATAGTAAAATGGTAGGAGTTATTATAGGAAAACTACACTAGTAGAAGATACTGCTCCCAGCCTCCACCAAAATTAATGATGCACATATGCAACATGTACTCTAACATCTGATTTGTTCGCTCGGTCTTTGCATCCATCTGCGGGTGATAGGTTGTGCTCAACCACAACTCCATACCCATTGCCTCCTGAAAAATATCCCAAAACTAAGACACAAACACTTTATCTCTGTCAGACACAATGTTGAGAGGTGCCCCGGGAAGTCTCACTATCTCTGCTATGAATATCTAGGTGTACAGTCCCGTGGTGTAATCCGTTCGGGCTGGCAAAAAGTGAGATATCTTGGTCAGCTGATCCGCTATTACCCATATCAAATTGTGACCCCTCTGTGATGTAGGTAATCCTGTGATGAAGTCCATGGAAATTCTCTCCTATTTCCATATAGGAACCTCTAATGGCTGTAGAAGTTTTGGCGGTCTCTGATGGTCCATCTTTACTGGCTGACAAGTGTCACCTTTCGAGACGAACTCAGTAATATCTTTCTTCATTACGCTCCACCAGTACTGTCTCCGCATATTATGGTACATCTTATCCCCACCAGGATGTACCGTAAATCATGAACCATGTGACTCTGTCATCACCTTGTGTTGCAAGTCTTCTTCCTCAGGAACAACCAACCTTCCATTGAGACGTAGACTCCCATCAGAACCCACGGTATATGACTCGGCCCCTTCTGCTAGAAACCACACTATCTGACTCTGGAAGAACGGATCAACTGTGTGAGCATGTACTACTCTCATAATAATTTGGGGCGTAACTGTCATCGCAGACCTGAACGATTGAGCCACCGCATCTTGGTGTCCTAACTCCTTCCATTTCGCTTTCCACACCTCGACCACCTCACCTACTAGCCTATGGCTCAATGCGTCTACTACCACATTAGCCTTTCCCTGGTCGTATTGGATCTCAAATTGATAATGCTTCACAAACTTAAGCCACCGACGTTGACGCGTATTTAACTCCTTCTGCGTGAAGAGGTACTGTAGTAATTTGTGATCTGTGAACTAGCAAAATTTCTCCCCCAGGAGATAATGTCTCCAAATCCGAAGTGCAAACACGACTGCCACCAACTCCAAGTCGTGGGTGGGGTATTTCCTCTCGTAAGGCTTAAGCTTAAGGGAGGCATAAGCTATAGCCTGATTCTCCTGCTGAAGTACACCCCCCGAAGTCCTAATAAGGACACATTAGTATAGACTAGATAATCCACTCCCAGCCTGGGCAATGCTAACACTAGTGTTGAGGTTAACTTGTCTTTCAACTCATCAAAGGCCAACGGATAAGCATCACTCGAGATAAGCGGCACCCCTTTGCAAGTCAAATGTATCAACGGTCCCGCTATCTTCGAAAACCCTAGAATAAACCTCCTATAGTATCCAACTAGGACTAAGAAACTACGTATCTCGATCGATGTCGTGGTCTGTCCCCACTCCCTCATCGCTGACACCTTCCCCAGATCCATGGATATCCCTGTATCAGAGATGATATGCCCCAAAATTTGGACCTCCTTCAGCCAAAACCCACATTTCTCATATTTGGCGTATAACTCATGCTGCCATAGTGTCTGTAAAACCTGCCTCAAGTGCTCGGCATGCTCCTCCTCGGTCAGCGAGTAAACCAGAATGTCATCTATGAAGACGATGACGAACTAGTCTAGGAACTCTCTGAACACCCTTTTCATCAAGTCCATAAACACGGCTAGGGTGTTAGTTAGCCAGAAAGGCATAACTCGGAACTCATAGGAACCATATCTTATCAAGAAGGCAGTCTTCGACACATTTTGCTACCTGATATGCAACCGATGGTATCCCGACCTCAATTCAATCTTTGAGAATAAGGCAGCTCCCCTCAACTGGTCGAATAAGTCACCGATTCGGGGTAACAAATATTTGTTCTATATTATGACTTTATTCAACTCTCGGTAATCGACACACAATCATAATGATTCGTTGCTCTTCTTAACCCGGAAGCACCCCAAAGCGAGGTATTCCTCTAAATGAAGTCTTGACCTAATAACTGTACAATATGGTCGTGTAACTACGAATATTCGATAAGGTAAGGCTAGCTTACCCTAATAAATGTAGATATAATATCCTCCCTTGTTACACTGATGTATTAACGATGTAATCCCTTTAACAACGCTTCCTACATCGTATAATATGGCTCTTCTGGCTGTGAGTAGTAATATAATAAATCTTAAGGTTATCGTTTCCTTTACGGATGACAAACAGGGTACCAACCCGTGTACTAAAAGCCAAACATTCCCAGCTTTCGACGTTTGCTAGGTTTCATGCGTGGGATGTCTCGCAATGCGGATCCAAATAAGGAACCCCCCCGATACGCTACTAACTAATATTGTCACCAATAAGGTATGCGGGCCCTCAGTATTTGTCTTGTACCCCGCATCCCTGCTTCTTGCTCTAAGATTAACTCACCTACTCTCATGTTACAAGAGACGATATTCGACACATTATTAAAACTAGCTTGGTGTTAGACTCTAAAATTTTCCACGGAATAATCCCCATGCTCAGAAATAATTCATCCATTCTTGAATCCCTTTAATAGACATCCCTACCCATCGGGATTAGGTATAACCATGCGACGTATGCCACGAAGTCTTTATTCACAACCATATAAAGATATATATAAATGTGGCCCCGCCTCCTCTCAGGTGACTCTTAGCACAATTACCAACAAACACGGAAATATCACTGTAACGGTCTATTATCACTCAAACCATCGATATCTAGTTCGCACATCAGGATAGTAATACATTTTACACCCATGCTCCTCAAAGTATTACAATAAATTATAACGCATCAGAGTTATTCGAGATTTCCACTATATCTTAAAGGAACTATAAATAATGAAGTATCGTACCACCAAACGCGGGTGACTGTTGTGTTATCAGTGGCATAACCGCATATCGGGAATTATAAATTTTCCCGTACTATACACCTTGCTGATGATGTGGAGCCTGTGCGATTGGGGTAAATATCCATGCTCCCCCATGTTTGGTATTCTGTGGTTCTGGGCGAGTACCCTACGGTTGTTGCGAGGTCCTGCCCTTCTAGGGGAAACTTTGATGGAATTGGCCCCGTTCGCCACATATAAAACACTTTCCAACAAAATTTCCACTGTGTTGGACCTACTGAGCACGCTGCTGGCCCTGATGGCCTAGCTAACCTAGCTGATTTGACCGAGGCTATCCTCCAGCTCATTGTGGGCAAATTTGGCATTTGTGGTCATTTCTTCCACACATAAAACACCTCTTTATGAAGGTCCATTGTCCTTCGCTTTGCTAACCCTGGAGGATTTGGCTCTTCCTGCGATTTCTATTGTACTCTTGGTCTTGACGACTCCGAGGAACCTATCGTCGCTGCGACGACACTTTCTCACTGTTGCTATCCCTAAAATTGGCATATTAATCGACTTATCTTGTTATTTTTCCCCTGTAAGTTGTACACTACGATTCTGGTACTTTAATATTGCGCTAGTCACTACTTGTGCCATAATATTTGCAATCTCAGTGATTGCCACTCTTTTCTGATGTACCCGTTGTGCTTGATGGTCTAGTCCTGCATTTTCTTCTTCAGCGGTGTTAGTTTATCTCTACCTCATAAGCGACATCTGAAATTCAATGAATTTTATAAGTCCATCGGCGATACATAGCATCGTATAGAAGTACTTAATCTATAACACGTAACAAATAATGCAAGAGTCCTAATAATTGGGCTCTATATCAAAGAACACAATGCGAAAACGTAATATGACGTACATATTCTAAGGACACTAGAACCTGATGATCTGATACAACCTGTGACACCCCGCCTAATTGAATAACGGGTGATCAATCCTTTATTAATTAAATCTAGAATATCCAGTTGGTTCAGATAATGCATCACTGTCGAAAATCATCAATTTTATTTAATTAAAACTAAGCACCTAATATTTAAAAAAAGTTGATGTCGAAATTTATCAAATTTTATCTTGTTATTAACCATCATCAAGTAAGAAAAATAACTAATACTATTCGTCCCAAACATAAGGAAAGAACTAGCTGAAATAAAATAAAGAACTGGAGTAAACACTTCCAATCAAAATCCCATACAATAATCCAAGCCATGAAATAAAAGTCTACTAACACAATAAAACATCTAAATCTATGAATATAAAATTGGAAGGGACGGCATGTCCAACTGAAGTAATTAACTGATATATAAAGAGGAATAGACTATGAAGCGTCTATTAGCAATGTCATGTAGCTTCCACAGTAGCTATAGCTCAACAACTGAATGGAATCTCCTCAGCTTGGTGTCCATGTGGATGAGCACCTAAAATAAAGGAACAAGAAAAGAGTTTTGCAGAAAAACGGGTCAGAGCCCGAGTAGAAAGTAGTTTAAATATAGCAAGTGCTTAAATTGGTTAATTAGTTCAAATATTATTCATGTTAACATAGCGTACTCACTTGAGGTGCGCACCTCTCATCTAATGTGCGCGCCTAACGAGCCTAACTACCCATACTAGTCATGATACTCTGCCTGAGTATACGTAGTATAACCACTATGTCGGATACAATATCTAAATAACCCGAAGATGATATATTTATATCATTTAGGAAAAGGTTTAAAGATGCTTTAACTCATTCTCCTAACATTTTTAATTCTCAACTGGTGACCCAATTAGTATATACTATAATAAAGCGGCCAATATGAAACACAGAATATTTACTCTATGGTGATAGGCATACTCGGATATCTAGTCCCAATGTAACGCTCGCACGGAGGACAACTGGTTCAATCTCTCAGGAACCAATAAAACATACACACATATTGGAGGCGAACATAGTTCCAAGCTGATGGGCTACTCACATACCTACGCACCTATACGACCCTCATCACTATCGTTCTCATAGATAGCCCGTACCTAGGTTCCATGCTCTAGTGGTACGACTCAAAACCCCCCGAAGGCACACAAGATATGGTCATCCACTATGCGCTAACCTCCGTTTGATAGCCAGTAGATAAGTAGGTCATACACATAATAATCCAAGTAATAAGCATGCACACAACTTATATAACTTAATAGGTGTTCACGCAACCCAATTCCTATAGTACGTATGTAATATTATCGTTTCTACTCTCCACGATCTCCATTTATATATAACCTCTCTAGGTCTCACATTCTCTCCTAGGTTTCCATAAAAGTTCAATATCTCTAAAATCATTACACCCTTAATTCCCTAAAACTTTGGAATTTAAGTCACCCGTTACACACGTAAGTTAATACACTTGCTTGGATAAACCTACGATGGGTTTTAACGAAATCGGACCAAAAAATCATGTTCTAGAATTTCTTTTGAAGTTCCAGGATTCTCGTTCGAACAAATTTTCCACTTCGAAAGAACTTCATCATCTCGTTAGAAGGGTCGTTGGATTTATCGTTAGAAGGCTCGTTCGAACGAGGTCTTTCGAACGACCTGGGTAGGTCTTCGAACGAAAAATCTGAACAGGCCCATTTCTTCCCCAAATTCTATTTTTCCAACTTTCAATCTTCAATATCAATTTAAAACTCAACCCAACTCTGATTTAATAATCCTAAACTATTCCAAATCACTGTGAGATACTTTCCAATACAAATTAAAGGTCAAATCCTTATATACTCTAATGAAATTCAATAATTTCTTCATTTTCTAACAAATCTCTTAAATATGAACCCAAAATTTTTAAACCTTTAAAACACCCAATAACTTTCGTGATTTCAACATATAATTACAAAATTTAACAAGCCTAAGATGGGAAGATCCTCGACATGCAAACCCATCTTCAATTCATAAGGTTTCTTTACAAATCAGTCTAATTAAACCTAATTTTTCCTTGCAACATGTTTATATCATCTAATCTAAATCAACAGGAACAATATTTGCTAAAAAAGGAGCAAGATAACACTTGCCTCGGGATGGATTTCTAATTCTCGGGTTGAAATTTATATGTGGTTGATCCTCTCGTCGCGATCTACACTTTGGTGTAACTATTTGGGAGAAATCTCCAACTTTTGGCTTTGTTCTCCAATTGGTCTCCTTCCTCCTTGGCTCTCCCTCTCTTTCTCTCTCTTTCTCACGTAGGTTGCAACTAACAGACCACTAACCCTCTATGCTCCTATTTTAATCCTTTTTTCGTCCATTTAATTACTCAAAAATGCTAAAAGATTAAAATACCCCTCTGGGGTGTCATTTTGGGCTAAAATGCCCCGGACTCCAAATATAACATCCAAGTAGTGATTTATTGCTATTTCGACCCTCCCGGACACACTGGCCCACTCAAAATAGTCAGTCGAGTTATATAAAAATAATTTAGCTTTTAACCCCCAAATATGTATTAGTGACACGACTCATACGCGCATCCCAAATAAGTATATCTTAATTGTTGTGTATCTCGTTCCCGACCATATTATTATTTCCGAAACAATATTGCGTTACTCACTACGTAATGTTCAACATAATTATAATTTGACATGATTATTTTTGATAACTACCAACTCTCGTCATGCTAATAATTATTACCCTTAAAATCGGATTAATTATAAATTAAATTTTCTCCCTTTAAATCAATTAATCCCAATTTCCATAGTTTCATAATAAAATAAATATGCGTAAAAATATGGGGTATTACACAAGGCTCCAGTAGTTACGCCCAAGTATGATGGAAAAACTGATCCAGTTCTCCACAGAGCCGTATCAAGCAGTCGCTGACATTTATGATGTTCCCGATGAGATGAGATGAGATGAGATGTAGAGCATTTTCTGGAACAATCACTAAATCTGCCCAAATCTAGTGTAACAGTCTTCGTCGTGGACAAATCTAAATTTTCAACCAACTAGCTAAACTATTCATTAATAACTTTTTCTTTGGAGATAAACCTGTGAAAAGAGTGGCACAACTTCTTAGTGTTAGGCAAAAAGAATGAGTGAGTTCTAGAGATTGTATCGCTCATTTTAATAACAGGAAGCTGGAAGTTATTGATTACAAAGAAAAGATGGCTATAAATGCTTTGATGAGTGGATAGCTTTCCCGAGAAGCTGTATTACACTCTTGCCAAAGATCCCCCAAAAATAATGGCCGAATTAATGGCTAAGGCAGCAAAGATTATGATTGCCGACGAAGCAATGGCAGCCAAGCGTAGCTCAAGGACAAAAGTTGAAGGCTAGGGTGATAAGAAAGAGCACAAAAATTCCATGGAGCATAAGGATTCGAAGCATAAAGGAGTTTTGGAGTGGCTCAAAAAATATAACAATTATACTCCTTTGACTATGGGCATTCATCATGTCTTGGAGGAACTCGAGCACAACAAAGATGTACACTGGCCTGACAAGCTAAGGAGTTCCCTGACCGAGAGGGATAAGTCAAAGTACTATGAATTCCACAGAGATTATGGCCGCACAACAGAGCACTGAACTTCCCTTCAAAATGATATTGAAACTCTCATCTGACGAGAAAAGTTGAACCAGTTTGTTAATCGGTAGAACAACGAAGGAGCTCGGAATAGATTACAATCTCCTTGCAAGCCTAGAGAGGAGAAGAAAAGAATCATAAAGATGATCAGGATGATGATCCAGGTCTCCCTAAAAATCCCCGACAATCGGAACGTGAGGTATTCTATATCAATTTTGGTTCTTTTAATTACCAAATGATTTCAAGTGGAGACATGGGAGGAAGAGATCATATAGCAGAATGAAAAGCTTACCTTAATGAGGCACAAGCTTGATCATACATACAGAGAATCAACCTTTTCGAGGAAGACCGACCAAGGAAGGTTAACAAAGATAAGTTGGTAACTGGTTTCTCTAAAAATGATCTCTCAGGTGTACTGTAACCACATGACGACCCCGTGGTAATCAAAATCAGAAAAGAATAAGTCGTTGTCTCTAGGGTACCGGTATATAATGGTAGCTTGGCAGACATTAAGTTTTATCCTTGTTTCAACAACCTGAATTTGAAGCTCATCCACTTAGAGCATTACCATCGCCTACTGATAGGCTTTACAGGTGAAAAAGTATTTCTATTGGGAACTATCAAGAAGGATCTGATGATCGGCACATGGACAGTTAGCCGAATAGAGAAGATTCATTTCTTTATGATGAATAAGAATGTCCATTCAACTTATAATATAATTATGGTTAAAGTTGGGGTTAAAAATTTTGAGGCAGTGCCCTCCACTGTCCATCTGTGTTTGAAGTTCCCAACCAACTTCGGCATGGGAGTTGTCAAAGGTGACCAAAAAGTTGCCTGGGAATGCTATTACTCATCTACCAATAAAGAGAATTTAAAAGAGATGAAGAGGAAAACCACTACCTATTAAGCGGAGACCTCTGAACCCGATGAAGAATTTGAGGTGGAAATCTTATATCTAAAGGAAGAATCAGAATTGATAAAGGGACAACTTGTGGAGGCAGGAGAAAGCATTGTATTAGATGACGACAAGCCAGAATGCACGAGTTAAATAGGAACAACGCTGGATCTTATTCTTAAATAGGAATTAATGAGCTTCCTAAAATAGAGAAAACATGTGTTCTCTTGGAGTCATGAGGATATGCTAGGGATAGATCCTAATTTCCTTTGCCATGAGCTCAACGTAAATAAAGAAGTCAATTCGGTGAATTAAAGACGAGGGGTGTTCAACCCTGAAAAAATCAAGCCATACAAGAAGAAGTTGAGAAACTTCAGAGAGCAGCTTTCACTGAATAAGTTAAGTATCCAGATTGGTTGCCCAACGTAATTATGGTGAAAAAGAATAATAACAAATGGGAATGTGTGTGGACTTTACAAATCTAAACAAGGCATGTCCAAAGGATCATTTCCCTTTGCCTAGAATAGATCAACTCGTGGATGCTACCTTGGGTCGTGAGTTACTTAGTTTCATGGATGATTATTCTGGTTATAACCAGATCAAAATAAAGCTTGAAGACAGAGAAAGAACTTCTTTCATTACCCCCCGAGGAACTTATTGTTATAATTTTATGACTTTTTGTTTGAAAAATACAGGTGCTACCTATCAGAGGATGGTCAATAAAGTGCTCGAGGATAAAATAGGAAAAAATATGGAAGTGTACTTAGATGATATGCTTACAAAGAGAAAAAAAGAATCTGATCATATTATTGACCTCATCCAAACTTTTGATCAACTAGAGAAGCACCAAAAGAAAGTAAACCCAACCAAGTGCATCTTTGAAGTACAGGAAGGAATGTTCCTCGGGTACATAGTAAACCAGAGGGGAATTGAAGCTAACCAAATAAAATTAAGGAATTAATCCAAATTCGATCTGCGACCTGCAAGAAAAACGTACATAGGTTGACTAGATACGTAGCAACACTGAACAGATTTGTGTCCTGAGCAACAGATAGATGCTTGTCGTTCTTCAAGGTACTTAGAAAGAGCTTCGAGTGGAATGGAGAAAATAAAAAATATTTTATGGGGTTGAAAAAGTATTTGGGGTCACCTTCACTACTGTCCCGACAAATCACAGCTGAAAAGATGTACCTATACTTAGTTGTTTCTGAATCAACTATAAGCTCTGCTTTGATCCGAGAAGAAAATGGAGTTTGAAAACCTATTTACTACACCAGTAAGGCATTCCAAGGAGCAAAAATCAGGTACCCCCGATTGGAAAAGTTGGTCCAAGCAATGATTGAAGCATTTTGATGCACGGAACCTTATTTCCAGGCCCATACAATAGTAGTTTACACTGATATGACTCTAAGGAAGGATCTACACAAACCAAAGAAATCTGGTAGATAGATGTATTAGTTTTTGGAATTGGTGGAGTATGTTATTATTTATGAGCCAAGATCTTCTTTGAAGGGCCAAGCAGTGGAAGATTTCATAGATAAATTCACTTACTCTAAAGTCCACGAGCAATCACGTGGAGATGATGAGTTAGAATCAAGAGAGAGTACTATCGGCAAGCAAGCTCCCGAGAAACTTCTACCAGCAGAAACTGTTGTCGACCTACTGGATACCTCTTCACGAATGCATGAAATACCCAAGAGATATGAAGAAGAAAGAGGAAATATATTCTATTATAGGAGTCTAACAGATCAAACATTTGACCAAGACACCCTAATATGGAATTTATATATTGATGGGTCATCTTGTGCAACCGTAAGTGAAGCAGGTATAATACTTAGCACTTTTGATAACGTTGATATTGAGTATGCCTTGCATTTTCAATTCCAGGCATCAAACAATGAGGAAGAGCAAGAAGCTCTTATTATGGGCTTATGTTTAGCCTAATCATTAAGTGTTGAGCAAGTTGTGGCACACAATGATTCTCAGCTGGTGGTAAACTAAATACTGGGTCTATATGGAGCTAAAAGAGAGTTAACAACCAGATATCTAGCCAAAGTAATGGAAGTAATCACAAAGTTTTTTGCCGTTCGGATGAATATAATTCCAAGGTTAGAGAATGCCCAACCTGATGCTCTTTCTCGATTACCCTCAGCTACTCGGATTAAACTCCGATGAACTATCCTAATTGAAGTTATGGACAATAGGAGCATAAATGAAGATATGATGGTCAACTTTATTATTGTAGATGTGGGACCTTCATGGATGGATCCCGTAAGAGCTTACATTAAAGAAGGAACAATGCCAGCAGATATGGTGGAAGATAAAAAGCAGAAATATAAAGCATCCTAGTATGTGCTAGATAAAGGTGTGTTATACAGGAGAGGATTAGCTGTTAGCTTGTAACATTGTGTGCATCCGTTAGAGATTCAAGATCTGATCCAGGAGGTGTATGAAGGATCATGTGGTGCTCACATTGCATGGAGAACACTTTTATAGCGAATAAGTTCGCAAGGATATTATTAGCTGACGATGAGAGAAGATTGTGCTGCTTTCACCAAGAAATGTGACAAGTGCCAGAGGTACTCTAGTATTTACAAGACTCCACGGGCTGCTCTTACCCCAATCACTTCACCTTGGCCCTTTTCCATGTGGGGTATAGACTTGGTCAAGCCATTGCCGACCACCCAAGGAAGATTTAAGTATATGGTTATTGTAGTGGATTACAATACAAATTAGGTTGAGGCAGAACCATTGATCGACATCCATTATGAGAAGGTGTATAAATTCATTTGGAATAGTGTCATTTTTATATACGATCTGCCCTATGCCTTCATCATCGACCATGGAACACAGTTTGATAACGATGAGTTTTCTGCTTATTTTTCTCAATCCAAGATTTAAAAATTGCATTATGCTCCAGGTCATCCTCGGAGTAATGGCCATACTGAAGTTACAAATAGAACTTTACTAAATAGATGAAAAAAATATTGGACGATGCAAAGGGAAACTGGATAAATGAGCTACATTCTGTCTTGTGGGCTTACCGAACAACCCCCCGAACTCTAGCTGGGGAATCTCTGTACATGTTAGCATTTAGAACTGAGGCTGTCATACCTGCTGAGCTTGGACTCCTGTCTCATAGAGTGCTAAATTTTAGCTCTCCAGTTAGAGACTTAATGGGAAGGTTGGATCTAGATATGCTGGAAGAAGTACGAGAAGATGCCTCTATAAGAAATGCGGCCTACTAACAGAGAACAACCCATTTTTACAACAAGAGAATGAAACTAACCAACTTGATCGAGGGAGATTATGTTCTGAAGAAAGTGCTGTAGAAAAATAACAAACTTGAAGCCAATTGGCATGGGCCATATCACATATCAATAGTCTTTCGACCTAAACACATAAGATTGAGACATTGGATGGGGAAGAGTTAAAAAATCCATGGCATGCAGAGCACCTGAGGAAATATTATTAATGATGTAGTCAAGTGTACTCAGTTTAAATTCAAGTTCGGTATCATTAAAATGACCATCCATACAGTTATCGTTTTTGATTTTTTTGGGGGAGTGTTAGTGCTATGCACACTATTCAAATAATGTTAGAAGAGGAAAAACTTCAAATTTTAGCCCGGAGTAAAATTTTATTTCCAAAAATGTTGGTTGGCGGAAGTAATAAATTATCGCTCAGAATACAAATATACTCCCAAAAAGTTCCTCGGAGTGATTAATATGTTGATCGAGGAAGACAAAAAGTTACTCTGAATATTCAATACTTGATTGGCAGTAACCGAGTCAATATGATATTCCATCCTAAAGACACTTGGTCAACAAACGTAAGGATAAAATAAGATCTTTATCCTACTGGGCAAAATATAGGGAAAATGGTGTGAGAATTCCTCAAGAGGAACATGCGAACCTATCCCATGTACACCTGGTCACGCCACTGTTATCTAATGAAAAAATCCAAGACTTGGGTGCATTAGCAAAATCTTTGCAGGCACATGGGTAACTAGCTTCAAATGTAGATTTTAATTTCAGTATGCTTGTAGAACCTATGTATTCACTCACTTAGCTCTAAATTTAGATTTTAATTAAGTATTCTAATGGGATATATGCATTTATTGGTAATTGAAACTAAATTTGGATTTTAATCTAAATGTATCAATAAAACTAATGAAACACATTCAACACAAGATGGAATAAATTTAAAAAAAAATCATTACTATTACATAACTGTGTTAACAAAACAAAAATACAAAGCTTCATTCTGCAGGACATTTTCCTTCAACTTTGGAAACAGGATCCATTCCAATAGGAAGATCATCTAAAGTATAAGGAGAGTTGATGAAATGAAAATCTTAAAGAATTCTGGTATTGCTACTACTAGGACGATGAAGTAGGTGTAGAGGTTAGACGATCTGAAGTTCATCATGAAGCCCATAATCTCCCAAGTATTTTGAGATCAAGAATTAAGGAATACTTAGGATAGTAATCCAGTCGACATCCAATTTGAATGGGGCTGTCTCAATGTTAAGAAGTCTTGGATCATACCAATCCCATAGCTGGTTGTTTTGATCAACTTTCATCACTGTAAGAGAATTCATCCACCCCCACTTGTAGCTCTCATCTTGATCCTGATTAAACCTAATATCATAGTTCCCCAAAGCCTCAATGTAACCCTCCATCAAGATTTCCCTGGTTTGCTTGTGGAACTGTAAGGTCGGCCTTTTAACTTAATGGTGCAGCTTATTTAAGGTCCCATACTTAACTTCCAGTTGAATATCTAGAGGGGATAGTTGCTCGGATAGGGTCTTCTTCTTTTGGGACATCTCAGTTATGGCTTGATTTTTAGCCTTTAGTTGTGCAGCCTGGTTGGTAAGGGTTTGTTGGGTACTGGCTTCTTTTGTAGTACCTCGACTAGATCTGCCTCTAGCTCAGCAAGAAGAAGAAGAAGAAGAAGAAAATTTTGATTTTTTCAAGGCCTCCAACTCCTCATTCAATCTTTCATTCTCTACCTTTAGAAAAGAATGACCTTCATCAGTAGTAGTAACAACAGCACCAGAAGACTTCCATATAGCAAGTTCATCTCTCAGGCTATTATTTTCTACCTCTAAAAGAATGACCTTCACTTCACAGTTGAGTAAGAATTCTTATCTTCTAAAGTGATAAACATATTTATCTACCTTCTGCTCAAATCCCCATCCTTCACTCAGATATTGGAACTTCTTCTCATTGTCCTCATACAAATGGGCCTTGATTTACATGTGTTCCTCTCGAAGATCTTCAATCATCTCTTAATAAGCAACATTTTTTGCCATTACCCGATCAAGAAGAAGCTTCAAGTGAACATAAGCTTCTTTAGCTTGCTCGTATACACCTTCCTCGAGAAACTTCAAAAGGTCAACATCAGTCAAAGATAAATGACCAACTTTGAAAAGTTCATTACACCTCTAGAGAAGCTCGGAGTCAGTGGATGACAAGAATGTTTCATTTTTCATTAATAATAAGGGGAAGTAGATATACATCTTCAGAAATAAAAAGAAAAATACAACTATTGAGGAAGAATAAAAACAGTCAGTTGGGGCTACACCTTCTTCTTGTCTGCCTCAAAAGTGGTTGAAGTGGAAGCAAGTGCTGGTAGAAGATTGACAGTAGAAGGGACAGAAGATTTTACACCAAGGTGTTGGTCAGCAGACTCATTCATTATAATGGATTCACCAAAAGCCCCATCATCATCAATTTCTTCGTCTAGATTTGGGGGGAGGGGAGGATCATAATGCAAGAACGATTCAAAGTTCTATGGAGTGCCAACCTCCACCAAGGCAGCAGAATAGTCGCCCCTAAATCATTTCTTCTTTGAAAATTCAATTTATAAAAAAGTTGCTCCTACGGATTTGTCCCAGCCTTTGTTAAATCCAGCCTCTGTGGCCTTGAACCTCTTTACCTTCTCAGCATCCAATCTCCTCTGAAGATCGACAGTCTTGACCTTCTTAGCCTTTAAGTATTGTTGCAATTTATCAACCACACCCTGAGCACCTTGGGCAGCCCCTTCAGCAGTCTTCACTTTTCCTTCCCATTTCATTTGTTCCTTTTCCAATGCTTATTGGGAATTAAGCAAGGACTTCTTCAGTTCATCAAAAGCTTCCTCAACCACCCCAGAAGAATATTTTAGAACTTCATCCTTCTCGAACATTGAGTTGAAGTCAATAAGGAATTGCATGAAGAAAATAAAATAATCAGTATGGTCACAAGTTAAGTAGAGACAAGAAAATGAAGAAAGTAAAAGAACATACCATAACAAGGCTTTGAGCATACCTATTAGAAATTTTGGAGTGGGACAGTGAAAGTGAAGCACCCTTATGATTTCGAAGAGTCCCAAACCTTATTAATAGCTTTGTCAACTGAGGGCTACGTACCACTGGGGAGGCATAAGAGGACAAATCGATCAACCTATGTTGGTCAGGAAAAGCTGAAGAACCTTGTGCCAACTTAAAAGGAAGCCCTTCACTGATTCTTTTTAAAGGGATCCCTTCAACTTGATCGGTTGGGGGCTTCTTTCCAGCTACTTCTTTATTTTTCACCCCCGTATCAGCTTGTTTAGAGGATGGGTTAGTAGCCAAATCTCCCAAAATATTGGGAATTTTCCTTTTCACCATGATGGAGGAAAGAGGTAGGTTAGATTCTAAGGAAGCAGGGGAATGAACATTAGGTTCATCACCTCCAGATGCAGCAGCTGAAGGGGTAGAGGGAGGTTCCTGGTCTAGATCAATGACAGGTGATGGAAAGGCTATGGTGGGATGAGCAATGAAGGAGGAAATTGTGTTCTTGTACTATAGTAAATAAGATGTAGATCTAACGTGTTCCTCGCCAACATTCTGATGAAGTCCCCGAATGAACTTCAATTCTCTCAAGTTCACCTCACTTTCTCTGGGACACTTTCTCTTTTGGTCATCTGCAATCAAATTTATAAAACCACAATCAACATTACATTTTATCAAACATTAACAGAGCAAAGTTATTAAATAAAAAACAACTTACCCCATTGCCAAAAAGAGGACACCTGTGACAACCCACAATCCGAGATAAGGGGTGGCCAGCCCGATACTCAAACGTAACAGTAATCATGGATGGATATCATTCTCAGCATCACAAATATAAACTGAGTATACGGGAAAACCACCCAATAAATCAGAAAACGGGTTGCCAAAAGTGTAAGATTTTAAAAATGCGGTTATGAAAATTTAAACTAACAACCCAATCTGACAAGCAAGTGGAATTCCAAAAGATAACATATAATATAACTAAAACGAATGTACACAAATGGACCGAATAAGCTGTCGGTCCACAGCTACATAAGACAACGTACAACAATATAAAATATCCTACATAGTACAATCATTAATCAAATACAAATGTTTGGGCCACAAGCCCGAGGGACAAGACCCGATCATATCTAGAATAACAAGAATGAAAGCGTCTAATACAACATCCTGTAATAACCCGCAAAATCTTACAGCTCGTCGAAAGTGCAGGGAACTTGGGGAAAGTCAAGTCGGGCGTCCTTGCGGTGGAGCACCTGAGCGGATACAATAATATATATACAACAAGGAAGTAAACCGGTCAGGGCCGGGTTCTATATGATTTCTAGAAGAATAAAAAGCACGATAGACATGAACAGTTATACATGAATGAGGAGGATGATAATATGACATGCTATCTACAATTTCTAGCAAGAATAGAAGGTAAAGCACTTTAATTTAAAACCCTTCCTTATTAATACAATTTCCATTTCCTTCAGACATTCCTCTTTCTTTCCATTCGTTATTAGGAATATCATTTACATCAAGTGCTCTTTATGGCACATATATTATTCCCGTGCTCTCCCTGGCACATATTTATGCTCTTTATGGCATTTCATACGCTCTTTGTGGCGCTTAACAACCATCAAGTCCAACTTGATGAAAATATAGTTATATTCATATACATATAACGATATCTAAGACCGCCCGTCCGGGTTTCTCCACTGTGCGCACCCCTAAATGACCATCATCTTCCAGGGCCTAACATAAGACAACCTGGGCACCTATCGGAATACGTCGGGAAGCGGCCATGAGCCTGCGGGATAGTCAAGACCACACCCGGAATCTCCTACCCATCGTAGAAAATATAACAATAAGCGCTCCCATGGCCTAGGACTATATCCACCCTGCATTCATTAGCCAGGGGGCTTCACCTCACGAGCGAACTTCCCTTATGATGTCATTTAGAGAGGTGTGTAACAGTAAATTAATATTTACATTTACATTCATATTATTTCCAAAAATCCATTTCCATTAATCATGCGATTGGTTCTTCATTATTAAACCTAACATCATTAAACAACGGGGTTCATTCTAAATTGAACCTATCATCTTCAAACACCTATGGGTTCATTTTATGCGAACCTAATTCCCATCGAACATTATCATTTATTTTTCCTCGGATTACAATTCCAGGCTAGGTCTCCAAATGATCATTATGATCCTACAAATCTCCCAGGTTTATATAACTTCGATAAGCCCTTAAGTCTCCAAGTTAGGGCATATAACTTCCTAACTTCTAAAAGTTTAATAAAAGAAGTAATGCCTTAACATTACTTTAAACCTCCCCGAAATAAACCCCAGATGAACCCATTTCTAGTCCAGGTTAACGACCGAACTCCATCACTACTCTAGGACTCTAAGTTTACTTCTTTAAAGAAGTTTCCTAGGTCCTAATCCTTAAGAATAAGGATGAAAATCAAAAGGAAAAGACCCCAAAACTGCTGGAACCGAATCGATTCGCTCTGAAAGAGAATCGGTTCGGACAACAAAATTGAGTTTCTGCAAATGCCGAATCGATTCGGTCTTAATCCGAATCGATTTGGACAACAAGACCTGGGATTCTGCATCTATGCGAATCGATTCGCCCAAGGGGCCGAATCGATTCGCCCCTGCGAAAATGCCAAGAATGGCTATGGAGTCTTGAACTCCAAAATTCTAACCAAACCCAAACCAGCCAAACCCAATTAATCTAATGGAACTAATACACCAAAAATACACCCAACTACCATCATTTGCAATATTGATCATCCAAGTCAATTTCTAAGGGTTAAATACCCAAAATTCCACCAAAACCCTAACTTTTCTAAATCATAACTATCAATGTAATTTATTCTACTTAAATCACAAAATTGCAAGTAGATCACTTGCCTCAAGGTAGGAAGATCAGATTTGATGAAGATGAAAGCAAGAACAAACTCCAAATCTTCAATCTCTCTCTTTCTCCAAAGCTTTCTTCCTCTTTCTCTTTCTCTCTAAGGCTCAATAGTGTAAAATGGAAGAATGGGAATAGGTGTGGAAAATAAAACGGGGATTAAGTCCCATAAGCCCACTTAAGTGACTAATACGTGATAAAATATACGCGATTACACTATATAAGCCAAAACCAGTCAAAAGTCCCCAAAATACCAAAATACAATATGGCACTTATTTTGATTGTCTCACACCTACCGGGACTAACTACACTATCCAAATTATCATTTGGGAATTTTATGACTCATTTGACTTCCGGTTTCATAATAAACCAAAATGTCATTTTAAATCCTTATGACATTATAAAATCACCACATGAACATTTTATCCACTCACGGGGTAACTATGCAACATTTTAGTAAATATTGGCCTTGTCATAACAAATTAATATTTACTCAACATCTACCATTTTATATAATTAATTTATACCCAGTGTTAATAAATATAAAAAGGGCTATCAGAAGAGAGGGTTATTACAACACCTAGGTCCTTTTTATACATCATGCCCATTTAAAGGATCGTGTTGCCAATTTTTCACAACTACCCCATGATCAAAATAATCCCTATTAGAATCTAGAGGATTAATCACAAAAGTTGTCTTTGTCTCCCTGGTTTTTAAATAATAAGTGGTATCACTAGTTACCCACTTGTAGAAAAACATTATTTTTGGAAACCCTAGATGGGTTTCATGGATTTGATTTAACCTATGTACTCCGTTCACCACCCTCCATGTGCTGGGAACTTACCTAGGTGGGATAACATCAAAATATTGATAGATTTCAAGGCAAAGAGGGTTTGGGGGGAAAGGTAAACTCGCATTCAGCTATAAAATGGAAGGGAACCAGTGGCCCTCAGTAAGAGAGAAAAAATTAGAAGGAAAAGGGTATGTTCAAGTACAACCCAAGAAGGAATGTCAAATTTAGTCCTCAACTTATCGAGCAAGTCAACAGAGTAAACCATGATGAAGAAGAAAATAGAAGAGAAGAATTCTTATAGGAATAAGAGATTCAGCAAGAACTGAAGGACATGAAACAATTGCTCAAGAGAGAAAAAGATTGAATAATACTACAACAGAAAAGAACTCAGACATTTTTAAGGTAAGAGATGATCGTGGCCTTTCCCGCTCTTTATAGGTTTCCTCAAAAACTGGTAAAATAATGATTAAAAGGTAACGTTGATTGAACTCGTGATGGCTAAAGATGAAAAAAGACGGATTTGACTAGAAACGGTTCGCTAAAGTTATGGATAATTTCAAAAATGCCACGTGCGCTATGTGTCCATATTCAAAATTATAATTTTTTACAAGTATGGAAAGTCGATAACCGACCACGCCTAAAATTATTGTCCGAGGAACTTTAAGAGCTAAATGTTCCGTACTCTTGTAAAAACTTCAAGCATGAAACATTGGGGGATTCTGTTGATACCAAAAATTATCTTGCCACGAGGGCTAATCAGATATGAACACTAGTTATACAGTATAACATAAGGCTAATCCAAGTAGAGCTAAATACCGAACTACTAAGGAATGATGACCAACTTGTTAGGGAATCCCGACCAAGACCAGGAATGGAAACCAATAATGAAGATAAAACACCAACATTTATACGCATAAATGATTATACAGATGTAAAAGTATACATTATAAAGACATTCCATCCTTTGATATTCCAACACTTGTACACCCCTTAAGGGGTATAAATACATTGTAAACCCTACATCCAATGGACACGAGACAAGAGGCAATTAAACAAGCCCAAATAAATACACAACATTGGATGTATGCTCTTCTTTTAAGTCGCACAACTTTAAAAACTCTTTTCCTCTTTTACTTTTATTTATCTGTGATCAACTAATTAGCCTAGTATAGTTTTTTGCATCAACACTCACTATGACCGCACATCTGAAATGGCCAGAAATCACCAACGAATTATTTCTTAATAAAAATGCATTTCTTCGTTCAGACTTAGTAGCGCATGTATTTTAACTAAAGAGGAGGGCCGCATGTATTTTAACTAAAGAGGAATGCCTTAATGAAGGAGATTGAAAATAACCATGTACTTGGCAAGAAGATGAACCACTTCTTAACAATTGAATTTCATAAACGAGGTTCACTTCACATCCACGCCTTAATCTTTCTTGATGGTCTAATCAAGATTTAAACAAATGCCCAAGTTCATAACATAGTTTTTGCTGAATGTCCTCGCATAGACGAAGATCCAACCCTTTTTGAAACTCTTTTGGGTTATATGTTACATGGCCCTTGCGGAGTTCAGTCTCCTGGAGCCCCATGTATGGAGCATGGTAAATGTTAAAAGAAATAGCCGAGAGAGTTTTGTGACACTACCACTATGGATAAATATGGTTACCCACTATATTGACATTGTAATAATGGTCGAGTCTTTACTATTGGGAGTGGGAAGTAGGTAGATAATCGAGATGTTGTAATGTATAATCCCTATTTAAGTTGGATGTTCAATTGCCACATTAATGTCGAATTTTGTGTCAGGATTAGATGCATCAAGTACATTCATAAATATATATAAAAGGGATTTGATCACACCACTATTGCCTCAGGAGGCATTGATGAAATTTAGAAATTCTTAGATGCTAGGTATATTGGTCCCCCAAAGCGGCTTGGCGAATATTTGGTAATCTAATGCATTAGTAGAAACCATTTGTTACACACTTGAATATTCACCTCCCAGGAATGCATCATGTTATTTTCAATCCAAATGAGTTGATGGATGACATAATTTGTTGGGGTTCAACTCGAGAGACTTCTTTAACCGCACTTTTTGCATATTATGCTTCCAATGAAGAAGCGCGAGCCTTCACTTAACAAGAATTTCCTCAACACTATTGGTGGTACAAGGCATCTAAGATATGAACAATGCAATGTTCAAAAGGCAGTTTCATAATTGGTAGAATGTACTTTTCAAACCCGAACTTAGGAGAAAGGTTTTGTTTGAGATTATGTATTATTGTTCTATAAGGACCTCGATGATTTGAGTGCTTATGGACTGTAAATAGCATCTTGCATGATTTTTTCAAGTCAGTATGTGTCGCACTAAAACTTCTAAAAGATGACGATGAATGGGTTCAGTGCTTGCAAGAGATCGCGGTGATGAAAACGAGATATCAACTTCGTCGACTTTTTGTTGTAATACTCACCCAATGTTCCCCTATAAATCTAGGATTACGGTGGGATAAATTCTCATCATACATATGTGACGATCTCGTATACAACATCTGTAGAGAATCGGCTGATATGGGAGCATCGACAAGTTCAAGGAAATATAAACACCACGGACGTGCAATGTAACGTAAACCGTCTTAATTTGGGGTAGCAGCGTGCTTACTTAACCATTACTACTTCTGTGTTTAAAAGAAAAGGTACTACCTTTTTTTAATGGTGGGGTTGGAATGGGAAAGACCTTTTTGTATAACACAATTGCTGGAGTTTCCCATAGTCTCGGCTATGTAGTCATTACAGTTGCCTCTTCAGGCATTGCTTCCCTATTGTTGGTTGGCGGTCGAATAGCGCATTCAATATTTTGTATTCCGTTTAACATCCATGAAAATTCTAATTGTCGATTTTCAAAGAAATTAATTCAAGAAGAGTTGTTTAAGCTAACCAACCTTATAATCTGGGATAAAGTGCCAATACAACATCAATTTTGTGTTGAAGCAATTGAACGAACATTACGAGATATATTTAGTAATGAAAAGCCTTTTGGGGGCATAAATTTTGTTCCTGGGGGGATTTTTGATAAATCTTACCCGTCATGCCTAAATAAATTCACATATCGTCAATTCTTTCTTTTACCATCTTCAATATTCACGTGCCACAGAAAGAGAAGATTCGAGAACTCATTTCCTTCTTTAGTTGACACGATTTTGGTATAAATGAGATCATGTTGTTGTTAATTTTCATCATCAGTCTTTCCTTTTACCCATATCCCATAATTTCCATGTATCCTTTACTCACTTATTTTATTTTTTCTGTCAATTAACACTTAGTTCTCTAGTTTTTTGGGAAAAAGATTAAGAATTTATGTCCTTTGGTCATTTTAGTAGTTTTAATTCTTAGGTCTTGGTGTTGTGGCATTTTGAAAGATTTTTAGTTGAAACTTAGGTTTCCAATGAATTGGTTGGCATAGTTTTTAGGGCTAGGTGTCTTTTCAACTTTTCTTTTCCTGATAGGAGACCCTTTAGGTTACCTGATTTCCTTTATAAACCTAGAACCCTACGAGTGATTGACTTGAAAGGATTTTTAAGTTATTATATGTGATCAACAAGGGTATCCCTCCCCTTATTCCTCTCCAACCCGAGTCAACCTCCATTCTAAGAGGGAACTTCTAAAAATGACCCAAAGTTATTTAATCTGACCCATTTGAATCTATATTATCTACTACTACTCCCCCTTCTGACATCTAATACAGCTAACCTTAGTACATGGTCTTTACTAGTGTTGACAATGGGAAAAGAAAGAATTGCAGATGTGCGACTTATTGTGTTGATTATATTTATTATCGTGGGGACGACGAGATTTTGGAAAATATTCTCTCACCTTAATTTTTAGGAATACTTGATAGATATGGGACTAGTGGGTATGCCTTCTCAGTGGTTAACACTTTTTAGGTATGGGACTAGTTAGTGTAGATCTTTAAAAATGAGATATTCTGGGATGGGGCTAATTTTTGGTGCCCTTCCGTTAATTTGGATAACCTGAGTGCGACACTAGGAAGAGAATAATTAAAGAAATTCATCCTAGGAAATAGGGTAGGACGTGATTGTGTTTTGGAGACCTCTAGGTATGGTAGAAGGGGTGGGTTTGAGGTTTATCCTCTATAATAGGGTAAGGCTAAAATAAAATAATGAGAAAATAAGAAATTGATAATCAATACCTAAGATAAAAAAATGCGTATTAAAATGGATTTGCAGCACGAGTATGTGTAGGGCTAACAGTTAAAAGGCCGATGGGCTATAGCGATGTAGGTGTTAATTATTTAGCTATTAAATGAGAAAGGTCCAAGCGTATTCCTATCTATGAATCTAGCCTCTCATATGTGTATTTTTTTCGTAATCATGTTCATGTTTATTCTTCTCATTAAGTATTATCCTAGAACCTATATTTTGTTAATTATAAGTTCATGTGTCGTTAATTATGATATATGCTCAATATTTTTTAAGTTATCTATTTACTTTGTATACCAGACTTTCATTGGTGATGATGCTAAGATGATATCTCTCGTGCATCTCTTTCGAGTCTCCCTGATACCAATTACCCTATACGTCTCTTAGTATTATATAAATTAGTTGTGAGAATAAAGTAATTGAAGGGGTGTTTAGTCTTATGGAACTTTTAAGTTGCTACAGGTGTACTTTTAAGACATTTGTTGATGCAAAAAACTTGACCGAATCCCATTTTTATGATCACAGATAAATAGATGAAAGCAATCCAATCAAGCACATAAAAGACAAAGATTTTAAAGTGGTTCGTCTATGAATAAAGCCTATGTCCACTATTATTTTATTCCCAGGGGTTTACAATAGCACCATAGGGTGTAGAGAGAGAAAGGATGTGTATCTTGTGTATGGGGTTTCTAGGTTCCCCCGGATCTCCCCCCTTTTGGCTAAGGGGTTACATGTATTTATAGTGATGGGAGATAAAGAGATTAATTGTATGTAGACATTTATGTCAACATTCAACGAATCTAATTGTTGAATTGCTTGGTATGCTATGTGTTGTCATCTATTAATACAGTATAAATGTACATTAAGGCTCATTAAATGCGATGTCATCTTCATTAATGCACATTAAATGCATACTTATCCCTTGATCTTCCTGGTTGGTATGCCGACCAACTCTCCTCGGGTGCAGACTAACTCTCCTCGGGGGCCGACCAACTCTCCTCGGGTGACGACTGATTCTCCTCGGGTACTGACCAACTCTCCTCGGGTGCAGACTAACACTCCTCGGGTGCCGACAAACTCTCCTCGGGTGCCGAACATTACCACGTAGGATGACATGTGTCCTTTTCTGATTGGTCCTCGTAGATGGTGAATTTTTGCGTTAACAGAAGCCCCCAATGCTCCATGCTTGATGGTTTACTTGAAAGGATGGAGTATTTATTCTGTAGTGTTTCTCTGTGCCGGTGAAATTCTTGTTCTACCTTCTTGATTTGTTCAACATAAAGTGCATTATCTCCTTGATGACGTATGATGCAGGCTGATCGATGGTTGCTAATCTTTCTTTTGAGGAACTCCGTGTGCTATGTATTACCCCTGGGAATTTGGATGCATCCATGCCATAGTATGCAGCTTATAGCTTGTCATAATCTTCAAGTATGTTGATTGGTTTGCTAACCGGCCAACTGCCTCCTGTGCCGAGCAACTGAGTGCTAACTTCACGTGCTTGATTCTTCTAATTTATGATCCTCTGAATACTTTGTCGAGTAACATACTAGCTTTTGAACCCAATTCTTCAATCTGATTAGTACCAAGCTAGTGGTGGACTTCGAAACATTTTCATACAACTTCTTCTTCAATGTTGGTCGGGATAGTAGTAGTAAAGATCTCAGTGCTGTAGATGCTAAATTTGACTTCTGAACTTCAATAGTATGTGCATAATAACTCCTGAATATGCCTCCTGAACTTCTGAATACGCCTCCTGAATTTCAATATACCTCCTGAACTTCAATATTCCTCCTGAACTTCAATATACCTCCTGAACTTCAATATCAAAAATAATTCCTGAGCAAGAAAAATAACTCCTGAATGATAATTAGTCGGGGCCCTGACCGTGTGAGTTTGTGGAGTTGAATTTGATGCTCTACTGCATGATGTTATAAGAATGTGCCACCGAATGAACAAATATATCTGTAATAGAAGCCCCCAAGTGTGGAATGTGAACTTTGAATGCTTTTTGCTTGATCGCTTTCACATACTCATACTTTGTTTAAATAAAATGTTTTCGACCAACTGTAGTTGACAGCTTCTTATTTTCGACCAACCTAAGTTGTCATTTTTGGGAATAGATTTACTTCCCAACTAACCTTAGTTGGCATTTTTGGGAATAGATTTACTTCCCAACCAACCTTAGTTGGCATTTTTGGGAATAGATTAACTTCCTAACCAACCTTAGTTGGCATTTTTAGGAATAGATTTACTTCCTAACCAACCTTAGTTGGCATTTTTAGGAATAGATTTACTTCCTAACCAACCTTAGTTGGCATTTTTAGGAATAGTTTTTCTTCCCAACCAACCTTAGTTGGTATTTTTGGGAATATATTTTTGATAATAAATGATAGAGACTTCCTCGGAGCTGACCAACGGATTGTTGGGAATAAGATATAATAAATGCTGGAGACATCCTTGGTGCTGACCAACATATTGTTGGGAATAAGATAATATAAATGTTGGAGACCAACTTGGAGCTGAATATATGATTAAAATATTTGTCGAGCTCCATGCTTAAATAAGAATAGAATATGCATCCAAATAGATATAAAGAATAATTAAAAATAATAAAGTGCCTCGTTGATCTGTCAAGGTAGAATTATATAATGCCGAACAAGAATAAGATCTTCCAGAACATAAGAATATGGCCGAGAACGTTGTCAGGCCTGAATATAAATAAGAATTATCCGACCAACTATCCGTTGGGGGTGAAATACAACGAATGTTGTAATTCTCCTTAAAGCTGAATAAGTATCTTGTCGAGGCACAATTCCATAATGCCGAATAAGAATAATATTTTCCAGAACATAAGAATATGGCCGAGAACTTTGCTGAGCCTGCATATAAATAAGAATTACCCCGACCAACTATCCGTTGGGGGTGACATATAATAAATGTTATAGTTCTCCTCGGAGATGAATATGATAATAAGTATCTCGCCGAGTTCCATGTTGAGATGAATATACAATATGAATCCCAAGGGATATAGAATAATTTGTACTTGAGCCAATATCTCCGAGTGAAATGATAATAGTTTCCAGATTATTTCCGAGCATTCGTCGGCGTTGAGTCTTGTACCTGTAAAAATTAATATCTTGCTCTACCATTTGTGTAGGCTGAATTGATTAGTCATGAGAATAATTTAATCATTCAATAAATATATGATAGATATATGTTTGAGAAATAAAAATATTAATTTCAAAAAATGAAATAATATATGTTGGCTGATATGTCGAGGCACAATTGCCTGATGTCGAGAAATACTATTTTTCCAGAGGTTTACGAGAGCTTTCATCGGGATTGAATCTCGTCCCTATGAAATTTTAATGGGCTGCCCGAGCACCTGTCGAGACTAGAGAAAATAATTATTATCATGAGAATAATTATTCAGCCAAACAAATATGTGATGTGTATCAGCATAAAAATTTCAAAATATAATATTTTTTATGCCAAATGTGTGTGAGATGGATAAATTATTATCAGATATGCATCATAAATAAGACGTAGAATTTTTTGTAAAGTTATTTAATCTCCAACAACTAATCAGGTATAAGTTTATGTTTGAAAATTATTTATCACTTGGTTTTAAAAATATTTTTGGGGTGATCACAAGTTAAAAAAGACTTAAGCCCCCTGTTTGTCCCCGAGCTGAACTCGTGTTTAAAGAAATATCTGGGGTGCTTCGCATTTTTTAATACCCCAAGATTCTACTGCTGTCGACAAACGGCATGGATGTTGCCGACCAACATTTAAGGATATCTCAAGTTATAGCATATATGGTGCCGACCAAGAAGCAAATGGTCCCCGACCAACTGAGCAATTTCGTCGATTAACAAAAATGGTACATTGATAGCACCGAACAACATTAGATGTAACCGACCAAAAAGTGGATGGTTGGATAGTTGCTGACCAGTAAATTGAACCCTCTGAACAAGACTGAGATGTCACTGATCAAGAAGTAGATGATCGTCGACCTGCAATTGGTTCCACCGAGCTACAATATGGGGCTCCGACCAATAATAAGATACCTCGTAGTTGGATAAAATTATTTCAACGTTGCTGATGGATCTTCACATATTTTCTTCGACAAACAAAAATGGTTTGGTTAAACTTCCCTTTAATAAAAGATGGCCCAAGATGATTCCGACCAACAATATAGATGGCTGACCAGAATATCTCGAATCCTCAGATCAGAAAATAACGTTTGATGTAAAATTTAAGCATTAAGAATGTTAATTAAATGAATAATTATCTAATCCACTATATCGTGTGATTCCGATAAAGAAACCATGTGATGTGATGAACGAGGGGCCAACATATCAAATTTGTTCCCAGAGCCTTGATATGGCCATGATTTGTTTTACTGATCCTCTTTTACAAGAGGTGGGTAATGATTTTTCAGGTGAGAGAAAATTATATTTTATATTGATCCTTTCCTATTCCCTATTTGGAGAGATAAAAATATGTTGAATGATCGAAGTTATTACCAAATTTATATCAAAAATCAATCAATGAGACTTTATTGACATAGATGGAAGATGAACCAAATTAAGTATATAGTTCATAAAAATGAATGCAAAGAGACTCAAACTTGAAGAGAGAGAAAATAGATCTGGGTCATGATTTCCATGATAAAACTTTTTATTGTCTTTAACCTTTTCACATTCTCTGATTAAAAATATGTTGGGAATTTGAATAGACATCAAAGATCTTACAAAATTTATAATGAAAATTATCAAATCTTACCACCGTCATATATATTGGTATATGTAATCATTTAAAATATTTATTCCATGATATAAAATTGAAACTTGAGAATCAAGCAAAAAGTTATGATTTATGAAATCCATTATTTTTCAGATGTCTAAATAAGAATTAATCTAACAATTATGATTTTAAAATCATGATATGCAATATTTTGCAAATAAAAATTGGACAATTAATTTACGTATATAAACATAAAAATCATGATTGAATCAAAAGATGTATGTATAATATATAATTCATTATACATAGAGAAAATAAAAAAACTTAGCTTTTGATGGAGAATAATGCTTGTAACACATTCCCACAGACGACGCCAATCTTTTGATGCAAAAAACTGTACCGAATCCCATTTTTATGATCACAGATAAATAGATGAAAGCAATCCAATCAAGAACATAAGAGACAAAGATTTTTAAAGTGGTTCGGCTATGAATAAAGCCTACGTCCACTGTTATTTTATTCCCAGGGGTTTACAATAGCACCATAGGGTGTGTAGAGAGAAAGGATGTGTGTCTTGTGTATGGGATTTCTAGGTTCTCCCGGAACTCCCCCCTTTTGGCTAAGTGGATACATGTATTTATAGTGATGGGAGATAAAGAGATTCATTGTATGTAGACATTTATGTCTACATTCGACGAATCTAATTGTTGAATTGCTTGGTATACTATGTGTTGTCATCTATTAATAGAATATAAATGTACATTAAGGCTCATTAAATGCGTTGTCATCTTCATTAATGCACATTAAATGCATAGTTATCCCTTGATCTTCCTCATTGGTATGCCGATCAACTCTCCTCGGGTGCCGACTAACTCTCCTCGGGGGCCGACCAACTCTCCTCGGGTGCCGACTAATTCTCCTCGGGTACTGACCAACTCTCCTCGGGTGCCGACTAACACTCCTCGGGTGCCGACTAACTCTCCTCGGGTGCCAAATATTGCCACGTAGGATGACATGTGTCCTTTTCTGATTGGTCCTCGAAGATGGAGAATTTTTGCGTTAACAACATTCTTTATGTATTTGTGGTAGTCATTATTTATACTTTAGTTATTATTTGAGCGTGCTAATATTTATAATTTTGTATTTTCCAAATAACAAATTCCAAATGCCAAAAGTCAAACTTCAGACTATAGCGTTTGATCGTCAAACACTACACTAAAACACTGATTTTGGACTGCCTGCTTGTAACTACTAATGGGTTATCACTGTTCCGAGTAGTACAAAAATTATTTAGAACTGCCATTATAAGTGATAAAAATTTTGATAATGAAAAATTTGAGTGAATTGGTTTATCACTCCTAATGGCAGTGATTTTATCTTGTCATATAATTAATGTGTGCCTTCTATGAGCAATGACAAGTTTGTAACTTCTAGGAGGAGTTACAAATGTTAGCATTAGGCATAATTTATAACATCTATGAGTAGTGACAAATTTGTAACTTCCACGAGCACTCACAAATTTTAGCATTAACCTCAATCGGTTATTAGGAGCCACAAATTTTTAAGTGCTAAGATGGGTCACAAATTTTGGCATTATACTTAATTTGTGAGTAGTATGAGTAGTTACAAATTTGTAACTACAAATTATCTTCTCTCCTCTCTCTCTCTCCGTATCTCCCCCCTTTTAATGCCCGTTTACATTCTCCCACCAAAAAAAAAAAGAAGCTTCCCCTATTGAAATCTATACCTCTCTCTCTCACACACACACACTATATATATTTTAGTATCAATTAGATTATTAATAATATATGATGACTTGGTCGCTAAATGATTTTCTATTAAATCTTTATCATCCTATTTTGTCCCCTACCCCCTATCGAATCAAAATTGTGCTATAAATTCCTTGTCCATCTCTTATATATATACAAACATTTTCTCCTTTGAAATACTGTTACCAATGTTATACTTTTTGCCTTCTTCCGGAAAGGAGGTCCTTACTTGGCTATCTCTCTTTGAGGATTTATGCTGGTTCAACCTTTCTTGATGATGACCGTATACCCTATTTTGATAGCCCCAGTATTCAACAAGTTCATAATGGTAAGTATTGGATCCCACTTCCCTTTCGAAAAATCATTATGTAATTGCATCATGTACAACATTTTAGTTTGATCATTTTATGAATAAGTTGGAACAAATACTTACAGATGGAGTGCTTAGGATGAAAATAAAAAATATATCCTTTATAAAATTTCCCTTGAGGAAGTTTTTTGTTATTGATGGATCAACATTGTCAAGCCATAGATGTGTAAGGATTCCATTTGATATATTTTCTTGTATTTTTTCTTGTGTTTCAAATTTCATTTCTTGATTCGTTAAAATTTGATGGCATGATAGGAAAATATTTACCCAACCATATATCCCCCATATGAGCTTGCTTGTCTTGCCCAAGCATAACCTTTTGGCATGATAAGGCAAGCTTAATTCATCACTGCATAGTATAAGATTGCCACTTTAATTGGAAGAATGAAATGGGGTTGAGGTCCTTAGCCAAGAGAACTCACATATGAGGATTATGTAGGATAAGGTATCTTGATAACTTTGAAGAAGATGAGCAAGAAAACTGTATTTAAATGAACCTATTTATGCGCCTAATTTTTTCAACATTCCTACCTCTTAAATTTTATTCTGAAATAAACATATTATGGGGTTTTTAGTATAGATTGAAATCTCACAATGCGTGAACTATCGAGGGGTTCACCAACACTTGACAGTTCCAACATAGGATCTTCATTCATTTTGGTGAGGTAGCTTGGCAGTTCCAACATATATTTTCATCCACTTAAAGAGAATAGTTTTGGAACTTTTGTACATACATTTTTATTAGAAGAATCTCTATATATATTAGTATTAAAGATCTTAATGATCACAATAATTATTTTCTTTGTTTACTTCCTTTGATTGTAACATGCGAAATTCAATTGAAGTAGTTTATGTCTTATGCCCTTTTCCTAATTTGATATGCAATCTTGCAAGGGGATTCTTACTGCTATGAATGTTGATAATAATGCTCAAGATATCATTGCAATAGTCTTAGAGGATTATGAGAATATTTTTTTACGTAAGTTGCTCTCAATGTATTGGTTCTTTTAGTTGGTCAATAAGGCAATAGAGGTTTTCTTGCTTTGAAATTTTCATTGTTACATGTTAAGTTAGAATTTTTCTCAATTTAAGGGGAGTTAGTTTTTTATAAAACAAATTTTTTTTGTGCTTTTTCAATTTTCCCAACTTCTCATTACATCCATCTATTGAAAAAACAAATTTGAGTTCTATTTTTAACAAGTACAAAAATGTGAGTTATACGTTAATTGTATGATTGTTCTATCATAAGTTATCATTCCATAATTCTTACTCTAATATTTTCCATTTATAAACTAATTATCGAGTTCGGTTGAAGCCATTCACTTTGATAGTATTGTTTGCAAATATATATTGTTTGTCACACACGACAAACACTAATAAAAAATTATCTTTTATATTATTTACCGTGGAAATTGTTTTCACTATGCATAAGTTCATTATATAATTATCACAATTTTTTATGTTAGAGCGTGCCTGTGGACAAACTTATGTGTTTTTTAGTGTGGGATGAAGGGGATAAGTTTACATACATAACTAGACTTGATCTTTTTCAAGAATACTATTATAGAACTTATATGTGTACCAGTGACACACATTGAGATCTTTAAGATACAACATATTAAGAGCTACTATTAAATCTAGAAAAATGTCCCCATTGTGCTACTATGGTGCAATATGTGTGAAACCCTGCCTAATTAAATACCGGGTGATCAGTACTTTATTAAATTAAAATCAAGGTGAACGGTTGGTTCATTCTTAGCATCATTGTCGCAAAATAAAATTTCCAATTTAAACACCCTAAATAATTAAGCGAAGTTTCAAAACAATTTTAAAACCTTATTTCCATTTTATTAAAATCCAATTATGAAGACCTTTAATAAGTAACAGTTTAAGAATCACACAATTAGTAAGACTGGAAATAAACACCCATGAATTTAACCATTCAGATAAACAAATACCAACTTTAAAACTACAAAGGAAAACCATCCTGACAGTAATTAAATGCCAAAGAGTAAAAAAAATACTAAAGATAAATAAACATAATCTCTGACAAATCCAACGGAATAAGGAAACGGGTGACACATGGCCAACTAATTAGAACTGAAATAAGAGCGGAATCAACAACGAGGTTGTCTAAGCAAATGGCCTGCAACTCCCACATAAGCTGCAGCACGTCCAGTCCAAAGAACCTAAGCATGACGCCCCTGTTGCGGGGTGCTTGTAATATATACATATATATACAAGAGAGAAGATATAACAGGAAACGGGTCAGAGCCCAATTGTAAAACAGTTTAAATTTAGTTTAGCAAGTATTTAAAGTGCTTACTGGCTAATGTAACAACCAAGTTAGTATGCGACACTCTCTTGAGAAATTCTCACCTCTCATCTAGTGTGCATGCCTACCGTACTATTAATCACAAAAGTTTATTTTAACTTAACTTTCCCATAAGGTTTCATGCCGACAATTACTATGGCTAGGATAATTAATTTATGAAATTAAAGTTCTCGCATCTACCTCATTACATTTTAAAATATTCCAGTGTTATCACAAAATTCTCAAACACTTAAAATAAAATCGGAGTATTTATTCATTACTCAACTACCTTTATGCACAGTAGAACGTTCCCATACTTAACTATACATATCTATATTAGCCACTCATATATATATACTATCAGCACCCCACATAAGCTTTATGGTGCTGGCATACTCTGCTATCAAGTCCCCGTATCACTCGTACTAAGGGAAATACTAGTTCGGAATCACTCTCAAACTCTATTAACACAAAACATAAATAAATGGATGTGAAGCATAGTTCCAAGTCAGTAAGAGGTCAGCACATACCCTCACATCTCTTAGGACCGTCTGACTATCAATGAGATATCATGTACCAATGAATCCTATCTTCTAGGGTACAAGTCGTTATCCCCCGTAATGGCCCAATCGAGATAAGACTGTCCCGGGGCGCAAACCCTCTGTGATAGCAAGTAGCTCGGGTACAATCTTTACACATATATATAATATATGCACAATCACACAGTCATATATATATATATATATATATATATATATATATATATATCATTATTCACATTTCTCAATTAGGTGAACCTACGACCCATAATTATAATTATCCGTTCTTAATACATAATACATTATACACGTTTATCCCGTAAAACGGACTCATATCTTCTCTTTTCATTTATAGGTTATTCCATACTTAATTCATATCTCTCGAATTATTCTATCTCTCTAAGTATAATTTCAGTAGGTACTCTCACTTACTTTCTAGTCTAGCTTCCTAACGAGTCCCAATCTTTTATTTAAATGCTCGCATAATTTCATATGTGTAAATCACTCCCCGTTAACCCTTAATTTCATCTTACATTAAATTCTCACTTATTGGGGTTTACTAAAACCCTACTGGTCCTATTTACATCCCAAAATTTTCTAACAATAATACTCAAGGGTTACTACGCATTTTAATGGGAATAAACCATAATAAGCAGAATATGCAGTTTTTCAGGAGGGGTTGATTGATCGATTAAGCAGTTATGACGAAAACTGCATTAAACCAGTGACGAAAATCCATCTCCAACCTCAACCAAATCTCCATATATGATTAACAAACTTCCAAAAAATGATACTACAAGCACTATATACCCAAATATATGATTTTCTACGTAAAATATGTGAGTTTTCATCAAGTATAACAATTTAAAGGGGTAAAATCTACATAGACTTCAAGAACCCTAATCTTTTCTTTAAATTTAAATTCTTCCAATTCTTTTCAATATTGTCTACTTCTAAATCCATGAAATTTCGTGGTGTATCCTCTACATACGAATTAGATGTCCAGAATATGATTACTTCTTCTACGATATGTGAAGTCTAGTCTCCAAACTACACTTTCCTTCATGAAATAAGTTCTACACAACCCTAGACTAACATAATTGAGACATTAACTAAAAATAAAGAAAGATAGATACTTGCCTGTAATTTTAGTTTCTGATTTGTGGAAGAAAGTGGTGTGGTTGTGTTCCCCATCGCGCGATCTACGATTTGGCGGTGGTGACGGTGCAAACGGTGGAGTTTTTTGCCTTGAACTCCTTGGAAATCTTTACCACTTATTCTCCAATGTCCGTTCTTTGGTTTTTATTTTGTTAACCTAGATGACAACTCCTAGAATCTGATATAACCTTGGGAAACTCATGGGTTTAATTGCCCAAAAATACGAAATGTCGAAAACGCTCTCCCAGGATGTTAATTAGGCCTAAAAACGCCCCGAGACCCAAACTAAACACCCGGGTACATTATTTTGACTATCTCAACCCTTTCGAACCCATTGGCGCACTCGAAATAACCATACGAGCAACTTATAATGTATTCACTTTTAATAGTACTAATTTAATCCAGACACGACACAGGCGAGTCCCGATTTAATTTCCACAATTATCAAATTATATACTCGTGATAAATTCAATAAATTCGATTATACATATTAATTTATCCATTAAGTAATATTCAACAAAATCCCAATAAATACTAACTCTTCTCACGCTAGTAAATATTTAAAATAATTTTTGGATTAATATTAAATTAATATCTCAAATTAAATTTAATAAATCCCCAAATTTGAAAGTCATAAAAATACGGGGTATTACATACTTCCACCCTAATAATGGAATTTTGTCCCGAAATTCAAAAAATAAGGCATACCTAGTAAAAATAATTATGGATACCTTATCAGAAGACAAACTATCTACATAGTAAGGCGCTCAATCACTTTAGCCCCCGCCTCATAGCAAACTTGTTTAACACTCTCATTAAAGTTGCTTCACATTTTGCTCCTATCCGACAACATTTGTACAAGACACGCTTATAAATTATTAATTCTCATTATTTTAATACCATTGGGAGGTCGTGCCTTACTACATGATAACTCCTCGGATTTATCTAAACACAAAACTCTCCTTCTGAGAGAAACCATATGAACATCTGACCACCCTTGTTCGCCTAAAACAGTCGTGTAATTCCACCATAGTCATTAAACTCTAACTTAACCAATCCAAAATTCTGATTATCCGCCTATCTCTTAACATTCATTGTGAGAGAAGTTAAGGTTTTTCCACACCAAAACCTCAATAAGCATCTTATTCACAATAAACAGGTATGATTGATCCCACGGAACCCTACCATTAGGTAATATCCACCCCAATTACCGAATTATACTCCACTTGTTACCTAGAACATTTGTGGAAAAGAAATGATCATCATGAATCCAAGATTATTTTCACACTGCTCCATTAATGGTTAATCACCGCTCGCTTACTCCCCGAATCATGGATGATACAACCTGCTTAAAATGAAATGATATCCCCTCTGCTTCCTGAAATCCCATATTGAAGGTGGGGTCCAAAAATCTCAACCTAATTCAGAAAAATACCGTGTAGGACCACGTATCGGCGTGATCCTTCCATTCGAATGAAGACTAGGTCACACTAGCTAATATTGTAAATCACTCCAAGGAGTATCAATCACTTCCTTCTTGGGCAGCTTGTTCCACATCTTCGAAGAAACTCTTAATCTTACCTTGAAGTTGTCAACTCATCCAAGAAACTTTATCGGCCTTACCGGCCTCTTCCATTAGGAATTGTCTATAGCCACAAAATTCTCTAGTTGCTCCTCTAATTCCAATCGATTTCTATTTATCAGTAGTGCCCACTGAGGCTACTCACTATGTACCGTTCGATATCGACTTCTACTTGTAATGTCTCACATCAAGTGACACTTAATACTCCCCTTCTTTCCTTCGCGTGTACTGAAAGTTCAGACCCATGTGATTTATCCGCGATGTGCACTTCCGGACCTCTTATACCATACTAACATCTTCACTCTTTATACGTGCCAGTCGCTCTCAACATTTGACTAATTACAACTCTGTTCCGAGTGTTCTCCATAATAATTACATTCTGCCATTCTCAAGGCATACCCTCTTTTTAAATGGCTTCCCACAGCCTTCTAACCGAATCCGGGTGTGCTACTAAAGCACACGTATATATGGGTCATAGTTCTTCATGCAACGCTTAATCCACTCTACTACTTCCACCTCGTTATGTTAGTCACACAAACATATAGTCCACACATTTATTCCCACATACCTATAACTCAGACGATTCTAACATTAGCTAACCAGGATGTCCACATTCTGTAGCACCCCTCCCGCCCGGGAAGAGCGAACGACGCGCTACTCATCAATAAAACTAACCAAATCCGTTAAAATACTAGGAATAGAGCATCTACATCCCACAACAATAAAACACAAACCACTAATCTCAAATCTCTTCAAATAGGTACAACAATTATCTCGAATAAATACAACAACTAAAATAAATCATCAATACTCTATACCTGAAAATAAATACAAGTCTTCTCTCTTGTATTAAAAATTCTTCCCAAATAATCCACACTAAAAATCATCCCAACTCTTTATTTCCTTTGTTCTCAGAACGCAATTACAACACTTGGGTATTCTCAATCACTCTAGAAATCGAAAATTTTAGATTTGTCTTCATCATTGTTTCACCCCCTCAACTCGTGGTGATAAAACAAAACTTTCAATGCTTTCTTACCACACCCCCGTCTCCTCTGGCCTTAAATCATAATTCAAATTCCAACTTATAGATATACTTACCTGCTCTTATTACGACCGAGGTATCGAACTCATGGACTAATGACCAAACATCTCCCTATTTCCATCCTTATGCTAAGTTTTATGCATAGAATGTCTCAAAAACTGAAATCCAAACAAGGAACATCCCGATACACTACTACCTAGCATTATCGGCTATCGAAATTCGTTAGGCCCTCCGTCTATGGCATATACCCCTTTATTCCGTCTCTTGACAGAAAGTTACATCTCCTCTCATAATTACAGTTAACAAAGAACATTTTGCCAAATGCACCATCGTTCAGTATTGGTGGTAATCACATTCTATAAACCTTGAATACATACAATCGGGATTCTCAAAATCTTATCCCCAATCATATGGGTATAACTCTTAACTCTCACATCTCTAAAGGATAGATATGTTAATGCGTTCTTCCTATCACCAAGTCTTGAGCGCTAAACATAATAATGAGTTAAATCTTTTCGCTCAATAGTACCCAATACGTACTGAATCATAACAACAAAGTCCCCACACACACTGGGATCGAATATCTCGAGCCCACTATCCCCTCTAAAGTCTCTAGAATAAATAATATAAGTGCGAGTTCGACCCTCTCGTAGGTGAGGTCTCTCCAGAACAAAACATGTTGCACTAATGCAACCATTCCGATAGCCTTGCAATAACTGCCTACTATCGTACTAACCATTACTATAAAGTTGTAACTAAGACAATATCATACTCGTATATCACATCACTAAAACAAGTACTCTCAATAAGGTATATAACACTAGTAATACACCCATTCATCCTCCACGGTAAGCACTAAAGATATTCCTGCTACATTAGGGAAAAATATCCACATAGTCGTAATGCTTACAGTTACGCATTAAACTCGTATCACATGCTACTCTAGCAATAAACCAAAAATAATGACTTGCTCGTGTCACATGAAACACGCCTCATCCTCCAAGGATAAAAGTCATACTTCTACTTTGACAATCGCCTTGGTTAATCCTCCCTCTGGGCGAGGCATCCCCACTAAACACGTCTCCTGTCCCGAAATGGCAAAGATAATACTCCTACCGAAAATATAGCATGCCAATAATGACATTGTGCTCATGCATATCTACGCCAGCATGTCCATAGGTAAAAATGAAGCTACCAATCTCTTATATTTACATCCCATCAAATAAAGAAAATCAAATACTCATTCCCCAATGGTGAGTCTACGCACGACACTGTACTCTTCGTCGTGTATGATAGCCCTAAGGCTCGTGAAAAATGAGTAGCGATAAAATAGCACGACTCCACCGTATCAAATAAAACCCGACCCATAGTGTCATGGATAGGAAACGTACCCTCAATCGTGGGCGGTGCCTGAGGTACTGCTGCCTGGTGGACATTATAGACACGTCCATACTGTAATTGCCCATGCTGAACTGAGACTGCTGGGATGGATGGTAGAGCTGGCCTCTGTAGTTTATTAACCCTGCTGCCATGGGGCCCTATTCCCCTCTGGTTAATCATGACATATATGGCCATTCTTGCCACATTTGAAGTACCTACCTTGAAACTGTCTCATTTTACTACACTGTTGTCTAGTTTCGTCTTTTCCTTGACCTTGTTGGACTTGCTGAGAAACTTGAGGAAAAATGATTTCAGGTTGAGGATAATCCCTCCACTTGTGACCTGGATGCACACATTTATAGCAGAGTCCTGAAATTTCTCGCTGGTCGGGTTGGAGTTTCTCTCCAGTCTGATTCAGACAAAATTTACGTTCATGGTCGTCCATTCCACATTTGAAACACCTTTTTGTGACTTCATTTTGACCCCGAATTTGTTGGACCCGATGCTTTTGGCTCTCCATGTCAATTTTGCTACCTTTATGGCCTTTTTGGTCTTGAGTAGCTTGTTGCTGCAATTTTGGTGTCTTCGCACAATTGTCAACTATATTCATACCAAATTGACTAATATTTCTAGGTATTTTGCCTCCTCTAAGCTGCATACTGTGATCGTAGTACTGTAAGACTGCAATGGTAAATGCCTGTGCCACCATGCCTGCTAATTCGGCGATTGATACCCTCTTCGGAGACACCTAAGGTGTGAGTTGTTCTTGCTCATTAACTTCCCCAATGGCATTAGCTTGTTCGTCTTGACGGGCCATCTAAAAGTTTAAAATAATCTGGATAAGTTCAACATTAACATCGACAAATCGCAGAAGTACGAATTTCCAACGCGTAAAGATGAATACAACATTCCTAATATTAGGGCTCTAAATCAAAGACACTAAGATGAAAACGAGATAAGCCATATAGATCCTAAAAGAAACTAGAACCTGATGCTCTGATACCACATGTGACACCTCGCCTAATTAAATACCAGGTGATCAGTCCTTTATTAAATTAAAATCAAGGTGAACGATTGGTTCATTCTTAGCATCACTGTTGCAAAAAATAATTTCCAATTTAAACACCCTAAATAATTAAGCTATATGTCAAAACAATTTTAAAACCTTATTTCCATTTTATTAAATCCAATTATGAAAACCTTTAATAAGTAACAGTTTAAGAATCACACAATTATTAAGACTGAAAATAAACACCCATGAATTTAATCATTCAGATAAACCAATACCAACTTTAAAACTACAAAGGAAAACCATCCTGACAGTAATCAAATCCGAAAGAGTAAAAAAAATACTAAAGATAAGTAAACATAATCTCTGACAAATCCAACGGAATAAGGAAAGGGGAGACTCATGCCCAACTAATTAGAAATGAAATAAGAGTGGAATCAATAACGAGGTCGTCTAAGCAAATGGCCTGCAACTCCCACATAAACTGCAGCACGTCCAGTCCAAAGAACCTAATCATGACGCCCCTGTGGCTGGGCACCTGTAATATATACATATATATACAAGAGAGAAGAGATAACAGGAAACGGGTCAGAGCTCGATTGTAAAACAGTTTAAATTTAGTTTAGCAAGTATTTAAAATGCTTACCGGCTAATGTAAAAACCATGTTAGTATGCGACACTATCTTGAGAAATTGTCATCTCTCATCAAGTCTGCACGTCTACCGCACTATTAATCCCAAAAGTTTATTTTAACTTAACTTTCCCATAAGGTTTCATGCCGATAATTACTATGGCTAGGATAATTAATTTATGAAATTAAAGTTCTCACATCTATCTCATTTCATTTAAAAATATTCCAGTGTTGTCACAAAATTCTCAAACACTTAAAAATAAAATCGGAGTATTTATTCATTACTCAACTACCTTTATGCACAGTAGAACGTTCCCATACGTAAGCATACATATCTATATTAGCCACTCATATATATATATATATATATATACTATTGGCACCCCACATAAGCTTTATGGTGCTGGCATACTCTGCTATCAAGTCCCTGTATCACTCGTACTAAGGGAAATATTAGTTCGGAATCACTCTCGAACCGTATTAACACTAAACATAAACAAATGGAGGCGAAGGATAGCTCCAAGTCACTCAGAGGTCAGCACATACCCTCACGTCTCTTAGGACCCTCTAACTATCAATCAGATAGCCTGTACCAAGGAATCGTATGTTCTAGGGTACAAGTCGTTATCCCCCGTAAAGGCCAAATCGAGATAAGATTGTCCTGGCGCGAAAACCTCCCGTGATAGCAAGTAGCTCGGGTACAATTTTTACACATATATATAATATCTGCACAATTACACAATCACACACACACACACACACACACACACACACACACACACACACACACACATATATATATATATATATATATATATATATCACTATTCACATTTCTCAATTAGGTGCACCCACGACCCTTAATTATAATTATCCGTTATTAATACATTATACTCGTTTATCCCGTATAATGGACTCATCTCTTTTCTTTTCATTTATAGGTTATTCCATACTTACTTCATGTCTCTCGAAGTATTCTATATCCCTTAGTATAATTTCAGTAGGTACTCTCACTTACTTTCTATTCTAACTTTCTAATGAGTCTCAATCTTTTATTTAAACGTTCGCATAATTTCATATGTGCAAATCACTCCCCGTTAACCCTTAATTTCATCTTACATTAAATTCTCACTTATTGGGGTTTACTAGAACCCTACTGGTCCAATTTACATCCTAAAATGTTCTAACAATAATACTCAAGGCTTACTACGCATTTTATTCAGAATAAACCATAATAAGCGGAATATGTAGTTTTCCAGGAGGGCTCGATCCATTGATGGAAGGGGGTCGATCGATCGATCGATGTTCTTGGGTCGATCGATCGATCAAGCAGTTATGGTGAAAACTGCATTAACCCAATTACAGAAATCCATCTCCAACCTCAACCAAATCTCCATATATTATTCCCAAACTCCCAACAAATGATACTACAGACACTATATACCCAAATATATAATTTTCTACGTAAAATATGTGAGTTTTCATCAAGTATAACAATTTAAAGGGGTAAAATCTACATAGACTTCAAGAACCCTAATCTTTTCTTTAAATTTAAATTCTTACAATTCTTTTCCAGATTTTCTACTTCTAAATCCATAAAATTTTGTGGTGTATCCTCTAGATACGAATTAGATGTCCAGAATATGATTACTTCTTCTACGACTTGTGAATTCTAGTCTCCAAACTACATTTTCTTTCATGAAACAAGTTCTATACAACCCCAGACTAACATAATTGAGACATTAACTAACAATAAATCAAGATAGATACTTGCCTAGAATTTTAGTTTCTGATTTATGGAAGAAAGTGGTGTGGTTGTGTTCCCCGTCACGCGATCTACGATTTGGCCGTGGTGGTAGTGCAAACGGTGGAGTTTTTGGCCTTGAACTCGTTGGAAAGCTTTCCCACTTCTTCTCCAATGGCCGTTCTTTGGTTTGGCTTTTGTTAACCCTAGATGACTACTCCTAGAAGCTGATACAACCTTGGGAAATTCGTGGGTTTAATTGCCCAAAAATATGAAATGTCCAAAACGCCCTCCCGGGATGTTAATTAGGCCTAAAACGCCCTGAGACCCAAACCAAACCTCCGGGTACATTATTTTGACTATCTCGACCCTTCTGAACCCATTGACGCACTCGAAATGACTATACAGGTGACTTATATTTTATTCATATTTAATAATACTAATGTAATCCCAACACGACACAGGCGCATCTCGATTTAATTCCCACAATTATCAAATTATATACTCGTGATAATTTCAATAAATTCGATTATACATATTATTTTATCCATTAAGTAATATTCAACAAAATCCCAATAATTACTAACTCTTACCACGCTAGTAAATGTTTAAAACAATTTTCCGATTAATATTAAATTAATATCTCAAATTAAATTTAATAAATCCCCAAATTTAAAAATCCTAAAAATACGGGGTATTACAATATGTTGTGCATTACTTGTATGTTTTTTAGGTTTATATTCAATAAAAACATGTTTTGGTATGAGATGGAATTTGCCGTATGTAGTTTGCAAATCCCTGTTAATTTATCGTGCTTTGCTTTATTAGAGTACACATATGGTGTTTTTGATTTTTTATGTTGTGATGAAAATTAAAATTCAAAATAAAATTTCAAATATAATCCTTTTTTGATGTGTGATTTAGACTTTCTCCATCTACATTATTATTTGGATTTAGACAACTTATATTTGCAACTTTGTATTGTAATTGTGATTGTAGTTGCATAACGCTGAACAAAATGAGGATTTAATGGTATGGAGACTAAATTAACATTGAAATGTTATTGAATTAAAGGGGACGGTATAGACTTGAAAGAATTGTATTATTTTGTGTTCACAACTATTTGTAACCGCTTGGTTACCGTTAACTATTTATTTCTAAAGCGCTAAACTCTCAAAGATGACATCTATGTTAGTTGTATGGGTTGTTTTCTACTGTTTGAATTGTCATTAGTCTCTAAGTGCGGGGTTTTTGACTAACAAGTGTGGGTCGTTATCCTTTTGTGATCGAAGAGATGTGAAGTATGATAATTTCCCCTGAGATTATGCTATATTTCTTATCTCTATCACTTTGTTGGAATACATTAGGATATTTATGCTCTCAGTGTTTGATTTGGAAGTGGAATTTTTTCCTTTCTGGTGTCTTATATTTAATTGGTGGTTGGTTGACAAAACATATGAATCAAGTTCACGACTGATTTTCTATTTCCATGTATAGTATTATGCTTCTTTATATGTAGTGAGTTAAAAAAGTAAATTTTTAGAAGTTTGGAATGCTCTATTTTTTGTTGCTCATTTTGTAACTTAATGTTCTTATTTGGTTTAATGGGTAGTTTTTTGGACAAAATTTCATATGCAGATTAATTTAGGCTGTACAAGCACTTTGATGGGAAAAAACATTTCTTCAATTATATTGTGGGTTCACTAATGCTTTACATTTTCTTCCTCGGAACTTTGAGTACTGGTCAGAGTCCATTTAGAATTTAAAATCATCACCTTTATTCAGCTCCAACTTTATAATCCATCCATGTTCATACATATCCCATTAACCAAACCAAGGTATCTACTGAGCTCTGTGATACAAACCCCTAACTTATGGTAATTCAACATACACATCTCCTAAATGATTCCAAGCATGACCCGTAATACTTTACCTTTTTTTCCTTTTTGGTTGACATAAAAACTTCCACTAAAGTAAATTTAGCAGAGTGTGTGTGTGTCATTTTTGTTTTTTGAAAATCTAACACTGGTAAATTGTTTGGGTAAAATTTCCAACTTGTTATTACTAATTTTTTACAATAACTTCGAAAATCAAATCAAACAAACACAAAGGTTATTTTTCATAGTTTTGGTTCATTCAATTATCCTGCTTTTCTAGCAAAACTGCAAAATAGAGAGCAGAGTGAAGCCTATTTTTTTGTATTTTTTATTCGCATTAATTGTGTATATATTTATCTTCACTTAGTTTTCTCATTTTTGAACAAATGTTGATTGGTTAATTATTAATTGTTGCAGATATTGAAACTAAGAAATACAGAGCAGGGTGAAGCCGTCAACATCATCATTAAAGAAAATGAGGGGTCTTGTAATAGTAGAAGTGAAAACAACTCTAATATCATGCTAGATATCTCAATGAGACAATAAGCAATTGAGAGGCCACTATCTGCCATCCTACAAAAAGGCACCTCTTTCTAACAACCGTGGCCCAGGACATTCGCAACTCACCAAATCCAGATTTCCAGTACTGAAAAATTGATTAAATAGTCATAAAAAATTTCTATAACAAAAAATTGATCAAATGGTTATGAAATAAGAAAGCTTATGCACCATATTTTGCGACATTGACAATCAAACTGGATTTTGGCTATGGTTTGAATAACAACATTTCAATTGAAATTGAACCCCCTTACCTCTGGCCTAATTGCATCAAATAAAGTACATATAATGTGTAAACGTCCATAAAATATAGTAATATGAAATATAAGTGTTCTTTGATCATCTTCTTTTTGCAGGCTTTAAAGTATATCGAGTTTGATCATTCTATCAATAAGAATGAGCATTGCTAAGCACATACTTTGCATTTATCATGAAATTTAAATAGTGTTGTATGTAGACCTAAACAGGGGGAGTATCTCCAAGATTCAGGATTATGTAAAAGGGTTTGTTTTCTTACATATTCTATTTTCCTTCATATATGTACTCGCTAATTAACCGTGCTTATATAAAATAACATGAGGCCTATGGATATTTCAACAACAAAAAACATGATACACAAAAATCCATATAATGTAACATGGATCGATTTTTGCCTACCCTGATAAATCCTCACTTTTTGAGGTATTAATTATCAGTCTAAGTAAAATGATTTTCATTTTTTGGAGTAAATTGGGTTGTTATATCCATATAAGATCGAGTACCATTTGAAACTGAATTTATAGGCACAAAAAATGCTTAAAAAAAGTATGACTGCTCATATGAGTCATATCATTGGACGGGGATGCAAGAGTTGTCGAGTCCACAAACATGACGTAGATCATAATGTTATGGTTTAAAATTAAAGTGCATAATGGAATTTTTGAGTTACGAAGAGCATAATAATAAATCTTATGATCCTTTGAACCATATGCAAGGCAGTTACTAGATCGAAGGGGAATTGAACACAACAGACACTAGTCTTTGTTTTAATGGTACCAATACTTACTTCCTGTGGTAGTAATGCTCATTCTTATTGAGATGATTACACCCCAAACAAATGTTCTTACTCCCTGTGGTAGTATGTGTACAACTGAAAATGTTCTTACAACTGAAAAGGTAACAACCTAGAAGCTCTGCTGCATGAGATGATAAATGCACAATTTATATGCTCACACTTAATACAGGCTATTCTTTTATGTATTTTGGTTTTCGATTGGATATTTTTAGTAATTACTAATATAGGTTAGTTTGTTAAGTCATTGTTACAGTCTATCACACTACTCAAACCGGTATCTATGCTTTACTTTGTGTCCTGCACTTTGGTCACAAGTAAAATACATATGCTTCATTGGTTGATGGCTGTATATCTATAACTATGTTTTAACAATTAACGATAAAATGCACTGAACTTTTTGATTCTATTGATCCTTTCCTTTTATAGTGAAAGACAAAATTATGATTCTTGCAAAATGGTAGTAACTAGTATTTACTTGTTGAGACCATCTCCAAGATATTGGTCTCTTTTTGGAACACTCGAAGGCGTTAACCTTGCAAGATGATGATGACATTTTGAAACTTTGATCCATTGGGCAAATTGAGTTTTAGCAAAATTTTAATCCAAAGTTTGGGTTATTTTGCCCAGAGTTTTGAGTTCTAGACTGGAAAATTCCTTATTCAAACGATAGGACCGAGTATTTTCTCTTATTTTATTTTGATATTTTTTTCATCGTGGGGCAGCTGCCTGAGCTAAAAATGAGAATGCCAACAACACTTGGACTTTAGGGTATTTCTATTTTGATAAAACTCAAATTTGGGCTATTCTGCATACCTTTTTTATGATAATCATTGTAGAATAATATTACAGAATTCAGTTGTATCTTATTACTTTGGGTGATTTTGACTTGAGAACATCACGAATGGTCGAATGTTGACTTTGGTACTACTGTAATTATATTTTTTCCTTGAATACTTTTCATCACTAAATACTGTTGAGGAAATTACCTGATATTGCGGTTGTAATTGTGGTATTCTTATAACTCTTTGCGATTGTCTTTTAATATGAAATTATAATGTTATGATTTTAAGTATGTTAATGTACTTGGCACAATTATGTATATCTTATATGAAGAGTGACAGAGTTGGGATTTTCGTTTTCTCAAACTCCTTTGTTGATTCTCTTTTTTCTCAATTAAAATCCACAAGGGTAGATACTTACGCCTTATTTCTATATTTATACTAAATCTTTTTAGCAACCAAATGGAGTTTTACATAATGCAATTGGATTTGCGTCAATTTCGTTATCTCAGTTTTTCTTGATACGTATGATGGTTCTAAGGAAACTTTGCACAATTTAAGGACGTTAGAATTACGTCACAACATCCCAATTGTCTCAATCACGAATCTGATCAGGTAAGCTCTTAAATAGTATGCAATATAATTTTGATCAAAAGATAATATTCAAAATAATAAATAGAGCTTTGGTGAGCTGTGACATATAAGGGTCTATTTATGGGAGACTTTTATGCCGTATTTGGTTGGGGTGAAAAGTTGGGATGTCGTACATCGGCATCCTTACCTTCTATATATATGCTTTTACTTCTCAATATCAACAAGGTTAAATTGGTTCTTGCAATACTACCTTCTTTGTTTTTTCAAGCTTGAGCGTCAATTACCCAAAGGTGTAGAGTCTTATTTGACTATTTTTTAATGTGAAACGCTACAAAAATATCAATGAATTTGTTTGATAAATTGGATCTCTTTGAATATTGTTGAAGTTTTTTTTCTTAAACACGGAGGATAGTCCTATAAATAGAGGAAACTCTAACAATTTTTAATAATTGTTTAAAATTATTTGTGTTATTTAAAGATCATTATGACTTACATTATACACGATGTAATACTTTGGAAAAACTAATATTTTTATGTTGTGTTTTACGTTATACTGGATGTTATATATGCTGCTTTGAACTTATTCAGGACCACTTAATTAGAGGCATGTGGTCGATTTCTTGTATTATTTGTAGAGTATACAACCATAATCAATTCATTATGGGGATTTGTGTCGTGTGCTTAGTTTCTTATGTTTTAATTTATAATTAGGACATAACAAGAGACATGGAGATATATTTGATGAGGTTGATTGGTCTCTAATGTGGATAACCGCCCGAAAATCGAGAAATAGATAATATCAAGACGATGCAACCAAGGAAGTTGGTGAAATTTTTTTGAGTTTTTCAAGAAGTTAAGAAAACTTATATTTTTGTATATAATCTTTATAAAACACCGTATGTATACTACATAAGAGGATTGAAAAGAATATCGTTTAACAACACTCTTGATAATTTGCTTTATTTTAGGATGCTTCGAAGAAACAAGACCATGGTGTGATCTTGTTTAGGCTTATTGTACAAATTTGGAGCTTTTTAGGTGTTGATACAATTTTGTGAAAGCCAACGAAAGATCGACGTATTTATGCCTGATTTTTGGATGTACGTTTTTTTGGAGATATTTTTTAGTGATTTACATAGTGGGTATATCTAGTTATGATACATGTAGTAAGTCATTATTCTTTTGTGAATAATGTAGATGGTGGGTATATTTATTTATGTCCCACAATTTTTTTGATATGAACAAATGACTTAGTTTGATGCATTTTAGATGTACGTGACTTCAAATACCAAAAGTTTTACGGTTTCTTTTATGTTACTATGAATGTTGATTTGTTTTTATATTTATTGGTCAACTATGACATTGATATTGGTTATTAAGTTTTGTATTATATGTTTAATTTATGGCCGTTTATATTAAACCCTCATGTGATGAAATATTTTATATGACGTTTTTAAATATTTGAAAATTGTTTATGATGATGGTTTTTAAATCAAATAGACAACTTGTAAAATATATTATGACTATTTCCATGGAATATATGACCATTTTGGAAAAATAGTCATATATAACCGTTAATAAAATATGACAGTTTTTATGGGTATCAATTAGGATACTCAAACTTATGATGGTTTTGATTACAAAATAAACGGTTATAAAAGGCATTTTATGACACTAGAAAATGGTTATAAAAAGGTGCGTAATCAAATGAGTTTATATTTTTCTCTAGAAAGTTCTCACCCGTCAGGAGCAAATTACTACAAAATGGAGCATGCAATGCTTCATTTTATATGGCACCACACACTTCCAAATAATATTCCAGTTGGGGGGATGGGGAGGCTAGAAGAAGAAGAAGAAGAAGAAGGGTCAAACCATTGTACCCCGTCTACTAAGCCTATATCCCCAGAGACCCGGTACCCATATTGAGTGGAATATTTTCCTTTTTTTCATAGTGCCAAATCTTGATATCCTCTAAAAATGAGCTAGTGATTGGTATGCTTAGTATATTGTCAATTTCGTGTTGAGAAAGCATTTGAGAGATGAGAAAAACATCCCGCTGACTCGATAATATGTCAATGAGATCACAAACAGGGGAGATATTATGTGTATGAATCTGGCTCGAAAAGGTTTGAAGTCATAGTTTAGGAATCCATTTTTGCTCCAAAAATTTTACTTTTTTCCCCATTTCCCACTCTCCATCTCATCTTCTTTCTAAGACCACTCTAGCCTCCCAAATAATACTCCAAATATATGATGGATTATGATCATGATTAGCCCCCTAAGAAGTACACTTTGGAAAATATTTTCCTTTAAAATCCTAGTAGTTAAAGAATTTAGGTTTAGACGAAATTACCCAATCGTATTTTATTAGGAGAGAAAAGTTAAAAGCTTTAAGGTCACGAAACCCAAGCCCCCCCTCCCCCCCCCCCCCCCCCCCCCAAAGTTTTGCTTTGCACATTTTCTTTCCTAACTCCACCATATAACTCCTTTATATTTTCTTACTTAAGACCGTCGAAAGTTTCCCATAAGAGATTTAAGATAATTACACACATAATTAGGGACTTTAAAATAGCTCATAGCAGACATGGGACAAGCTTTATCCATGACTTTGATAAGTATTTACTTGTCCGCCTTTGATAAAAGGACTTCTTTCCACCCCTTTACTTTCTTCGCCACTTTTTCTCTCAAACCCAAAAACCAACTATTTTTTTTTACTTTTCCACAATAGGTGGTGATCATACGTCCCTATCATGCCCACTCACCTCTTGAACCCCAAAATTATCAATGAGGACCCATCTCATATCCACTAAAATATTACCACTAAAAACCACCCCACATTTCTTCACATTGATCTTTTGCCCAAATGCATTCTCATAAATATTAAGTATATATTTTTTTATTTCAACCATCTCACTCCTAACATCCTCACCAAAATTATACTATCATTCACAAAAATATATGGAAAACTTACGAGCCATTTTTTCTAGCCACCCAACCAGGAATTATACCCTCTATTTTGAGATTTCTCAAGTAAGGATAAAAGACCCTCCCTCCGCGCACAAGGGGAAATTACGGTGATAACGGACACCTTATCTAAGTCCCCTTTCAGCATTGATGTGTTTATGAGGCTCCATATTAATTAAGATCGAGAATGAAACAGAAGAGGCATAGCTTTATAAGCACCCAAAAGTTTTAAAATTATATCCCAAAAAGATGCGTTTTAACCTCCACTTCTCAGTTTAATTGACCATATGTGTATATTTACTTATCTTGTTAATTTGTTTTTGCAATTTCAAACGTGTTATATCAAGACAAATGTGGCAATGATGTAGTTAAACAATCCTAAACCCGATCTAGTTACTAAAAACCCAAGCCTAGACAATCCCAAAACAATTATAATTTTTCCCTAGTGTGTGTAATATTATCATTGTTAGTTTGAGTATATATTATTTTATACATGTTCATTACATTTTATTTTAATTTCATTTTTAGTATTTTTTTACTTTTTGTGTTTTTATTTTATTTTATGTGATTCTATTACAGGTGTGTGCGTGTCATTTTATTTATAGTATCATGTTTGGGTCCGTATACATGTAGTTGTGTGTCATTAATATCTATTATTTTATTATTTTATATATATACATATATATATATATATATATATATATATATAAAGCATACATATAAACATTAATCCCATACATATAAACACTAAAATGCATTCACATAAACACTAACCCCATACATATAAACATTTTTATATATTTTTTTTTGTTTTCTTATATACAATAAAATGCAAGCATATAAACACTAACCCCATACATACCCATAAGCTCAAATAAAGTCCTCACCTTTACTCCCTTTATCATACACCCACACACACCAAATCACCACCCACACCTCATTTTCAAAAACCAAATCAAATTATTCTTCTTCTCTCCATGCCCTCATCTCTTTAATCTTTTACCCCAAATTCACACATTTCTCTTTCTTCCTTCATTAAAACTAATACCACCATCTTATACCACGTTACCAATCAAACCTCTCAACTCCTCTCCGACCATACCAGCCTCAGTGATGCAGCAGTCCTCACATAAACAACCCAATGAATAGAAAACATGTTCCATGACGGGATACCCCTGCTACCACCACTCCAATACCCATACCCATCAAAATCCACCCTCATACCCAACCTCTAAACCCACTAACCCATACCCGGGTTAGACCACTGCCATATCCGAGTTAAACTAAACTAAACTACCCAATAACTTTAACTAAACTCCTAGTAGATACAGTCTTATTCTTACCCACTCTCTCTCTCTCTCTCTCTCTCTCTCTCTCTCTCTTTCTCTCTCTCTCTCTCGTATATATATATATATATATATATATATATATATATATATATATATATATATATATATATATATATATATATATATACAACAAGGCTCTAATGCGGACGCAACTTGCGAATTTAACTTGCGGACGGATTTTTGTGTTTTTTTAAAGAATAACAAACAATTAAATTTCGACTTTATTTTTTTCTCTAGTATTTAAACATTTGAGGGGACCCCTGTAAAAAAATAGCTCAAAATGAAATGTTTTACTATTTTAAAAAAATCGGTCAAACATATGTCAGTTTTGAAGAGTTTTAAAAACTGGCATATGTTTGACCGAATTTTTAAAAATAATAAAACTATTCATTTTGAGCTGATTTTTTTATGGGGTCCCTTGGAATGTTTAAATACCACAGAAAAAAATCAAGTAAATTTTTTTTTTTACTATTTTTAAAAAATATAGAAAAATCCGTCTGCAAGTTAAATCCGCAAGTTGCTTCCGCATTAGAGCCGACCTATATATATATATATATATATATATATATATATGATACATATACGTTTTATGTATACATATATAAGTATTTAATATTTTTGTGAGTGTGTGCACATGTGGTAAATATTTCATAACCCATTTTAACCCATGAGCACCAAAATATCTTCCCTTGAATTTTTGCTCACCATACACCATTGTGAACCAAAATATCTTATTTTCCTCAAATACCCATTTTATTCAAAAAAACATTACCCTTCAAAATGTACTCCAAATCCCATATAAGGACTTATAAAAGAAAACTCAATCATCATTTTAAAGGGATAAATTTTTTGGGCATATTAGAGAGAACAATATTTTTAGGAGTATTTTAAGATAGCTTTAATGTAGTTCTTACTGTAATTTTTAGTGTTAAGTATAGCATTATGTGACAACCCGCTGTCCCGAAATAGGGGGTGGCTAGCCCAGTACTCCAAAATAACGGAATCATGGATGGAATCATTCTCAGCATCACAACAAAATATGAAGTATACGGGATAACCACTCCTTATTTCAGAAAAACGGGTTGCCAAAATTTTTGATTTTTATAGTTAATAAAAGAAAACAACTTAACAACCCAATGAAAGAAAGTGGAAATTCAAGAATGTAATATTACATACATCTCAAATACACAATAAGGGACCGAATAAGCTGTCGGCCACAGACTCATACAATAATAATGAACAAGTTCATTAAATTAATTAGTACATTACATTAATCAAGTACAAAAGCTTGTACCTCTCGCCCGAGAAAAAAGACCCGATCTTATCTAGAGTGCAAGGATGACAACGTCTATTGCGATATGTCCCGTAATACCCGCAAAGCATCACGACTCGTCAAGGACAATGGAATAGGAAGTCATATTAGACATCCTTGTGGCAGAGTACCTGAGCGGATACAAGATGCAAGTACAACAATAAATATGAACGGGTCAGGGCCTGGTTCTATATGATTACTAGATGAATAAAAAGTATGACAGTTATGAATGATAAATTATGATGAAAGAGAAATAAGAATCTACCTACACAATTTAAAACATAAGCTAAGAAAGAAAATAAAATGAGTAATATTAATCTAAAACTTTATCATGCGCACCACTTATTTCATATATCTTTTACTTAATAGGAAATTCATATATAATTACAGTCTTATGCTCTTTATGGCAATTTTATCTTACTTTTACATTTTTTGTAAAATCCTTTCCTTATCAGGAAAATAATCATCTTCAAATGCTCTTTGTGGCAATTATATGTGCTCTTTGTGGCACTTCACTATGCTCTTTATGGCATATAATCCATCAAGTCCCACTTGATTATGAATAGTTATATTTATATACATATAAAGATTCTAAGACCGCCCATCCGGCTTTCCCCACTGTGCGCGCCCCTAAATGACCATCATCTTCCAGGGCCTATCATAAGAAAACATGGGCACCTATAACGCAAAACGTCGGGAAGCGGCCATGTGCCAGCGGGGTAGTCAAGACCACACCCGGAATCTCCTACCCATCGCAGAAAAATATATATCAACAAACGGTCACATGGCCTAGGATTATATCCACCCTGCATTCATTAGTCAGGGGGCTTCACCTCAACGCGCGAACTTCCCTTATGATGTCATTTAGAGAGGTGTGTTCAACCATTTTATTTCCATTTATGTGTATGTTTCATTTCATTTGAAACCATTCTTATTTACATTATTGTAAATAATCCATCTTTTTAAATCTGGAGCCGTATGTATATCATATCGATATTACAACCTCGATGAATAATGAACTATCAATTTATTCTCCCAAGATTTATTTGTGAAGTTATTATAATCCATCAAGGCTAATCATAGCTCCATTGAGCTTATAAGGTCTCCCAAACATAATACTACATCTCCTAGTTTTATATTAATTAACTAGAAGAAAAGAATGCCCTAACATCAATAAGCATAACCCCGGAAAAGTCCCCACATACCCCACTCCTAATGTAGGGAAAGTAATTGACTCAATTAAAACTCTAGGACACTTATTTCACTTCATTAACGAAGGTTCCTAGGCCCTAGACTTAAAGAAAATGAATTGGAGCTAAGCTAAGAAAATCGCTCAAAAGTGCAGGGTTTCTGAATCGATTCGGCTTGGCCGAATCGATTGGGTCAGAGAGCGAATCGATTCGGACCATCCGAATCGATTCGGTCAGGAAAACCTGACTTCTGAATAACTGCCAAATCGATTCGGCCAAGCCGAATTGATTCGGTCCATTCAGAACTGGACACTGCCCCTCTAGCGAATCGATTCGGCCAGGCCGAATCGATTCGCCCCCCTACGAATTTTCCCCATTTGTTTTAAGGGGTTATGAACCCTAATTTCTCCCAAACTCAAATCTCTTCATTTTCATACATAACCAACAACAATAATATACCCCAAAATAATCTACATGATTATTAACCACCAAAATCCACAATTTCATCATCAAAACTAAGATTAGGGCTTAAATCCCATAAATTCCACATTTTAAACCATAAATATAAATACACAACTATCACACAATTTATACATCTTAAATCACATATTAGCAAGTAGAAAACTTGCCTTAGGGTTGCAAACTCAGATTTGTTTAGAGAAGAAGCAATCCCAAATCCTCCATCTTCAATCTCTCTCTCATTTCTCCATTTTCTCTTGTTCTCTCTTTCTCTCCTTTTCTCTTTATGTTTAAGACATAAAATGGGGAAATGAAATAAGGGGCAAGACTAAAATCGTGTCTTAAGTCTAAAGTCTCTAACTTAAGTGGTTAATACCACATTAAAATGACTCCCAAATACGCGTTTAAGTTAAAACCAAGTAAAAGTGCCCGAAACCCAAAAATACACTATGGCACTTATTTTGACTGTCTCGGACATTCCGGGACTAACTACACCCTATAAACTGGCATCCGATAATTTTATAAATTATTTCCAATTCTACTTTCATTTAAACCATAATATCATTTTAAGTACATGACACTATAAACATGCAACCTGATGATATTTACTTTCACATACAGTAAATATGCATCAATCTAGTAAATATTAACTTTCAATTCATTCAATTAATATTTACTCCAATACCAACATTTTATATAATTACCTTATGCGGTGAAATTAATATAAAATTAGCATCCTAAAAGCGAGGGTTGTTACATACTCCCCCCCTTATGAGGGAATTTTGTCCCCAAAATTCGAACATACCCTATACTCATAAAGGGTATACTATCTTAAACTAGCATTGTATTGCCCTTAACAAGCCCTCGTTAATACGACGTCCCAAAATGGACTTCGACTAAGGTCGTTACTATCGATCTCAGCCTATAATCTTTGTGCTCTTTCATAGCATAAAGCGTTCCTCGCGAACTATCAGTTCTAGCTCCCACTGCGGAAGATTCTAACCACGTGACTAAGTGCAAAATGCCTTACATCCTAAATCACGCTACGTCCCACCTTGGGGATACCTACACCAACACCAATGGCTTAACCCCAACACTACTCAATTCCTCCTTGCCATAGCCGTAGCTCTTCAAAGCATATGGCTCAAAAGTCCAATCCCTATAGAAATGTTCCGGGACCTCTCCGAGTCCAAGGAACCAATTATTCGCTGGCATCATCCAACGAGTACGCAATTTACTCACCCGGCTACACAAGGACACTCACGGTGCCATAACTTTAGGGAATGATCCATAAAGCCATCAAAAAGCCCAATTATTGTACGGGAATTTCCATCCATACAACTACTGCACCGTCCGTTATTTATCCCAAGGCGTACATTCGAAGCATGCCTTTCGCCATTCAGTCAACTTCCTCCAATCATCCATCCATTTTAGGGTGGTAAAATATACTCCATTTCCATACGGTTCCAAATCCTTCATGGAAACTTTACCAAACCATCGACATGAATATCTAGTCTCGGTGCACCACTATCGTAATAGCACCACTTTCAGTTCTGTCATTTCTCCATAAAAAGTAGGGCGTACTCCTTTACATATCGCCCGCCCGCAATGTCCGGAAAAGCAACGGTTTGGTCAAGCGATCATCAGTTTTCTCAAATAGGATCATAACCAATTTAGTGCTGGCGATTCAAAGAGAATATCTTTGAGTATATCCTTCTTCGTTCCACCCCTACTCTCTTCACACGAGTAGGTAAAATGGTCAATCATAGACCGGGATGCTCTCGCTACCAAGTCTTCCGAGTCATACTCGTTGCATTTGGCTTTCCATGCCGTCATAAATATCTCTGACAGGTTTCTTACTTGACGCATCTACTAACCCAATCGAATTTCCTTAGACAAGGAGAATATCCAATTGATAGTTCTTTAAGAACTCCAAACACCATCTCGATTTCTCCCACGAAAAACTGCAACCACTTGTTGTTCGCGAGAAAGACTAAATTTTCCCTGCCCAGGAAGTAGTGCCTCCCTTTCTATAAGGCGATTTCCACCGTAATGAATTCTAATTCAAGCGTGGGATAGTAATTCCCACAAGTTTAAGCTTGTGAGAGGCATATAAAATGGGTTCATGTTCCTTTATTATTACTCCCCACTCCTGGCAGAGACTTATTCATTAAATTCACCCTTGAGCTTAACCACATGAACTCGGGAGTGAAAGTCAATTCATCCATTTAACTCCCCAAAAGTTAGGTTACCAATGTAACACTTTAACTAGGATAGGTCTCACCTCCATAGGCCTAACCTTTAAAATCTCTTGAGATTCCACACTTCTCGTTCCTAGGGATCTAATCCCCCTTACAGTTAACCCATGATCTATTCGCGGTCAACTCCTTATAATCTTCCTAAATCAACATCACATATCCTAATGGCCTTAAGTCCTAATAAATCTAAAGTCAATCTATCTATATATCCTATCTAAGTCGTATACATATAATACTAAGTATATCCCTAGTGTCCAAGACCTATCTCAACTTTCGACATTCGCTCGGTTTCATGCGTGAGACGTCTCGCCGAAGCGAAATCCAAACAAGGAACCCTCCCGTTACACTACTACCTCACATCGTCGTTCATCAAGATGTAACGGTCTAAAACACATGATCGGGATTGGTAAATTATAACTTACAATTCTACTAATAAAATTCCACTTCTATATATAAATTACCCTTGCACCTTTAAAGATTTCAATTAATCAGACATTCACTTTCTGTGAAGTCTTACAAATTTTATCCCATAGCATATATACATCTTTCAAATAGCCTTCTTATCAAGTCATAATTCAAAGTCTCAATTCGACTTCGTATCTCAGTCTCCCTCACATCGATTAGAGGAGATAACTATATACAGTGCTTCTATCTCGCACTTTAATAGCCCTTAATCACTCCTGTACGTGATTCTCGGCTAAACCTTTCAACCCAACCTTCAACCAAATAAATAAATAAATAAAATGAAATGAATTTAAAAGAAGAAAGAATAGCATCTCCCCACTTCCAACGTCGTTGAGGTTCACGCGTGGAGCGTCCCGCAAAAGCGGAATCCAAACAAGGAACCCCTCCTATACGTTACTACTCAACTTGTCGGTCGTGGAGATAAGGCATACCAATCACATACAATGAAAACAAGAAATCAACCAAACACACACGCAAGATAACATAACAAGAAATAAAAACCTCCTACTTACCTCAACCACCCACATAAAGTCTCAACCTGTATCCAGGAGAGACATTATAGAACATCTAGTTCCATCCTGAAACTAGAAATAGGATAGCCTCGCAATTTAATTTCTTGCTATCACCCCAACTAAACCAAAATATCTATACTTGTATAGTATACATCATACAAGTAGTACATAACATACATAGTACTCAAAAAGAAAATATATCATCACTCGCTTTATATCGAGTGAAGGAAAAACATAAAACTTCCCTACCACGGAAGTCATATAATTATTCTATTTATAGTAGCGTCAATATTACCACAAGATCGAGATACACACCCTAATCTATAGTAGATATAATACTACTAAATCCCATCTTAAGGAATACACCACCCACTAAGAAGGTGGAATTCCCGCCAACATTTTATGTCAATCACTCCGGGTCAATACCAATGGTTCTTAGACTCCATCTTCGAGTCTTATACGAACCAACCTTTCTTCCATCAACTCCCCAGCTAGGCACTTTATTCTTTCCCTTGTTCTCCAATCTACATAATGAAAATGCGTGATTATTCCACGTCATAACCATTGTTCCGCCCCTAACTGCCCAACAATTATCCACGCAGTCCCTCTTACTTTCTCAGTAAAAGAGAACACGCTCTCAGCCTCCTCGTCCTTAGTTCAATGAAACCTTCCCAGGCGGATGTACCCCAATGCGGTTTCCTGATCACTGCTCCATCAGAAGTGTTAACGACACTTATTTTGGAGCCTATCATTTCATTGGAGGGCTCTCCCTTATACCAACCTTTCTTTAGTGTACGATCTCCCTAATCGCACAACTCTTTGTTCACATGTCGACCTTTGGCCGAGCCTCGCATGAACATTTAAGGATCTACCTTCTCCTCCTTTCAGTTATCCCAGAGAAACTTATTATAGAAAGTATCTACCTCATGGCAGAAGAACGAGATCTCAAAAGATGGAATAGGGGGTGGCCAGCCCAATACTCCAAAATAACGAAATCATGGATGGAATCATTCTTAGCATCACAACAAAATATGAATTATACGGGATAACCACTCCTTATTAGAAAAATGGGTTGCCAAAATTTTTTATTTTTAAAGTTAATAAAAGAAAACAACTTAACAACCCAATGAAAGAAAGTGGAAATCCAAGAATGTAATATTACATACATCTCAAATATACAATAAGGGACCGAATAAGTTGTCATCCACAGAATCATACAATAATAATGAACAAGTTGATTAAATTAATTAGTACATTACATTAATCAAGTAAAAAAGCTTGGGCCTCTCGCCCGAGTAAAAAGACCCGATCTTATCTAGAGTGCAAGGATGACAACGTCTATTGCGATATGTCCCGTAATACCTGTAAAGCATCACGGCTCGTCAAGGACACTGGAATAGGAAGTCATATTAGGCATCCTTGCGGCAGAGTACCTGAGCGGATACAAGATGCAAGTACAACAAGAAATATAAAGGGGTCAGGGCCCGGTTCTATATGAATACCAGATGAATAAAAAGTATGACAGTTATGAATGATAAATTATGATGAAAGAGAAATAAGAATCTAGCTAAACAATTTGAAACATAAGCTAAGCAAGAAAATAAAATGAGTAACATTAATCTAAAACTTTATCATGCGCACCACTTATTTCATATATCTTTTCCTTAAGAGGAAATATATATATAATTATAGTCTTATGCTCTTTATGGCATTTTTATCTTACTTTTACATTTTGTATAAATCATTTCCTTATCAGAAAAATAATCATTTTCAAATGCTCTTTGTCGCAATTATATGAGCTCTTTGTGGAACTTCACTATACTCTTTAGGGCATATAATCCATCAAGTCCCACTTGATTATGAATAGTTATATTTATATACATATAACGATTCTAAGACCGCCCGTCCGGGTTTCCCCACTGTGCGTGCCCCTAAACGACCATCATCTTCCAGGGCCTATCATAAGACAACCTGGGCACCTATAACGCAAAACGTCGGGAAGCGGCCATGTGCATGCGGGGTAGTCAAGACCGCACCTGAAATATCCTACCCATCGCAGAAAATATATATCACAAATGGTCACATGGCCTAGGACTATATCCACCCTGCATTCATTAGTCAGGGGGCTTCACCTCAACGCGCGAACTTCCCTTATGATGTCATTTAGAGAGGTGTGTTCAACAATTTTATTTCCATTTATGTGTATGTTTCGTTTCATTTGAAACCATTCTTATTTACATTATTGTAAATAATCCACCTTTTTAAATCCGGAGCCATACGTATATCATATCAATATTACAACCTCGATGAATAATGAACTATCAATTTATTCTCCCCAGATTCATTGGTGAAGTTATTATAATCCATCAAGGCTAATCATAGCTCCATTGAGCTTATAAGGTCTCCCAAACATAATACTAACTCCTAGTTTTATATTAATTAACTAGAAGAAAAGAATGCCCAAACATCAATAGGCATAACCCCGAAAAATTCCCCACATACCCCACTCCTAGTGTAGGGAAAGTAATTAACTCAATTAAAACTCTAGGACACTTAGTTTACTTCATTAAAGATGGATCCTAGTCCCTAGACTTAAAGAAAATGAATTGGTGCTAAACTAAGAAAATCGTTCAAAAGTGCAGGGTTTCCGAATCGATTCGTCCAGGACGAATCGATTCGGTCAGAGAGCGAATCGATTCGGACCATACGAATCGATTCGGTCAGGAAAACCTGACTTCTGAATAACTGTTGAATCGATTTGGCCAAGCCGAATCAATTCGGTCCATTCAGACCTGGACATTGCCCCTCTAGCGAATCGATTCGGCCAGGCCTAATCGATTCGGCCCCTACGAATTTGCCCAATTTGTTTTAAGAGGTTATGAACCCTAATTTCTCCCAAACTCAAATCTCTTCATTTTCATACATAACCAACAACAATAATCTACCCCAAAATAATCTACATGATTATTAACCACCAAAATCAACAATTTTATCATCAAAACTAATATTAGGTCTTAAATCCCATAAATTCCACATTTTAAACCATAAATATAAATACACAACTATCACACAATTTATACATCTTAAATCACATATTAGCAAGTAGAAAACTTGCCTTAGGGTTGCAAACTCAGATTTGTTTGGAGAAGAAGCAATCCCAAATCCTCCATCTTCAATCTCTCTCTCATTTCTCCATTTTCTCTTCTTCTCTCTTTCTCTCCTTTTCTCTCTATGTTTAAGACATAAAATGGGGAAATGAAACAAGGGGCAAGAATAAAATTGTGGCTTAAGTATAAAGTCTCCAACTTAAGTGGTTAGTACCACGTTAAAATGACTCCCAAATACGCGTTTAAGTTAAAACCAGGTAAAAGTGCCCGAAACCCAAAAATACACTATGACACTTATTTTGACTTTCTCGGACATTTCGGGACTAACTACACCCTCTAAACTGGCATCCGATAATTTTATAAATTATTTCCATTTCTAATTCCATTTATACCATAATGTCATTTTAAGTACATGACACTATAAACATGCAACCTGATGATATTTACTTTCACATACAGTAAATATGCATCAATCTAGTAAATATTAACTTTCAATTCATTCAATTAATATTTACCCCAATCCCAACATTTTAAATAATTACCTTATGCGGTGAAATTAATATAACATTAGCCTCCTAAAAGCGAGGGTTGTTACACATTAGTTTATTTTAGCTATCTTTTACTTTATTTTTGAGAGATTGTACGAGAGAACTGATATTGAGTTATAAATTGTGAGTTGGAGAAGTACTTTCCTCCATCATTTTTTGACTAATGTATTCACTTGTTGGTACAATTATGCGATGAGAACTTCTTTGTGGCCCAGTTATTTATCAATGGATTTATCCGTTTGAATGGTTGATGAAAGTTTTCAAAGATTTTTTCAAGAATACACAATAAATTAAAGGATTAATTTCAGATGAATACATCACCGTGAAGTTATCAATCTTCACTCGAGAATATATGCCCGACCCAAGCATGGAAGATAACTGTTATGTGTTCGTCCATGAGGGAGGTCATGTAATGGGCACACAAGTGACAATAACAAGTTTACAGTATGAACAAGTAGCTCGTTATCTATTTGAAACTCATGAAGTTGTCAAAGAATGGAAACCGTAAGTTTATGTTGTCTTTTTAAATTATTTTAACATTTAGACTTGATCAACATCATGATATGTTCGTCACTGCCAATGTAGGAAATATGATGCATGTGAGAATTATAAAAGACAAAGAATGATGGTACAATCAGATAATAACTTCCGGCTATGGGTGTCACATAAGGTAATTATTATGAAAATGTCTCTTACTAAAAAACATATTGCAAGAAAGATTTTAAACTAATGTAATTAATTTATCTATAATCTCAGCTCTTAAACATGGGTGATGCGGCATCAAGGCTGGATCGTCTAGCCACTGGAAGGAAATTCATGGCACATAACTAAAAAAACTATCGATTGAACGATTACGTATTATATGCAAGGGTGTACGAGGAAAGTACAAATATACAGAACTTGTGCATTTCATAAAAGGATCTTACTTAGTTTTTACGAAATGCAAAAGATAAAAACCTGGTTGAATTTCAAATGACTTATTGTGGTGTTATTTGGAATATATTTGAATTAGAATGTATAAGATTCAAAGAGGTTTTGTTTTACTGTGGTTGGGTAAGGGTTTAGGACAAAAATGTTTGTAAAGTTGATTCAAGTGACAATTTGATCATGGTTGACTTGTCCAAGATGAAAAGTAACGAGCATGTGAGTGATGAGCCATTTGTTTATGCTTTTCAAAAGGCCAAGCAAGTGTTTTTCTCGAATTATATCACATAATTTTTTATTATTTCATCTAGTCATGTACTTTTTTATTATTTCAGGAAAAGTTTAAAGAGGTCCACAACTCGTAGAGTGATGCCGACGATACGTCTCTAAGTACGAATGGACTTAGCTAAATGATCAGATGGTATCATAAAGGTCATACTTAGGGTTTTAGCTCTCGGGTGGGGAATTCAAAGCACATCGGGATTACGTCGAGCAACGGTGCATTGTCGTGAGAGGTTAATGAATTCAAATCATTTGTTCCTCCAACGCGAACAAAAAGTTTAGCAACATCGAAAAAATATTGAACAAAATGTTTTCGATTATTAAGAAAGCTCTTCAATGTCGAGTCAGTAGCAGCTCAGGGAAGGGAAAGGAAAAAGAAACGGATGAGGGGACCAATAATCTCTTTTTCTCACCCTCACACATAGACCTCTCATCACAGATAGACCCCTCATCTCCATATAACTTATTCACCCCCCGTCCCAACTGTCAAGACTCCATTTATAATTGATTGGGGGAAGTCCAATGACTTAATTTATGAGGAGGAAATCAAATTGTCAGGGGGTAAGGGAACCGAGTATAGGCCAAGGTTCCTTGGTGCATAAGGAGATGAGGGAACCGAGTATAGGCCAAGTGGGGGGATTTCGAGAAGTTGGTGGTTAAGGCCGAAGGAGATGAGGCCTCACGTAGTGGAGTGTTACGGAGGTAACGAAAGGGTGAATTAACTCTTACCCCTGAGCCACGTGGTTAAGCTCGAAGGTAGATTCTATTAGCAAGTCTCTGTCATGACGGGGAGTGATGATACTGGAGTGTCGATTTATTGTGGATGCGCCTCAGAAGTTTAAACTTGTAAGGAGTATTATCCCCTATTTAAGTTGAAATCCATCTTGGGGGTGATCGTTGTGTAGGAAGAGAGATGCTACTTCCTGGGCAGAATTTAGTCTTTCGTGAAAACAACATCTTATTTCAAGATAAGCTGTTGGACTAGGAAACAGAACTCTGCCCTTTTGACATTGAGGGTGGGGTGCATTTCCCTTAAGAGAATTTTGTCCCGAACAAAAGGGACTTAAGTTAAGCAGATATGGAGAAATCACGCGGTTCTAACGTTTCGGTGCATCAAGGTAATGACGAATCGTGCCAAGTTATACGTCGCTAGTACTATTGGCTGGGCCTGGGAAGGTTGTTGTACTGAATCAAGACTTCCGTTTCTCATTCTTGGCAAGTTTCAAATAGCCATGGGAATCGAATTGTGGTTAATTACTTCTTATCATTTTCCACAGTTGACCAAACCAATAGAAAAAACCATATGCTGAGGCATATACTCCTGGTATGCGTCCCTAACTTTAAGAGTAGTCGAGGTCGATGTTTTCCATTCGTTGAATTCGCCTATATAGAATTTGTGTCGATTCACTATTAGGACGACGCTTTAGAAGAAGCCTTGTATGGTAGGCCTTATTGATTCCCCACTTGTTGGTTAGAAGTGCGAGATGATGAGTCTCTCGTATAACCAAGACCAAAGAAAGAGGTCAGTCGATGCGAGAAGAAGGCATCTGGAGTTTTAGGTCATTAGACCAAGTGTTGTGGTGAGTATCGCCTGTGAAGGGCGTTATGCGTTTCAAGGAGGAAGGGAAAACTTGCACCGCATGATGTCGTACCTTTCCTAGAAATGTCGCGGTGGGTCCGGTAAACTATTTGCTCGCTTTATCAAAACATTCAGCGGCAAGTTCATAATTTGTTCCTTGTCTCTCATTCAAGGGAGTACGAAGGATACGATGGTGCCTTTAGGCACATTCCTTTCGAGGTAGATGCAACTTGACGGTTCTTATTAGAAGTAGACGGTTGCTATCTTAGAGCGTAGAGTTACGTTGGTGTCGCTGGTAGTACCTTGGGGGATGAATTCTATATATTAAACAGAATGTCGAGAAATCGACATAGGGGCGCGAGGATGACTTGCGGGAATAGTATCCGCACTTCTTCTTGCGACGTATATCTGAATTTTGGGGGCAAAATTCCCTCTTAAGGTGGGGAGTATGTAATAACCCTCTCTTCCGATAGTCCATTTTATCCTTAATTACTATGTGTAGTAATTAGTTATTATCTGATAGATGCTGAGTAAATATTAATTTGTTATGACAAGGTCAATATTTACTAAAATGTTGTGTAGTTACCCCGTGAGTAGATAAAATGTTCATGTGGTGATTTTAATGTCATAAAGATTTAAAATGACATTTTGGTTTATTATGAAACCGGAAGTAAAATGAGTTACAAAATTCCCAAATGATAATTTGGATAGTGTAGTTAGTCCCGGTAGGTGTGAGACAGTCAAAATAAGTGCCATATTGTATTTTGGCATTTCGGGCACTTTTGACTGGTTTTGGCTTAAATAGTGTAGTCGCGTATTAGTATATCGCGTATTAGCATTTTAAGTTGGGCTTTTAGACTTAAGCCCCGTTTTAATTCCCCGCCCCTATTCCCATTCTTCCATTTTACACAATTGAGCCCTAGAGAGAGATTGGAGCTTGGATTGTTGCCTCCTTCTTCATCAAATCAGATTCTTACCTTGAGGCAAGTAATCTACTTGCAAAATTTATGGTTTAAGTAGAATAATTAGTCTTGATATTTATGAATTGTTATGATTTAGAAATGTTTGGGTTTTGTTGGATTTTTGGGTATTAACCCTTGGAAATGGATTTGGATGATAAATGATGTTGAGGGTGATATTAGAATGTGTTTAGGAAGTAGAAATTGCAGAAATGACTTTGGTTGGGGTTGGTTTTGGTGTTGGACCAATTTTGGAGTTCAAGACTCCATAGCCATTCTTGGCATTTTCGCAGGGGCGAATCGATTCGGCCCCTTGGGCGAATCGATTCGCATAGATGCCGAATCCCAGGTCTTGTTGTCCGAATCGATTCAGATTTAGACCGAATCGATTCGGCAATTGGAGAAACCAAGTTTTATTGTCTGAACCGATTCGCTTTCAGAGCGAATCGATTCGCTGGGGCGAATCGATTCGGCCCCTAGGGCGAATCGATTCGGTTCCAGCAGATTTGGGGTCTTTTTCCTTTTGATTTTTATCCTTATTCTTTAGGATTAGGACCTAGGAAACTTCTTTAAAGAAGTAAACTTAGAGTCCTAGAGTAGTATGGAGTTTGGTCGTTACCCTGGACTAGAAATGGGTTCATCTGGGGTTTGTTTCGGGGAGGTTTAAAGTAATGCTAAGGCGTTACTTCTTTTACTCAAACTTTTAGAAGTTTGGAAGTTAGGTACCCTAACTTGGAGACTAGAAGGGCTTGTCAAGTTACCTAGGCCTTGGAGATTTGTAGGATCATAATGATCATTTGGAGAGTTAATAGGGGATTGTAATTTGAGGAATAAATGATAAAATTCGATGGGAATTAGGTTCGCATAAAATGAACCCATAGGTGTTTAAAGATAATAGGTTCAATTTAGAATGAACCCCGTTGTTTAATGATATTAGGTTTAATAAAAAGAACCAATCACATGATTAATGAAAATGGATTTTTGGAAATAAAATGATGATAAATGTAAATGTTAATTTACTGTTACACACCTCTCTAAATGACATCATAAGGGAAGTTCGCTCGTGAGGTGAAGCCCCCTGGCTAATGAATGCAGGGGGGATATAGTCCTAGGCCATGGGAGCGCTTATGGTTGTATATTTTCTGCAGGGGTAGGGAGATTCTGGGTGTGGTCTTGGCTACCACGCAGGCTCATGGCCGCTTCCCGACGTGTTCCGTTAGGTGCCCAGGTTGTCTTATGTTAGGCCCCGTAAGATGATGGTCATTTAGGGGCACGCACCATGGGGAAACCCGGACGGGCGGTCTTAGATATCGTTATATGTATATGAATATAACTATGTTTCCATCAAGTTGGACTTGATGGTTGTTAAATGCCATAACGAGCATAAATATGTGCCATAAAGAGCACTTGATGTACATGATATTCTTAATAAGGAATGGAAAGATAAAATGGGAAGTTTTAATTGATGAATAGAAGTTATAACTTCTTGACTTAACCAAACATATGGTTTTATTCCTAATAAGGAATGTCTGAAGGAAATGGAAAATTGTATTAATAAGGTAGGGTTCTAAAGTAAAATGCTTTACCTTCTATCCTTGCTTGATATTGTAGATAGCATGTCATGTAATCATCCTCATTATTCATGTATAACTGTTCATATCTATCATGCTTTTTATTCTTCTAGAAATCATATAGAACCCGGCCCTGACCGGTTTACTCTCTTGTTGTATATATGTAATTGTATCCGCTCAGGTGCTCCACCGCAAGGACTCCCGACTTGACTTTCCAAGTTCCTTGCACCTTCGACGAGCTGTAAGACTTTGCGGGTTATTACAGGATGTTGTATTAGACGCTTTCATTCTTGTTATTCTAGATATGATCGGGTCTTGTCCCTCGGGCGTGTGGCCCAAACAATTGTATTTGATTAATGGTTGTACTATGTAAGATATTTTATATTGTGGTACGTTGTCTTATGTAGCTGTGGACCGACAGCTTATTCGGTCCATTTGTATACATTCATTTTAGTCATATTATATATTATCTTTTGGAATTCCACTTGCTCGTCAGATTGGGTTGTTTAGTTTAAATTTTCATAACCGCATTTTTAAAATTTTACACTTTTGGCAACCCGTTTTCGGATTTATTGGGTGGTTTTCCCCTATACTCAGTTTATATTTGTGATGTTGAGAATGATATCCATCCATGATCCCTGTTACGTTTGAGTATCGGGCTGGCCACCCCTTATCTCGGATTGCGGGTTGTCACAGATGGTATCAGAGCATCAGGTTCTAGAGTACTAGGATCTGTGTGGACTTGTCTCGTTCTACCGTAGCGTTCTTTGATGTAGGGCCTAATGCTAGGACTTTTGTTGCTTATGTTTACGATCTTCTGCAAGATAGATTGTTTTAACTAGCATTCTAATACTATTGTTCTTCCATCTCAGATGCCGTCTAAGAGAGGTCGCCCGGCGAGATGTATTAGGGTCGTAGAGAAGGAAGTAGGTCCTCAACCGCCACTACAAGGGACGGTTAATGTTGCGGATGTAGCAAGCATAGTGGCTAGGGCGGTTCATGCCACCATGTCCATAATGATCCAACAATTGCCATGGGCTCCAGGTGTTCAAGCTCCTACGGGACTTACTCTGTGGGAAAGGGTTAGGGAGTCCTTTCTAAAGGGCAATCCCCCGGAATTCGAGGGAGGTGCGGATGTTATTAAAGCCAATCAATGGAAGAAAGACATGAAACGCCACCTTCGAATGATAGAATGCAGTGAGGATAAGAAACGAGTCCTTACCACCTTTAAGCTTGTCGGATCTGCGTTACATTGGTGGGAGACGATGACTACCCCAGAGCAAAGAGACACCATGTCAATCACTGAGTTCTGGGCTTTATTTGATCTTAAGTATTTTCCTCCCACTGTTCAGAGGGAGATGAAGAGGAAGTTGCAAGATGTAGAGCAAGGGGAGAAGTCTGTAGCGGAGTATGAAGAGGAGTTCACCCAGTTAGCAAGTTTTCTACCAGATGAGGTGACTCCGGAAGAGAGGAAGATCTCAAAGTTTATGGAAGGTCTAAACTGGAAAATCCAAAAACACTTATTGGGTAACCCAGCTTTCCAGACTTATGGCGAAGTTATAAATGCAGCCTTACTCCATTGCCAGGAACATCGATTGTATATGCAGGGTAGAAAGAAAGCTACTGAGATGAGGAAAGTGGGGAAGCTTGGAGAGTTTATTGCGAGGGGCAATAATAGGCACGAACAAGGTGCTTTGCATCAGGCAGATCGGGGTGGCCCTGGAGATAGAGGTCATCCGGGCCGAGGCTCTTCTCAGTTTCGAAATAACAGTGGTAGAGGTCAGGAGGAGATGAAGGGACGGTGCTTCCAATGTGGGGAGGCAGGTCATTATAAGAAGGAGTGTCCTCAGATGATTGGGGGTCAGTTTCCGCGGGCTCCGCAGCAACCATGTGTTCTGTTTCCACCTCCGTTACCTATTATGGTTGTTCCTCCGCAGCAGGGGCAACTACAGTATGGGCGTGTCTGTCATAATCGTGAGGCTAAGTTTCCTCCAGCCCTGCCGGCACCACCCGTTATTGAGGGTAAGTTTTCACTCAGGGATACGTGAGTTGTATGTTATTCGATGCGGGTGTTACGCGCTCATTTATTTTACGAGCTTTCCTCAGATTACAGATTTCATCATATCTGCTGAGAGTATTTTCATTAGTATCGAGTTCTATGGGTAATGGTTCGCTCATTTCTTTTGTTGGTATGTACACAGGAAGTTCTCTTATTAAATTGTGCTTGAGGCCGATTTACTCGTCCTTAACATGGTCGAGTATGATGTGATATTTGTATGAAATTGCTATGCCTTATCTCCACGACCAACAAGTTGAGTGGTAGCGTATAGGAGGGGTTCCTTGTTTGGATTCCGCTTCTGCGGGACGCTCCACGCGCGAACCTTAACGACGTTGGGAGTGGGGATATACCACCTTTCCTTTCGTTTATTTTATGTGTATTACGCTCCATCTCCATGATCAACTAGTTAAGTAGGCATGTGACGGAGGGGTTCCTTGTTTGGATTTCGCTTTTCGAGACACTCCGCCGCATGAACACTTAACGATGTTGTGAGTGAAGATATGCTATTCTTCCCTTTGATTATATTTTATTTTGTTACTTTATTGTCGGAAGTGGGATTTGAAAGTTTAGCCGAGGATCACGTACTAGGATGATTAATGGCTATTAAAGTGCGACATAGGAGCACTGCACATAGTTCTCCCCTCTGATCGATATGAGGGAGACCGAGGTACGAAGTCGAATTGAGACTTCGGGTTATGCCTTTAAATAGAAGGCTATTTATTGAGATGCATATGTTATAGGGTATATAACCCTAGGGTTTCACGAAGGGTCAGCTTTGGATTGTTAATGTTCTTTTGTTAGTTAAATAGTTAGTGTGTAGCTGTAGAATCTTTTGGTCCCGAACATGTGTCTTAGACCTGTACCCCTCGATGACTGACAACGCGAAATAGTAGTGTAACGGGAGGGTTCCTTGTTTGGATTTCGCTTCGGCGAGACGTCCCACGCACAAAACTGAGCAAATGTCGGAAGTTGAGAAAGGACTTGGGCACTAGGGATATACTTAGCATTAGGGGTATACGACTTAGATAGGGTATAGGTAGATAGACTTTAGGATTGTTTAGACGTAGGGCCTTTTAGTATGGGACGTAAGTTTAGGAATGCTGTTGGGAGTTGACCATGAATAAGTCATGCGTAAACTCTAAGAGGGATTGGTTTCATGTTATGTGAAGTGGGAGGATTTCGAGAAGTTGGTGGTTAAGGCCGAAGGAGATGAGGCCTCACGTAGTGGAGTGTTAAGGAGGTAACGAAAGGGTGAATTAACTCTTGCCCCTGAGCCACGTGGTTAAGCTCGAAGGTAGATTCTATTAGCAAGTCTCTGTCATGACGGGGAGTGATGATACTGGAGTGTCGATTTATTGTGGATGCGCCTCACAAGTTTAAACTTGTAAGGAGTATTATCCCCTATTTAAGTTGAAATCCATCTTGGGGGTGATCGCTGTGTAGGAAGAGAGATGCTACTTCCTGGGAAGAATTTAGTCTTTCGTGCAAACAACATCTTATTTCAAGATAAGCTGTTGGACTAGGAAACAGAACTCTGCCCTTTTGACATTGAGGGTGGGGTGCATTTCCCTTAAGAGAATTTTGTCCCGAACAAAAGGGACTTAAGTTAAGCAGATATGGAGAAATCATGCGGTTCTAACGTTTCGGTGCATCAAGGTAATGACGAATCGTGCCAAGTTATACGTCGCTAGTACTATTGGCTGGGCCTGGGAAGGTTGTTGTACTGAATCAAGACTTCCGTTTCTCATTCTTGGCAAGTTTCCAAGAAGCCATGGGAATCGAATTGTGGTTAATTACTTCTTATCATTTTCCACAGTTGACCAAACCAATAGAATAAACCATATGCTGAGGCATATACTCCTGGTATGCGTCCCTAACTTTAAGAGTAGTTGGGGTCGATGTTTTCCATTCGTTGAATTCGCCTATATAGAATTTGTGTCGATTCACTATTAGGACGGCGCTTTAGAAGAAGCCTTGTATAGTAGGCCTTATTGATTCCCCACTTGTTGGTTAGAAGTGCGAGATGATGAGTCTCTCGTATAACCAAGACCAACGAAAGAGCTCAGTCGATGCGAGAATAAGGCATTTAGAGTTTGAGGTCATTAGACCAAGTGTTGTGGTGAGTATCGCCTGTGAAGGGCGTTATGCGTTTCAAGGAGGAAGGGAAAACTTGCACCGCATGATGTCGTACCTTTCCTAGAAATGTCGCGGTGGGTCCGGTAAACTATTTGCTCGCTTTATCGAAACATTCAGCGGAAAGTTCATAATTTGTTCCTTGTCTCTCATGCAAGGGAGTACGAAGGATACGATGGTGCCTTTAGGCACATTCCTTTCGAGTTAGATGCAACTTGGCGGTTCTTATTAGAAGTAGACGGTTGCTATCTTAGAGCGTAGAGTTACGTTGGTGTCGCTGGTAGTACCTTGGGGGATGAATTCTATATATTAAACAGAATGTCGAGAAATCGACATAGGGGCGCGAGGATGACTTGCGGGAATAGTATCCGCACTTCTTCTTGCGACGTATATCTGAATTTTGGGGGCAAAATTCCCTCTTAAGGGGGGGAGTATGTAATAACCCTCTCTTCCGATAGTCCATTTTATCCTTAATTACTATGTGTAGTAATTAGTTATTATCTGATAGATGCTAAGTAAATATTAATTTGTTATGACAAGGTCAATATTTACTAAAATGTTGTGTAGTTACCCCGTGAGTAGATAAAATGTTCATGTGGTGATTTTAATGTCATAAAGATTTAAAATGACATTTTGGTTTATTATGAAACTGGAAGTAAAATGAGTTACAAAATTCCCAAATGATAATTTGGATAGTGTAGTTAGTCCCGGTAGGTGTGGGACAGTCAAAATAAGTGCCATATTGTATTTTGGCATTTCGGGCACTTTTGACTGGTTTTGGCTTAAATAGTGTAGTCGCGTATTAGTATATCGCGTATTAGCATTTTAAGTTGTGCTTTTAGACTTAAGCCCCGTTTTAATTCCCCACCCCTATTCCCATTCTTCCATTTTAAACAATTGAGCCCTAGAGAGAGTAGAGAGAGGAAGAGAACTTGGGAGAAAAGAGAGATTGGAGCTTGGATTGTTGCCTCCTTCTTCATCAAATCAGATTCTTACCTTGAGGCAAGTAATCTACTTGCAAAATTTATGGTTTAAGTAGAATAATTAGTCTTGATATTTATGAATTGTTATGATTTAGAAATGTTTGGGTTTTGTTGGATTTTTGGGTATTAACCCTTGGAAATGGATTTGGATGATAAATGATGTTGAGGGTGATATTAGAATGTGTTTAGGAAGTAAAAATTGCAGAAATGACTTTGGTTGGGGTTGGTTTTGGTGTTGGACCAATTTTGGAGTTCAAGACTCCATAGCCATTCTTGGCATTTTCGCAGGGTCGAATCGATTCGGCCCCTTGGGCGAATCGATTCGCATAGATGCAGAATCCCAGGTCTTGTTGTCCGAATCGATTCGGATTTAGACCGAATCGATTCGGCAATTGCAAAAACCAAGTTTTATTGTCCGAACCGATTCGCTTTCAGAGCGAATCGATTCGCTGGGGCGAATCGATTCGGTTCCAGCAGATTTGGGGTCTTTTTCCTTTTGATTTTTATCCTTATTCTTTAGGATTAGGACCTAGGAAACTTCTTAAAAGAAGTAAACTTAGAGTCCTAGAGTAGTATGGAGTTTGGTCGTTACCCTGGACTAGAAATGGGTTCATCTGGGGTTTGTTTCGGGGAGGTTTAATGTAATGCTAAGGCGTTACTTCTTTTACTCAAACTTTTAGAAGTTTGGAAGTTAGGTACCCTAACTTGGAGACTAGAAGGGCTTGTCAAGTTACCTAGGCCTTGGAGATTTGTAGGATCATAATGATCATTTGGAGAGTTAATAGGGGATTGTAATTTGAGGAATAAATGATAAAATTCGATGGGAATTAGGTTCGCATAAAATGAACCCATAGGTGTTTAAAGATAATAGGTTCAATTTAGAATGAACCCCGTTGTTTAATGATATTAGGTTTAATAAAAAGAACCAATCACATGATTAATGAAAATGGATTTTTGGAAATAAAATGATGATAAATGTAAATGTTAATTTACTGTTACACACCTCTCTAAATGACATCATAAGGGAAGTTCGCTCGTGAGGTGAAGCCCCCTGGCTAATGAATGCAGGGTGGATATAGTCCTAGGCCATGGGAGTGCTTATGGTTGTATATTTTTTGCGGGGGTAGGGAGATTCCGGGTGTGGTCTTGGCTACCACGCAGGCTCATGGCCGCTTCCCGACGTGTTCCGTTAGGTGCCCAGGTTGTCTTATGTTAGGCCCTGGAAGATGATGGTCATTTAGGGGCGCGCACCATGGGGAAACCCGGACGGGCGGTCTTAGATATCGTTATATGTATATGAATATAACTATATTTTCATCAAGTTGGACTTGATGGTTGTTAAATGCCATAAAGAGCATAAATACGTGCCATAAAGAGCACTTGATGTACATGATATTCCTAATAAGGAATGGAAAGATAAAATGGGAAGTTTTAATTGATGAATAGAAGTTATAACTTCTTGACTTAACCAAACATATGGTTTTATTCCTAATAAGGAATGTCTGAAGGAAATGGAAAATTGTATTAATAAGGTAGGGTTCTAAAGTAAAATGCTTTACCTTCTATCCTTGCTTGATATTGTAGATAGCATGTCATGTAATCAACCTCATTATTCATGTATAACTGTTCATATCTATCATGCTTTTTATTCTTCTAGAAATCATATAGAACCCGGCCCTGACCGGTTTACTCTCTTGTTGTATATATATAATTGTATCCGCTCAGGTGCTCCACCGCAAGGACGCCCGACTTGACTTTCCAAGTTCCTTGCACCTTCGACGAGCTGTAAGACTTTGCGGGTTATTACAGGATGTTGTATTAGACGCTTTCATTCTTGTTATTCTAGATATGATCGGGTCTTGTCCCTCAGGCGTGTGGCCCAAACAATTGTATTTGATTAATGGTTGTACTATGTAAGATATTTTATATTGTGGTACGTTGTCTTATGTAGCTATGGACCGACAGCTTATTCGGTCCATTTGTATACATTCGTTTTAGTCATATTATATATTATCTTTTGGAATTCCACTTGCTCGTCAGATTGGGTTGTTTAGTTTAAATTTTCATAACCGCATTTTTAAAATTTTACACTTTTGGCAACCCGTTTTCTGATTTATTGGGTGGTTTTCCCCTATACTCAGTTTATATTTGTGATGCTGAGAATGATATCCATCCATGATCCCTGTTACGTTTGAGTATCGGGCTGGCCACCCCTTATCTCGGATTGCGGGTTGTCACAGGCCTATCATAAGACAACCTGGGCACCTATAACGCAAAACGTTGGGAAGCGGCCATGTGCATGCGGGGTAGTCAAGACCGCACCTGAAATATCCTACCCATCGCAGAAAATATATATCACAAACGGTCACATGGCCTAGGACTATATCCACCCTGCATTCATTAGTCAGGGGGCTTCACCTCAACGCGCGAACTTCCCTTATGATGTCATTTAGAGAGGTGTGTTCAACAATTTTATTTCCATTTATGTGTATGTTTCGTTTCATTTGAAACCATTCTTATTTACATTATTGTAAATAATCCACCTTTTTAAATCCGGAGCCATACGTATATCATATCAATATTACAACCTCGATGAATAATGAACTATCAATTTATTCTCCCCAGATTCATTGGTGAAGTTATTATTATCCATCAAGGCTAATCATAGCTCCATTGAGCTTATAAGGTCTCCCAAACATAATACTAACTCCTAGTTTTATATTAATTAACTAGAAGAAAAGAATGCCCAAACATCAATAGGCATAACCCCGAAAAATTCCCCACATACCCCACTCCTAGTGTAGGGAAAGTAATTAACTCAATTAAAACTCTAGGGCACTTAGTTTACTTCATTAAAGATGGATCCTAGTCCCTAGACTTAAAGAAAATGAATTGGTGCTAAACTAAGAAAATCGTTCAAAAGTGCAGGGTTTCCGAATCGATTCGGCCAGGACGAATCGATTCGGTCAGAGAGCGAATCGATTCGGACCATACGAATCGATTCGGTTAGGAAAACCTGACTTCTGAATAATTGTTGAATCGATTTGGCCAAGCCGAATCAATTCGGTCCATACAGACCTGGACATTGCCCCTCTAGCGAATCGATTCGGCCAGGCCTAATCGATTCGGCCCCTACGAATTTGCCCAATTTGTTTTAAGGGTTATGAACCCTAATTTCTCCCAAACTCAAATCTCTTCATTTTCATACATAACCAACAACAATAATCTACCCCAAAATAATTTACATGATTATTAACCACCAAAATCCACAATTTTATCATCAAAACTAATATTAGGTCTTAAATCCCATAAATTCCACATTTTAAACCATAAATATAAATACACAACTATCACACAATTTATACATCTTAAATCACATATTAGCAAGTAGAAAACTTGCCTTAGGGTTGCAAACTCAGATTTGTTTGGAGAAGAAGCAATCCCAAATCCTCCATCTTCAATCTCTCTCTCATTTCTCCATTTTCTCTTCTTCTCTCTTTCTCTCCTTTTCTCTCTATGTTTAAGACATAAAACGGGGAAATGAAACAAGGGGCAAGAATAAAATCGTGGCTTAAGTATAAAGTCTCCAACTTAAGTGGTTAGTACCACGTTAAAATGACTCCCAAATACGCGTTTGAGTTAAAACCAGGTAAAAGTGCCCGAAACCCAAAAATACACTATGACACTTATTTTGACTTTCTCGGACATTTCGGGACTAACTACACCCTCTAAACCGGCATCCGATAATTTTATAAATTATTTCCATTTCTAATTCCATTTATACCATAATGTCATTTTAAGTACATGACACTATAAACATGCAACCTGATGATATTTACTTTCACATACAGTAAATATGCATCAATTTAGTAAATATTAACTTTCAATTCATTCAATTAATATTTACCCCAATCCCAACATTTTAAATAATTACCTTATGCGGTGAAATTAATATAACATTAGCCTCCTAAAAGCGAGGGTTGTTACACATTAGTTTATTTTAGCTATCTTTTACTTTATTTTTGAGAGATTGTACGAGAGAACTGATATTGAGTTGTAAATTGTGAGTTGGAGAAGTACTTTCCTCCATCATTTTTTGACTAATGTATTCACTTGTTGGTACAATTATGCGATGAGAACTTCTTTGTGTCCCAGTTATTTATCAATGGATTTATCCGTTTGAATGGTTGATGAAAGTTTTCAAAGATTTTTTCAAGAATACACAATAAATTAAAGGATTAATTTCAGATGAATACATCACCGTGAAGTTATCAATCTTCACTCGAGAATATATGCCCGACCCAAGTATGGAAGATAACTGTTATGTGTTCGTCCATGAGGGAGGTCATGTAATGGGCACACAAGTGACAATAACAAGTTTACAGTATGAACAAGTAGCTCTATATCTATTTGAAACTCATGAAGTTGTCAATGAATGGAAACCGTAAGTTTATGTTGTCTTTTTACATTATTTTAACATTTAGACTTGATCAACATCATGATATGTTCGTCACTGTAAATGTAGGAAATAAGATGCATGTGAGAATTATAAAAGACAAAGAATGATGGTACAATCAGATAATAACTTCCAGCTATGGGTGTCACATAAGGTAATTATTATGAGAATGTCTCTTACTAAAAAACATATTGCAAGAAAGATTTTTAACTAATGTAATTAATTTATCTATAATCTAAGCTCTTAAACATGGGTGATGCGGCATCAAGGCTGGATCGTCTAGCCACTGGAAGGAAATTCATGGCACATAACTAAAAAAATTATTGATTGAACGATTACGTATTATATGCAAGGGTGTACGAGGAAAGTACAAATATACAGAACTTGTGCATTTCATAAAAGGATCTTACTTAGTTTTTACGAAATGCAAAAGATAAAAACCTGGTTGAATTTCAAATGACTTATTGTGGTGTTATTTGGAATATATTTGAATTAGAATGTATAAGATTCAAAGAGGTTTTGTTTTACTGTGGTTGGGTAAGGGTTTAGGAAAAAAATGTTTGTAAAGTTGATTCAAGTGACAATTTGATCATGGTTGACTTGTCCAAGATGAAAAGTAACGAGCATGTGAGTGATGAGCCATTTGTTTATGCTTTTCAAAAGGCCAAGCAAGTGTTTTTCTCGGATTATATCACATAATTTTTTATTATTTCATCTAGTCATGTACTTTTTTATTATTTCAGGAAAAGTTTAAAGAGGTCCACAACTCGTAGAGTGATGCCGACGATACGTCTCTAAGTACGAATGGACTTAGCTAAATGATCGGATGGTATCATAAAGGTCATCCTTAGGGTTTTAGCTCTCGGGTGGGGAATTCAAAGCACATCGGGATTACGTCGAGCAACGGTGCATTTTCGTGAGAGGTTAATGAATTCAAATCATTTCTTCCTCCAACGCGAACAAAAAGTTTAGCAACATCGAAAAAATATTGAACAAAATGTTTTCGATTATTAAGAAAGCTCTTCAATGTCGAGTCAGTAGCAGCTCAGGGAAGGGAAAGGAAAAAGAAACGGATGAGGGGACCAATAATCTCTTTTTCTCACCCTCACACATAGACCTCTCATCACAGATAGACCCCTCATCTCCATATAACTTATTCACCCCCCGTCCCAACTGTCAAGACTCCATTTATAATTGATTGGGGGAAGTCCAATGACTAAATTTTTGAGGAGGAAATAAAATTGTCAGGGGGTGAGGGAACCGAGTATAGGCCAAGGTTCCTTGGTGCATAACCGTCCACTACAGCCTCATGAGGCTCGGGTTCACATCATGAACATTATGATTGGGAAAGAAAATTTGTTTTTTAAGTAATAGTTTGCATTTAACATTCAAACTCGGGTTAATATGTCGTGTTTCTTATGTATATTTAGTTGGTGATTTATTATTAATATTGTTGTTGATTGTTGTTAGTAATTGTTAAAATATATCCTTGATTACTGCTACAGGTTATAGAATATACTGCTCGGTAGTGGCAGTGGCTAAGCTACCCTATATTTTTTTTATTCTACTTCCCAATTTTGTCATGGACTTTGACCGTGACTAGTGTTAAGGACTTCTCATGGTCAAAGTCTGCAGAAATTTTTCTTTGTCATGGACTTGTCATGGTTGAAGTCCATGACAAAAGTAGTTTTCACCGCCATTCCTGTCATGATTACTTGTCAATGTTTATATCCGTGACAAATATCCCATTTTGGCATAGTTCTTGCTTTATCATCTTTGCGAGAATGGTTTAATTCTTCAAAGGATTAACATAAATTTACATTATAATAATAGGGGTTTTATAGATTATTGAAAGTCTTACACATATGTAATAATTTTTTAAATTAGATTACAACGATTCAAGTCTGAATTGATTGGTTCTTAACAAGACTACATGAGTTCTTTAACTAAAACTAGGGTTCATCATTAGATCAGTATTAATTATGAATTAAGGTTTGGTTATGCATAAAATTGGATTTAGAAGTGTTATCCTAACAGATCCAATGCATTGTAATTCTTCTAAAACAAATCAAATCATATTCTTAAACAAATTTAACCTTCCTTGGATTGATTGAAAAATTAATCCCCAAATCCTCCAGTTCTCTACCCCATTACCTCAATATTCAAGATAAGATTTCCTCCACCTCTTCCTTAGCATCTGGGGTTCTCCAACATGTGCGTTAGCATATGTTAGGCTTAAAGGGTATATTAAATCATAATTAACATAATTAGGCTAGAGGCCTAAATTATCCTAAACTAAAAGGGCCCAAAATATGTTGCAAATGGTTTAAAATGGAACAATACATCTATTAACCCCATATACTAAAATTCCACTAAAATAAGCTCAAACCAGACTTTGTTGACATCATACAAACTTCCTCGAATGTTAACGTCTTTAATAAATCAAGAACTTTACTCAGTTAGTTAATTATCTTATTAAATCAATTAAATTGTTAGAATTAATTCGATTGTGAATCGGTATTATAAAAACCTACTTCATAATCGGTGGGATATAATTTCGAAGGAATAATACAAATTAGGAATCCCCTGACATCCAAACCCTAACCATTTGATATGTGCACATAATACTAAGTCACTTAATTACTTTACTTCATGAATTATTATGAGCTCGCAAGAATCTATGGCAATACAACCAAATCAACACGTAACTCAGTTATGTAATACAACATATTTGACATCTCATGGTCACATATTAATTTAGCAAAAAATATATCAAAAGTCTAACATCTCAAATAATAAAATGACATACCACTTTTCAAATACAAATAATAACTCATCAATAAACAATAATTAATTTAATAATTAATTAAATACTTCTAAAAATATGGGGTATTACACATTCCCTTTTGACGGCACAAGAGAGTTACAGGGCTTTGAAGAGTATAGAGTAACTTTATATCCATCCTTACAAAAAGTGTAAATATCTTTGAACCCATAACATTTAATATGTCCATTAAATTTCCAAGTTCCTCGAGAAGTAATTGACAAGCATTCATATGCACAACACCATACCGTATTTCATCGGGAAAAATCTTATGAATTGAACTAAACATATTTTATTTACTTTTACCTCATCTACCTTATTAATCCATGATATCATATATGGTTCTGGGTGCTCCTATATTTTGAGTATTAATTTTGCACGATTTCACTACCACAACATTCTTATAAATACCGCAATCAATGATAAGATTATACACCTTGTTATCAGAAGTGAATCGAGTGTGAAAAATGTTAAGGCATTGATCATACTACAAATGAGTTGATGTTAAACTTCTTCAAACAATAAAAGATTCACCTTGGTCAGTATATAACATTTCACCCTAACTTCATCTTCATCGCTAGAAATTTGTTCCATATATGCTTTGACGTCCTCCTCCACTAATGAAATAATCTTTCTATTTGGACACTCAAATGAAATATTCCAAATTCTTGACATTTAAAACATTGGCAAGAATTTGAATATAAGGAATCGGGCTTAATTAATATACCTTTTACATCTCATTTCGAAGATAGATTAAAAATAAAACATCCTTAAAGGTTTTGAAGTAAAATTACTCTCCCAGATAGAACATGCATCACGATTCCATATTTGAACATTAGTTTTAACTTACAGTTGTATATCCATGTATATGGCCAATTTGAATAGAAGGTTATATGTCCAATAAGGTTGTGATTGGATAACATTATAAATTCCAGTCCTTAAACCACCAAGATAGTGCGCAATCATTTGTTCCTCCAACTCGAATAAATCACATCACATCATGATATGATCAAATTATTTTGAATACTCCTCCATGGGTAACACAATTTTCTTAAAGTTGACAAACTTAAAAAACATATTGTAAGTGACGACTACGTAATAATTTCTGCTTTCACTCCCTTTTCACATTCTTCCAAGTTACAATTCTTTGTTTCACTTCCCACCAAATTGAGGCATTTTATTCAACTTAATAACAGCTAAATTTACTTTTTTAGTCTACGAAACTTCGTTATAGTCAAAGATCCTCTCCACGGTATTGAGATAATTAATGAACTCAACGCCTTGGATTTTTCTTTCAAATTACAAAATACCAACTTTAATATATCCATGGTGATAGGTTTGGTTCGTTCTATATCTATGATTCAAAGGAGCCTCTTCTTTTGATACTCGACCATGATCATTGTAAAAGGGTTTAATTTCCTCTTCATCTTGTGATAATTTATTATCAGAAACATGATGTGGGTCATCAAGTTTATGACCTTAGTAGGTAGAAAATTGTAACAACCCACCCTTTTGGAGACACTTAAATTCCATACTTGGATATAAATTGGGAATTTGGAGAATTTCTCAAAATAGTGATTTTTGGGATTTTTGAGGATTTAATGATTTTCGAGGGGTGTTGTAATTATTTTTGGGATTAAATATGTCAAAGTATTATAATTATATGTCGCCATTGAGTAAAGCAACAAAAGGTGAGATTTTTAATTGAAAAACCCGCATAAAGTTACGTTGGGTTAGAATAGTGATTTGCGGTCAAGTACCTCGGATGGAAATTTCGACTGCACTGTGAGTCTAGGAATGTTCGAGATAGTCGAAAAAGAGTGTCCGATTGTCAAAATTGAGTTTCGGGGAATTTTAGAGTTAAACGGGCTCGTAATTGAGTAAACGAGTCATTTTTGGGTTTTAAGGGGTTAAACCCCTTTTCTTTTCTTTATAAAGAGGAGAGAGGGAGAAAAGAGAAAGAAAGACAGAAAAGAGGAGAGAAATGGGGGATTTCGTCCAAACTCTGTCGGATTCGACTCGAGGTCGTCGAATTTCATCCTCCAGGCAAGTGTTTACTTGTTTTATTTATTTTTGAGCATAAATCTCATATCATAGTTGGTAGACTATATGATTTTGGGTTAGAACCCTTAAAATAAATTTGGGAAAAGTTGGAAATGAGTTTACATATTGATGTAATGTAAACTCTTAATGATTTCTAGTATTAAAACCATGTGAATGGGGTATAAAATTTAATTGAAATGGGAGAAATACCAAAACTAGGTTTTTATGGTTTTAGGGTTAAAATCTAAGGAAAATGAGTTAATACCCAAAATTAATGGATGTGTTAGTTGTAAAACATAGATTAGATGTTTGTTGAGTTGTTGGATGAGGTTAGAAAAAACAAAAATGGAGAAAAATGGAGTTTGGGATTTGGGGGAAGATGATGAATAGTAAACCCGTAGCTTGTGGGGTCATTTTGGCCAGGAAGGGAATTGATTTACCTTTGGTAAAATAAGAAAGTTGTAGATCTTTTCGATACGGTCGCGTGGGTGCCGACTGCGTATTTTTCTGATTTTTCTACGATTTGATATGATTTTTATAAGATAGCAGTTCCAGGGTTGAAATCATCAACTCATAAATCAAATTGGAAATTGGAAAAATAAAGGCTAGAATTAATTGTGTAGATGTTTGGGATGATTTTTGGTGTAGAATAGAAACCATGAAAATGAATTTAGATTGAGTTTTGGGTATTTTGGAGATTGAAAAAAAATTGCCCAAACAGTGCCCCTCGAACAGGCCGAATCGATTCGGGTCTAGGCTGAATTGATTCACCTAAGGGGATTTGGGTTTCTGCAGCTGGACGAATCGATTCGGGTTTAGACCGAATCGATTCTCCATTAAGGACCTATTTGCAGAATACTTTCGGAATCGATTCGGATTGGGAGCCGAATCGATTCGCAAATGTGACGAATCGATTCGCTTTGGTCAGATTTGCCAGTTTTCTCCCCTTAAGAGTATGGGCAGTTAAATTACAATTTGGGATTTTATATGGGGTTCCTAGTTAGGATATCAGGACTCCTAAATGATGGTTTTGAGGGATTAGTAAACCTTTAGATGAAAGAATATTTTCGTGGGCATTTAGGCCTATTTAATTATGCGTATAGAAAGCAGAGTTATATCGATTATTGTTGGGAAAATACTATGAGGTGATTAGGATGAAATTGAGAATATAGATATATATTCAATTAGTGTAAAATGGTATATTTGGAGATATCCAATGAATCCTTAGAGGGGATTAAGGTATTTATCATTTATCAAAGTGAGGAAATACTTGGGTTTAGTATCATGCATATATGAATGCATGATTATGATTCTTTGAGAGAATCTTTCTGGATTAAGGGTCATCGCTAGATATATAGTTGGCAATTATGGCCATATGTATATACTCGAGGATGAATATATATGGTGTATATATATATATATATATATATATATATATATATATATATATATATATATATATATATATATATATATATATATATATATGAGGTAAATGATTTTGAAAACGTAAAAATGAATATTTTCAAATTGGAAAAGAAATGATTCTCATAATTAATAAATTAGGGTTACACACCTCCCTAAATCGCTATCATAAGGGAAGTTGCGTGCGTATGGTGATGCCCCCTGGCTAATGAATGCAGGGTGGATATAGTCCTAGGCCATATGAGCGATTATATTTTACTGCACTGGTTAGGAGATTCTGGGTGTGGTCTTGACTATCAGGCATGCATATGGCCGCTTCCCGACATTGGTAGGTTCCTAAGTTGTCTTGTTTGATAGTCCCTGGAAGATGATAGCCATTTAGGGGCGGGTCCAGTGGGGAAACCCGGAGGGGTAGTCATAGATTTGTTAAAGCATTTTATGATAATAAAATGGCTTTAAATACATTTCCTGGATGGAAGAAGGGAAATGGGATAATTGATTTGGCTTCGGATACGTTTCCCGGATGGAAGAAGGGAAATTGAAGCATATGATATGATCAAAGCATTTTTATGATAATAAAAATGGATTTAAATACATTTCCTGGATATAAGAAGGGAAATGGGATGTTATAAAATGGAAAAGCATTTTCATGATAATAAAACTGGCTTTTAAAAAGTTATATGATGTGTTAAAGAAATTCATGATAATGAATTGACTTTTAAATATATTTCCTGGATATAATAAGGGAAATATAAAGTTTTGAAATGAGTATAGAATACACATCAGTCTGGGAGATAGATCCGGATGTGTATTATAAAGTTGTATATAAAGTAAACCTCAGTCCGGGAGATATTATCTGGATGTATGTGGTAAAACGTATATAAAATGAATATGATATGTATATTAATACATTAGTTTTGTACTAAGGGCTTAACGGATCTATACCATTAACCCTTCCAAGTAGTAGTGTATCGGGGGGTTCCTTTTTGGTTTTCGCTTCGCGAGACACCCCACGCACGAACTTAGCGCAGTGTTGAGAATGGAGAGAAGTTTAGCCCTTAGTGCCCGGGTTGTAGAGGTTTCTAGTTGATGGGTGAATTAGATTAGTTAGGGAAGGTAGCTTAACTAGAAAGTTAAGTGCGTTAGGTGTGCACTATTAGAGGAGAGGTGAGGGGTATCTCATGGGAGTGCGATACCAATTTAAATATGAGATAAAAAAATCTGTTTTTCTAAAAATAAAGCATTTATGCACTTGCTAAATATTTTTAAACTCAGGCTCTAACCCGTTTATCTACCTTTCCTTTCTTGCTATATATATATATATATATATTATATAGGTGTCCAGACACAGGGACGCCTAGATGACACTTCCTTCGAGTCACACGTCTGCTGCAGCAGCTGTGGATGCGTGCAGGTTCTCGATAGCCGCTTCCATCTTTCAAATCTAGATAGGAGGTACTGTATAAACATTCGGGCCAATGGCCCAATTGCATTTATTTATTCTCTTAGTACAACATTCGATATGGTTGTACATTTTGACCGAGTGTTCGGTTATTTTATTTCATTTCAGTTTCATTTATGCATAAACTGTGTGGATGTTTTATTTATAGTCTTTTAAAAAGAGTAGTTAAGTAAAATTTTGACACCGGCCTAATAGGTTATTAGTAATTAAATGGATTTTCGACAGTGATGCTAAGAATGATCCATATGAGACTCATGTTTTAATTTGATATAGGAGTGATCGCCCGGTATTTTATTAGGCGGGGTGTCACAAAAATGTTGCTGAAGTTACTGGACATGTCTCTTTATATCATCCATTTAAAGATCACACAACTGTTGTTCATTTTTCAATTGATGAGTGCATTATTTTGTATATTTTATACCCAAATTTATACATTGTTTATCCTATTTTTAATAAGTTCTTAGGATCATTTTGTTAAAAAATAAAAAAATACAAGGAAGATTGAATTCAAATTCAAAATGCTAATTTTAAGTAAAGAATGGGCACTTCGATAATTTTACAATTATATTGTGCTAATTTGAGGAAAAAGTTTTTCGGTGAAAATTTTAAAGATAATGATAGAATTTGGTGTAAAGTGACGATCAATTGTAGAAAAGTGCAAAAAAGAAGATTTTTACGATCATTCGAAAAAAAGTTGTTTTAAGATTGTGAAATCGAAAAAAGTCAAAATTTATACTGTCTGAATTGAATGAAATTCAGCAAGTGTGTTTGGTAAGAAAAATTAAGAGTTCTCGGGTGTTGGGGGTGGAGGGGAATTGAGTCACTTATTACGATATATAGACTAAAGGAGGTGGAATGCTTGGTTCAAATGCTTTTTGACCAAGTAAAGAGACTTTCAACCCAACCAAAACATCTCACCCCTTGGCCTATAAAAAGGACCCTTGGGCTGACCATTTCATATGTAATTTCGGGGAGCAATTTTTAAGTGATTGTATTTAATTAGGGTCAAGCTTTTGTCATTTTGAGAGGATTGAAGATTATTGTGAGAGAACTTATTGTGATTTTGATTTATTAATAAAAATTTCTATTCATTCTTACAATTTGTTTTTCCTTCATTATGGTAGCTTAATTCTTCTATTAGGATTAGGGTGAATTTATCATAGTTATCTAATATTATCATGTTAATTTAATTGTTGTTTATTCCATACTCGTTCGAATTGATATAAAAATTCGGTATTTATTATAAAATGATATGAGAGTGTGTTTTAAAACCTTTCAAAAAAATTGTCAAATCAAATTTTGAGATTTAAAAATAGTAATTTTTGGTGGCTTATGCTTGCACTTTGATTGTTTTGATGGACCATGATTAAATACAGTTGAGAACAGTAAAATTTGTACTTTCTAAGGGAATAGGGATTTTAGTTGTCTATTACAAGCATTGAAATGTTTCGAACATAACTGTTATATTTTCTGAATTAAATGCGGGGAGATTCGATTCAATTTGAGTTAAAAAAGCGAATGAGAACATTAAATTAGTTTAAAATATTAGTTGTGTGATAAATGGACCCTGAATCCTAAGTATATCCATATTGTTTACAACTCTCGTGTGTTTCTCTCATGTAAAGGTATTTATTAGATTTGGTTTAGTTTATAATTATTGTCTTAATTCTCTGGTCCATTTAGTGTATTAGGATAGTTACAATTATTTTAAACATTAAAATTAATAAATTTATGTGGCTTCGACTCATACTTACTGAAGTATTTCTATAATAGCTCATGCACTTGCAGTATTTTATTAATTGACAACACATGTGCATCAACATTTGGGCCACGAAGACAATGGTTGTCCATCACAACCAAAACTCTAATACCGATCTAACACCGAATAATTAAAGAGAAGGAGATAAGATAAGTTTAAACTCTAGTAACACCCTATCACTATAAGGAATCCGCCAAAGAGAGAGAGCGACACTCGTCACCAATTGGAATATACCAAATATTTAAAAGTGAAAACAAGAAGAATCTACTTATTAGACATGAGTCCTTTCATATTCTCAAATAAATATGACTTAGATTAATACATTCTCAACCTTTTGACAGGATATTGGAACATCCCTCTAACCACATGTAATTATTAGATATTTAAGAATCCATTAAATAAACTAAAGTGGGAAAACTAAAAGACTAGACTTTAAAAACTTCAAACAAATTATCTTTTAATTTGACATAACAATAAATGCTTTCCATTCTATGTTTACACTAGCTCTTCCCAAAATTCCCATCTTTCTTCTTTTTGCATTTCGCATAAAAGGCCATGAAAAGAATACGATTAACAAAAAAATTATTACCCAACCAAAGGGAAAAAGTTTAAACCCCATTATTAGCTAAGTCCACCTTACAATTACTTCTCCACAAAATCCATATTTTATCAGTACTATTATACATTCCCCCCTCAAGCTTTAATTACCAACACACCTCATCAATTTTATTAACATCAAACTTTGGTTCTAGTAATGCCAACACACTAATCGAATGGATATGAATAATCCTTTTAAGTCTATAAATAGAGTGACAATTTCCCACACCTCTAATTTTCCAAAAAAGTACTTCAATCATTTTGAAACTGCAAAAGTTAAAGTTTTTTACAAGAATGAGTTGTAATCGGAGATGACTTTAAAGCTGAATAATTTTCCTAGGTCTCCTCTTTTTAATCACCGTAAATTCTTCTTCTCTCACTTTCGGATTTACGAACAAATCGTTCTTGTCATGACACGGAAATGTTTTAGATAACCTTTGGAAAACTTCTCCCAATCATCATTTATTTCCCTTGACAAATTTGTTTCAATGTCCGAAGCATAAAGATGACGCCAATCTTTGACAATGAATTCATCTATAGACAACCTTGGATCCCTAGGACAAAGAAAGTAACATGTATAAAAATCAATTATTTGAGAATAAATAAAATAAGTGAATAAAAAACAAGGGTAGTGCTACATGCACTGGTTTTGTGCACCGAGTGCACAAATCACTTGTACAGTTAACTAAAAAAATACAATTCACTTGTACGGTTAACCGTTTCCCGCTCTGTTGTAACTACATCATGTTTGAAAAATTAAAAACAAATAAAGATAATAGATAAACCTATTTCATATAGTATAAAAACTCCTCCCATGACACCTAGTCAAACTAAGGCCGACAAGTTTCGTGAATACTTAAAAGATTAAGAGTGCTTATTACATTATAACTACACCTATTATTATTATATATTAAGGTCTTCACTAATAAAGGAGTTTATTGTTACAAAAAGTACAAACTAATGGATGCTCACTTCTCCTATACATAAATAAGGATTTTTTTAGATGCATTAATTTGTATTATAAAGTTGTGTGACAGTGATTGTGTATTTACATAGTAATGAAATTAAAATATTATAATCTCTTTTAATCCTCTCTCCTTTTATTTTATAAAATGTTAGCTGTCATAATCTATTGCATCCGTGCTATTCCTATTACCTTACTTTTCAATCTCTGAATTGACTTAGTAAGAGATGATTTGGTCATTAATCTACAATACAATCTAAGGAGTTTGTTGTTGATTTAGTTTGTTTTGGTTGAGATACTTTAGGATAAGTTAAGGTTGAATTACGCATACCTTATTTGAACATTTTGTCAGAGTCTATTAGTATAAATAACAAGTTTTATGTATTCTTTCTTCTTTTAATAAGTAATAAAGTTGTTCTCTTCTCCATATTAGAGTTTAGAATTTTTTGCTTTCTAATTTCAGTGTTTAATTTGATATTTTTTTCTTTTTATGATACCAGAGCTTGGGTGGCTACCTACCAAGTGTTTAATTAAATTACTTAGGGAAGGTTGATTAATAGGTCTTGACTTATGAGGTGTTATAGATTTCTTATTTCAATATGAATGGCGATAATTGTGCTTATCATGTTGTTATACATAAGTTGGTTGGCAGAATCTATATCTACTTGAAGCTTTGTATGTAAGCTTATCTACAAGGCAAATTGATGCCCCTGATTAAATTAGGTGGGGTGTCACTATCAATTAAATAAATGGTTTTGGCCAATCTGGCATACTCTAGTTACACTCAAGTGGTGGATGCTGCATTGTTATTATGACAAGAGAAGGTAAATTATCAAAAGAAGTTGGGTCGAAGGTGAGTGGTGAGAAGAAGGGTCGTTATGACCAATCGTGGAAAAGGCACCGAGTGGTGAATGTGCAGCAAGCCTTTAAGAAAGGCAATGGCATCCCACAAGGCCCACAGGGATCAGAGCAGGGACAGCAGGGTGAGCGAGCGCTAGCTAGGTAGTTTGGCCGTTTAGATTCACGTGTTACAATTGTAGGGAGATAGGACATCGAACTAACAAGTGTCCAAAAGCAGAGGTCCAGCAGTGCCAAGGACCTTCAACACCGGGAGTACTAGCAGCACAAGCAGTGGGTACGCAAGGACCAATTATGCCTACATGTTCTTTACTTTCTACTCTGGAACGTCAGGCAGGGCAGGCTCAGCAAGAGCCAAAGTTTGTCTAGTGGGATAGAATGGTGCGTATATATATATATATATATATATATATATGTATGTATGTATGTATATTATTTTTTTATTTGGGGGGTAGATGTGTGTAGGATTGGGTGCCCAATCGTAGCATTCTACGGATAGGTATATGTAAGCCTTATTTTATTTACATGACTTTACGTTTGACGATTAGGCTTCGTCGAATTTCGAGGAAGATATTTCTATTTTCCTGGGGGAGTATGTAACACCCTGATTATTTAGTTGTAAACAACATTAAAAATTAAAAATTTTGATTTCTTTAAATTTAATTAATTCTAGTATTTGAAAATGCTCGTTTTTATATAACTAAAATAAGCTTCTAAGTGGAATTTCAATCGTGTGTAAAATTTGGAATTTCTAGCTAATTATATAAAATCATGTGGAATTTTGGACTGGCAGGTCGATCGAACCGGTTCGGCCCTAGGGAGAACCGATTCGTGTCGACAATTGTGCGGATTTTGGGTCTTTTTTTATAGTTTGTGTAGGTATCAAACACTTCTCTTTTCCAAAAATATAAAGGCATGGGTTTAGGCCCTTCTGAAGAAGTAGTAGCCTCCCAAATTGTTATCTCCTCTTTTCTACAAAACCTAAACCCATTTAAACCCAAGTTTTGAAGATTCCATTCAAGTTTTCTCAAGAACAACGAATAACGACTCTATGCTATTTTTGCAAGAGAATCGCAACCGTGTAATCCAATTTTCAAGATGAATTTTTTACATTCATGAATACTTCTATTGTTCCCCTTAAGTGTTATGAGTTTTAGATATTGCCTAAATTTTAAATAATAGTATTTGTCTTAAGATAAATTATGAAGACAAATTAAGAAAAATGAAAGTAATTATGGGGAAATTTTTTGGTTAAAAATATGAACGTGGAATAATGTATCGACTCACATAATTATGATATTGATGTGTAGATTATAGAATGAATTTATATTTGTGTAATATTTTGTGTATGCATGTTAAAGACAAATTTCATGTAAATCAGGAAAATGGAACTTATGCAAAAATTATGGAATGTAATAACATGTGTGACTTTTAGTAAAACTTGTTTAATTATATAATTAAATGGACATAATTCGGATGTTATTGTAAGCATAAATTTTATTGGAAGAATTGTAGTGATAAATTAAAAATATGCTTTATGTGAATGTTACTTCTGTTATTTTTTCGACACCACAGGAACGTTGATATTTTTGTGTAGTTTTGATTTTACCCTTATTTCTAAGGTTGCTTACTAGGTATGGGACTAATAGATATGTATCATTGTTGTTAACAATTTCTAGGTATGGGACTACTGGGTGTATGACCATTCCGTTGGGGATTTATTGGATGGGGCTAGGTAGTACTCCATTGTGTTGTTCTATTATCCTAGCTGAGAGACTAGGTGGTAATTATTGGAAGATTTTCCTCCTAAGTGATAGGCTAGGAAATACTTGTGGTTTTGGTGATCTCTATGTATGGGACTTTGGATGAGTTAAGGATGGGAGGCCTGAATAAAGGGTGGGACTAACAGAGAATTATGAGAACTTGATATTAAATTAACAATTAATGCCTAAGTTAAATAATGGGTATTGAAATGAATTTTCATTGCAAGTATGTTCAGGGTGTGACACCCCGCCTAATTAAATACCGGATGATCAGTCCTTTATAAAATTAAATCAGAATATCTGATTGGTTCAGATTATGCATCACTGTCGAAAACATTATTATTAAAAACTAACCACCTAATATTTAAAAAGGTCGATGTAAAAATTTTATCTTTTAATTTATAAAAACTAGGCTACGAATAATTAAATATCCACCGTTCACATAAATCTCATACTATAGGAAATAACTGCAATAATAAATGGAACTAGAGCAAACCCTTCCACTCTAAAATCACAAATACAATAATCCAGTAGGAATAAATCCACAACTGAAAGAAGTAAATAACTAAATCCAAAATCTCTGAACATCTTAATAGAATTGGGGCAACATGCCCTAACTGATAGAGTACTTAAAAAGAAGCAACGATAGACATAGAGGCGTCTACTACCAAGGTCCTATAACTTCCATAAAAGCTACAGCTCGTCGAGTGATTGAATCTCCTATGCTTGGTGTCCCTGTGGCCGAGCACCTAAAATAATTTGACAAGAAAAGAGATTTGCAGAAAACGGGTCAGAGCTCGAGTTGAAAACAATTTAAAAATTAGCAAGTTCTTAAAATGAGTTTATAGCACAAATATTAATCATATTAGATTGTCGTACTCACTTGATATGCTCACCTCTCCTATATTGTGCACGCCTAACGTACCATCAAACCCTACTAGTTTATTTTCCCATGGTAACTAGCCCTTTTCAATTTAACATCTAATCTTAACCCAATATCGTTCATGTGTATTTTCCTCTCAATATACATAATGCCTATAATTAATTCCTCTTTTATATGGATAAGCGCCCTTTTAACTTAATACCGATAAAGTGTTTACCAACTTAACTCATTTCAGGTTTCACTATTATACATGTATACTCAATCACACGTTAGATAGTATCACAAGTATATATATACATACACTCTATTATATATATATATATATATATATATATATATATATATATATATATATATATATATATTCAATATTGCACCCCGAGACACAGCTACGGTGCATGCATACTCTGCTATCATGTCCTGGTGCATCGCTCATTGCATAACGGACTAAAGGTCCAATCTCTCGCGAACCATCAACACAAACACACATATTGGAGGCGAACATAGTTCCAAGACGATGGGCTATGCACATACCTATGCACCCATATGACCGTCATTACTATCATTCTCACAGATGGCCCGTACCTAGGTTTTATGCTCTAGTGGTACAAATCAAAATCCCACCCGAAGGCTCCTCAAGGCATGATTGTCCGCAATGCGCAACCTTTGCTCGATAGCAAGTAGCGTAGGTATGTCGTACACATAATTTTCAATCAATATGTATACACACAACTTATTATATTCATTAGGTATTCACGTAACCTAAGTCCCCGAATTTATTCATAGTATATTCGTCCCTACTTCCCACAATACTTTAACTATAAGATTTACCTCTCTATCGTATATACTCTTTAAGGTCCTATCATTCCAACCCGTTCCCTTAGTAGTTATAAAATTCCTCTCACTACTAAATTATGAAACCTAAGCTACTCTTGAATAGCATAGGTCATATTCTCTCACTAAGGAACCTAGAAGGATTTTTAACTCACTTGGGCAAAAATTGGAGTTTATGAAACCTCGTTAGAACCTGAGGATTCTCGTTCGAACGAGGTCGTTCGAATGTGTTTTTAACTTCGAATGAACTCTAAAATCTTGTTGGTAATCTCGTTGGAATTAACATTTGAACGACCTAAGCAAGCCTTCGAACGAGCATTCAAGGTTAGTCTCTGTCTTCCAAAAGTTACGTTTTTTCAAATTTGTTCAACACAAAATCACTTCAAAACTCATCCTAATTCACATTCAACAACTCTAATCTATATCCCCTAGTGTTACAATACTTTCCCATCCATTTTTAACATCAATCCCTAAATTATAACATGAATTTCACTAAATTTCTCAGATCTTCTACAAGCCCTAAATTTCACGTAACCTCCATTAGTAATCATTTAAACCCAGATTTAATTCTGTGAAAACCACATATAAAACCCAGAATTATCATACTCAGATCATGGTTATTTATCTACAAGCAAACCTATACTCCCAATTAAATATTAATACCCAATTTAAATCCCAAATTCATAATGTCATGGTTATTTTATCACTAAATTAAGATGAATCATATATGCTCTAGACATTTAGCAAGATAAACACTTGCCTTTTTGTGCACCTCTGATTCGCTGGATGAAATTGGTATAGTATTGATCCTCTCTTCACGATCTACGAGTTGGTGTAATTTTGAGTGTGAGAGCTTGAGTCTTTATCCTTGGGCTCCTATGGAGTTCTTCTTCTTCCTCTTTGGTTATCTCTCTCCCTCTCTCACCTAGGTTTGCAAAATCATAGATGGTTTATTACCCACATAATCTTACTTTTTAATTTTCTATTTTAGTCCATTTTAATTCCCAAAATTCTCAAAAGACTAAAATACCCCTTTAGGGTGTCGGTTTGGCCTAAATTGCCCCAAAACCCAAATAAAACACCCGAGTAGAGTTTTCTGACTATCTCGACCCTTCCAAACTCATCGGTGCACTCAGAATGGTCATATTAGTTACTTAAAAATAAATTATCTTTTTAACCTAATAAGGCAATGCCCGACACAACTCACATGTGCGTCCCAACTAAGTGTATTGCAACTGCCGTATTTTTCACTCCCCGCCATAATAATATTTTCTTAATCCTATATTACTTTACTCACTCAGTAATATTCAACATAATTATCATCAATAAATACTAACTCTCGTCATGCTAGTGATTATTACTTTTAAATCTGGATTAATTATAAATAAATTTTCTCCATCTAATTTAATTAATCCTAATTCCATAATTAAAATAAAATCCCTCAAAAATATGGGGTATTACACAGGGATAATAATTTGGGCAAATAGGCTATAGCGGCATGGGTTTTTGTTGGCATTACGAGTATGTATAGGGCTAACCAAATTGGGCAAGCTGGATATAATGACGTGTCGTGCATGGTACCTTATAGTATGTGCCGTACAAACGAAATTGGGAGAGCTGACTATAGTGATGGGAATGTGTGTTATGTAAAATGGTTGGCACGCTAAGAGTGTGTGTTGGAGTCTTACACTGGGTAACCTAGGTATATTGGTGTCGCATTAATAAAATTGATTCCATAATTCAATTAGGAATTATGAATTTATAATTCAACATTGAAATAACATAATTGAACTTGAATAGTGGGGTTGCTTAGTTATGTGGGCAGTTAGTGTTGTGTTACATTACTCACATGTCTTATACCGAGTAATTTAAAATATTCAATGGTAATATTTATGATTTATAATGATTATATTTGCATTTACGGATCCTAATTAGGAGGAGGAGCTACTGTTCAGGTTGTGGGCTCTGACCCATTGCATTGACTAATATTTCAGGTTTATTGCTAGAGTAGTTGCACAGGATGGATTGGAGATTTGTGGAGTGTAGTTGGATATTTATTTTTATCACTTTTTGGTTTATATTTATTGCATTTCTTCATTTTATTCTTGAGACAGTTATTTATGGATTTTGGGGGGTCATTCGGTTCCATAGTTGCTTATGGTTTTCAGTCAGAGATTGTAGTTGGATTATTTCTTTTGACAATTAATTTATCGTTTGGGGTGGGATTTTATTTTCGAATTAGCATGGTGATAGATATAATTGTATGGGTTTTTATATTCGTTGGATTAATTTGGAATATATCTTGTGAAAAAATGTTTTTAATGTCTCATATTTATGACACATGCTAAGAATAGTATTTTATATATGACCCCTGACGTAGGTTGGCGGCAGTGGCTGGCCACCTCACACACAAAAATAAGTGGGGTTTTCGAGTGAGGTGTTTGGATTAGGGTGAAAACATTTTAATTGGATGTATTTGGGTTTGTAAATATCTCATGGAGTCTTGGGAAGAGTTCGAAATAATAGGGAAGTCGTTTTTAAAAATATTATCCCCAATTTTCTCCACTATTCACATCGTTATTCATTACGCCTAATTTAATCATATTTTTAAACCCTACAACTTCCAAATCTCCTTTTTGACCGAATTGCAAAGTTCTGAGTATTTTAAATATCTTTTCAAAAAGTTATGGCACAGTCCGAATGGACATTCAATCGATTTTATACAAATCATTTAGTAAAGCTGTGTCAACCGTTTCATGTCACGACATATCTTAAAGAAATTCGCATATCAACTTCTTTGTAATTCAAACTGCTGGAGCCTGCAAAAATGCAAACTAAAAATAACTAGTTCAATTTGAGGGTAATAAACATTTATAAAATTACACTTTTACCCCTAACTACATTTTAGCCCCCGAACTTCAATAGTTACTCGTTTCAACTCAAAATTTAATCAAATTTCACGGAGAACTTTATTTTTCCCAAATAAACATTTAAAATTACTTTATATCCATAACGTTTCGGAAATTATGGTTTTACCAGCTCTGATTGCTACAATTTCATTTTTAGCTCAAATTTTTTCAAACTCTCTTCCTTTCGAATTATGAGTACGGCTCTAGAAGCTCATTATTTATAATAGAATAGGACCAACAATGCCTGGATGTGGGAATAAATAATTAAAACTATTCACTTATAAATAATTAAGTATTATCTTCAGTGGTGAAACAAAATCCCGTTCACTGCCATATTCGCTATCATGGCACATTTTAACTTTAAGCTTAAAATAGTTGTAGCGATTTTTGTATTCTCAATTAAAATATTATTTCCTTTTATATATATATCAAGATGCGGAAGCGTAAAGAAGTGTAATGGTTCACAAACAAATGAATTACCAAATTTTAATTTTCTTAAACAAATTAAAATTAAACCGAGTGAAATTACATTAACGCATTAAAATCATTTTCACTTAAACCAAGTTAAATCATTCAAGTCCTAGAATTTGCCTAAGTCACATGCGGAATTTTATAAAATTAGGCCAAACCAATTTTAACAATTAAATTGAATGACTTGAATTAATTAACTACGCATTACCCAAATTAAACACGTAGAGATTAAATTAAACCAATTTTTATCCTTTTACCTGAGCATGTGTTCTAGGTGATTTTGCAAAAGATAAAATAAACAATTAATCCACTACGCCGCGATGTACGAGGAAAAACCCAAGATGGGAAACAACCTCGGACGGCCCTAGCCTCAAATCCACTAAGTATGGAATTTACAAATACAAAACAGAAAGGCTTACAACACACGACTCGATCCCTCTCAAGCCCCGACGCTTCTTCTTCTAGATACCTCTTCCTAGAGGATAACCACGGAGTTCCATCACGGTCTCGGAGTCCACCGATCGAACTTTGTATGGTCACCGTCACCCGAACAAGGAGCCTTTCTCCAAGTGGGTAATGCCGCAACAAACAGCTTCTTATTTCTTTGATGGATGTAGAAGAAAACCCAAAACTTCTCTTTGAACGAAAGAGATGAACCCGGTGCCAAAACTCCAAGCAAGATGTATATATATTGAAACTTGGATAAACAAACAATTGGGTATAAACTAGAGTGGTGTATATTTTTCTCTACGTAAAAATCTCACTCAAAACATGAACATTTTCCTCAAACAATTTAGCTCTCAAACTCTCTGTAAGAGATGAAATAGAATGAAAAAGTTATGTTGGAAAATGTTAGTCCCTCACATAATAAAGTCTGAGAAAAGTTGGTTAAGAAACAAGTGGGGAAGTGGGAGAAAAACTACTTCAAACTGCCAAAAACTGTTCCTGCCTGGCATCTCCTTCGAACGACATTTCGTTCGAACGAACTCTCGTTCGAACGAGTCTTCTAAAGAAGTTCCAGTATGAACTCGTTAGAAGTTTTTTAGAAATCTCGTTAGAACGACAATCTCGTTCGAACAACATTTCGAACGAAGTTCCAGTATGCCATAATGGGAAGTTGTTGGCAATCTCATTCGAACGACATCTGGTTCGAATGACAATCTCGTTCGAACGACATATCGAACGAACTTCCAGAAAGTTTAGAATATTCGATTTTAGCCCAGAAAACTTTATAAACTTATTTTAAAGTTTTAATTAATTCTTTCTGAAAATAAAACACAATTTTAATTAGACCTAACACCCAATTAAACTTGTTCCAAGCTCCTATATATATAATATTGCATTCATACCTTGGGATCATGGAACCATAGTTAATGACGTAGAAACGAGGCACACAAACCGGCATATTGATGAAGCTATATACTCTTTGCCGCTGCGTCTTCAACAAACTCTTCATAGGCTTGAGAATATTACACTTAAATACAATCCTATGAATAAATGTTTTTGTTCGGAATTGAGCCAAAACAATATATGGACTCAATTGGAAATTTTTGTCCTTACAATAGTTGATGTCAAAATGGTGTTCTTCCATAGGGATCTAGTGGAGGAGATCCATATGCCTCATGTTGATGATCTACTGTGTTGAAAATTAATATCATGTGTATAAATTATAACACTATTTTTACGGGTTGAAGAAATTTCCTCGATAGTGGTATAAGAGATTTGACATGTTTATGATTGACCAGAAAATCACTTAGAGTGATTATGATAATTGTGTTTTGGTTATGCAGTTCAAGTAGAAAACTTTAATTTACTTACTCTTGCACATTGATGACATGATCATTTATTATTTGAGCATTGTAGAAGTTTATAAGGTAAAATCTTCATTGATATAAAAAGGTTTTAAACATGGAGATTAATAGGAGAGGAAGAGGGAAAAGTTGATCCCACAAAGAGGCAATACCTATAGAAGTTGTTGAAACATTACGGGATACGGGATGAAAAACTTGTGAATAATTTCTCGGATAAACACATCAAACTTTAAGCTACGATGTCTCAAAGCACCGATGATGGGGTGGAGTATATGGCTCAACTTCCATATTCGAGTGCAGTGGGCATATTCATGTATGTAATGGTTTATACTTAGATGGATATTCTTCAAGTAATGGGTATTTATAGCACGTATATCGTTGGAATGATGTGAAGTGGATTTGTCGATATCTATGTGGATCAATTTATGTTTAGCTTTTGTATCGATGGGTTGAGAAATCATATGTTTACGGGTATACTGATTCCGATTGCATGGATGACTTGGAAAAGTGTTAGTATACTAAGCAATACGTTTTACCATAGCATGTGATATGGGGATATTCTGACCCTATCATAGTTCACAATTGGGGATTACATAAGTTTCTACAAATGTGCAATGTGATATCCAAATTTCTATCCATTTGTATAAGATCCAAGTTCATCATGGTAGGAACAAGCGCGCACACACACATTATATATATAAATACTTGATGTAAAATTGTATTTCATATGTGAGGTTATGGATGGCAGTGTTGTTATTTTGAAAAAAACTGGTACCTAAGTGGTGGCAGTGGTCAAGTTGGATCATTAGTCAAAATTGATCAATGTTATACTTTTTTGAGGCCCTTCGGGTTGATTGGTGATTTTGTTCCTTAATTATTGAGTTGCTATATGGGGTTGTAAAATCATTTCGCCAAAGTGGAGATTTGATTAAAAAATTCAAATCTATGTCTTCTATATTATTGGGTGACTAGCATAGGGGGGATTCATAGAAACTAAGCATGTAGTGGATTTGGGGAAAACAATGGTTTGTATTAACATTTACCACCAACAAAGGGCTATTCTCTGCATAACACACGCACAAATTTTTTCAAAAGAGTGAGTTCTTTTAAAGTAGTTTGAGCATTTCATCTCTTCGAGGTCGCTTATATACATAGCGAGTTTGATATCATTTAATCCAAGTTTAGAGAACAATTATTTCTTCATTTATTTCTCTTATATACACATTGAGAGGACCGTAAGGCTTGAGAGAAGTAGTGAACTCTTGTTTATTTAATCAAAGAAAGAAAACCATCAAGATTCATGGACATATCAAAATTGGTGAACCATATACATGTTTTGTTGTGTACTTTCTCTTTTACTGTAATACCCCATAAATGTTTAGAATAAAATAATTCGATTAGATGGATATAATGATTTCGGATTTTAATTTTGAGAATAAATTAAATTGGGAGGATTTAAAATTTAGCGAGTAAACATTTTAATTTTTTTAATTTAAGTAAGCAATTATGATTTATAAAAAAAATAAAACTCAATTGGACGTAATGGGCTTGCGAGTGTAAAATAACTAATTTATAAATAAATTATTCGGTGCACATCGTTAGAACATATTAAAAATGTCTAAGTAAAATAAAAATATTTGGGACCCATTTTGGGGAGCGTTAGAGACTCGGTTTAGTGTTTTAAATATTTAAAATTGGTCCCGGGATATAGGTATATGAGTTAGGGAACTTTTTGGCTAGTTGGGTTATGGTGTCGGGCTTATTTAAAGGTCCAAAAGTTAGGCTTTTGACCCAACTCGGGATTAGCATTGATTAAGTGGTTAAGTGGGGGTAAACCACTCCCCCACTAACACAAAGTAAAACTCTAAGCAGCAACCACGGGAGAGAAAAGGGAGAAATACCAAGAGAAGGAAAAATGGGTTAGAACTGAAGATGAATCAAAGAGGAACACTAAAGGGGATCTCCTGTACACTAAGTGGGCAAGAATTTCTTGCATAATTTATGTCTACAATTTATTCCTCAGTGCGGAATTTTATTCCCTTAAATTCTGGAAACTAGGGTTTATTAGATTTGATCATATGTTGAATACCCATATGTAGAGGAATGATAAATTGAATTTGATGATGATATGCATGTAGAGGAATGATTCACATGTAGGATTTATTTCTAAAAATTAGGAATCGATAAATCTGAATACTTGGGGTTCGAAACCCGTAAACTAAATCAAACCCATAGAGAAGAAAAAGAACTTATCTCGTGTAGGTCGATTTTTCTGCAAATACAGAACCGAACCGATAGATAAGAAAACGAACTGATCTGGTAGAGTAAAAACCTCTCATAAATGGCGAACCGAACAGATTCATCTGGATCGGACCGGTTCGACTGAGTAGAAATTTGGGGATTAATTTATACTTATTGTGGAGGCTATCGATGATGAATAATGAACTGAAAATTATACAATCTTCTTGATAAATAAATCTGGTTCCGATGATTTATTGATGGGTATCATTGTGCATGTTTTGGAATTAATTTAGGACTTAAAAATGTTATGGTTGGGTTAATTAAATTATGGAACAAAATTATACCCGTATCTAAGTTAATAATCATTACCTATAACTAGATGGTTAAGTAATTAATTTATGGATATAATTAATAATTTTTTAGAAGATAAATTATTAATGGGTGATTGATGGCATGGGGATTTGTATTGGAACTTTAGGGTAATTTAGGAAGAATTACCTTTACATATTATAGGAAAAATAATATGCATTATATTTGTGTGTGGACATACGAGTGGACTTTCCTATCGGTTTGGGGGTTCACGCTTTCGGGCCAGTCACCACATGTCGGCACAGGTGAGCTTGACGTTGTGTAGGCATATAGGTACTACGTAGAGGCACCACCCTCTAGAGGTTGGTGTGGCATTGACTCTTCACGTATCACCTCTGGGCATGGGCCGTATACCAGTTTCCTACGTAGGGACCGCCTCCAACTTGTGTGTGTTTTGTGGTGTCCGCTTAGGATGTCAGGAATCCTTCGGACTGTTCGATTTGAATGTTAGGATTCCTTCGGACTTGTTGATAGAGCACAAATTTGGCACGAGCGGTAGATGCCCTTGTGCGTCACATATATGGAAGGACATATTCTATTATTTATCCGAATTTTATGGAAAATAAATTTAAATTGTCTAAGGATATGGACAATAAATAATATTTTGATCCTATAACACTTATTAAATGTTTTTGCCTCATACTTTATATTTAGGGGGCAAGAATTAATGTAAGTTGGTAATTTAATTGTAGGTATTGCATTTAATTAAAATTAATTAGGAATGAATTTTCTTCTAGAATTGAGATGATGTCATAAATCATTATTTGGGATGTATTAGGGGGAGAATATTATCACACATAGATGAGGGGGTGAGATGTTATACGTATGTGAGTGATGAAAAGGGGGTACATATTGTGCATTGACTGTATTATTTTGATTTTAAATTATTCAAATTAATTTGTGTACACCTCGGGTTCTGACCCAAATGATAAATGTTTCCACCCTTCCAGGTTATTTTCTAAATAGGGATAGTCGAACGGTGGCTGTGCCAGCCTTGCGACCTCTCGGTGCCTAGCAGTGTTTCAGATCATTGACTCTAGTCTAGGTACTTTTTTCTAAAGTTTAATTATTTCACTTGAGAACAATTGTAAGGGAATAAGCCCAAGATTTATTTTACTAATTTACTTCATGTTGGAGTGTGACATTTACTTGATGCTTTAATAATTATTTTAATTGGTGTTGGATGAGTTTATTCACTGTTACGAAAATAATCATACAGTGTAAAAGTATCGGCCTTTTTTCATAACCATATTTATATAACATTGTGCGGAGAATGGTATAAATTGTAGATAAGCCCCACCTCAGCGTACTGAGCCTACCCAACCTTTATGTGAGAAAATGGGGGTTGTTACATTTACTTTCTCATACTTTTTATTTAGATTGTCATTATATTTGTTATCTCTTGAATGTCTTCATTATTAGATCTTGGTCATGCATAATCTGTTTATTCACTGAGTCCCCACATTAATGTTTGTATTCTCACCAAACCTTTCATTCGTTACACTCTATATTCAAAATTTCATGTTTTTAGTACTTTAAATGTCAGATAATAACTTTATCCCAAGTACTAGTCGACTTAGTTTTTTTGAACGAAAGCTCTCTCATTAAACAAGAATTCAAGATATATTTGATATAAACACACACACACACACACACACACACGCACACACACACCAAACTAAACACTAATATCAATTAACATGATGGACAATAGTAAACATATGATTGAAGTAAACATAAGAACATAAAACTCAAAATATCAGTCCCCATCTTGTCAGAATATGATTATTTATAGTCCAACTTTCTTACATCCTTCGCAAATATTTGTTTGACATGTTTGATTTACATAATTTTCATTCTCTCCATGTAAAACCACAAAATTTATAATGTCATTAACCCCTTAACATAATCTGTGATCATCTATATCAATATCTATAATTCTTTAAATACCAAATCAACCCATCAACCTAAATTAATATTCGAGGTAAGGGTTAACTCTCTTAACGCCAACATTGTATAACAAACCTAACCCAAGTAGCTTTTTCTTCTATTACGGTTTGTAAACTCAACAGTATAAAGTTGAATCGTATAACAAACTGAAAGTTTGAATTCAAATATGCATCGCATAAGTTCGATGAATTAATTGTTTATACTCCATTTTTATGTGAGAATTAAAAATGGGTTGTATAGATAAAAAATGTTTATTGGGAATGATAACACCATTCATTTCTTGTTGGAATAGTTTACTTTAGATTTATTTTCATTTACCAAAAAAATTTATTTTTCGGTTTGGTTCTATAATATTTTTTCAAGTCGAGCAAATACATTTATAATAACTTCGCATAAATATCAATTTCATTTGAGAAATAAATACATTACCAATCGAAAACTTTGAGTTTTATAACCATTTACTTAATATAAGTAGTGTCACTAAGTGTTACAAATTTATGTATTGTAAAAATTTTAATTTATTATCAATGTACAACTTACTTATTAAGTTTGAAAGTAGTTTAATGTTTAAGTGCATGGTTATATATAGTTTTTACTTTAGTACGTTACTAATCTCCCAGTTCATACTTAAATACAATTTTGTTTACAAATTAGACATTAATAAAAAATGTTAAAAATTCCAACTGAAATAACCCTGATCTGCATGTAATCAATTAATGGGCCATTTAAATTTTTAGCAAGACCTCATTCACCCATTAGTAATTTGTCCAAATTTGCAAAAAAAAAAAAAAAATCTCCACGCATTGATAAAATTAAACCCCAAAAAACCCATCATACCACTAATTAAAACCATCGGTTGAAGCTAGCAGTTGAAGACAGTGACTGGAAGAGGAGATTACTACGATCAAACTTCTCAAGATGCAAGCAAATGGAATCAAACTTATCAAGATCTGTGAAAATGTACGTTAGGGTTTATCATTTGTTTAATAGATATGGTTCTTCATTATCATCACTTATTCAAAGGGTAAGGAAAAAATGGCACGATCATTTGAGAACATCCATGAGATTGACAGATTTAATGTGGAAACCCCATCACACAAGAGACCACTGATCATCTTGATTTAACTAATGATCATCAGAATCAAATAAGTGATGATGAACTCTCTAGCTTGTGGAAGGATGTAGATGACACCTACATCGAGAGGATGTTTATTATGATGGTTGTCATAGCCAAACATCCTCTAAAAGTGAACATGATTTTGTTGATGAATATGAAAGTGATACTATTGATGAAGAACATAGAAAGTAGTCATAACACTACAAGAAAATAACTTTTTTGCGGCATTTGTTTTGTGGCATTTTTTAAAAAATGTAGAGAAAATATACTTTTGGTGGCATTTTTTATTAGTGTAGAAGATTTACTCTTTTTATTCTAAAATAGGCGTCGTTATTTATTTTCAATCTCGCGTTTTATTTTTCTCTCCCAAATAACACACACGAACCAAAATTATTACATACCAAATCATTCTCAAACCATCAAAACCCTAGAACTCATCCTCATCTCACTTCCCCTCTCCCCAAATCCATCGATCGGGAGAATATACTTCAAATGCTTATCGTCGGTAGATCATTGAAGCTCGCTGCTAGTAGAACACTCACATTTCAGGTATTTCACTCTCTCTCCTCCCTTTATTGAATTGTTTGTACCAAATACATGATATTGAGAAAAAAATTAAAAGGTTCAGTTTAGATTTGGCGTGATTCTTGTTTGTAATTAGTTTATCCTTGCGATTAAATCTATTTATATATATCGACCGCTACATAATGTGTGTATTGGTTTACATATCTTTAAAATACCTAAGGGAAAATTATGGGGTATTATTTGATGCCCATGTTGATTCAATCAAAATTGGATGCGCTAAATTTATAATAATAAGGACCTCATTGTTTTTATATTATAGTTTTATTTTGTCATGAACACGGTAAACAACTCTCTACCTTTGAAATCAATCTGCTATTATGATTTCTTAAAAGATCATTCATTTCCATTTTAATGATTTGACATGTTTTTGAAACCATTATATCATTTTGCACTATAACTTATCATTTAATAATATTAAGACAATTTATAATTAGGTCCCTTGTTAACAATTTTTAAACATTTAAGGACAATTTACTATTAGGTCCACTTGTTATGCCACTACCGTGGACTTCTACAAGAAGAAAATTAGTGGATCTAAGTGTTTAAAATTTTTCAAAATTCCTTTAGAGTTTAAAAATTGTTTGCCAGGGACCTAAGAATACTTTTCCCTTTATATTACACTTGATTGTTTATTTTATAGTCACTGATTCACTTAAATATTTGAGTGGTTTTATTTACCTTAGAATTATGATAGCATAGTTTGTTTGGAAATAAGTTTTTAGAGAAGCAAACATGGTAGCTGGTATCTTAGCAAACATTGGTATTTCTTACCCAACTCTTAAAATCTTTAACAATATATTGGATCCTCCTACAACGGTGAGAGGTACATATAAGCTTGATAGGATTGGTTGGCACTACATTATATCTAGTTTTTCTTTTATTAAGGATTAATAGCTTTGTTGATTGTAATGGGGTTATTATAAAATCCCAAATTTCATTTTTCAAAAAATTCTTTTGGCAATTGGTTCCCCTAAGCATTCTCTTCTTCTAAGTCTTCATTGAGCCTGTAATTCACATTGCAGAGGATTTTTCTCCATTTTATTAATAATTTCGTCCTTCTTCCTTTTATATATATATATATATATATATATATATATATATATATATATATATATATATATATATATATATATATATATATATATATATACCTTTAAATAGATATACAACTGATTATCAATTACTAATGATATTTAGTAGATATATTCAATACATGTTCACTTTTTAGTATTGGTTTTATTTCAGTGTATTATGTGGATGGTCAGAGCGTTGATAAATATTGGATTTTTTTATCAATTAGTCATATTTATTAAGTATGTAGTTCAATAGGTCTTGTCATCTTTTTTTTTGGCTCCAACAGGTCCCGTTTGATGACTTAGATTCGCACTCGGTTGGTGCCGCTAGCACGGACCAATATCGTTTAAAGGATGTGAGTTTGTGCCAATTCCACTAACCAATCACGAACGCAAGACATTCACTGAATTGGTACCTAAGTCAAAATAGTGTGTTTAATAAGAATTAAAAGTGTATGCACAAAATGTATGTTATACTTGGAAAGTGACCAAACAGTGAATAGTCCCTAACCTGTTATTTGTCAAAAAAGAGCAGTGCAAATTATACTTGGGTGTTCAAACAGTGAATATTCACTACATTGGGATTCAAAAAACGAGGTGCATAGTGGTGCTCAAACAGTGAATATTCACTGAACTGCGATTCGAGTAATAATTAGAATAGTGAATATTCACAAAGTGCATATTGTACTTGCAAAGTGATCAAAACAGTGAATATTCACTGAATGACTATTAAAAGTGGTGCATATTATTGGAGTGTTCAAACGCTGAATATTCACTGAATTGCAATTTAAGTCAACAGTGCATGTTTACTAAAATTGTGAATATATACACAAAATATATTAAAGTAAAAACATAATTGTTCAAAGAGTGCATATTATATTTTATAAGTGTTTAAATAGTGAATATTTACCGAATTGTTATTTGATGTCTTGAAGATATCATACTTTGATGACTTAGATTCGCGATTGGTTAGTGTCGCTGGCATGTACCAACATCGTTTAAAGGGTGTGAATTTGTGCTAGTGTCACTAACATCATGAATGCAAGACATTCACTGAATAGGGAAAATGGTGCAAGTGAACGCAATGCGTTCTAATTAGAAATTATTGTTGTTGTCAACTGTTGTATTTTAACTAAGTATGCAACATAAAATTTCTCAAAATTTAGAAAAAACTAAAAACTGCAATTTTCATGTAGAGATTTATACCAAACTGTGTTAATTTTTCACTGGTTTCTAAATCATTTATACAAAAGTAATGCAGTATGATTTTTATATTTGAATATACTAAGTTGTTCCAAATACTGTTTTTCCTTATGGGGTTGCTCTATTTTATAATTATTCTCTCCCTCTAAACTGATGTTTGTGTGTCCCAATATTTTGCATATCTTAATTTATTTGTGATCAATTTCCTATTCAGGGTTCTAGAATGCCTCGTGATATTGAAGAGTATGGTGAAGAGTTTGTTGGTTTGAGGATAGAACTTTGGTGGCCGTTGGACTTAATGTACGTAATCTAGGGATATCAATTGTATGTTGTCTATTATATAATATTCAATTTCAGCTTCAGTATCTTAGGCCATGCCAGATGCGAACTTAAATTCTACCACAACCACCTCTTTGCCTCTTAACAACGGAGACGAGGCCTAGAGGCTACATCCTTAAACATCCTTATTATTCCTTGGATCAAAATTCTATCGCGTTGTGGATGCATTATTATAAAATATTATTCTCCATATGCATACGAAGGAATGCTATTTTTAATAAATCTAATGACTTGGTAATTACTTTCCATGTCAGTAGTTTTGTAATATATAAAAATAATGGGAATAATACTTGATAATGAGAATTATTGGGGGGTACCTTGTGTGATTGAGGAGAGTTGTGAAAAAATGAGCAATACGAGCAACTCTTAGGAGAGGGGAGACAGACACCTCTTATGTTGTTTGTGAGTAGTGAGTGTGAATAAAATGCGTGTTCAGGTGTAATAAGTAAGAATAATGAATTAGGATTCAAGAGCAATAACGTCCAAATGACGTGTATGATAAATGACCAAGTGTAAGTGAGAGAAATTCTGCAGGATGTTTTTCGTGTTAAGGACATCGGATGAACATGATATTTGTAGTGCTTGGAGCATTAAATGCTCTGCCTCTTCATTTAATGCGCTCGTCTTAGTATTGATGAGGAAGGTGACTTTCTCGGAGGAGACGGAGATCCTGCAAAATCCATGTGTAGCGGTTGATAGGCAACCTAAATTGTCCATCAGCCTCCAAAATTATTCTTAGGTTGCTGTAATGGTAAAGTTATATGCTAGGAGTGATGGTGAGAAGTACGACCAGTTACCTTTCAGTCCTTTTGTGCAAGTAAGTCAGTTACTTGGGTGAGCTGGAGCGTGTGTTTTCGAGTGGCCCTAATGGTGTTACTCTGAGTTACTCATAAAATTCAGGCTTCTAACTTGCCTCCTTACAATCCTCCAATACAACACCCTAAGAAATCCCTAGTGATCACTCAAGGAATGTTCAGCTCCCCAAGCATGGCCTTGCTCAAGCTGAGGCCTTCTCAACACTCGTGAACCGCTTGCCCTTATAAGGGAATGAACCAAATCTTGGTCTCAAAAGGATGCGAGTGATTTAGACTCCCCCAACACAGAAAATAGTTGCCTGATCCACATTTACATTTATATGCATCAGTTTAATCGAATCGTCCGTTGTGATCAAAGTCCCATCCAACCCTTTTCCCTGTCCAAAAATTATCTCTACCATCTCATGAATGGTGCAATCACATTCCTACCAACCAAATTCAACTCGCAATCCAGCAGAAGATTTCTATTCATTCATTAGAACTTTATTAATTTATTAATCTAATTTCTCCACATGGAAATATTGACTAATTAAATATTTCTTAGAAAAGTGTTTAAATAGTTGACAATGGATTATTAAATACCATTATAACAATAATAAAAATAAATATTAGTAGGCATTTCTATTAACTTTGAATTGGCCAATTAATCAGGTTTGGGAAGAAGAAGGAAAAGACAAGGTACAAGTCCTCTGTAAAGCAAGAGCGATCTGTCCCTTCATTAAAATGGTGATTTTTTTGTATGTCACCTTGTGAAACCTTTATTCTTAGTCACAGGAAAAATATCTTTCTTAGCTTGAACTGAATCTCTGTCTCTGGAGTTCTTAAATGAATATTTGTTAAATTATGTCCCTATAATTCCATGTCCTAAATGGAGTCAATTTCTGGCTATTGGGCAAAGATTATTTATATGTTAACTCAGAATTTTGGGTGCTCGTTGTATCTTTACAGTTTCAAATAATGTTTTAGTATAATGTAATCTCTTTCTTTAAATTAGTTGGAGAAAATTCCAATTTTCTTTAAAGAAAATATTGGATCTCTTTTTGATTATGCTCAGAAGTATCTACTGTATAAATCTAAGGACTTTGGCTGAATTTTTCCATTCTTTGAAAATGCAATGGGGGTAGTACAAAAAGTAATCTACGCCAAACTTACTTTTTAACATCACCTTCAGAGTAGAAGATTAATAGTAGGTGATGGTGGTGATGTTGGGGATGCAATATTTTGGGATTAATATTGTTCGTGTAATTTATGTTGATTCTTCTGATTAGGATCTGGATCCAATGGCGGTTGCGGCAGTTACCTTTACTGGTGTTCGAGATAAAGTCCATGCTATTCCATTCTCAACAATGTAAAGGGTATTTGTATCCAAAATTCGAGTGGGTACTATTTTACAAGTAATACTCTTATTCTACAATAGTTAATTCTTTCACAAGTATAAATTGGGTTTGGTTTCACAGTTTAATACTGCCATAGCTAGAATTATTCAAAGGTATGTATTAGGTTTTTAAGATATTGCAGATCAAGTAAAATTTTAATTTTCTATGGGTTTGGTATGATTTTAATGGTTGAGTATTATTTTTGATAAATCCATTTTGTTACTCAAGTACAAATGTTTTTATAATTCATTTTTTGTTAGAGTGAAAATATACATAATACATTACACAAGACCACCATCTCTGCTCTGTACAAAGCCAACCCAGTACACTCTCCGAGTGCGAATTTACATTAGAGTGCAAATGTACCTTTTTAATTTATACTTCTTTACAAATTATCTGTATAGGGCCATTTAGCTAATGATTCTCCAGTGTACTTGCAAGAATGAGGGTATGTGTTATGTTAAAAATGTGGCAGTGTTTCAAATCATAATAGGTGTTAGCTAACCAAAGTGGAGATATTGAAGCAAGAGGGAATAGGAAGATCTCAAAGAATTTTACAAGATATTTGATTAATCTTTCAAATTACGAATCTTATGCTCTCATTTATTTAATATTTTGGCAATTGGTAGTGCACTTAACGATTTTGAAGTTTACAGTGCTTTGTTCAGATTATATTCAATATATGTAAGCTATATAACCTTCCTAAGATTTCTATTAAATCCTAAACTATATAAACTTCAAAGAAAAACCATATTATGAAATATACATTTTAAACGATATTTATCTACACAAATGGTTCATTTCGATATGAAATTTGAGGCCTGTCCTACTATAAAAAAACATTATTCTTTTGGATTCGGATGGAAAGCATGTGAATGTTAAATATTATTCAGATGATTGGTCGACACACGGTGCAAAGTTAGCTTTTGAAAAGTTTGTTTCATAAAACTCAGAAGACAAATGCCAGGACCGAAGCAGAGGTTGCAATGTTCGAGAACAACATTGTTGTCTATAGGATTGTCCAATACCTTCATTTCTTTGTGACCGGAGGTGATGATGAAAATGAACTAATCCTAGCTACACTCCTTCAGGTCTTATTTGATGCGATTACCCTTCTTCTCAGGAATAATGTTGACCAAAGGGAGGCGCTCGAGAGATTAGATCTAATTCTTTTCTTCCTTGATGAGATTGTTGATTGAGGGATGATTCTTGAGATAGACGGGAGTGTTATTGCTAGAAAAGTGGCTACGCATACCATGGATGATGGTGCACCCTCGTCTGAGCAGACTATAACTCAAGCTTTGGCAACAACACGAGAGCATTTAACTAGATCACTTCTGAGATGATGCTACTATATTCCCATGGAGATTGAGTTGCCATCTGTTTTGGGGTTAAAAAAAAACCTTGAATTTTGTTTTTTTTACTGGAAATTTCTCTTGAATAGTTTCTAATGCGGAAAAATTCCTGAATTATATACTTGGTTGCAAAAATTTTCATAAATGCGTAATTTAGGGGGGTTTGCAATAAATACAGTTGAGGGGATTTTTCTCACAAAAACTATGTAGTTCAAGACTTCTTTTAGCCTTTTCACTTTAACTTTTTTTTCTATTATATTTTGGGTTATTAGACCACCCCCTTTTGTTGTGCGTATTTGGTCTCTGGCGCATAAAGTTTTGCATAATATAGGTTTAATATATAAATTTTTTGACCCTTTTAAAAATCTTTCATTGCAATCTTGAGTTTCAAATCTACTTTATATAAAACTTTGGGTGCTAAAGTCACAATACGCATAGTAAATGAGGGCCTAAAGGCAAAGAATCTGATTTTCTTCCCAGATGAGAAAGTAAGCTTATTTTTTTCATTTCAAATATTGTTTTGATCTTATGAGGAATCATGAAGTTTGCTTTTGTGAAAAAAAAAATTGACCCCAAAACTTTTTATTCTGCAATTTATGGCAGACCTAAATTTATATTTTGTTTCAGAATCACTACACTACTAGGAGCTTACTTATACTTTTGTTTGGTTTTTTTATTTATTTTTTTCCTCGTGTTGCAGGCTTGGATGTTGGTCACTAGATAATTCAATTGATCTTGTGCATTGTTGAAGACAATTATCTCAATCCTAGCAAACAATTTAGTGTACGGAAGCCTTCGGCCATATGTAAGTAGCTGGGGTCCAATATCTTCGGCAACAGGACTGGTTCCATCCATGTGAAGCAACAGTGAAAGTTTTAAGTGATTATGAGCACAAGTCAAAGGAATTGAATCAACAACATAAACGTCGAATAGTCCAGTGTCTTTATAGTTGGTGTTAAACTCCATCATGCTTTCAGCTATTTCATTAATGCCGACCCTCTGTGAAAGTTCGGAACCCGTATGCTTTCCACCACCTGCACTCTTATTCCAAGAACCTAACAATGAATGCATAACCATAAAAGGAACTGAATCTGAATCCGTCCAAGATGCGCCATTGAAAGCAACCGCAAATTGGGCAAGAGGAATATCATCGTCAACTGTCAGAACCTAAGAACCTGTGAAAATTACGGTTCATTGGCAGCTAACTCAGAAGTTGAGATGGTATCCGTAGACAACTTTGTGAACAACTTCGTCACTTGCTCAACAATGTTTTCATGTTGAACAGCTCCAGAACATGGAAATTTGTCAAAAATTTTGAAGGAATGAGTAAACCTGTTGATGTATTAATTTAATTTCTATTATTAAATTTCATATAAAAAATTATTTACCAATTGTTCAATTTTTTTCTTGTAGACATTGGGTATGTTGGATGCTTGACAATGATGGACCCATTCACTTCCAAATTAATCTATTATAGAGAGATTTTTTTAGCACACATGTATTACTTTTTATTTGTGGATGGTGGATGTTCTCTCAAATTACAATGGTTGTCAATTGTAGACATGAATATTTTAAGTTATATAAATGATGCTTGAACTTTTATTTTATTTTTGGTGAATATGAGGGTGATTATTTTATTTCTCATGTGTAATGGTAAATTTTCCAAGTTTAAATGAATGTTTGATATTTAAGAAATAAGAATTGTCCCAACCACTTGTATCATTGTCCTTAAAATTTTCTAGGCATTTGAATCTAATGCCATAAGTGTTTTCTTGGAAGCTTATTAATACATTAAAAAGTGTTTTTTGTATTTTTATTAATGCTGCAAAAGAGCTTTCTTGGCATTTACACTAATGTTGTGTACTTTTTCCAGCATTTTTTGAAAGTGCTGAGAAAAATGCGGCCAACTTTTCTCGGCATTTTAAAAATGCCGCTTTTCTTTTACCACATTGGCTATTACGACACTTAAGAAAATGCTGGTAAAAATGCCGCAAAACCTTTTCCCGGCAATTGTGGTGTCTTTAACGGCATTTATTTTTTGCCGTAAAAAATCAGTTTTCTTGTAGTGTAACTTTAATCACTTGAGAGGGCCATTAATAATTCAGGTGGTGTAGAAGAAAATTAAGAAAACCAAGAGACTTATGTGAAAATAATGAATGAAAAACACAATTTATATTGGTAAGGAATGGGTAATTGTTATTGAGTGTAGAAAATTTATGAGGAGGTATCATGAAATGAAGAGTTTGTTTAGAAGCAAGTATGTAATGATGATAAAAGGATAACTCTTAAGTGTAGTGTTGAACATTGTAAATGGTACATTAAGATTGGCCAAATAGGTGAGGGGCATACATTGAGGGTGAAAAATTGAGCGATGAGCACATCTAGGGGTAATACTAGAGGTTTCATGTTATTACAAATTCTAGATTGGTAGCTCATGAAACTATAGAAAGTATGAGAAACGAATGAGGTTACAAACCTAATGATATCAAAGATGAAATGTGATAAATATATGGGGGTAGAAACCACTTATCACATTATCTAGAAGGCTAAGAATATATGTGTTGAGTTAATCAATGGTAATTATGATGACAGCTATAAAATTGCTCAAGAATTGTCTAGGAAAATACACTTGTTAAATCCTAGATTTATTTCTTACTGTCACAGAAACTTGAATAACACATTTAAAGAATGTGTTATTGGTTTTGTGGAATCATTGAATGGTTTTCCTGAGGGTTGTAGTGATGTTATTTTCCTTTATGGTTCATTTTTGGAAGGTAAATATGGGGGGTTTATCCTATTTATTGTCTCTACTAATTGAAATAATGGATTATTTCTTATTGCAATCTTTATATGTGAAGAGAAAATAAAGGAAACGTTGAATGATTTTATACAAATTTTAGATCCCCATCTAATCAAGAACCCATACCGTATTACATTCATTTATGATATACAAAAAGGTCCTTTTACATCTATTCATAGTATATTCCCAAACAATCATCACAGGTAACCATATTAGACATAAATATATAACAACTTCAAGAGAAAGTATAAGGGTGATTATTGAGGGATTTGGATTAGGGATAAATGTTTATCCATGCCTTTTTTTGTCGATATCAACTAGTTATGGGGAAGATTTTCATTGATATGGAACTTGATATATTTTTGTTGATATCAAAATGGGAATAGGGCATATTTTTATTTATATCATAGTTCGAATAGGTAACTTATGATTAATATTAAAGAACAATATTTACTAACAACTAGAATTTTAAGCATTTATCTAATATTTCATGCATTTTTGTTATTCATGCCTTTAAATATATTTCGTAGTTTATCTAAACTCACATCCACTTGAACTCATACATCACATTTGAATTTTTTTTCACTTGATGCATTCGACAACCACTGAAACCTATCATATTTTAGACACTTTAGAAACTTTTGACCTAAACACGAAGGTTTTTTTGTTGTCCATAAACTAATTACCCCTAGGCATAGTTTGGGGCACATGATAGACTTCCATGGATAATCGTTGGCAAAATGACCATTTTTTTAGCACTCGAAGTACAGAGATGGTTTCTCTTCTGATGTTACTGATGAACCAACCTAATTCACCTTATCCATAATATTCTCTAGCCATTGAGCACACTTGAATTATCTAAATTGGCATCCAAAGTATTTTCTCCCACCACTTGTTGTGCCAATTGTTAATGATCCAATGCATCTAAGCATTCTACGATTGGTGTAAATCTAATGGCAATAGGTTACATTATGGACGCCTTTACAAATTTGACAAGCTTCTTGGAAAAAAAGTAAATTTTATTATTTGATTTTGGTATTGGCTCTTAGTACCTATATTAGACTTATGTATATCTTTCACATCCATAATTGCATTGCAATGGTTTGCAAAGTATGTGATATATGTATTGCCTCTTCATTGATTGTATGCTCCATTTTTTGCTTCCTATTTTTCTTTGGTTTGCATGGGTTAGTTTTCTGTAAATATAATGATTGGCAATTGTAGCTTGTGTAAAAACATAACAAGTTATAAAAGAATGGAAACCAACAAGTAGTTTGTACTTTTTTGAAAACTTTCCTCTTTTATAACTGTTAAAATCGACTATATTCTTTCACCACACCAAGTTAATTAGGATGTTAGTTGATCACATTCAAATTAGATGCTAGTTAAAACAGACGGAATTTTAACATTTTGTATTGAATCAAATTTTTTATTAAAATTGTATTTAAGTTTGAAGAAGAAATTCGTAACTTATTATAGTAAAAAAAATTAATATTACTAATATGCGTGGAACATATGTTTTATATAAAGTTACCCTAATCCCACATTTCACAAAGTACAATAACATTTCACATAATTTATTTTATATCTATAGTACCCTAGAACCTCTTAGAAGATACCAAACAATACTAGAAGAACAAAAAGTTTTATTATTGATCCCATAACACAGTTTGTCATTCTATATAAAGTAAAGTCCATTTTTTACATTTCTCCACTTCTCAACCTACTACCTATTACATTTCTCAAAAGCTCTCTCTCTCTCTCTCTCTGTCTGAACCACACACCCAACCCACCTCTCTTGTCTACTCAGTAAGTGTACATATATATTCATTTTCTTGTCTTTTTGTTTTTAAATATGTTTTATAGTATACTTAAGCTAATGTTATGACCATGGAACCTGTGCCATCAAACTTTTAATAGTGTGAATGTAATTTGTACTCCTAAATTAATTGTCGCTATATGAAAACGGTCCCAAGTTGAATGGTATCAAGCATTCATACTTGAAAAATTATATAATTTTTCACCTAATATATTTGACCACTTTTGTATAAAAACACACCACGAGCGAAAAAATAACATAATGAGAGAAATATTGATAATCACATGAAAAAAGAATCCCACCTCTCTCCAAGTGCAATATTATGCGCTCATGCCAACCCAAGGCATAACTATGCTAAAAGTCTATATATATCGTGAAATTTAATCACTATCATGTAACGAAAAACTGCCATGAAACGGTATACATATCTTCTCATTAACATATTCTTAGTCTCAATAAAGTAATGGTATATATGTTATAATATCTTTAATCAAACGATTTATCATCCAAACTACCATAAGAGATATGTCAAAATTACATACCATGGACAAAGGAATGTAACTAGCCATATATGTAAAAAAAAATACAACCCCAAATACCCACCTTGCAATGTCACTCATGAGGGACATATAATTAAACCACATAATGTACCTAACATATCATAAACTTCACTATCAAAGTCTCTCTCTCTCTCTATCTCTCTCTCTCTCTCTCTCTCTCTCTCTCTCTATATATATATATATATATATATATAACATACTTACCTCAATACCTATGAATATACCCATTTTTATAATAGTAAAAAAATGTAATTGTTATCAAAACTTCATAGGTATGACCTTCATAATGAGGAGATCACTTACAAAAAAAAAATCAAAAATTTCAATTCGGAAGTGGATGAGGTAATGGAAAAAATTTGAATGGCTGAAAATTCTAAGATATACCCACTTTTCATTTTATATTATTTTTAAAAAAATGGGTATGTTCATAGGTATGTTGCTAGGAGGTATGTTAAAGAGCTTGATTGTGTGATTGTGTGTGTGTGTGTGTGTGTGTGTGTGTGTCTATATATATATATATATATATATCACGAAGGAATCTAACCTTGTTGTCCATTTCGTACCTCTATCAGTAAATTCCGAGGAGTCCTTCACCTAACGAACTAAAACAAAACACACATAATTGGGGCAATCACTATGCAGTAACACCACTTACCACCCTTACCCAAGCTATGTAGATGGATCCGGTCATCCTCTTTTTCTCATCACCAAGTGGTGACCCTGAATTCATGGTATAAAATAACGACCTCCACTATGACATCTTTCGTACATATATATTTACTTCCTTTAATTACTAAATTAATTGCACGGCCTATATCCTCTCAAGACCTGAGTTAATTCTCTCAAACACTTTAACTCATTACTCTTTAAGCTCGATCTACACATATGGCCATAGGATACCACTCACTCATGCATTTAGCCATTTAAACCAAATCCTAACACCGAATGTAAACAGAATAGTACAAAGTTCATACCTCTAACCTACATAACTACCCTCAATATTAACTAAGTTTGATCCATCACAACATTAGATATAATCCTAAAGGAAAGTCCCAACTGAAAACCACAAAATTCAACTCTCGGTCTCGCACACCTTTCAGTAGAAAGATCACATCAAATCCAAAAAAATAAGAAAAATATGAAATCAGTACCCACGCTTTCGTCTTTTGATTCTGCACAACCAGGACAACATTTCAAAGTTGTTTGAACGAGAAAGGGTTTTGTTCGGATGAAAAAGGAACCTCATTCGAAAGGAGAATGACACCTCATTTTAACGACGTTCCAATGACATTGCAACAGGAATGACGTTGTGCGTCATCCCCAACTATGAAAATTAACCCCACAAACTCCCCCCAAACCTCCATCGAAGACCCACTAAGGTCTCCAATCACATCCCCATTATATCTAGGGGAAATAATCATAATGATTTATGATCATAAACAAGGGTTTTCCACATGATTTCAATGAATAATTAAATCACTCCAAATATTTTAAGAATATTTCATATTTCCTAATATCTTTCAGTTGACAATTCCTCAAACACGAATTTGATTCAAAAGTAACTACAAGCCTAAACATGGATTCTAACATAATTTCCATTAATTATTTAAAGTCAATTTTGGGTTTTATCACCAAATTCTAAACTCTCAAGATAAGATTAATTCCTATTAATCATAACCAGTCTAAACCATAAATCATCATGTAAAACAGTCTCCAACATAATTAATAACCAAAAATCATAAGAGAAAGCATGCTTATAAATTAGGAAAGACGTTATTAAAGATATCGTAAGAATCTTCTTTCCTTATAAGATGATTGAAGACTCCTCATTTGAGATTCTCTTCTCCTATCCAAACTTGTTAACTTCTCCCATAAGGTTTGTGGTTACTGGGTTTAATTAAAAGAGGATAGAAAGCCTAATTAGGGTATTTTAGGTTATAACTAAAATCCTTAATCCCATACCATCCCGTAAGGCCAATTTTGGGAACTTAAAAGAGCAAAGAATGCTAGTTAAAATAGCCCATTATATGATTTTAGAACAAACGTAGATTGAATTGCAAGGATCAAATATACTTCAACTTTATTCACTCCATCCTTTAGCTTTTTGCAAATATGAAAAGGTATAAATACATATGATGTTGCACATAATCACACATTAAACATGAAACTCTCAAATAACAAAATTTTTGTCACTATCCTCGTGCTTTAGAAGATAAAATGCGAGAATGAAACTACACAAAACATAAATTTAATTATATAAGAGTGTGTTTGGAGTTACATATCTCTAAAAAAGAAAACATGCGAACCGTAGGATATACGAATGGACGTCCTAGTATAAAAATTTGATAAATAATGAAGTTCTATTAGAATATGTACCTTATCAAGAAACAATGAAATTAAATAATCGTTAAACCTGAATTAGTTCATTTATAGCCAAAAATATAATATGAGATTGGAGAGTCCTTCATCTTATCCCATTTATTGTGTATGACTGCAATTCAATTCAATGGAATACAATTTAAGTATCCAAAGTCAGATTATTACAAAATGAAGAAAGTTACTTAACAATTTACTTAATTACAAAAACGTCGTGAAAGAGAGAGAATCAAATATAGGTATTTTAAATAAAACTTACATTCTAATCGGTGCCGTTAGGATTCAAAATTGAAATTGCAAAAATAAAAACTTTGAAGTGAAACATCACCTACCAACAATTGACTGTTATTTGACAAGGGCCTCGTCAACATCATTGAATATTGAAACCATCACAATTCCCAATATTCCTGACACTTACATAAAAGCTTGTCAAAAATCTTTTTATTTCATGACTTTTCATTCCCAATGACAAAAAGTTGTGCATTATACAATTCCTCTACTCTCGTACCACTTCCTTTGCTACAAAGGAAAAACAACATTGAGAAAAAAATTAACAACATATAATCCTTTCGATGTTTATAAGTTTGCGACTCAAAACATTACCACCAACAAACCACATATAAATTTTAATAATTATATTATCTTGTGCACGAACTGAAAATTTCTCTAATTTACATATTTTTATTCCGAAATTAAGTACTCGTAACATAAATGGATACACTAACTACCAAATTGAATATCCAAAATTTTGAATACGAAAGATTCAATATATACTAAACTAAGCTGACATATCCTTTAAAGATAAATAGGGACTTCAATATTTTGTCCTAATCAGTACTTAATCTAATTTTGGGGAGTATTGTATGCGCAACTATATATATAGATAAGCCTATGCAATTAAAAGATTATTAAGATACGAGCATATGAGAAATAACCAACATAACAAAAAATTTAACCAATAAATTGTGTAAAAAATCAAAACAGTCTTTTTGAACATTTTCATGCATCATGTATATTCCATATATGTTGCCATATTATGTGTGATATGTGGTGCTCATGGAAACCTAGTGGAAGAATATAAATGGTAAGGAATATTCCAATTAAATAAATAAAAGGTGTTAAAATAGTGACAAAAAAAGATAAATTATGGATATTCAGTGTCCATGCAACATTCTGTTATTACTTATACGTATTTTAAGTGTGTTGTCTTAGAATATATAATTAAATTAACTTGGTATTAACACTCTTAATATAAGAAGATAATCAAACATGCTTATACATTAATGTAAAAATACACACTCTTATTAATTTGACTAAAGAAAATTATTGAAGCTAAATTTAATTGAACATGAAGCTAAATCTAATTGAAGCTAACTAAGCACATTCCTTTAATGTTTCAAGTATGTACATAAACCTAGATGATGCTGGAAACAACACCACTAGGTAAGGTGTTGACAAACTCAAGCAAGTAATAACAATGCCATCACAAGAGTATAATGTTTATAAGAGATTGAGGTGAGTAGAAGAGGATGAACACCAATATATAAGTGGTTCGGCCAATTTGCCTACGTCCACTGTGAGTGTGTGAGTAATATAACTAGATGAAGTCACTAATGGCCATAGATACAATCTCTCAATATTTCACTCTCTATTGTGTAAAATGACAGAGTTTCAGCTAAGGTTGCAATTATGAATCCTTTTACCAAGTAGAGGATGACCTCTATATATAGTGCTTGGGGGGTGTAATGTACCCCCCAATCATGCAATGAGCATCTGCATGAAGATGCAACCAGTATAAGGATGACACCTGGATGATCTTAAGTAAACAATGATGACCTCAATATTCCCTCACGTGGAGGGAATGATTCAGTTATAACCGATTTACCCACGTGTTCTAGGCCAGACGTGTGCTTGTAAATGTTCGGTCCTGTCTTTAATTGGTAGTAATCTAAGCCTGGAAGAGTATGAGGTTGGTGAAGTCCGACTGTTTCTTTGCCCGAGGTTATTCATGATGACCTCGGTCAGGTAGGCTGGACTAGGTTAGGTATGAGTAGTAGTAACATCGGCTTAGGACGATGATGACGTTGCCAGATGATTAATCCCTTGTAACATTACTGATCTCGGCTCATTACTACAACGTCGGTTGGGGCTTATGATGGTGTTGAAGGGTGGTTAAACCCAGAGTCCTTGCTGACCTCGATTGATGCCCAGCCGAAGCTGATGTATGAGGTAGATGCAATCTCGACTGGCGTTGACCTTCTAAATGATGACCTTGCTGATGGATGTCATAGGCTTCTGGTCACCTCGGTTGTGAGATTAACCGAGGTTAGTTTCTCTGAGTAAGAGGGTGCCCTTTGGCCATATCAATCACCCATTAGCCCTTAGTCTTCTACGCGATTAGATGACTGAGGGAGTATGTTGTTTTCGGCCGAGGCCAGATTTCTTTGTGCGCCAATTCTTACTTTCCACATGTCACTTACTAAAGTGAGGAGGGTGCTTGTTAAGGCATGATAATTATGACTTTCCCTTTGTGTTTCCCTAGGGCAACAATGAGTATTGGGATGTGTTCCCCCACTTGAGAAGATTTAAAAACCCTTTTTTCTTTCATTCTTCTCTTTCTTCTTCTATTTTCCCGCTAAGATTTCTCTACAACTGCCCCTTTACCTTTGAACCTTCGTTGTTGGCTGTCGTTTGGAGATCTCCTTTGCTTTCTAACATTATTCCCTCATTCGCGACTATCCATGTACCATCTTCATCCTCTTTCTCCCATTTCTGGTCCTTATTATTAATTTTTGAATTTTCCGACGAGGTCTTGTGTTTTCTGGCAAGGGTTTTTGCATTTTTCGGTGACATTGTTCTTAGAGAGTTTTTAGTGTTCTTGGTTTGAAAACCTTTCATCTTCCTAATTTGATCCTTAGTTTAGGTTGAGTAAGGTTGTTTGCCTATTTATGGTTTTGTGTCCAAGTGTTGTGTCGTCTGCCTTATGCTCAGACCTCTGTACCAACTCATAGAAGAGTTCCCTTCCCTTAGTGATAAGACCTTTGAAAAAATTTAGTAGATAGAGCTAGCCCAAGAGGAAGCTCGTAAGGCTAAGGCCTTCCCTCTCAGACCCATATTTCGTCCACCTCTTAAGGTTATCTACCCTGATCCAGCCGAGCCTGCTGAGCTAGTAGAGGTTCCAGTGGACCCAACACCAATGTCTTAGTCTGAGTCATCTTCCTCAGACCCCATGATTGTAGACTCTTTCCAAGAGGCTATGGATTACTCTATCAAGCAAGATGAGGTCCCTAAGTAGGTCGAGATTTCGAGTCGTGCCTCGTCTCACCAGGGTGCTAGCACCTCATAACCTTCTTCTGATGTTAAAATTATAGGGCCAAGTGTGGCCATTCCCCCTATTATTTATGCCATTCCTCTATCGGCCTCCACCGGGCCTGAATTTGCTCAGAGGTTTCCTGATGGTGTCCCTGCACCTGCCCAGGCCGATGTTGCTAGGGATGAAGATGATGGGCATGAAAGTGATATTGATACATCTGAGGCAGTCGAGATTAAGAGTCTGTTAGTGAATACGACCTTCTAGCTTATAGTCATTTATGTTCAATAAACTCTTCCATTAACCTTAGGAGACCTCTGAGGGGTGAGAGGGACTTTGATGGCTGAGATGGGGAGATCTGCATCTATGAGAAGATATTCAAGTTGGGCTTCCGTCTTCCTATCCACCCTTCCATCAGAGCCATATTATCCCATATAAACCTATCTCCATCACAATTATCCCCTAACGCCAGGAGGGTCATGATTGGGGCCATCGTCCTTTGTAGGGTTATCCACCATTCAGACCTTCCAATTAGGGTCTTCACAAGTTGTTACGTCCCTTCCTCTGCTAAAAACTAACCTAGCTATTACCACTTCTTAGTTAGGAAGTCAAACAAGAAAATATTATTGGTTACCTAGACCTCAAACCACAACTGGAAACCTCGATATTTCTTTGCATCCGGGGTATGGGAATTTGGTCCCCATGAGGCTCTAGAACGTCGATTCCAAGGACCCTTCTGAGATGGGGGAAGGTCTCACTTGCTGCTAAAGCCGACCCTGGACTTAGCCAGGATAACCTTCAAAACGTTAAGGATCTTCAAGATCAGGGGGAGCAGGGTCGTCTAGTAAAATATAAACATCTGATGAACCCTACTACCTCTCTCATACATGCCTGGGGGTGGTTCTTTGACAGAGCTTCGTAAGTCTTATTTTTCGTAAGTTGTACCTCTTATTTTCCATGCTTATGATTTACTAACTTAGATATGTCTTTTGCAGAGCACCCTGAAGCCTTATCGGACGACCTCTGGGAAATGTCTGCTCCCAGTCTTGTATAGCTGATGAAGAAGGCTGGCCAAAATGTACCCTCTCCTACCACCCAAAAGAACGTCATCTCATCCAAGGCCGGTGTTACGAAGAAGTGGAAGACCATAACGAAATCAAAATATGAGAGGCCAAACAAGACTCAAATAGGGGATCGTGCCATTCCCATCTCCTCAAACGATGCCCTGGCAGCTCATCTTTCTCGGTTGAAGATAAGTGAAAGTCTTATTGGCCACAGTCTGAAGGCCACTGATGCCATCGATGCTGTGATGACTGAAGATGATAAGCATTTCCTACGCTCTTTAGACATCCCTTTACTGGCCGAGTTTACCCTCCACAGGTCAATTTAAGTACTAATTTATGCTATTTTGCTCTTCTCAAGTGTAACCTTGGCTTTTTGTAAGTTATTTCCCATGCTCATACATCGGACTTTCCACTGCATGGTATCTTGTCCATGCATCATTTTGTTGATTGGATCCTAACAAAGATGCCTCTCATAGAGAAGGGTCAAGAAACTCAAAAGGTTCAAGCCTCTTTAAATGCAGAGGTTGAACGTCTGAAGGAAGAGTTGAAAGAGGTTGACAAGCTGAAGGACCTTGTTAAGTAGAGGGACAGGGACATGGCCAAGCTAAGGAAGGAGTACAAAGTAGCCCTGAAGGCTAAAGATGATGCCCTTCAAACTAAGGTGGATGTTGTGATAAAAGCTGCCTTAGAGGATGCCTTAGAGTAGATTATTGAGGATTATAAGGTCTCTGATGAGTTCATCAGTTTCGGCTTTGAATATCTCGAAAGAGGTATCAAAGTAACTAGCAAATGGGCAGCCTCTAAAAAGAAAGATTCAGGGAGTCTGACTGCCTCAGACTTTGAGGGTCTAGGCTTTGGTGACCCCCGATTTTCTCTGGCCTTGCAAGAGGTTGAGGAGGTCGACGCTGCTCCTGCTGAGACTGCTCCCTTAGAAGTCACTGAAACTTAAGAGGCTAATCCTCAAGATAATACGGTCGAGGTGACCAATGTCGGCTAATAAGGCACGACTGCGGCTGCAGATACTTAGTCCTTGCCTTTGAAGCTTTTAAGTTGTAATTTTTGTTTTCGTTCTTGTCTAACTTTTGTGAACTCTGATGGAATTTGGGTACATTTGATTTATAACTCTTTGAATTTTCAATAGTAATCATTAATACCATCTTCCTCATACTATATTGCTTCTTTCAATGAATGTCTTCTCTTTCATGTTGTTTTAAAGTCTGAGGATACCATATAGTGATGTTTACTCTTATGATGTTTAAGGTCTGTGGTCATCATAATATGATGTTTTCACCTCATACGTTTCACCAAATTAATGATGTTTGAGGTCTGAGGTCATCATATAATGATGTTTCACCTCATCATTTTCATCATATTAATGATGTTTAAGGCCTGAGGTCACTATGTAATGATGTTTACCCTCATAATTTTCACTAAATTAATGATGTTTAAGGTTCGAGGTCACCAAATTATGATGTTTCTCCTCATAATTTTCACAAAATTAATGATGTTTAAGGTCTGAGGTCACCATATAATGATGTTTTACCTCATAATTTTCATCAAACTAATGATGCTTAAGGTTTGAGGTCATTATATAATGATGTTTACCCTCATAATGTTCACCAAATTAATGATGTATAAGGTCTGAGATCACCATATAATGATGTTTACCCTCATAATTTTCACCAAATTAATGATGTATAAGGTCTCAGGTCACCATATCATGACGTTTACCCTCATAATTTTCACCAAATTAATGATTTTTAAGGTCTGATGTCACCATATAATGATGTTTCATCTCATAATTTTCATCAAACTAATGAGGTATAAGGTTAGAGGTCACCATATAATGATGTTTACCCTCATAATTTTTACCAAATTAATGATGTATAAGGTCTGAGGTCAGCATATAATGATGTTTACCCTCATAATGTTCACCAAATTAATGATGTATAAGGTCTGAGGTCACCATATAATGATGTTTACCCTCATAATTTTTACCAAATTAATGATGTTTAAGGTCTGAGGTCACCATATAATGATGTTTCACCTCATAATTTTCATCAAATTAATGATATTTAAGGTCTGAGGTCACCAAATTATGATGTTTACCCTCATAATTTTCACCAAATTAATGATGTATAAGGTCTGAGGTCACTATATAATGATGTTTACCCTCATAATTTTCACCATATTAATGATGTATAAGGTCTGAGGTTACCATATAATGATGTTTACCCTCATAATTTTCACCAAATTAATGATGTTTAAGGTCTGAGGTCACCAAATTATGATGTTTCACCTCATAATTTAACCAAACTAATGATGTTTAAGGTCTGAGGTCACCATATAATGATGTTTAACCTCATAATTTTCACCAAATTAATGATGTATAAGGTTTGAAGTCACCATATAATGATGTTTACCCTCATAATTTTCACCAAATTAATGATGTTTAAGGTCTGAGGTCACTAAATTATGATGTTTTACCTCATAATTTCACCAAACTAATGATGTTTAAAGCACATAACAAGAGTAGTAATACAACATTGTTGTCTTTTCATTAACATCCTCATTATAAAATGATACATGTATTACAAAGAAGGAACTGCAACATCACATGTAATATTTCTTCAAGTGATCGGCGTTCCAAGGATTGGATAAAGGTTCTCCTTCAAGATTTTCTAGCCGGAAGGTACCAGGCACAACCTCATCAATTACTCTATAAGAACCATGCCAGTTTGGATGGAGCTTGTTTGCTTTTTGCAACGTCTTCTTCTGGACTAGGTCTCCCACAGCTATAGGCCTTGATTTCACTCTTTGATTGTAAAATTTTGCGGTTCTCTGGTAGGTTATCTTCCTTATCTCTGTATCTTCTCTTCTTTCTTTGATCAAGTCAAGATCAAGTCTTCTCTCTTCCATATTATTCTGAGGATCATAGGTCTGAACCCTATGAGTGGAAAGTCCTACCTCCGTAGGGATGACGGCCTTTGAGCCATGGGCTAACATAAATGGAGTCTCTCCCGTTAGGGTCCTTATTGTTGTTCTGTAGGCCTATAACACGGCATACACTTCCTCATTCCATCTCCATTTATCCTCTTCTAACTTTTTTTTATCCCATCAAGGATTGTTCAGTTTGTGACCTCGGTCTGACCATTTTCCTGGGGTCATCCAGGAGAAGAGAAGAACTGCTTGATCCCTACTCTTTCGCAGTATTTCTCTAAGGAGGCATTCTTGAACTACATTCCATTGTCCGAGATGAGGGTGTTTGGAAGACAGTACCTGCATATGATGTTCTCCTTTCCAATCTGGATTTTGGCAGTTCTCCCTGTCTGATATATCTGATAAGAGGGTCCATCCATGAGGCTCCCATATTCAAGTTGAGGCAAGGTTTGGTAACCTCTGCTTCTTTAATGGTGGGTTTGAGCAAAATCTTAATGGGTACTATTCTTCTTATATTTGTCCACGTTACTGAGGCCAACCTTGCTAGTGCATCGACTCGATTATTATCTTGCTGAGGTACCCTCTTCATTTTCACTTCCTTGAAGCTTTCTAGCATCATCTTCACCTTATTCAGGTATCTGGCCATCCTTTCATCTTTGGCCTCACACACTCCCAAGATTTGGTTGACGACTAGCCTTGAGTCACTGTGGACTAGGACTTGGCCAACACTAAGAGCTTTTGCCAAGGAGAGGCCTACTATCAATGCCTCATACTCTGACTCGTTATTCGAATCTTTGAAGTTGAACCTCATTGCATATTCAATGTCGGTACCATCCAGTGCGAACACTATCAGCCCTGCTCCACTTCTGCTTTCATAGGATGATCCATCAACGAAGAGGTTCCAAATAACTTCATCTGAAGAGAAGTTTCCCTCTGATAGGGTCCCTTGTTTAAAGAGGTACCTATCTTCCTCATTCTCAGCTATTCCTTTTCTGGCTTGGCTTGACCCAACCTCGTCTGGATCTGAGAAGACGTCACTGTCTGGTTCATCTGCAACCTCTTGACTAACCTCAATCTCAGCCTCTTCCCAGGTAAACTTAGCTACAAAGTCTACGAGTGACTGCCCTTTGATGGAAACCCTGGGCTGATAAACAATTTTATATTCCCCCAACTCGATGGCCTAGGTCATCAGCCTTCCTGACTTCTCAGGCTTATGGAGGACATGTCTAAGCGGGGAATCAGGGAGGATAACTTTAGAGTGGGATTAGAAGTATGGCTTTTTCTTCCTGGAAGCGTGTATCAGGGCATAGGCTACTTTTTCCATCTGAGGATACTTCTGTTCGGACCCTTGAAGAGCTTTACTATTGAAGTATACCGGCCTCTGTACTCCACCATCTTCTCGTACTATGGTAGCACTAATGGTTGACTCTGAAACAGCTAGGTATACATACAACTTCTCCCCAGGACGGGACGAGATAGGAGCATAAGGGATCCGAGGTAGGACTTGAGCTCCTTAAAAGCCTTTTCTCACTCCTCATCCCATTCGAAGGCCTTTCTAAGAACATTAAAAAAAGAAGACACTTGTCTATAGCTCTTCAGATAAACCTGGTAAGTGCAGCAACTCTTTCGGTTAGCCTCTGAACGTCTTTGATAGTTCTCGGTGTCTTCATTTCAAGCAGAGCCTTGATCTTCTCGGGGTTAGCCTCTATCCCCTTTTGGTTGACATTGAATCCCAGAAATTTTCCTGCTCCTACTTTGAAGACACACTTGGCAGGGTTGAGCTTCATCCTGTATAAATCCATAGTGTCAAAAGTTCTTTCCAGGTCGGCCATGTGAGTGTCAGATTTCAAGATCTTCGTCAAAATGTCATCCACATATACTTCCATGGTCTTGCTAATCTGATCTTCAAACATCTTATTTATAAGACGTTGATAAGTGGCCCCTACATTCTTCAAGACGAAGGGCTTAACCTTGTAGCAATAGGTCCCCTTGTTTGTGATGAATGTTGTCTTCTTCGAGTCTTTCGCATCCATAAAGATCTGATTATACCCTAAATTTGCATCCATGAAGCTCATAAGTTCATGTCCAGCTATGACATCTACCATCTGATCAATTCGAGGCAGGGGAAACTACCGTTTGGGCATGACTTGTTCAAACCAGTGAAGTCTATGCACATCCACCATTTCCCATTAGCTTTTGGTACGATAACGGCGTTAGATAACCACTCAGCGTATATGACCTCCCTGATGAACTTAGCCTCTTCAAGCTTTCTGACCTCTTCCCTAATGACATTATACTTTTCCATTGAGTATACTCTTCTTCTTTGCTTGTTGGGCTTAACGTCTTCTATAACATTGAGTTTATGGCGCATGACCTCGGGGTCAATACCTGTCATGTCTGCATGGCTCCAGGAAAAAACACTTTGTCTCTTCCTTAGAAGCTTAACGAGCTCTTCTTTGATCTCAGGTCTTAGGGTTCTGTCGATTTGGACGGTTTTTTCCAACCCGTCCTTATTGAGGATAATGGATTCTACCTCTTCCACATCCTCTCCCTTATTGAGCTTTATTTCATCCCTAGGATCAAGCGTATCGATGTTGTACGTGATTGTTGCCCTCTTATATGCATCTCTTTCTTCTGCAGAGTTGAAGTAGCATTCACGTGCTGATGTTTTGCCACCTTGCACTTCCCCTACCCCATAGGGAGTCAAGAATGTTAGCATTTGGTGGACGGTTGAAGGCACGACCTCAAATTCCTTGAGGGCTACTCGTCCTATAATGAGGTTGTAAGCTGAGAAGACGTTTTCATCCATTACAACGAAATTAATGTTTCTGGTCAACCTCTTAGGCCACTCATCTCCCATTCTAACATCCATCTCATACATTTCCAACGGAAGAATTTTTCATCGCTGAAGCTAATCAATGGATGATAATAAGGGATAAGCCTAGCTCTGCTGAGGCCTAGGCTCTTAAAACAGGGCCAAAAAATAACATCTGTAGATCTACCGCCATCAATGAGGATTCTCTGAACTTCATAACCATGTACCCTTGTGGTGATTATCAGAGGGTCATCACGAGGAGCTAAGATACCTTTGAAATCAAGTTGTGAGAAGCTAACTATGAGGGTATCCATATCTACCTTCTTTATTTTCTCGTGTTTAACCTCTGTAGATGCCATGTTCACAACATAATCTTTGGTCGCTGACTTAGCTTCTACCATATGAGCCTTGCGATCAGCGACCTCTGAACCTCCTCCTATTATTCCTCCACAGATGGTGTTCATACCAAAAGAGATCATACCACTGACTCAGATGATGATGATGATGATGATGATGTCCCTGACCTCCAACCAAAAGGCGATAATGTCCCAGTAGATAGGGTTGGTATGATCTCTTTTGGTATGAACACCATCCTTAAAGGACTAGCAGAAGGAGGTTCAGAGCTCGCTGATCGCAAGGATCATATGGCAGAAGCTAAGTCAGTAACCAAAGAAGAGGTTGTGAACTTGGCATCTACAAAGGTTAAGCATGAGAAAATAAAGAAGGTAGATATGGATACCCTCATAGTTGGCTTCTCACGGCTTGATTTCAAAGGTATCGTAGCTCCTCACGATGACCCTCTGGTAATCACCATAAGGGTACATGGTTGTGAAGTTCAAAGAATCATTGTTGATGGCGGTAGCTCTGCAGATGTTATGTTCTGGCCCTATTTTAAGAGCCTAGGCCTCAGCAGAGCTAGGCTCGTACCCTATCATAATTCGTTGATTGGCTTCGACGGTGAAAAGGTTCATCCATTATGTATGTATGAGATGGATGTACGAATGGTAGACGAGTGGCCTAAGATGTTAACTAGAAAATCAATTTCTTTGTGATGGATGAAAACGTCTTCTCAGCTTACAACCTCATCATAGGATGACTAGCCCTCATGGAATTTGAGGCAGTTCCTTCAATGGTCCACCAAATGCTAAAATTCCTGACTCCCTATGGAGTAGGGGAAGTGCAAGGTGACCAAACATCAGCACGGGAATGCTACTTCAACTCTACGAAAGAGAGACAGGCTCATAAGAGGACAATAACTGCGTACCACATCGATACACTAGATCCTAAGGATGAAACAAGGCTTAAAAAGAGAGAGGTTGTGGAAGAGGTAGAATCCAGTATCATCAATGAGGACGAGCCGGAAAAAACTGTCTAAATCGGTAAAGCCCTAAGACCCAAGATCAAGGAAGAGCTGGTGAAGCTTTTAAAGAAGAGACAAAGTTTCTTTTCCTGGAGCCATGCAGACGTGTCAGGTATTGAGCCTGAAATTATGTGCCACAAACTCAATGTTGTAGAAGACACTAAGCCCTTCAAGAAAAGAAGAAGAATATACTCAAGGGAAAAGTATGACGTCATGAGGGAAGTGGTCAGAAAGCTTAAAGAGGCCAAGTTCATCAGAGAGGTCATATACCCTGAGTGGTTATCTAATGCCGTCATCATGCCAAAAGCTAATGCAAAATGGAGTATGTGCGTAGACTTCACTGATTTGAATAAGTCTTGTCCAAAAGACAGTTTCCCCCTGAAAATAACGTTGCCAAAGCCGTTTATGAAAATAAACTATTTAAGCAACTCCGAAAGTTTGTTGAAGAAACTCTTTACTTAAAATCAAAACTATTTTGAACACAAGATGTGTTAACAAAATTATGTACGAGATATGGACAAGATTTGATAACAAGTTTTAGTAAACAGTTTAAAATGTTTTAAACTCAGCACACTATTAGAAAGGGATGAGAAGATGTAGAAATATTGATACTCAGATTTTTAACGTGGTAAAACCTCACCAACTGAGGAAACATCCACGACTCCCTCTACGGAGTAAAATAAAAAAAAATCCACTAAAACAAATATTTGAGTTACAATCTATTTAACTAACATGCACACAAACAAATCTATACAAGTTTAGGAATATACCCTCTGGCGTCCTCAAACTTCTCTGCAGATCTTGTTTGTTGATGTAGTCCTCTCAGGTTGTACACTCCTCCTTTGTTTCAGCACTTTACGTCGACTTTAGTTCACCAGATCTTACAGCCAACACTTTAAGTGTTTGTAGTGTGAAGATGTGTTGTGAAAAGGTGTTCTAAACCACATGCATGAACACACACACCCTTAATAGTTACAAACAGTCCTAGTAAATTACAGTTTACTATATGCTGTGAACTTTCTTTTTCTTTCTTTCTCACAAAACATAAAACCTTTTTGACCTTTCAATAAATCCCAGAATCCACGGATATCTTTCTTCAAAATCGGTAAAGATCTTAATCAATCTCAGTTTTGAAAAGATTTTCGAGATTGAAAACCTCCAAGTGCGATTCTAATACTAGGTCAAGGTTTAGTTTTGCAAGCAGTAAGAAATAGAAAGCATGTATTGTTGATTTGAAGTATGAAAACGTTTTTATCAAAAGAAATCAACAATATACTTCTCTGGATGAGAAATAATGTGTATCTACGTGTTTTGTAACTTCAAACACTTCAGATCTGAGATTTCTATTGAAACAGAAACCAGATCTGAAATAAAAAGTTTAAGTTGAACAGTAAGATTCGATGAACACAAGGAACAGCAAAACAAACACAACTCATACACTCAAACCCTCAAGAACACTGGAAAGGTGTTTTTGGTTTAGGTGTTTGATTTTGGCTGGAGAAGAGGTAACGAAGTTAGGGTTTCTAGGGTTTCAATCTAGGGTTTCAAACTCTCTCTCTTCTCTCTTTTTTTCTCTCACTTCTCTCTCTTCTCTCTCTACTCTCTCTTCTCTCAGAGGAAAACAAAATGGCCAAAAATCTTCGAAGTCTGAGAAGATGAGGGTTTATATAGGGGGCTGAGAAGGTTCCAGACGTTCGAGTGAAAACAACGGTTGTGATCAAGTCAATTCTTCTTGACTTTGATCCAAGGGTTAACAGCAAGCGGTGGTTAAACAAGCTGTGATAGGTGGAGATGTTTACACAGGGATTACCAAAGATCGCATGCAGACCCTAGATAAGAATTGATCCAAGGGCTCAGGTGTGACGCGAAGTTTGTGTCTACAAAGAAACACAAATGTAGGCAATCAGAAGGCTGCACGTGTTGGCCAGCAATTGGAAACAAACGCGCGTCCCAAACTTAATTACATGCACACCCTCTAGTCTCTAGCGCTTTCGGTTTCTACCCAGGTAAACAATCATCCCAAAAACAGCACAAAATAAAATTGCAGTTTGACCCCAAAACTTTTAAAACCAAATTTTATTTATAAAAATTAAATTTGAAAAATGTTTAAAAAATCCCAAAAATTATTAAAAAGCAAATTAAGGGATTTAAACTCACTCAACACAAGAACACATATAAAAGTGCAATATGCAATGTAGTGTGGGTGTTCTAAGCGTGTGAGTGATGGCTATAAGTTCAGGATCATTACAACTATTAAATATGAAGTCCAATCCAACTTCTGAAGCTCTTTGGTTTCTAGGATTGACATAATTTTGTCACTATTTCCAAACTAGATGAGCTCTTATACAGTATAGACTCAAGTGAGTCAAAGGTATAAGGGCTTCAATCTCCCCCTTTGGAAATATGAGACAAAATCTCCTTTGAGTCAATCTTGGACTCGTAGGGCAACAAAAAGCTTATGCCTATAAAGGTTCTATCTACCCAAATCCTAGAAAATAAAAGTACATAACTCAACTATTCACATTTGTACACCCTATTATTACAACAGTTGAGAATGATTCTAAAAAGAATACCTGCAAAGAATAGACTAAGATCAAGCAGTTTAGTATATGCAGTATATAAGTAGACTCAAATTCTCCCCCATTTTGTCTCAAATAGACAAAGGGAAAAAAATTCGAAAAAAAACAGCAAAAGATATTAATCAGCACTAATCATACCAATAGATTTTCTTAAAGAAACGAATCTATTAAAATCAAGAGGTTTAGTGAACATGTCTGCAAGTTGTAGATCAGTAGGGAGATAGTTAATTTCTAATTCCTTGGATTCCACCAACTCACGAATAAAATGATGTCTTATTTTAATATGTTTAGTTCGCGAGTGTTGAACTGGGTTCTTAGAAATGTTAATCTCACTTTGATTATCACAATAGAGATGAAGTGTGGGTTCTAGAATACCATAATCACTTAGCATTTGTTTAAGCCATAAAAATTGGGCACAACAGCTACCGGCGGCTATGTATTCAGATTCAGCAGTCGAGAGAGATGTGCAGTTCTGTTTTTTACTACTCCAGCCTACCAAGTTATTACCAATATAACAACATGCGCCTGAAGTGCTTTTACTATCATCAGTACACCCAGCCCAATCAGCATCAGTGTACCCAATAATAGTGCTAGGTGTGTCATTCGTGTACCAAATTCCTAAATTTAGAGTGCCTTTAACATATTTAATTATGCGTTTAACAGCGTTTAAATGACTCTCCTTGGGGTTGTTTTGATAACGCGCACAAACACAAACAGCATACATGATATCAGGACGCGAGGCAGTCAGATATTGTAATGTGCCAATCATACTACGATACAAGGTAGAGTCTACAGATTTTCCATTTTCATCTTTAGATAATTTCTCTGTAGTACTCATAGGCGTTTTAGCACTCTTAGCACTCTCGAGGCCAAATTTCTTAACTATCTCTAATGCGTACTTAGTCTGCGAAAGAAACAAGCCATCTGGTTGTTGTTTGACTTGGAGACCTAGAAAGAACTGTAACTCCCCCATAAGGGACATCTGAAATTCCTTGCTCATGATTTCAGCAAAAGATTTTACTTCTGAGGTAGAGGTAGATCCAAATATGATATCGTCAACATAGATTTGAGCGATAGTAATGTGTTTGTCAAAATGTTTGACAAATAAGGTTTGGTCATTTCCACCTCTTTGGAAACCATTATCCAGCAAAAAACTGGACAGGCGCTCATACCAAGCTCTAGGAGCTTGTTTAAGACCATATAAAGCCTTTTTCAACCGAAAAACATGATTAGGATGATTAGGGTCAATGAACCCTTTAGGTTGTTCTACATAGGTTTCCTCGGCAAGTATTCCATTAAGGAATGCAGATTTAACATCCATTTGATATAATGTAAAACGCATGTGACAGGCTATAGCAAGAAGCAGACGAACTGATTCTAAACGAGTGACAGGAGCAAAGGTCTCGTTAAAATCAATTCCCTCTATTTGGGAATAACCTTGAGCAACTAGTCTAGCTTTATTTCTAATTACTATCCCATTTTCATCAGTTTTATTTTTGAAAATCCAACGAGTGCCAATAACCTTTTTGTGATCAGGACGTGGAACAAGAAACCAAACATCATGAATGACAAATTGTAAAAGTTCATCCTGCATAGCAGAAATCCAGTGAGAGTCATTCAATGCCTCATTTACATTCTTTGGTTCCAAGAGAGAAACAAAGCATGCATAGAGTGCATAATTTCTAAGTTGGGATCTTGTACGTACTGGTTCACTAGGGTTACCAACTACATTGTTGATGGGATGGTCTTTAGAAACCCAGTTAGGTACTTCAGGTGACTCAATAGGTAATGAATTATCTATTTCAGAAGTGTCATTTTCTAAAATATTTGACGATTCTTCTTCAATAGTTAATTCACTAGTCTTGCTTTCTATAGTGGTGTCACTAACAATTACATTTATGGATTCCATTAAGGTTTTAGTGCGAAGATTAAATACCCTATAAGCTCTACTATTAGGTGAATATCCTAAGAATATGGCTTTATCTCCCCTACTCTCAAACTTAGATAAGTGTTCCCTATCTTTGCAAACATAGCAGGTACTACCAAAGGTTCTAAGGTACTTAAGATTAGGCTTTTTATTGTACCAAAGTTCATAAGGGGTTTGTTTCGAATTCTTTCTAAGATAAACCCTATTAATAAGATGGCAGGCTGTACGAATAGATTCTACCCAAAAATACTTAGGTAAGTTCTTAGCATGGAGCATGACACGTGCCATCTCTTGAAGAGTTCGATTCTTTCTCTCAGCTATACCATTTTGTTGAGGGGTCTTAGGAGCACTGAACTCATGTTTGTAACCATTATAGTCACAATATTCTACAATACCAGTGTCTTTGAATTCACCACCTCTATCACTTCGGATTCTATTCACTTGAGTGTCTTTTTCATTCTCAATCCGTAAGAGAATCTTTAAAAAGGTTTGAAAGGTATCGGATTTTTGTTTTAAGAAAGCTACCCAAGTGAATCTAGTGAAGTCATCAACCATAACTAGAATATAACTGTGTCCACAAAGACTAACAGTTTGAGAAGGACCCATTAGGTCCATATGGATGAGTTCTAAGGGATTAGAGGTAAGGATATCTTTAACTCTTTTATGGGGTGCTTTAACAATCTTTCCTTCTTGACAGGGACCACAGACAATGTTATGAATAGGTTTAATTTTTGGTATTCCTCTAACTATTTGTTGAGAAGACAATTTACTCAAATTTTCGTAATTAATGTGACCCATTCTGTTATGCCATATTTCATTGTCATCCATTCTGGCAACATTACAGATTTCAGAACTACTCATGACAGTGTAACAATTGTCAGGAGTCCTGAGTCCTGTAATTATGCATTCTTCCTTTTCATTTAAAATCTTGCAATTGTTCTTTGAAAAGGTAACAGTATGGTTTAAGTCACAAAATTGCGAAATGCTGAGTAAGTTAGCCTTGAGACCTTTAACTAAGAGAACATTTTCAAGAAGGGGAAGTCCCTTTTCTTTAAGAGTTCCTTTGCCTATAATCTGGGATGATACTCCATCACCAAAAACAACTTTTCCACCATCAAAATGGGTTTTATTTAAAAGTTTTGTATCATCTCCTGTCATATGCTTGGAACATCCAGAATCCAAGTACCAACCAGAAGATGTAAGTTCAGCTTTTAAGGCTGAAATAACAACATTACACTTCATCTGGGGTACTAGATCATCTTTTCTAACCCAAATTGCTCTGGTTTTCTGTTTGCGCTTATTTGCTCTCATTTGATAAAATTTGCGAGCAGTAGATTTTTGTTGAAAAACATTTTGCGCATGATTTTGGGTAAATTTAAACACCTGAGCATTTGATTTAGAAAATTTTCTGGGAATCCTTCTAGTAAATGTCCTTTTAGGTTTAGTCTTTCTATTCCTATAGTTAGAGTTTTTGTCTGGTGGTCTGGGAAGAACATAATTGTTACGACTCCTCCTAGAATAGTTAAAGTTATGGTACATGGGAGTGTTGTAGATAGGCTTAATCAGTCTCCTAGCATAGCAATTATCGAAAGAGTGACCATATATATCACAATAGGAGCAATAAAGATTGCTCAGAATAGGGTTTTCCTTAGGAAAGTCTCTAATCAAAGGTTTTGAGAAATTTTCAGGCTGAATTTTATTCCTAGGTAGCACAGCTTTGAAAGCAGGTTCACTTTTCCTAATAGGGGGGCAGACATATTTTCCCTTTGATAAACTTTCATGCTTAGAGCAACTTGCATCTCCAGTGTTAGTGTTTTGATGGTCAAACTTAGTTTTCAAAGAATGAAAGTCTGGACATGTCTCAATAGGTCTTTTGCCTCCTGACACAAACTTGATCGGTTCAACATGTTTTGTTTGTGACTTCAAATTGGGGCAAAACCCTATTCCAGTTCTATCATCAGAATTGGTTTTAGATTCAGCAACAAATCCATCAAAACAGTTTGAATTATTTTCAAATTTGGTAAATTTTTTGAAAACAGTTGCTGTCTTTTCTTTTGTTTGTTCCAATTCTAATAATGTCCCTTTGTATTTTTTCTCCAGAATTTCATTAGCTTCAGTCAAAGATTTCAGTTTTTCATCAAACACTTTGATATCACTTTCATGAGACATACATTGAGTAGTATACTCTTCAGCATTTACTTTTACCATTAGGCTTAGATCCTCTAGCTTTTTGGTAAGATCTTTTACAATCTTTTCTAGTCTAGTGCTTTTCTTAAGAGTCTTAGTATATAGAGTGTGAATGTCTGGGAGATCATCATTGTCTGAGTCACTAAGTGAAGTGTGTGAAGTGACCCCTAAGGTTTCATTTCTTAAACTCACGCACCCATTGACATCAGCAGTATCGATTTCCCTTTGACTCACACACCCCGAGGAAGAAGTATTAATGTTCTCAGTAAGTAAAGCATCTAAACCAGTTAAAGTATGATTCACAGCAACAGAACTAGAATTACTAGACTCATCCTCACTATCAAGCATAGGCATATTATCATTGTATATGATTTTCGCAAAGAAGGATAAACAGGGATCAAAACCATCAGATGCCTCAGGTTCCTCATTTTCAGAGTCACTTGAGTCATCCCATGTTTTGCAGAGGTTGGCTCTAGAGTGTTTGTTTTGGGTATTTAAATTAACTCTACAGTCTTGAGCAATATGTCCCAGTTTACCACATCTATAGCATTCAATTTTCTTGAGGTCTCTGTGAGGTCTTGTGTTGTCCTTGTTCTGTTTGTCATGAGGTTTCTCATGGGGCTTGTGATTTGAAGGAGCAGAATAATTAGACTTGCCCTGTTTATTTGCAATACTGTTTCTAAATTTAACAATTTTCTTAAATTGTTTCGACATGAGGGCAATCTGATTATCTAGACTTTCTAAGTCACAGTCCTCATCAGAATCATTACTAGGAGTGTTTAACTCAGGCTTAGTCATCTTAGAAGAAAAGCTGAGGGTGGAATTGGTATTTTTCCTGTGAGTGTGGGTCAATTGTTTCTTAAACTCTAATTCCATTTCCACAGTTCTTAATTTGCTACTGAGTAATTCAGGAGTGAGATTAATATCACACATCTCCTCAATAGCATATCTTTTATTGTCAAATTTCTGTGGTAATGATCTCAGAATTTTAGAGACAATTTCTTGTCTATCATAAGTTATACCATTGGCATGAAGTTTAGTGACAATATCAGTAAGGTTCATATAGAAATCATCGAAAGACTCAGATTCAGACATGATTAAGGTATTGTACTGTTGGATTAACATCTGAGTCTTAGCAGCTTTTACCCTAGAGTCTCCTTCATGTGCAGTAATCAGTGTATCCCATGCTTCCTTGGAAGTGGTACAAGATGAGATTCTCTTGAACTCATGTTCGTTAATAGACATAAATATAGCGTTCTTGCCTTTGTTATTATTTCGAGAAACCTGTTTCTCTTCTTGAGTAAACTCACTCAATATTTTCTTAATCCTTTCATTGCTTCCATCAGTGGCTGGTTTAGTTGGATAAGAGTATCCGTTTTCAATGATATCCCAGACATCATCTCCCAGTGTTCCTTGAATAAAAGCAATCATTCTTACTTTCCAGTAAGAGAAATTGGTTCCATCAAAGACTGGGGGTCTGGTCAAGTTACCATATCTTTCGTTTTTCTCGTCCATAATGATTTTGAGAAAACAGTTTCAGAAACTCAGGATCTTTTTGAAAAAGTTCACCAAAAGCTCTGATACCAATTGAAAATAACGTTGCCAAAGCCGTTTATGAAAATAAACTATTTAAGCAACTCCGAAAGTTTGTTGAAGAAACTCTTTACTTAAAATCAAAACTATTTTGAACACAAGATGTGTTAACAAAATTATGTACGAGATATGGACAAGATTTGATAACAAGTTTTAGTAAACAGTTTAAAATGTTTTAAACTCAGCACACTATTAGAAAGGGATGAGAAGATGTAGAAATATTGATACTCAGATTTTTAACGTGGTAAAACCTCACCAACTGAGGAAACATCCACGACTCCCTCTACGGAGTAAAATAAAAAAAAATCCACTAAAACAAATATTTGAGTTACAATCTATTTAACTAACATGCACACAAACAAATCTATACAAGTTTAGGAATATACCCTCTGGCGTCCTCAAACTTCTCTGCAGATCTTGTTTGTTGATGTAGTCCTCTCAGGTTGTACACTCCTCCTTTGTTTCAGCACTTTACGTCGACTTTAGTTCACCAGATCTTACAGCCAACACTTTAAGTGTTTGTAGTGTGAAGATGTGTTGTGAAAAGGTGTTCTAAACCACATGCATGAACACACACACCCTTAATAGTTACAAACAGTCCTAGTAAATTACAGTTTACTATATGCTGTGAACTTTCTTTTTCTTTCTTTCTCACAAAACATAAAACCTTTTTGACCTTTCAATAAATCCCAGAATCCACGGATATCTTTCTTCAAAATCGGTAAAGATCTTAATCAATCTCAGTTTTGAAAAGATTTTCGAGATTGAAAACCTCCAAGTGCGATTCTAATACTAGGTCAAGGTTTAGTTTTGCAAGCAGTAAGAAATAGAAAGCATGTATTGTTGATTTGAAGTATGAAAACGTTTTTATCAAAAGAAATCAACAATATACTTCTCTGGATGAGAAATAATGTGTATCTACGTGTTTTGTAACTTCAAACACTTCAGATCTGAGATTTCTATTGAAACAGAAACCAGATCTGAAATAAAAAGTTTAAGTTGAACAGTAAGATTCGATGAACACAAGGAACAGCAAAACAAACACAACTCATACACTCAAACCCTCAAGAACACTGGAAAGGTGTTTTTGGTTTAGGTGTTTGATTTTGGCTGGAGAAGAGGTAACGAAGTTAGGGTTTCTAGGGTTTCAATCTAGGGTTTCAAACTCTCTCTCTTCTCTATTTTTTTCTCTCACTTCTCTCTCTTCTCTCTCTTCTCTCTCTTCTCTCAGAGGAAAACAAAATGGCCAAAAATCTTCGAAGTCTGAGAAGATGAGGGTTTATATAGGGGGCTGAGAAGGTTCCAGACGTTCGAGTGAAAACAACGGTTGTGATCAAGTCAATTCTTCTTGACTTTGATCCAAGGGTTAACAGCAAGCGGTGGTTAAACAAGCTGTGATAGGTGGAGATGTTTACACAGGGATTACCAAAGATCGCATGCAGACCCTAGATAAGAATTGATCCAAGGGCTCAGGTGTGACGCGAAGTTTGTGTCTACAAAGAAACACAAATGTAGGCAATCAGAAGGCTGCACGTGTTGGCCAGCAATTGGAAACAAACGCGCGTCCCAAACTTAATTACATGCACACCCTCTAGTCTCTAGCGCTTTCGGTTTCTACCCAGGTAAACAATCATCCCAAAAACAGCACAAAATAAAATTGCAGTTTGACCCCAAAACTTTTAAAACCAAATTTTATTTATAAAAATTAAATTTGAAAAATGTTTAAAAAATCCCAAAAATTATTAAAAAGCAAATTAAGGGATTTAAACTCACTCAACACAAGAACACATATAAAAGTGCAATATGCAATGTAGTGTGGGTGTTCTAAGCGTGTGAGTGATGGCTATAAGTTCAGGATCATTACAACTATTAAATATGAAGTCCAATCCAACTTCTGAAGCTCTTTGGTTTCTAGGATTGACATAATTTTGTCACTATTTCCAAACTAGATGAGCTCTTATACAGTATAGACTCAAGTGAGTCAAAGGTATAAGGGCTTCACCCCCTTCCGTGTATCGATCAAATGGTGGATGCCACGGCATGACATGAGCTCATGAGTTTTATGGATGCCTATTCCGGATATAATCAGATCTTCATGAACCTGAAAGAATCAGAGAGACATCATTCATCACAGACAAGGGGACCTTTTGCTACAAGGTCGTGCCCTTTGGGCTGAAGAATACATGGGTCACTTATCAACGTCTTGTAAATAAGATGTTCGAAGGTCGAATTGGTAAGTCCATGGAGGTGTATGTGGATGACATGTTGACAAAGAGCCTGAAGGCCGACACTCATGTGGCCGACCTCAAAAAAACTTTTGACACCATGGACAGGTATATGATGAAGATCAATGTCAACCAAAGGGGGATAGAGGCTAACCCCAAGAAGATTAAGTCTCTGCTTGAAATGAAGACACCCAAAACAATCAAATATGTCCAGAGGCTAATCGAAAGAGTTATTGCACTCAACATGTTTGTTTGAAGAGCTACAGACAAGTGTCTTCCTTTTTTCAAAGTGCTTAGAAAGGCCTTCGAATGGGATGAGGAGTGCGACAAGGCTTTTAAGGAGCTTAAGTCCTACCTCGGATCCCCTCTGCTCCTATCTCAGCCTGTCCTGGGGGAGAAGTTGTATGTATACCTAGATGTTTCATAGTCAACCATTAGCGCTGCCATAGTAAGAGAAGATGATGAAGTACAGAGGCCGGTATACTTCAATAGTAAGGCCCTTCAAGGTTCTAAACAGAAGTACCCTTGAATGGAAAAACTAGCATATGCCCTGATACACACTTCCAGGAAGATGAAGCCATATACTCTCAAGCCCACTCTATGGTCGTCCTCACTGATTCCCCGCTCAGACAGGTTCTCCATATGCCTGAGAAGTCAGGCAGGCCGATGACCTGGGCCATCGAGTTTGGGGAATATGACATTATTTATCAATCTAGGGTTTCCATCAAAAGGAAGGCACTTATAAACTTTGTAGCTGAGTTTACCTGGGAAGAGGCTGAGATTGATATTGGTCAAGAGGTTGTAGATGAACTAGACAATAATGTCTTCCCAGATCCGGATGAGGTTGAGTCAAGCCAAGCCAGAAATAGGATAGTTGAGAATGAGGAAGACAAATACCTCTTCAAGAAAGGGACCCTATCAGAGGGACATTTCTCTTCAAATAAAGCTATTTAGAACCTCTTCGTTGATGGATCGTTCTGTAAAAATGGAAGTAGAGCAGGGTTGATAGTGTCAGCACTAGACGGTACCAACATTGAATATGCATTGAGGTTTTACTTCAAATCTTTGAACAACGAGTCAGAGTATGAGGCATTGATAACAGGCCTCTCCTTGGCAAAAGCTCTTAGTGTTGGCCAACTCCTAGTCCACAATGACTCAAGGTTGGTCGTCAACAAAATCCTGGGAGAGTACAAGGCCAAAGATGAAAGGATGGTCAGGTACCTGAAGAGGGTGAGAGTGATGCTAAAAAGCTTCAGAGAAGTGAAGATGAAGAGGATACCCTGGTCAGATAATAGTCGGGTTGATGCACTAGCAAGGTTGGCATCAACAACAAGGATATACATAAGAAGAACAATACCCGTCGAGATTCTTCTCAAACCAACCATTGAAGAAGAAGAGGTTGCCAAGACATTCCTCAAGTTGAATATGGAAGCCTCGTGGATGGACCCTCTTATCAGATACATCAGACAGTGAGAGCTTCCAGAATCCAAATTGGAAAGGAGAAAGTTGAGGTTCAGGGCTCCCAAGTTCTCAATTGTAGGAGACAACCTGTATAAAAAAGGTTTCCTACTCCCTCTCCTCAGATGTGTCCACCCCTCAGAGGTTCCACACAACCTGCAAGACATACATGAGGGCTCTTATTCAAGTCACATAGGAGGATGACCCTTAGCTAAGAGGATAATTACTCAGGTATACTGGTGGCCGACCTTGGCCAAAGATGTTGCTGCCTATGTGAAGAAATGCGATAAATGCCAGAGATTCTCCACCATCCCTCATCAACTTCATCAACCTATGACTTCCATCATCTCTACTTGGCCGTTTGTAATATGGGGGATTGATTTGGTAGGACCATTGCCAAGAGCTAGCAACAACAATCAATTTTTGATACTTGCAATTGATTACTTCTCCAAGTGGGTAGAGGCTGAGCCGAGGATCACAATTACAGAACAAACATATATGATCAATTCGTAACCTTACTTAATAGTCCAAGCAAATAAGAATAATAAATATTTTTACTTATAAAATGAAATTTCAAACCTTCTTGCCTTAAGTTTGGAATGTAAAATTTTAAAAAACGTTATAATCAAAATTTTGAATAAGTGTGTACAAAAAATGGCAAAAAAGTAATTTTAAAGGTATGATTTTGTAAAACAATGGAGTGCAAGCTAGGAAATGAGTACTTACTTACTATGTAATAGTTTTTTCTTCACATCTACATTTGATTGAATGGGTAGTGTGCACTATGAAAACATTATCTATCTACTCCAGATTGGTAAGTGGATTCACATCTAAAAATACTAAGCTCTTACAGTAAAAAACAATACATGCAAATTAACGTGAAATTAAACCATGAGAAACCTACTAACCTCAAAATATGCTGAACTAAAAATCTTTGATAGGATTAAAACATGTATATTTATAAATTACAAGCATAATCAATCCATAATATAAAAAAGCATAGAAAAATTGATCAACTACATTACCTTATTAGAATAGTCTCTCACAATTTAAATCACCCTTGTCAAATAAATTAAGATGAAACAAAGTGAGCTACAATAAAGCATAAAGGTAAACCTCATAAGATTTGTTCAATCCGGATGTATTATATGAACTACAAAGTCAAACAACTCTATCCAAAAAAGATGCTAGGAACACAAATAAATCTAAAAAAATAGAGGTAAAGAAGCACAATAAATTATAGGATAATAATACCTTGTCGATACATTGATTATAAAATAATATTAATGTATAATAAAATTATTGACAAACATGAAATTAATTTAGTAGTCCAACAAATGCTTCCAAACTATTTATTTATTATAATAAAGTAGCTAAAGAATAGATTTATTAGTGTGGAATAAAATAAGATGAATGACATGTTTGAACTCACCAAATGAGTCTCTATCGTAACTACAGTGTTTCAACAAATGGCTATCGTGCGTTAAGCCAAAATGAAGAACACACAAAATTGTTGACAAAGAATCCAGTAAGCTTATAAAATTTAGAATTTATAGAACATATTACCAAATAATGGACAAAACTAAAACATTTGAACCTGAATATAGTGTTATTGATATTGAATGGAATCAAATCATATAGTCATTTCTTTCGTTGAAATACAAAGCAAATCTATATTTAGAATAAAAGAGAGAGAGAGGTGGGAAGGAAATGAGTGGAGTCTTTTTTAGAGAGGAGGGGAGTGAGGAGGGAATGATTTGATATATTTATTTTTATTTTAATACATTACTAGTTTTCGATAACATGAGTTAATCAGTTTATTAGACTTTAGTACATATTTTTCCCCTTAAAGTGAATATTTCACAACTAAAGTGATCTTTGGTGATGTTTAGTGACAATAAAAGTAAATTTAAGCCTAATATACTAATTAATTTGTTTTTAAATCTAGATACAAAAATTAGTAATGTATTAAAGTAAAAATACCCTATAATTTCAAATATATATATATATATATATATATATATATATATATATATATATATATATATATAATGTCACACTTTTTGCTTAAAAAATTTAAACCAAACAACATAGAATTTATGTGAACCCAGTAAAGGCGGCGTATTATTGTAAAGTTAGATTAGGTTTTTTCATCTTCATCACTGGGTTTATTTGTTTGTATCATATGAAACTGATGTCATGTTTTTGATTTTATGATGTGCTTAATTATATCAATTTATGATATATGTAATCACAAACATTTTGATATATATATATATATATATATTCCGTTAATCATACTAAGCATTCTCGCTCTGGACATTAATAGATTTATGCATTTACTTGCCCATCTCACTTTTACCGGGACATTTATTACACTCATTCAAGTTAGGGTGTATTAACATATTTTACTACACAACCCATTACTTGATATGTTCCATATTTCCTTTATTTTTTTTCGGAATCTTCCAATACCGCATACTTACAGGGGCTCCGCACCGATGGCTATGCATAACATATGCTCTGGCCAGTGATTTAGGGCTTCCACCCTAGGGCTTCGGAACCTTCTTGCTTTGTCCTAATGTCACCCAAGTTTCCCTTTTTTTGTATTTTAACATTTTACAAATGTCCACATTATTTCACTTCTTTCTTTTACTCGGCCGAAGCCAAAACCCGTACTTAACCATCCGTTTTTCCATTAACATACGAAAAATTGTTTCTTTTCTTATTTAAGTTCCTTATCCTCCCCCCCCCCCCCCCCCCCCCCCCACACACACACACACGTGATTTATGTTAAAATCATTCATGCTTTATGACTTATTTCATTTTCACATTAGTGTAAATATATTCTTTAACATTTTTACACCATAAAATGTTCAACTTTAAGTAAATTATCAATTTACCCTTCGTTTACCGAACTTGCAAATTAGTCCTTTAACAAGTGTTATTTCGCAAAAATGGTTATTTAGTTTCCAACTTAACATTTAAACGCTTTAGCCATTTTAACACTTTTTTAATACCACATTTTTATCAATTTTCACACCTGTCACTTCAACACTTTTAACACGTAAAGTAACACCCTTTACATTTTAAGCTTCCAAATTTTCGTTTGTCTTATGTCATGCTTAAACCTGACAAGACTTCCATTAAACTTGCTCACATATTTATTATCACAACACTACAAGTTTATATGTATAGAAAGTGGACTTTAAATACTAAGATCCTACCAAGTGGACTAAACATGCATTTCATGTAATGAAGACATTTTATCGATTTCTCTAAACTCAACAAATGTCCATTTATTCAAAAAGTCTCCATTTTGCAAGAAACTTAAAAATATTTATTTCATAAATATTTTGACAATATTAACATCATTCCACATTTTATGTCATAAAAAGGCCCATTATTTCTTTTGACTAGAAATACACTTGAATAATGTTTCGTCACATTTTTATTCCATAAAAATGATTATTATTTTCTTTCACTAAAAATGCACAAAAATGACATTCCTTACATTTTTATTTTAAAAAAAATATTTATTATTTCTTTTTCACCAGAAATACACATAAATAATATTCTCCAACATTTTAATTTCATAAAATGTTTATTTTCAGTTCTACTAGACAATATGCACAAATAATATTTTTCTACATTTTTATTCCATAAAAATGACTAGTTTCAGTTTATTACTAGAAAACTAAACCAATAATGTTTTCTTACATTTTTATTCCATTAAATGATTGATTTCAGTTTATCAATAGAAAACTACACCAATAATGTTTTCTTCTATTATTCCTTTTAATCTTACTTTTAATCATACACAACAACAAGACTATAATATTTATCAAATAGAGTCTCAAATACAATAAGAGTATATTGCCCACCTAAATGGTCTCCAAAAATGGTGTTGGTGATGGTGAAGATGGGTGACTCCCCCACATCCCAAGGTGTCCCTAAAGGGAGTCACAAAAAGTTCCACCAACAGACCTCCATGGAAGCTCCAAGAAATCCCATCAAAGACCCTCTACAACCCTCCAATTATGTACTCTTCTCCTTCTAAAATAACCACCTCCAAATGCACACCAAAACCTCCCAACAATCATCTTTTACATATTTATCGTATCTTATATTTTAAAAGTGGGGAGTTTAATACTTGTTTAGTGGTGTGGGTGTAAGAGCTATACAAGGATAAAAAAATGGGGAATAACATATTAAGGAAAAAAGGGGGAATTTTTGTCGAGAGTCTAATAGCCCTTAGTTCTCTTATATACAAGCAAAGTTTTTTCTTCCATTTAATCTCAACCATTGAGATTTGATCCATGGTTGGGACGATGAAAACACATTTGTCAATCCTATTATCGAACAACCCATGCTTCTCTCTCTGATTAACAACCCAAGAATTTCCATCCGTTCTAATGTAAGTTTTTGAACCCAAGCATGATGGTTAATAAACCTTAGGAGTGTAATGCCATTATAGATTTAAGATTTACACTCAAGTACATTAGTTAATATTGTTGATCTTCTAAAGAATATCTACAATGGTTGTTGGCTTTCCCGGAGTAGATGGTTGTTGTAAGGACATAATTTTATAAATGTTCGTCACAATTTGAGTATGTCATATACGGCTACAAGTCGTCGAAGAATTAAAGAAGTTTTCATCTACAAAAGACGAATCCGAATCACAAGTGGTCTTCAACATTCAAGCCCAACAATATGACATTTGGTAAGTTAATGTTTAAAGTTTCATTTACATTTGATATTAAAGTGTTCGGATATTTTTATCAAATATTTTCTAAAGATTTTATTCTCTGACACCTTTTCGTAGAAAAATCATAACTATTTCAAAAACAATCAGAAAAATATGAAACAGGCGACCACGTGTTCGTATCAAAATTATCCAGAGGCCCGCATGGAATCTCGTTCGAACGACCCTCTTATGTCATTCAAATGACATAGCTATCTTGTTCAAATGAGATGGTTTGTCATTCGAGCGAGATGACTTTTCTGGTTTACTTCTGTACATTAACCGACTCAAAAATTTCATATAGAAAGGCATGTCAGCCTTTCTTTTGACGCGGAGAAGAGTTTAAAAAACCTTCGAAACTTTTTTTTGGTTCATCTGCCATAAATCTTGATAACATTTATTTGGCAGAATGTTTCCTTCTCTCATTTAAGGGTTCAAATATTTTATTTTTAATTCACAAAATCCCATTTACTTTTATGTGAATTGTTTTGTGGAAGCCAAGAACATATTTTGCTTTTGTTCATCTTTTTGGGGAGATCTCTACAACTGAGGTCAGCGTGTTATTGATGAGGGAGTCTCTATGAAGTTTTATGGTTGCGCCCCATTGAGGAGTGTTGCGGTTCTTCCTTTGCTGATTGGGCTAAGGTCCATGTGGGTTCACTGCGTGTGGATTTATTGCTGACGACACCGACCGACACTTGCAGGTATTCATGTGTCACTGTATTTTATTGTAATTCGTGTAAGTTGCGATTTACTTATTATAATGAAATAAAAGGTTTTGCCCTGCGGGGATTTTTCCTGAAATTTGTGTCGCATGCTTTATTTATGGTTTGACACACGCACACACGTAGTTGTTTGTTTAAGGATTGTTTCTAAATAGACTCTAATTAAATAAGTGTGCCAAATTGGATATTTGTGAATTTAATCAATTATCACACAACGTCATAATTTTACAAATTAGTTTCAGAGCGGGTTGCGCTAATTTATCGCGTATTCCTATTTTTCGTAAAATTGTGTGATATTGATTTTTTTTTGAAAAATCAGTTATGTGAAAAATCATAATTTTTCCAATGGAATGCCCATTGAATGAGGAGCCTATTTTTTAAAAAGTTCACGACCATGCTGGAAATTTAAAAAGTTTGAATTTGAAACTTTGCAAAAGAATTAAAGTTTTGGAAAAAGAAAATTCTCTCTTTATAAGTAAGATTGAATATTTGCAAGCATTTCAAACTCAAAGTGATATTTGTTGTAAGCACTTTAGTAATTTGTGTATTGATTTTGATTCTTTGAAAATTGCCAAAAAGAAGAGTGATGAGAGAGTCCTAGTTTTAGAGAAGGAATTGGAGGACTTAAAAAATTCTAGGGTTCTCGTTTGTGCCGTCAAGGATAAAAAAGTAATCGATAATTTTACGGCACGTGAAAAGACTTTTAGGGATAAGTTTGTTTTAATTGAAGGGGAGCGCAATAAACTGTTAAGTTTAATTGATAATTTGAAAAAGAAATCCCTTTCTCTGTAAGAGTCTAATTCTTTGCTTGAGTCAAAAATTTTGAAGTTAAAAAATGATTTGACAGACTCGACTAGGTTTGATAATGATGGAATGGCTCATCTTTTTCTCATTCTTCTAGTGATAAAGCCAAAGACATTATTTGTTTTATAGGGTCAACCAATTTCAAGGATGTTAGAAAAGGTCAACCCATAGGTGTCGTTCCACCCATTTACACATGTTCATATTGTGGTAGGAAAGGTCACCTTAGAAATTTTTATTTTGATCTTGGAAAATGGCCTAGTAAGTTTATGTCTAGTATTCCCTTGGTTCCTAAATCCCCCACACGACATTTCACATCTATTTGGGTTAGGAAATCACTTTTAGAGGCACTAGATTTTAGACAACTTGATTTCTGTTAGCTTGCACATGATTCTTCTCTTGCCATATCATATAGATGATTGTGTTTGCATGTTTGTCATACACTAGTTTTTTTTGTTTCAAGATATTTATGTTTGCTAGCATTGTGACATATACTTTTTGTATAAATTTTTGCCTTTGAAATTTTTTGAAAAATTCAAAAAGATTTTTGTATTTTGTTTGCACCATTTATGGATGGACACTTAGGATGACCGAGTCAAAACATCATTCCATTTCTTTATGTGACTATTTGATAGTGTTTTGAGATAATATATAATGTCATCTTTGTGCTTTATAATGTTTGGACTCATTAAGATGTAATTCGTTGTTACTTCCTACATGTTTTACTCGTGATTTCCTTTATTGCAAACATGCACGGATTTGTTTGATTATTGTGCTTGTCTTATCACATGTTGGTTGGGTGTTTTCACTTCAATCCTGTCTATAAAATGAACCAAGCGCGATAAAACTTGACAAGAAAGTTGTGCATATAAGAACCATTTTGTGAGTATGTGTGCTTTATTTGAAAATGCGGTAGGACTGCGAAAGGTTCACATTTGACCTTTGCGAATACTAAGCCACCGTTTAAATTGGACCTAGAAAATTGAGGAATTTTATTATTCGAAGTCGAAAGAGGTTTAAAAGAGCCCGAAAAATTTAAAGGCAATAAAAAGAAATTCATGCCAATTAGGTTTCTACACCAATTCTCCAATGTTTGAGAATTTAGATTACCTCTAGAATAAAATATATATGAGGGAGTTTGAGTGGAGAATTAAAACGGGTTTTCACATCCTTGAAAGTCTTGAAAATGTGCTAATAGTTTTGGACGTTATTGGTGTGGAAATCACTTTGACTTTGATTTGTTGATTTTCATAAGACGATGTCATCTAAATTCAACAATTTTTAGACCTAAGGATACTTTTGTTGTTCATTCGTTAGGAGTACACATATGCATCGTGCACATATGATTGATTGAGTTTACTTAACTATCGAATGTGTTCACACCCATTCATTCCATTTCCATGACTTGGTTGTTTGAGTTTAAATCCATGGTGTGATTTTTGTGTCATATTTTACAAATTGTATCATATTTTTGTGCGAAAATTTTGAAAAATCAAAAATTGTTTGTGAATGTTTTGAGATACTTGCATGCGCGTAGTTTGATTCATGTTTACTATACACTTTTGTCGTGGCACTCCATGTTAGTTTGTTTATTCTTATCTGTCTATTTCGGAACATCATAAAAAGGGGGAGAACGAATTATGATTTTATGAGTAGTTTTTGCATTATGGGGGAGATTTGATTATATTGATTGATTTATTCAAATATCATTTCAGTCTTGATGCGTCACGAAGAGTTCTTCTTTATCTCATGTGTGTAGGTACAAAATTGGAGATTGCACACCCTGATGAGAAAAGCTTGGAGCTTTGAAATTTGAAGTTGATGATTTTTGAAGAAAAGTTTACGATCTTGGAAATTTATTCATGGGAGGGTAGATTTGTATATGTCATTTGGTATTTGATAATTCAGATGTTTTTATGTATGTACCGGCATAGACATAGGGGAAGATTTGTAAGGACATAATTTTATAAATGTCCGTCAGAATTTGAGTATGCCATATACCCTTACAAGTCATCGACGAATTGAAGAAGTTTTCATATATAAAAGACGAATTCAAATTACAAGTGCTCTTCAACATTCAAGACCAACAATATGACATTTGGTAAGACAATGTTTAAAGTTTCATTTACACTTCATATTAAAGTGTTGGGTTATTTTTATCAAATATTTTCTAAAGATTGTATTCTCAGACACCTTTTCGTAGAAAAATAATAACTATTTAAAAAAAATCAGAAAAATACGAAACTGGCGGCCACGCGTTAGTATCGAAATTATCTAGAGGCACGCGTGGAATCTCATTTGAACGACCTTCTTATGTCATTCAAACGACATAAACGAGATGGTTTGTCATTCGAACGAGATGACGTTTAGGCTGACACGCTGGTTTATTTCTGTATGTTAACCGACTCAAAATTTTCATATAAAAAGGCATGTCAGCCTTGCTTTTAACGTAGAGAAGAGTTTTAAAAACCTTTGAAACTTTTGTTTGGTTTATTTTCCATAACCCTCGATAACATTTATCTGGTAGAATGTTTCCTTCTCTCATTTAAGGGTTCAAATATTTTGTTTTTAATTCACAAAATTCCAATTAATTTTATGTGAATTGTTTTGTGGAACCCAATAACATATTTTTCTTTTGTTCATCTTTGTGGGGAGATCTCTGCAACCGAGGGCTGCGTATTATTGCTAAGGGAGTCTCTATGAAGTTTTATGGTTGCATGCCATTGAGGAGTGATGCGATTATTTCTTTGCTGATTGGACTATGGTCCATGTGGGTTCGCTGTGTGCGGATTCATTGCTGACGACATCGACCGACGCCTGCGGGTATTCGTGTGTCACTGTATTTCATTGTAATTCGTGTAAGTTGCGATTTACTTATTATAATGAAATAAAAGGTTTTGCCCTGTGGGGATTTTTCCTGAAATTTTTGTCGTATGCTTTATTTATGGTTTGACACACACACACACACTTAGTTGTTTGTTTAAGGGTTGTTTCTAAATAGACTCTAATTAAATAAGATTATCAAATTGTATATTTGCGAATTTAATCAATTGTCACAGAACATCGTAATTTAACAGTTGTTGAACTTCATGTTCATTTATATTCCAAAGTTGGTCAGTTGTCGTGCCGATCGAGTAGGCTGAGCTGGATATGTAGTGACAAGTTGTAATACCCCGTATTTTTATGGCTTTTAATTAGGAGATTAATTAAATGAAATTGCTTTTAATTATGGGATTAATTAAATTAATTTTGGGATAATTAATTGAAAATTAATTTGGATTTAAATAACTAGCGAAACTAGAGAGTTAGTAATTGATTATGATGATAATATTGAATATTACTGAGTGATTATGGTAATAGGTGATTATTCAATTTATTAAAATTGTCGTGAGTTGAAAATACGGCAATTTCGATAATTAGGTTAGGACGTGGGCGTCAGTCGTGTCAAGACCCAATTTAATGGATTTAAAAGTAATTTATTTTTATGTCATCCATATGATCATTTTGAGTGCGCCAATCTGTCCGAAAGGGTCGAGATAGTCAGAAAACACTAGCCGATTTGGGTTCCGGGACATTTTAGGCCTCACGGGACCCCCGGGAGGGTATTTTAGTCATTTTGACTTTTTCGGGAATCATGACCCTCGAATTTTAGACTTAAATTAGCATCCAACACCATAACTCTTAGGGTTATAATAACCAAAAACCACCAACGGCAGTTAGAGAGGAAGAGAGGAAAGTTTCCAAAGGAGAAACCACGTTTAGAGGCTTTTGCACCACTGTCACCGCCACCGTATAAATCAGAAAGAGAGAGTCATTCCCATACCATCTACTTCAAAGGATCAGAGTCTTCATTACCAGGAAACTGATTTAACTTGCGATAATCCATTGCATATATCATCCATGTTAGTTTAGAATTGAAGAATAACCTTGAAAAATAATGAATGAATGGATTTGAGGAATTTAAAATTATAATCTGGGTAGGTTTTTCATGTAGTCTATCTTCTGGGAATATAGCAGCCACGAAATTGTGATCCATGTGTAGAGAATCATGAATTTATATTGTGTTATATGAAGATCTTGAAGAAAATAGGAGAAATAGGGTTTTTATGAAAAGTATGTGATTTGATCCCAAAAACTGTTAATCCTTGTGATTTAATGATTCTAATACATTAAAGTTTATGCATATATGTTGGTTTGATGATTAGAATACTTGGTTGGGAGTTTGGGATGTTGTAATGGGAGATTTGGGTGTAAAATATAGAGAAACCATAACTGTTAATGGAAATTCTGGGCAGATACACGCTCGGTCGATCGATCGACTCAAGAATGTCGATCGATCGACGGCTTTTCATCGATCGATTGACCCCTTCTGATTTTTGTAAAATTGTTCCCTTTATGGTTCGCTGAATCCCAAGCTTGTTAGAAATTGTAGTGTGACTTATAAAAGATTGTGGGACTTGATTGAGGTCAGTGGGGTCATAAATAGTGCCTGGAATATGTTATATATTATCGAATTAAATGGAATAATTACAAGTGTTTACCGAGTGGTGTACGATTAGAAGTTTCATATAAATTGGGATTTAAAGTGGACGAATGTTAATTTAAGGTTAGGACTAGTAGAAGAGAGACTTGGGATTACTTAGATAACCTTAGAGACTAGTGGGTGACTTATTAACCTTATGAGGTAGGTTTAAGTATTCGGACTTATACGACGAGAGTTGTTTAGCTAAACATATTACGTGGAATATTTGGGATGAAACTATTATGCATATGACACTTAAGATATAGGGCTAGTGTATACCTATATTAATGTGATGACTACTTAAGTTGTGTGAATACTTAGTATATGGATTACTGTGTGTGTGACATACCTACCATACTTGTTATCACAGGAGATTGATTTTTGAAAAAGCTCCATCTTATCTTTGTGTGCCTTTGGGGGTATTTAGATTGGTACCATAAGGACATAGGACTGTGAATGACTTATTTGTGAGTTGATAAGTCAGCTGACCATGAGAGCGTAGGTATGTGCGTGACCTATGGCTATGTGAACTACGTTCGCCTCCAATATGTGTGATTTGTATTGTGACGGTTCCTGAGTGATTCAGAACGCATGATCCTTACGTACGTGATGTACACGGATTTAATAGCAGAGTATACGTGCACCGCATCTTAGCCTAGGGGTGCCATATATGTATATATGTACTGAGAGTGATTTACATATGTACTTGTGATTGGTTCACTGTTGCTTAGTAGATGTGAATAACTAAGATATTTGAATGGGCTAAGAATGTGACAATTTAAATAACGTTTGAGACAAGTAATTTAATGAATGTGAATACAGGATATAAATATGACTTGTTTGAGTAATACGAGTAGGCACCCTATATTAGAATGTGAAAGCAGGAGTTAGGACAAACTAGTTAGTTAGTGGAATAACTAGAATGGGTTAAGGGTATACGTTAGGCATGCACATTAGTTAAGGGGTGAGAAACTCATGTGAGAGTACGCAACTAACATGTATATAATATTTACTGTTTAATGCAATTAAACACTTGTTTTTTTTAAACAGTTTTCACCTCGGGATCTGACCCATTTTCTTCCAAATATATTTTGTCTTGTAAAAACATTTTAGGTACCCAGCCACAGGGATGCCAAGCATAGAAGTTCCATTCTGATGACGTGTTGTAGCTTTTGTGGAAGCTACAGGATCTTGGTATTAAACGCCTCAACATTTATCCTTGGTTCCTTCAGAGTCATTCATATCAGTTAGGGCATGTTGCCCATTCTTATTTAGAGATTGTAGTTATAGACTTTCATTATTTCAGATGTTTGTTTATTTATTCAGACTCTTGTATTGGGATTTTATTTACTCTCGTATTATTATCATTGGAGTGTTTACTTCAGACTCAGTTATTTCATTACGTTGGTTATTCATATGAGATTGTTATGTGATTCATGGATGATGATTGAATTACTTAGTTAATTTTTAATTTAACTAATAAAATTTGGCATCTCTCTATTTTAAATATTAGGTGGCTAATAAGTAACTAAATGTTTTCGACAGTGATGCTATGACTGAACCAACTTGATATTATGTATTAGTTTAATAAATGAGTAGCTACCCGATATTTAATTAGTCGGAGTGCATTGTTATATCACCCTTTAGAGACGTGGAGGTTAATACTCATGGTTGTATGTCTGGGGATAGGATTTCGAGAGCCCCGATTATATGTGCATGGTGTTTATGGAATGTGACTACCACCAATGTTAAGTGATAGTGTCTTTCGGAGGAAGTTCCTTATTTCAGTATAATTGCGGAAGGAGATGTAACTTTGGTGTCAAGAGATGGAAATATAGGGGTATATGATATGAACTGAGGGCCTAATGGATTTCGATCACTGACAATGATAGGTAGTAGTGTATCGGGGGGTTCGTTATTTGGATTTCACTTTGCGAGACATCCCACGCATGAAACTTAGCGTAAGGTTAGTAGTAGGGAGATGGTTGGCCATTCATCCATGAGTTCAGTACCTTGGTCGTTATAGAGGTATGTAGTTATAACTGTAAGTTAAAAGTTAACTTACGATATAAGGCCAGTAGAGCCAGTTGCGTGGTGAGAAAGTATTGAAATTTTTTGTCTTATTATGTCAGGTTGAAGGATGGAATGATGTTAAGGAGGATATAGAATTTCAAATTTTGAGGTGATTTAGAATGCCCAAGTGGTATAGCCGCGTTGCGGATACGGGGGGCATAAAGAATTAGGCGTATGTAAGAAGAGTATATGATGTTTAAACCCATTTCCACGGTTTATAGGTTGTATGGACACCTTGGTTTGATGTTGTTAGAATCGCAGGAAGAAGAGACATGGAAATAGATGGGTGAAATTTATGCTTGTGGGAATGATATGACAAAATGGAAGTCATAGAGTGTATTAAGCATCGTGAGAAGGACGACAATCTATTTATTCATGTGCAATCAGAGTAGCACATTCCAACTTGGTTGAAATGCAGTGGGAAGCCATTTAAAAATGGGGTATCCCTTGAGAAGAAAAATATTTAACTATTATGGACAAATTGGAGCGGAGTTCTACCCAGTAGAATATTGAAAGTGACTTGCGCGTAAATAGAATGATGATGTCAATGAGGTATAAAGAGTCCAGAAGTGCACATCGTGGCGAAAAGTGAACGGGTCAAAAACTTTTGTTATATAACGAGGGAAGAAGAGGATTATTAAGTATCACTTAATGGGAAGAATTATAAGTGAAAGTCGGTGTTGAAAGGGGGATAGTAAGTAGTAAATCGGTTGGAGTAAGAGGATCAGCCAAAAGATTTTGTATCAAACTGACGATTCCAGTAATGGAAGAGTCAAGTGGGTAAATTTCTTCAATGGGTTGACAACCTCTAGATGAGTCAAGAGTTCCTTCGAATGTGTGGAACAAGATGACCAAAAAGAAAAGTAATTGTTATATCTTTGAGTGATTTATGCTATTAAATAGCGGTACCCGGTATTGTTCTGAACTAGGATGAGATCCTTGAACCCCACCTCCAATATGAAATTTCCGGAAGTAGTGGGGATAATGTTTTGTTTTGAGCAGGTGGCATCACCTATAGCCCGAGGAGTAGGCGCAAGGTGATTGACGACTGGTGGAGCGGTATAAAAGTAATTTTAGAATCATTGCAATCATTTCATTTCCACAACGGGTATAGCTAGTAAGTGAAGTATAATATGGTAATGAGGAGAGGATATTACATAATAGTAGAGTTGTGTGAAAGCACCCGTACTTATTTATAGTGGACAAGGTGCTTACTGAGGTTTTGTGTGGATAAACCTTACTATCCTTCCTTTGGATGTTTAGAGGTGAGCGGATTATCAGATTTTTGGATCAGTCAGAAGTTAGAGTCCGATAATCACAAACTCTCTTAGGTAACTTTTTCCTCTCGTAAAAGTTACACTGCCAGGAATAGAGATTCGAAAAATGGACAAGATAGTCAGAGGTTCATGTGGTTTATCTTAGGATGGGAGTTTTGCGTTTAAATTAAAGCGAGAGTTAAATCGAAGGGAAGTACAACTTGTTAATAATATTGATATAATGCGGCCAATGATTTATAGGCTATTCTTATTCGAATGTTGTTTAGTAAGAACACAAGGTGAGGTGCATTTATTGAGGGGTGACCCTATAACTGATAAAGTGTCGAGAGTGTTCTAGAAGCTTGTTGTGAAGCGGGGGCTGTAGTGATTGAGCCTTACTTTGAATTTTGTTTTCAGTACTGGAGGATACCTATTTTTCCAGGTATGCCTCACTTTTATGAATTTTGGGATGAAATTCCGTTATTAGGGGGAAAGTATGTAATACCCCATATATTTATGGATTTTAATTAGGAGATTAATTAAATGAAATTGCTTTTAATTATAGGATTAATTAAATTAATTTGGGATAATTAACTTGAAATTAATTCGGATTTAAATAACTAGCGAGACGAGAGTTAGTATTTTATTATGATGACAATGTTGAATATTACTGAGTGATTATGGTAATACGTGATTATTGAATTTATTAAAATTGTCGTGAGTTGAAAATACGGCAGTTTCGGTAATGAAGTTGGGACGCGCGTATCAGTCGTGTCAGGACCCAATTTAATGGATTTAAAAGTAATTTATTTTTATGTCATTTGTATGATCATTTTGAGTGAGCCAACATGTCCGCAAGGGTCGAGATAGTCAGAAAACACTAGCCTGGGGTTTAGTTTGGGTTTCGGGACATTTTAGGCCTAACCGGCAGCCCGGGAGGATATTTTAGTCATTTTGACTTTTTGAGCAATTATGACCCACGAATTTTAGACTTAAATTATCATCCAACACCAGAACTCTTAGGGTTATCATAACCAAAAACCACCAACGATAGTTAGAGAGGAAGAGAGGAAAGTTTCCAAAGGAGAAACCACCCTTAGAGGCTTTTGCACCACCGTCACCACCACCACCGGATAGATCGAAAAGAGAGAATCATTACCATACCATCTACTTCAAAGGATCATAATCTTCATTACCATGCAAGTGATTTAACTTGCGATAATCCAGTGCATATATCATCCATGTTAGTTTAGAATTGAAGAATAACCTTGAAAAATAGTGAATGAATGGATTTGAGGAATTTAAAATTGTAATCTGGGTAGGTTTTGCATGTAGTCTATCTTCTGGAAATATAGCAGCCACGAAATTATGATCCATGTGTAGAGAATCATGAATTTATATTGTATTATTTGAAAATCTAAAAGAAAATAGGAGAAATGGGGTTTTTATGAAAAATGTGTGATTTGATCCCAAAAACTGTTAATCCTTGTGATTTAATTATTCTAATACCTTATGCACATATTTTTTTTGATGATTAGAATACTTGATTGGGATTTTGGGATGTTGTAATGGGAGATTTTGGTGTAAAATATAGAGAACCCGTAACTGTTAATGGAAATTCTGGGCAGATACATGTTCAATTGATCGATCGACTCAAGAATGTCAAACAATTGATGGATCGATAGATAGACCCCTTTCCATCAATCGATCCTCCCCTTCTGATTTTTTGTAAAATTGTTCCCTTTAAGGCTCGCCGAATCCCAAGATTTTAAGAAATTGTAGTGTGACTTATAAAAGGCTGTGGGACTTGATTGAGGTCAATGGGATCGTAAATAGTGCCTGGAATATGTTATATATTTTGGAATTAAATGGAATAATTACGAGTGTTTACCGAGTGGGGTACGGTTAGAACTTTCATATAAATTGGGATTAAAAGTGGACGAATGTTAATTTAAGGTTAGGACCAGTAGAATAAGGACTTAGGATTATTGAGATAACCTTAGAGACTAGTGGGTGACTTAGTAACCTTATGAGGTAGGTTCAAGTATTCGTACTTATACGACGAGAGTTGTTGCGCTAAATATATTACGTGGAATATTCGGGGTGAAACTATGATACGTATGAGACTTAAGATGTAGGTCTAGTGTATACCTATATTGATGTGATGACTACCTAAGTTGTGTGAATACTTAGTATCTGGATTACTGTGTGTATGACATACCTACAATACTTGCTATCACTGGAGGTTGATTTTCGAAAAAGGGCCATCTTATCTTTGTGTGCCTTCGAGGGGATTTAGATTGGTACCTTAAGGACATAGGACTGTAAATGACTTATTTGTGAGTTAATAAGTCAGTTGACCTTGGGAGCGTAGGTATGTGCGTGACCTATGTGTATGTGAATTATGTTCGCCTCCAATATGTGTGATTTATATTGTGACGATTCTTGAGTGATTCGGAGCACGTGATCGTTACGTACGTGATCTACATAGATTTGATAGCAGAGTATGCGTCCACCGCTGCTTAGCCTAGGGGTTCCATATATGTATATATGTACTGAGAGTGATTTATATATGTACTTGTGGTTGGTTCACTGTTGCTTAGTAGATGTGAATAACTAAGATATTTGAATGCGCTAAGAATGTGAGAATTTAAATAACACTTCAGATAAGTACTTTAATGAATGTGAATATGGGATATAAATATGACTTGTTTGAGTAATACGAGTATGCACCCTATATTATAATGTGAAAGCCAGAGTTAGTACGGACTAGTTAGATAGGGGCATAACTAGAATGGGTTAAGGGTATACGTTAGCCATGCACATTAGTTGAGGGGTGAGAAACTCATGTGAGAGTACGCAACTAACATGTATATAATTAGTTATACGTAGAGAAAATAAAAAGTTAGCTTTTGATGGAGACCAATGCTTGTAACACGTTCCCACAGACGGCGACAATCTGTTGATGACTAGAAATAACATCTATGTTATCTTATCGACATCAACAACAGATAAAAATGAAGATATGAAGATGATGATTGAAGATGAAACGGTGATCACATCAAACACATAAGAGATAAGGATTTTTAAAGTGGTTTGTCTTTGCATAAAGCCTACGTCCACTGTTATTTTATTCCCAGGGGTGTAAAATAGCACAATATGTTTTAGAGAGAGAGAGAGAGAGGTGTGTAAAGAATTTTTTTCTGTCCAGATCTCTCCTTTTTGGCTAAGGGGATGCATGTATTTATAGTGATGGGAGTTAAAGAGATACAATGTCTTTATACATTCGGACATTTATATCTACATACAATGAATATAACTGTTGGCCTTTTATGGTGGTTGGTCTGCCTTGAGTTGCTTGGTATGCCATGTGTTTGTTGGTATGCCGACCAACTCTCCTCGGGTGCCGACCAACTCTACTTGGGTGCTGAACAAGTATAAATATTGCCATGTAGGATGACAGGGGTCCTTTTCTGACTGGTCCTCGTAGATGGAGAATTTTTACGTCAACAGAAGCCCCCAATGCTCCATGCTTGATGGTTCACTGAAAGGATGGAGTATTTATTCTGCAGTGTTGCTCGGTGCTCGTAAAATTCTTGATCTTCCTTCTTGATTTGTTCAACATAAAGTTCATTATCTCCTAGACGACATATGATGCAGGCTGATCGATGGTTGCTAGTCTTTCTTTTGAGGAACTCCGTGTGCTATGTATCACCCCTGGGAATTTGGATGCATCCATGCCATAGTATGCAGCTTCTAGCTTGTCATAATCTTCAAGTATGTCGATTGGTTTGCTAGCTGACCAACTGTCTTCTGTGCCAAGCTAGTAACAGTCTTTACATATAATTAGAACTTCTCCTTCAGTGAAGGTCGGGACAGTAGTAGCAAAGATCTCAGTGCTGTAGATGCTGAATCTAACTCCTGAACTTCAATAGCATGTGCATAATAACTCCTGAATATGCCTCCTGAACTTTCAACAGCACAACTAACTCCTAAATATGCCTCCTGAACTTCTGAATACGAATCCTGAACATCAATATACCTCTTGAACTTCAATACGCCTCCTGAACTTCAATAGCAAAAACTAACTCCTGAGCAAAAGAAATAACTCCTGAATGATGATTGGTCGGGGCCCCGACCGTGTATGTTTGTGGAGTTGAATTTGATGCTCGATTGCATGATATCATGAGAATGTGCCACAGAATGAATAACTAAATCTGTAATAGAAGCCCCCAAGTGTGGAATATGAACTTTGAGTGCTTTCTTAGCCTTGAAGTATATTGGTCTTGCTAGAAAAATAAGGCTGAGGAAATGATTCCTTAAATAACTCCCTAAGATCTTTGCATGTTTGCATTTTCATTTTCTTGGAAATACTTTGTAAGATTCTTTCCTTGTTGTTTGCTGATGAATATATATATATATGTATGTATATATCTGTAGAAGGACAAATTGTCTTGTTTTGCATAGAAAATGGAACTTGCTCCGCTTGCTGTTTAATTATAGTGACTTGACACTCTTTGGGCCTAAGAAATGGAATGATTTTCATCCCATGTTCCTGCTTAGTTGTAGTAATCTTACCAGGATTACCTTGTTTCCTAGACAGTGGATGCCCCGGGAGGTCACCCATCTTCTTGCCTAGTTTGGGGTATCCCTAGAGATCACCCGTGTTGCCAACATTGTTGGTTAAATTTATTATTGCCGACCAACCGAAGTTGGTGGTTGCTGATAGGCCGACCAACTGGAGTTAGTGGTTGCTGATATGTCGACCAATCGGAGTTGGTGGTTGTTGATATGCCAACCAATCGAAGTTAGTGGTTGCTGAATATATATGGAGAAAAGAATTTTCCAACCAACAGTCCGTTGGAGATAATACCATAACTGATGCAGATTTTCTTGGAGCTGAATATATGATAATAAATATCTTGTCGAGCTCCATGCTGATATAAATATAGAATATGCATAGATATAAAGAATGATTCAGAATAATAATAAAGTGTCTCGCTGATGTGTCGAGGTAGAATTGTATAATGCCGAACAAGAATAATATTTTCTAGGACATAAGAGTATGGCCGAGAATGTTTCCGGGACTGAATATAAATAAGAATGACCCAAACCAACTGTCCGTTAGGGGTGAAGTATAATAACTGTTGCAGATCTCTTTGGAGCTGAATATATGATAATAAATATTTTCCAGAACATGAGAAAATGGCCGAGAACATTGTCAGGCCTGAATATAAATAAGAATGACCCAGACCAACTGTCCGTTGGAGGTGAAATATAACAAATATTGTAGTTTTCCTCGGAGATGAATAAGTATCTTGTTGTGGCCAAATTTTGCTTAATTCTGAACAAGAATAATATTTTCAAGAACATAATAATATGGCCAAGAACATTATCGGGCTTGAATATAAATAATAATGACCCATACCAACTGTTCATTAGGGTGAAATATAATAAATGTTGCAGATCTTTTCGGAACTGAATAAGTATCTCGTCGAGATCCGTGCTAAGATGAATATAGAATATGAATCCGAATGGATATATAGGATAATTTGTGCTTGAGCAGATACCAGAGCAATTATATAATCAATAGTGCCTCGTTTAGGGAAAATTTCATAATGCCGAGTAATGATAATATTTTCCAGAAGTGTAAGATTGTTTTAGAGCTTTCTTCGGCACTAAATATTGTACCTGTAAAAATTAATAACTTGCTCGAGCATCTGTGGAGGCTAAATCAATTAATCATGAAAATAATTTAGTCATTCAATCAATATATGATATGTATTTGCTCGGGCAATAAAATATCAATTTCAAAATATGAAATAATATATGTCTAGCTGATCCACGCAAAACTGCCTGATGTCGAGCAATAATAGTTTCCAGAAGTTTAAGATTGTGGTCGACCTTTCACCGGGATTGAATCATGTCCTTATGGAATTTTAATAAGTTTCCCGAACACCTGTTGAGACTAAATCAGATAGTTAGTCATGAGAATAATTTATTCAGCCAAACAATATATGATGTAGATGTGCTCTAACATTGATCAATAAGAATATGAAATAAATATTATGTCGACTATGTGTCACGTGAGTATATTTTTATAAAAAATGCTAGGCATTTTACTTTTAAGCAAAAGACCAAATATAAATTGGTTCAAAAAAAATTATTTTAAGGTAAAGCTTTGGAGTATATTTTACTTAGCTTTAAAAATTTATTTTATTAGAGAAGTGTAAGTTAAGAAATAGTAAGAGGTGAATTTTTCTTTTAACAAAATGGTCAATCCTCCATTCCAGGTTGTTGTCACCGATTAGCTTTTTTAGTCTTATCACCGATTAGCATATAATAACTTCTGACCATGAATAATCGCTGCAGACGTATGCCGACCAACGAGTGTACAAAATCTATCCGCTATTGTAACTTATATTATTACCAACAAGTAATTGGGAAGCTCCCAACATGCCCAAATCGTGATTATAGTAGTGCAACGATGCCTCCGACCAAGAGTAGATGTTTCTAATCAGTGTTTGTATTGCCAACCAAACACAGTTGGTCGGGAGAAAAACACAATCTCGCTACACCTTTTCTGACCTATAAAAGTGTCTCCGACCAGCATAAAAATCATACCGACCATCATATAAGAGTTTCCGACCAATAAAATGACTTGTTCACCCAATAGACTTTGGTTGACTATTGATGCCGATCAAGGGTAATACGAACAGTGGGTGTTGTCGACCTGTTGCCGACCAAGAATATATATTGTTGAGCAATAATAGTTGCCCCGATGAGCATTTGATGGTGCTGATATGGGTGTTCTGGAGTTGACGTCGACTAGAAATGGTTGTTGACGGCCAGGGGTAGGTTGTTTTTGGATGGTCACCGACCAAAATTAGACGTCGCCGACCAAGAAGTAGACGACTTCCGACTGTCAATAGGTTTTGCGAACTTACTCTGATGTTGCAGTTTACCACCGAGCATTAAAAATGGTCTGGTTAAAATCCCGAAGAACAAATAAGAGGTCGTGGATCTCCTCTTGATGTATAATTCATGGTGCCAAGAAACGTTTAAATGCTCTAACTAGATATGAAACTCATCTTTAGCACCAAAACAGTGGTCTGCTGGAATTGCGTTGACTAGCCAGAGGGAAGCCGGAGATGACCGGACAGAGCTGACCTGAAAATTTTTGTTAGTAAACATTTCGTTATTGTTTAGTACAGTAATAACCACAAGTTGGAAAATAATGAAATTGGGACATAAATCCTTCGGTTATTGTAGACACGTTTTTTTAACCCAGTTTTTTTGGTTTCGGAGCACAAATCCGCTATTATAAAAATACAGACAATCAGTTGGTTTTTTTAATTTGGGACATTACTTCTGGGTGAAACACCTATCACCGCATAGAATTAAATTGGGTAAAATCGTGATGGGTTGTGCGATCCGGCACAAATCAAAGATTTAAACGTCATTTTCTGTCACCATTTATGCTAATTAATTTAGGATCTTTTGAAGATCTGGTCTTGTGTGCCTAAATGAATAGGGTTAAATATATATTCGTACAGTAAAAGCTTTTGAGAAAAAATTGTCTTTTCACCTCCCACAATTATGAGAAAATTTAGATACATATTGTGTTTCTAGAAATTGATGCAACCCGTGTTTTAAACGTATTGGTTTAGAAAATTTTTAAGTGGATCCATATATGTAAGGATTTGTATAATATTTATAAGTCTAAAATTCACCAGATCCCCAAATTGAAATCGATCACACGGTTAGTGCATATAAAATTTATGACTAAATTAAAACATTTCCAAATGAATCAGATATGGATATACTCATATAAAAGAGATTTATGAATACAGAGAAATTATTTTATCTCCTTAAAAGAGAAATAATATAATATGTACATAAATTTCTCAAACTTTGTGATTATAAAATATACATTTATGAAGATTTGTAAAAATTGATTCAACAATTTGTGAATATAAAATCATGATTGAATTAAAAGATGTATGCACAATATATAATTGATTTGATCTCTAAGTTTATGGATATAAACATATGAGAATTATGATTTGAACAAAAATATGCGTGCATATAATTAGTTATACGTAGAGAAAATAAAAACTTAGCTTTTGATGGAGACCAATGCTTGTAACACGTTCCCACATACTGCGTCAATCTGTTGATGATTAGAAATAGCATCTATGTTATCTTATTGGCATCAACAACAGATAAAAATGAAGGTATGAAGATGATGATTGAAGATGAAACGGTGATCACATCAAACACATAAGAGGCAAGGATTTTTAAAGTGGTTCGGCTATGCATAAAGCCTACGACCACTGTTATTTTATTCCAGATAAAATGATGGTATGAAGATGATAATTGAAGATGAAATGGTTATCACATCAAACATATATGAGACAAAGGTTTTTAAAGTGGTTCGGCCATGAATAAAGCCTACGTCCACTATTATTTTATTCCCAGGGGTTTACAATAGCACAATATGGTGTAGAGAGAGAAAGATGTGTGTATCTTGTGTATGGTCTCTTAGTTATCCGTCCCTTTGGCTAAGGGAATACATGTATTTATAGTGATGGGAGTTAAAGAGATACAATGACTTTATACATTCAGACATTTATATCTATATACAATGAATATAACTGTTGTCCTTCTTTGGCGTTGGTCTTCCTTGAGTTGCTTGGTACGTTATGTGTTGGTTGGTATGCCGACTAACTCTCTTCAAGTGTCGACCAACTCTCCTCGGGTGCTGAATAAGTATAAATATTGCCACGTAGGATGACATGTGTCCTTTTCTGATTGGTCCTCGTAGATGGAGAATTTTTGCATCAAAATAAGCCCCCAATGCTCCATGCTTGATGGTTCACTAAAAAGATGGAGCATTTATTCTGTAGTGTTGCTCGGTGCTCATGAAACTCTTGATCTGTCTTCTTGATTTGTTCAACATAAAGTGTACTATCTCTTGGACAACATATGATGCAGGTTGATCGATGGTTGCTAATATCTTTTTTGAGGAACTCCGTTCATCAAGTGAACGTGTGCTATGTATCACCCCTGGGAATTTGGATGCAGCCATGCCATAATATGCAACTTGTAGCTTGTCATAATCTTCAAGTATGTTTATTGGTTTGCTAGCCGACCAACTGCCTCCTGTGCCGAGCAACTGAGTGCTAACTTCACGTGCTTGATTTTTTTTTATTTATGATCCTCTGAATACTTTGTCGAGTAACATACTAGCTTTTAAACCCAACTCTTCAATCTGATTAGTACCAAGCTAGTGGTGGGCTTTGAAACATTTTTATATAGCTTCTTCTTCATTATTAGTCGGGACAGTAATACTAAAGATCTTAGTGTTATAGATGCTTAATTTTACTCCGGAACTTCAATAGCATGTGCATAATAACTCCTGAATATGCCTCTTGAACTTCAATATCAAAACTAATTGCTGAGCAAGAAAAACAACTTCTGAATGATAATTAGTCGGGGCCCCGACTATGTAAGTTTGTGGAGTTGAATTTGATGCTCGACTGCATGATGTTATGAGAATGTGTCGCCGAAGGAACAACTGAATTTGTAATAGAAGCCCCAAGTGTGGAATATGAATTTTGAATGCTTTCTCGGCCTTGAAGTATGTTATTTGACAAATTTTCTTATTTTGCATAGACAATAAGATTTGCTCCATCTACTGTCTGCTGTCCGACCAATCGAAGTTATTATTTGCTGATTGACCGACCAACCGAAATTGGTGGTGATAGATGAACAACCAACCATAGTTGGTGGTCATAGATGCCCGACCAGCCGCAGTTGGTGGTACCGACCAACTGTAGTTGGTTGTAATAAATGTCCGACCAACCGTAGTTGGTGGTAATAAATTCCCGACCAACCGGAGTTGGTGGTAATAAATGCCCGACCAACCGGAGTTGGCGGTACCGACCAACCGGAGTTGGCGGTACCGACCAACCAGAGTTGGTGGTAATAAATGCCCGACCAATCGGAGTTAGCGATACTGACCAACCGTAGTTGATGGTAATATATAATAAATGCTATAGACTTCCTCGAAGCTTACCAACAGATTGTTGGGAATAAGATATAATAAATGCTGGAGACCTTCTCAACAGATTGTTGGGAATAAGATAATATAAATGCTGAAAACCTCCTCGGAGTTGATTATATATATAGAGAAGAAATTTTCCGAGCTCCATGCTGAGATAAATATAAAATATGCATAGACATAATGATTTAGAATAATAATAAACTGTCTTGCTGATCTGTCGAGGCAAAATTACATAATGCCGAATAAGAATAATATTTTCCACAATATAAGAATATGGCCGAGAAATTTGTTGGGCCTGAATATAAATAAGAATTACCCCGACCAACTATCCGTTGGGGGTGAAATATAATAACTCTTGTAGCTTTTCCTCGGAGCTGAATATGATAATAAGTATTTCGCCGAGCTCCATGACGAGATGAATATAGAATATGAATTCGAACGGATATATAGAATATTCATGCTTGAGCATAAATCAGAGCAATAATAAAATATATAGTTCCTTGTTGAGGTGAAATTTCATAATGCTGAGCAATGATAATAGTTTCCAGATTGTTTCCGAGCATTCGTCGGCGTTGAATCTTGTACCTGTAAAAATTAATTACTTTCTCTACCATGTGTGTAGGCTGAATTGATTAGTCATGAGAATAATTTACTCATCCAATCAATATATGATATGTATATGCTTGAGAAATAAAAATATTAACTTCAAAAAATGAAATAATATATGTTGGTTGATATGTCGAGGCAAAATTGCCTGATGTCGAGCAATAATAGTTTCCATAGGTTTAAGATTGTGGCTGAGCTTTAGTCGGGATTGAATCTCGTCCTTATGAAATTTTAATAAGCTGCCCGAGCACCTGTCGAGACCCAAGATTCTACTATTGCCGACCAACTGCATGGGTGTTGCCAAGCAACATTTGGGGATGTCTCAGGTTGTTGAATATATATTGCCGACCAAGAAGCAAATGGTCCCCGACCAGTAGAGCGATTTCGCCGATCAACAAAAATGGTGCATTGATATTGCAGACCAGCTGTTGGATGGTCACCAAACAACATCAGATGTCGCCGACCAAGAAGTGGATGGTTGGATAGTTGCCGACCAGTAAATTGAACCCTCTAAACAAGACTGATATGTCGCTGATCAAAAAGTGGATGATCTCGACCTGCAATTGGTTCCACCGAGCAACAATATGAGTCCCCGACCAACAATAAGATACCTCGTAGTTGGATAAAATTATTTCAACGTTGCTGATGGATCTTCACATCTTATCTTCGACAAACAAAAATGGTATGGTTAATCTTTCCTTTAATAAAATATGGCCTGAGATGATGCCGACCAACAATATGTATGGCTGACCAGAAATAGGGGTTGTAAGTGGATGATTTTGGAACAGCCATATGAGCCACGGTGAAGAATTTTTCATGAGATTGCTATGTCCCAACATATCTCGAACCAATAGATCAGACAAATAACATTCGATGTAAAATCCAAGCATTAAGATTGTTAATTAAATGATCCATTCTCTAATCCACTAGATCGTGTGATTCCGAAAAAGAAACCCTATGACGTGATGAACGAGGAGCCAACATCTCAAATTTGTGCCCAGAGTCTTGATATGGTCATGATTGTTTAATTGATCCTTTTTTACAAGAGGTGGGTAATGGTTTTTCAGGTGAGAAAATTATTTTTTATATTGATCCCTTCCTATTGCCTATTTGGAGAGATAAAAATATGCTCAATGTTCGAAGTTATTACCAAATTTATATCAAAAATCAATCAATGAGACTTTATTGACATAGATGGAAGATGAACCAAATTAAGTATATAATTCATAAAAATGAATACAAAGATACTCAAACTTGAAGAAAGAGAAAGTAGATATGGGTCATGATTTCCATGAGAAAACCCTTTTTTGTCTTTATCCTTTTCCCATTCTCTGATGAGAATTTGAATAGTCATCAAAGATCTTTCAAAATTCGTTTCAGAATCAATAATGAAAATTATCAAATTTTACCATCATCATATATACTGGTAAATGTAATCATTCTAAATGTTTATTCCATGGCATAAAATTTAAACTTGAGAATCAGGCCAAAAGTTATGATTTATGAAATCCACCATTTTACAGATTTCTCAATAAGAGTTAGTCTAATAGTTATGATTTTAAAATCATGATATGCAATATTTTGCAGATTTCATAAATAAAAATTGGACAACTAATTTATGTATACAAACATAAAAATCATGACTAAATCAAAAGATGTATGTATAATTGATTATGCGTAGAGAAAATAAAAACTTAGTTTTTGATGGAGAACAATGCTTGTAACACGTTCCCACAGACGGCGCCAATCTGTTGATGACTAGAAATAGAATCTATGTTATCTTATCGGCATCAACAACAGATAAAATGAAGATATGAAGATGATAATTGAAGATGAAATTGTGATCACATCAAACATATAAGAGACAAAGGTTTTTAAAGTGGTTTGGCTATGAATAAAGCCTACGTCCACTGTTATTTTATTCCCAGAGGTTTACAATAGCATAATATGGTGTAGAGAGAGAAAGAGGTGTGTATCTTGTGTATGGTCTCTTAGTTGTCCGTCCCTTCGGCTAAGGGAATACATTTATTTATAATGATGGGAGTTAAAGAGATACAATGTCTTTATACATTCAGACATTTATATCTATATACAATGAATATAACTGTTGGCCTTCTATGGTGGTTGGTCTTCCTTTAGTTGCTTGGTATGCTATGTGTTGGTTGGTATGCCGACTAACTCTCCTCGGGTGCCGACCAACTCTCCTCGGGTGCCGAATAAGTATAAATATTGTCACGTAGGATGATATGTGTCCTTTTCCAATTGGTCCTCGTAGATGGAGAATTTTTGCGTCAACATATATAATATTTACTGTTTAATGCAATTAAACACTTGTTGTTTTTAAACTATTTTCACCTGGGGATCTGACCCGTTTTCTTTCAAATCTATTTTTTATTCTAAAAATATTTTTAGCTACCCAGCCACAGGGACGCCAAGCATAGGAGTTTCATTCCGATGACGTGCAGTAGCAGTTGTGGAAGCTACATGATCTCGGTATTAGAAACCTCCACATTTATTCTTGGTTCCTTCAAAGTCATTCATATCAGTTAGGTCATGTTGCTCATTCTTATTTAGACATTGTAGTTATAGACTTTCATTATTTCAGATGTTGGTTTATTTATTCTGACCCTTATATTGAAATTTTATTTACTGTGGTATTATTATTATTGGAGTGTTTACTCCAGACTCAGTTATTTCATTATGTTGGACATTCATATGAGAATGTTTATGCGATTGATGGATGATGATTTAATTACTTGGTTGATTGTTAATTTAATTAATAAAATTTGGCATCTCTCTATTTTAAATATTAGGTGGCTAGTAAGTAACTAAATATTTTCGACAATGATGCTAAGACTGAACCAACTTGATATTCCATATTAGTTTAATAAAGTAGTAGCTACCTGGTATTTAATTAGTCGGGGTGTCACACAAGTGTCTATTTTTCCTCGGCCTATGTGGTTTGAATATTTTAACCCACAACCCTAACTTTTCCATCATCAAGTTTAATTTCATAATCTTTTATTGTTAAAGAGTAAAAAATGAGGGCGTGTAGTAACAAAGGGAGTTTGTATATTATAAATCGTAGGTAAATTTAGGAAAAAATATAAATCTACAAATTTTGTCTAAATAGGAAATTAGAAAGGATGTAATAAAATTGTTTTTTTTCTTCCAATGACGACATCATTTTTTAATGATACCTAAAATTAAATACATCATTTTGAAATCTCCCATACTTTGAAGTTTATTTTTAGCCCCCGTAATAAATAAAATTAATTTTCCAATCTATTTAACGCTAGCCCTAATCTCATCCCACCACTAAACCCTAAACTTTCGACAAATGGTGAGTTTGGTAAAATAATTTGTGGTAACTATTTTCAATAAAACTGAACTTTGAGTAATCTGTTACAACTTATTAAATTGACCTTTTTTGGGGATTATGTTATAAAGATAACAACTATGTAATAGCTATATTTCAACAAGTGTGGTACTTAAAAGGCGTTCAACTATTTTAGATGGTATATATAATCGAATTTAGGGCATTCACAACTTTTAATTCTAACTATTTATTAGCATCCATAGTTTTAGCCTACGGTATAGATATTTTAAATTCTTTATTACGTGTATTTAAATCATTTATTGTATTTTTATGAGAAGTACTATGTGTGATTAAATATGGGACTTTGTGAAAACATAAAACTACCCGTAAAAATCACAAATAATGTTAGGATTCTAAATTGAATGTTTATGTTAAAAAACTATAATAGCCCTCGAGAGATTCACATATTTTAATTTAAAAGGAAACTGAAATAACCCTAAAAAACTTTATCTCACCTTCCACCCCAAAACCCTGTTGATCTTTAGTACCCCGAACACTAAAATTATAAAGCTCCAAAACTAGATATATCTGCCACTATATATTCCGAGTATGTATACGGAGAAAGACATGATTTGGTACCTCACTTTGAAAATTATATTTAGTTTTTGTTATTTGGTTGCACATTTGTATTTATATATAGTATTTTTGGACATGTATAAGAAAACACATATAGTTTGATAGTAAAATAATTTGGCTCTAATTTTGTCTTAACTTTGCCATGCAAAAAAGTGGTTCATAAAACAGATTTTAAAGTGGTATTGTTTTACTTGAATAGGCAAGAATATGTGCACATAATTATACGATCGCATATTTATTTTGATTTTTTGTTTTGTTATCTTTGTAATTTTGAATATTAAATATCTCATTTTTGGTTCAAACTCATTTGATAAAACTCTTAATGCTTTGCTAGGCAATTACTAAGAAGAAAATAAAGATGAATTTATTATCCACAGGGTAAAGAGATTGAATTCAGTAGCTTCTTTTAGTTAAATGTATTCTCTAACATTCTTACTTTTTTTTAGCTAATTATGTTATTCTTTGATAGACTGAGTTCCGAAGAGAAGAAATTGTATTTAAGATAAGGACTAATACTTTTTCTTCGTGTAGACAGACAATCGGCTTAAGGAACGGAATCGGTTTCTCCATTACCAATACGGGGTTGGTATTAATGGTGGCTCACATTTTCATGATCGTAATATATTGCATTTGGTATATAAACTAGTTATTTTTTTTATTGGATTGCAATAATCAAACCTTAATTTTAAATTCAGGATCCCTCTTAAAAATGGGAGTCTTTACAATGTTTAAACTATTAATCGTATTTGCAGATTGGAATTTGGGCAGAAAATGAAAACTGGAGTAATAGATCACATAGGAGCAAATATGTCATGGAATTATCTATTGAGATTATTATTTGTATAGATTTTGAAATGGATTTAGCCGTAATAGACCTGAAATGTATTCTTGGTAGTGGTGATCAAAATGTTTGGGCCTTGCTTAAGAGAAATATGTTCCCTTCCCTCAGTTTTGGACATGCAACTGAACTGAAAGAATGAGACCGAATTGTTATTGCGAAATGGCCTGGATCATGTAACGAGATAGTTTTTACTTTTGGAGGTTTAAGTAGTATATATTGCTTCTATGGAAATGAACACTGATATCGAACTGATGTCGCAAATAATCTTAGAGTCTCGGGTGCACATGTGTTCTACGACGAACTTGTGGTTGGTGTTTCTTCAGATCAGGTAATGCTGGTTGTGTATCCATCGCAAGCTGGACAAAATGATAGTCTATTTATACCAGTGGAAGACGTTGTCACTTTCATACACAAGTATGCTCCAACAATGCCCGCAAATATTAGAGAAAGTTTAGAACAAGCATGCCGTTAAGTCACAAAAGTTATGTCATATTGTCTGTTATATTTGAGTGAAAAATGGTTGTGCTTGTTTTGACTTGCAAAGACTCAATATTGTTAATTATCTCTAAATCGTTTATTGTGTAGAAGTGAAAGATATTATTATTATTATTATTATTATTATTATTATTATTATTATTATTATTGCATAAGATTATTTCGAGTTTGTTTAATGATTAATGGATTGATTTGTCAACCAAAATACCATGTGGTAATTTCATTATATATTACTCTAAGTGGGAGGCGGTCGTATAATATAAACTATGACATTAGCAATTGAAAACAACCAAATAAGATAAAATATGGCATTAGCTATTCTTGTTGTAAATCAAAAGCGTTGACAGGTGAATACTTGTATGGTTAAATTAATTTTTCGACATGGCCCTTTGAAGATTTATTAAAAAATGAATAGTAAGTTTAAGAAATATAAAAAAATTATTTATTCATTTATGAATAGAATTTACATTTCAAATGGATTTTTACATCCTATATTTAATTTATTGAGTTTAATAATTATAAAAAAAGTCATTATTCATATATCAATAGCAGTTACATTCAAAAATGATTTTTTAGATAAATTTAGTTTATTATTTTTCTATAACATAATATGTATAAGTTACTTCAGTTTGGAAAAATCCCATCTAAGTATTTGTTATGTATAATTTATCTTATTATATCACATTATGTGCAAAATTACTCTACACAGTACACATTACAACAACGCTTGCACATCAGTCACTGATACCAATAACGCATACTTAAATTAGACTCAACATCTAGATAACAATTTGAGATAACAATTTGAGAACAACTATGACCCTTGAAGTAAATCTTTATTATATTAAACCAATGTCATGAACCCATCAGCATTACGGTCATTTATGTTATGCTTCAGCTTTCATAAAAATTTGGCGATGAGAGAAGTTATAAACTAATGCAAAAATATCCCCTAACATATTTGTTGGAAATTGTAATATTACGCAGAAAATAAAAGATAAAATAAATAATATGGAAAATGATGTGTCAATTCATGAGATATGTATCAATTCATAAATAGACATAACTCATAAAAATATCAATTTGAATTCCATGAAGTGAGAATGAGTTTTGATTTTGTACCTTAGGTTATACACCCAACTATAGCGGGAGAAATCATCAATAATAATCATGATATAATGGAAACCATTGTATCTTGGTGTTCTTGATGGCCCCATGTGATATGAAAGCACCAAATCGAACATCGAGGATGTATGATTCATAGATTTCTGAAATGGATGCCGATGTGATTTACTATATCAACAACCTGGGGAGATCAAATTATAATGCATTGAGTTTAGAATAGGTAAACCTTCAATCAATTTCTTGCTGGAAATCATCTTCGATAATTGATAACCGAAATTCCTAAGTTGAGCATGCCAAAGTAAGGCACTGTTATATTTTGGCTTGTTTTTTCAACATACTCTTCGCTCGCGAACCGAACATATAAAGACTCCTTCCTTTGCCCAAGGAAAAAAACATCAGCAACAAGGCTTTTTATGTTCGCAAGAACCTTAAAATTATTCAAACCAAAGAGAACATAATTTCCCTAGTCTATTATTTGCGAAACTGCTCATCAACATTTTTGATTTCATGGACATCATTTGCATCCGCACCAACAAATTTCAAAATATAATTTTTCTTTACATGGTTTAATTTTCCACACCTTGAACATGTCACCTTCACACGACAATCATTCTTGATGTTCCCGAGCTTTCCACACCTTTATCACATTTTAGGTTTGCCTATGACTATCCTGCCGTTTTTTATGCTTACCATCATTGGTTGGATGTTTGAAGCATTGGTGAAGAATACTTATTCAACATTATAAAGTGACATGCAAGATATCTGCTTAAAAAAAACTCCCTGGTTTAAAAGCAGATTCTCTAAATTAATGGTGGTGGGCGAAACTATCCACCGTTGCACGTAATGAAATAAATGCCATAAGATCCTCTTGCAAAGCACGAATAAGATAGCAACGCGAACGTGCATTGCTTATAAGCTCCTCTATACCCATTTCTAAAATCTCATAACACAGATTCTTAACTTTTAGAAAATAATCCGAAATTGAAACATTACGTTAAGTCATCCCAGTCTGTTGGTTCTCCAACAATTGTAGCTTGAGGTCAAGTTCTTTTGAGTGAACAACCTTTCAACTGTCTCCCACACATGCTTTTCTAATGCCACAACATGAACATGCTCAAAATAATCCTTGATAACCGATGCTCACAAAGAAAATAAATCATTGACGCACTTGATCTTCCACAACCTTCGTAACTCCGTATTTTGCAAAATGTCCTCAGGAATCACTGTTTCAGCACAAAAGATAAGATCCCACGTGGGGAGTGAATTTGGGTCTATACACTAAACTTGACTCCAAAGTTAGAAAACTGTTTTTTGTTTGATATGACTCAAACAGGAAAGGTTGGAAGTGTATTGGCCCGTTATTATGAAATTTATTGTCCCTCGAGATGTGCGGCTTAATGAGTTATGAACCTTTTACTTTACTGGTCAAAATAGTAGAAACTCACATCTTGTACAACAAGATATATCTATATTTATTTCTTCCAGAATGTGAGGATATTATCGAAGAAAGTGGGGGTTAAGGCCCTATTTCCGAAAAACATATTCAATAAGAGGGAGACAACACTTAGCAAGATGGGGTTCCACTTTGAAGGTTGATACGTGTTTAAGGACATCAAGTTTTGATGTCCTTTAATCACATGATTTTTTAAGAACTCTTCTCTCATTTGATTTAATGAATCATTATCTCATTTTTAAATGATCTTTTTTCACTTCATTGAATACCAAACAAAATAGTCTACACCATTTACATATAAAAAAAGAATGACATTTTTATACTACAACATTTTTTCTTTAATAACAGTTTTTATATATAAAGATATTACCAAAAATGTTTAAATGTTTTTAAAACTGTTTTTTTAAATAAAAAAGTTAAAAAATAATTTTCAATATACACTATTAAAAATATTTTAAATGTGTACCATTTTTTTAAAACGTTAAAAAACATGTTTTATTAAACTGTTTTTCATATATAAACAATATTTTATATATATTTAAATAGTTTTTTTATAGATAAAAACTGTAAAAGTATATTTTAAATGTTTCTTTAAACTGATTTTTTTTAAAAATAAAATGTTATTATATAAACTGTTTTTTATTTATAAAAAGGTTAAAAAAATTCTTCTATATAAACCGTTAAACAGACAATAAAATAAATTGTTTATATATAAAATATTTTTTATTTATTAAAAGGTTAAAAAAATCCCTTTCTATATAAACTGTTAAAAAGGTATTAAATATATACTATTTTTCAAAAAAGTTATTCAAAAACTTTTTTTTATCCGTATAAAAGTGTAACAAAATATTATTGTAAATGAAAACGTTTTTTTTTTTGTTCAATGACAAAAAAACAAGAAAAATGAAAATAAAAGTATATTTTATGAATAATAGCGTTATTAACTTTTTTAAACATTTAAAAAAAATAATAACGTTAAAACATGTATGCTATGCATAAAGTAGTTTATATATTAAAAAAATTATTTTGTAGCATTTTTTGTATATAAAAAACAGTTTATATACATTTTGTATAAAAAACGTTAAAACAACTGTTTTATAAGTTAGATAACATTTTTATACGTAAAAACACATGAATTTTTTTTTTTTTTTTTTTTTTGGGATAAGAAATCATTTATTGATAGAGAAGAAGAAATGCCCTTCTTCGGAGGCTTACAATCTTAGGAACAAACAATAGAAAAATCATCTATGAAAGAATTAAGAAATCTAGAGAAAGGACCCTTGTAGGGTTTAGCTTTAAAAATGATCCTAATATCTTCATGAACCTCCCTTATTATAGAGCTAGCGACCATTTTTATAACCTTTTTTTTCTATGTTTATAACCTTTTTTTTCAATGGCAAAACAAAAAGAAAAAATGAAAAAAATTATTTTTTATGAATAATTACGTTATTAACTTTTTTAAACATTTTTTTTTTATAGAAATAACGTTAAAACTTGTACGTTATTGATTGGCACACATTAAAACCAATTGAACGTTCGTAACGATTGTAAAAATCATAAGCTTAATTTTCGGATTGAAATATCATTCCAACTTTTGATATATTTTCGGATTCTTCATTTTCACCATCCATCCTACAAATATATAAAAGGTATATTAGAAATAAAAAAAAAAATATTCGAAATTATTTTATTCTGTATAGATTTTTCAAAAAAGTAAAGATATTTAAACTGTTTTTAACCAATAAAATATTTTAAAAAATCTATACAGAATAAAAAAATTGTTTTTTTTTTGTTTAAGGGAAAAAACTACTTTTTTACAACTTTATTTTATAGGAAAGAATAATAAAAAAAAAAAAGTTGCTAATAAACTCTGCAGAAAAATAAAAAACAATTTTTTTACAACTTTATTTTTTAGGAAAGAATAATTAAAAAACATGTTTTTTTGTTTAAGTAAAAAACTGGTATAACACTTCTACTTTAAAGATTACCTTTAAGTGAATTATTTTAACGCTATAGATGTTTTAATGTAATTTTTTTTTTTAATGTTTAAAAAAGTTAATAATGTTATTATTCATAAAAAAATACTTTTATTTTTATTTTTTCTGTTTTTTTTGACATCGAACAAAAAAAAAAGTTTTCCTTTACCATAATATTTTGTTACACTTTTATATGAAAGTAAAAAAACAAAAAAAGTTTTTGAATAACTTTTTTGAAAAATAGTATATATTTAATACCTTGTTAACCGTTTATATAGAAAGGGATTTTTTTAACCTTTTTATAAATAAAAAACAGTTTATATAATAACATTTTATTTTTAAAAAAAATAGTTTAAAGAAACATTTAAAATATATTTTTACAGTTTTTATCTATAAAAAACTGTTTAAATATATATAAAAAATTGTTTATATATGAAAAACAGTTTAATAAAACATGTCTTTTAACGTTTTAAAAAAATGGTACACATTTAAAATGTTTTTAATAGTTTATATTGAAAATTATTTTTTCACTTTTTTATTTAAAAAAAAACAGTTTTAAAAACATTTAAACATTTTAGGTAATATTTTTATAGATAAAAACTGTTATTAAAGAACAAATGTTGTAGTATAAAAATGTCATTCTTTTTTTATATATAAATTGTGTAAACTATTTTATTTGGTATTAAATGAAGTGAGAGAAGATCATTTGAAAATGAGATAATGACTCATTAAATGAAGTATGAGAAGAGTTCTTAAAAAATTATGTGATTGGACGACATGTAGTTGAACCCATCAAAAAATTTTCCTTAAGGGAACATGATGTTTTGTTGAATACTTTCACAATAATAGCATGCATTTTAGTGGGAGATGCATATGGCGATGAGCCAAAATGCTTTACTGAATCTGACGGTATTTCTTATTGGGAACCTGCATTGTAAGATGAAAACTTATCTCTGAATAATAATGAGGCATGAGAGTTACCAGAACCAAAAGGCGCTAAGATAATTACTTACAAATGGGTTGTCCCAGGTTTTGCTTAACAGTATGGCTTGTATTATGAAACCTTTAAACCAACCAATTACTAAGATGGTGACTATTTGAGTTCCTATTTCTTTGGTGGCATGCAAAGGCTGGTCTCTTTGGAAACTTGACATCACGAATGCTTTTGTTTATGCTGATTTGGATTGTGACGTATTTGTGGAGCAACCAATGGGGTTTATTTGAAAGAGTTTCCTAATCATATTTGTCATCTCAAGATGGCATTGTATGGCCTAAAGCAAATCCGCATTCTTGGTACAATAAATTCACTTAGTGTCCGTTTGGTAATCCAATTCTAACGCTTGGAATTGGATTGTCAAACGGACCCTTAATATCTTTCAATTTGTGATTTACATCTTTCAAACTTAGATGCTAGTCCGTTTTGTTAAAGTGAAGTCATCTATGTACACAATTCTTCTTCTCTATAATGATGATAATGATACTTACCTAAGAGGATAATGATGAAATTACACATCTTCAAAATCAATTGTCTATTCATTTTAAAATGAAAAATATGGGTGAAGCTCGATGGTTTCTTTGTTTGGAAGTTAACCAAATGGATAGTTATTTTCTCTCCTAAAAAGGTTATGCACATACTATAATATTTTTTTTTTCGCGTGGAAAAATAAACCCCGGTATCAAATACTATGGAACCATGTCTAAAACACAAGAAAGATGAAGGAGACTGTTAAAAGATGCAACCCCATTTTGCCAACTTGTTCGTAGTTTGTTTAATCTAATTATCACTATATCTTAATTTGCTTACTCTATAGATGCCATATCTCAGTTTATGTAGGTGTCATGTAAGGGTCATTTTATTATCGCCAAGAACATTCTTCCTTGTGTAAAAGGAACTCTGAACTATTGGTTGATTTACAAGAATCATGCTAAATTTTCATTGTACGATTTTTTCGATGCCGATTAGCCCGATAATGTGAAAGATAGGTGGTCGATCACAAGGTATTGATTTTCTACAAGTTCATTCATTGTTTCTTGGTACACTAAAAGGAAAAGTACGATCACTCTTTCCGATACAGAAACATATTATATAGCAACTATGGCAACAAAATAATTTATTTATTTTGACCAATTTAATGGGGCAATCGCCTCGCTAATGGATTATCGAGTTCGTATCAAATGGGCTAATAAAGGTACTATCAAGCTTTCTACAAATCCAGTATTTCATGCCCACACGAACAATATTGAGATTCAGTAGAATTTTTTTAAGGAAAATACGTTAAATCGGGATGTGAGCTACAACATGTGAAGAGTACAAAGCAGGTTTTCGATATATGCACTAAATCACTTTCAAGGCTAATGTTTAAAGTATTTTGAAGTGCCCTTGGGCTTACTGATTGCGGTATGCACTGAGGAGTGTAGTCATAATCTTGTGTATCCATGTTTTGTTTTTACCTCATTTTTCAGCCTTTGAATTGACTTAGTCATAGATGCTTTGGTCATTAATCAACCCAATAATCTAAGGATTTTGTTATTGATTTACTTTATTTTTGTTTGAGATACTTTAGGAGAAAAGTACGATTGAATTAGTCATACCTTATTTGACATTTTGTAGGAGTCGATTGATAGAAATAAGGAGTATAATTATTGGAAATGCAATCCAATTTTTTGTATTCTTTCTTTCAATAAATAATAAAGAAGTTCTCTTTTTCATTTGAGAGGCAAACATTTTTTATTTCTAATATAAGTGTTTAATTTACTCTTTTTGTTTTCATTATCAACACGATTCTACCAAAAATAAAATAAAATGGAGTTTCACATACTTGTTTTTTGGAATTATTAGGGGCTAGTCCCATTTATTAGGTCAAAGATGAATAAAACCCTATTGTTCATCAATTTAGTTCATGTTTGTTTTGCTGTGAGGATTGGGAGAACTTCCTCTCTCTAGAGTTCTCTCTCGTCACCTTCACTTGCCATTATGGCGACTCCAAATCATCTGAAACCTCTACCTAAACCCCCTGACATTAACAGAGACAAAGCTAAGAGTTTTGCCTCTATACTCTCCAACTCATCACCCGATAATTTCATTAATACCAAACCTCTTGAAAGCTATAAAGGTGAACCCATGATCTCATTCTCTGACGATGAAAATCTCAGGCTGGCCGAACCTTACAAATATTCTCTCATTGGTGGATTTCCCTTTGACAGACCTTCCATGGAATCTATTTGTAAAGCTTTTCTTACCTTTTCTCTTAAAGCAGCTTTCTCTATTGGTCTCCTGGATGAGAAACACATTCTCATCAAGATTTTTTGTGAAGGAGATTATATGAGACTATGGCTTAGAGACCAATGGTACATCTACAAATCTCCTATGAAAGTCATGAAATGGACTTTTAATTTTATACATGGTCATGATTCTATTCTCCCTATCTGGTTATCCCTACCCCAACTTCCTGTTCATCTTTTTACTAAACCAGCTTTATTTGCCATTGCAAAGTTAGTTGGCAACCCTCTTAAAGTGGATGAAGCTACTGCAAATGTCACTAGACCCAGCCAAGCTAGACTCTGTATGGAGATTGACATTGCCAAAAAACTTCCCTCCAGACTACATAAAAGGTGTGGCAATACAAGCTTTTGTCAAAGAATTATCTATGAGAATGTTCCCTTGTTCTGTGTTAACTGTGTGAAGGTTGGTCGCAATGATGCTGACTGTGTTCATGGTCAGGATAATGGTGCTACCAATGCATTGCAAAGTCTCAAACAAGATGATGGGGTGAAAGATTCGCAAGTTGGTTTGGTCAAGGATCTTAGACCTAATCATAACCCTAAACCAGTAGGGGTTTGGATAGAGAAACCCAGACCTCCTCATGTAACAGTTCCATCAGAAAAGGATGTATGCATCAAAGACAAGGGAAAATGCCCATTACTTATTCAAGAAGTTACTAAACATGGCCTAACATCTACCTCATTAACTGGTAAGATTCTTAACTATGGTATTCAACCGAAAAAATTTGTTACTGGTGGTCTTCCGACTTTAGTGGAGGAAGATAACTCTACGAAGGTGATTGCTCCCCAAAATGAGGAGACTCAATCAATATATTCGAAAATTTCGATACTTACTCAGAATCAGTTTGATGTGCTGTTACTAGATGCTGAAGACCGGGAGGACGGTGAGATTTTTCCCCATACCTTTTTTAAAAATAAAAACACGTGTCCAGCTAACAAAACATATTCCCCTCCTGTTATCAATATTCCCAACAATAGTTGGAAACCATTATGGAATTCAGACGAAGATATCCCTGTTGATGGAACCTTTTCTTCAGCTCCTCCTCTTTCGGATGAATTTAAAAAAAATTCGGAGCAACTTTCAAACAAATTTTCTCTCTTTCAAAAAAATAATCCCTCCCTTCAGAAAACTTCGCTTCCCAGTATAACAACACCTGTTAACCTTTCTCCCTCAAACTATGTCTCCATTGAAATTGTTCTTCCTTTATCTAAACCCTCTTCCATTGAACCAACTTCAGAGAACACAAACAGAGGCAAATCTTCTAAATCAAAAAAGAATAAAAGGCAGAAAACAAATAGTGGTTTGTCGATCATCCAAACTAGAGCTGGTAGAACGGTCTCAAAAAATTTCGCTCCTTCTAACCTCTAATGATTAACGCCCTATTCTGGAATATTCAAGGAGTTGGTAACAAATCCTCCATCAGAAGGCTCAAGCGAATTGTAAGGAAACATTCCATCGTTTTGGTAACTTTACAGGAACCAAAAATCGATAAAGGTATTCTGCAGGATCTGTGCCGTAAATTAAACTTCACTGGGGGAATTCTAATTATAACAACAAATTCTGGATCATGTGGAAATATACATGCAATGCTATCACTGTAAGTGATAATCAGCAATGCCTTTCAATTTCATTGACTATTCCTCAGGTGGGTGAAAAAATTATCTTCTCCTCAGTTTATGCTAGCTACAATAAAAGAGATAGATCTGCTTTATGGGATAATATTATCTCACTGGATGATTTAAAGTTCAACATGTGGGTTCTGGGAGGGGACTTCAATATTATCTCTTCCCAAAATGAAAAATATGGAGGCAATTTAGTGGACCAACAATCTATTTTAGAATTTAATGCAGCCATGGTTCAAGCAGGATTGAAGGAAATTTCGTACAATGGAGCGGATTTCACTTGGTGCAACAATCGAGTTGGAGATGGTATAATCTGGGTTAGACTTGATAGAATTTTGGGGAATGAAGGATGGTTTAACGCTAAATTTTTGTCCAATGTGGAACATCTTAATAGAGTCAATTCTGACCATGCTCCTATGCTTTTAAATTTGAAATTTCCCAGTGACAACACTCCAAAATAATTTAGATTTCAAACCATGCGTATTTCTCACAAGACTTTCTATTCGGTTGTTTCTGATGCATGGAAAATAAAAGTTGATGGCAGACCTATGAAAGCCTTTTCTGCTAAACTTAAGATGGTTAAAAAGTCTCTGCAAGCTTGGAATAAAGAGGTGTTTTCCAATATTTTCTCCCGGGTTAAAAATGCTGAAGAGGCTCTCATTCTCAAAGAAGCCCTGTATAACACTAACCCTTCCGAAGAAAATAGAGAGGCTTGGCATAAAGCTTCTGCTAAGTTCAATCTTGAACTTAGAATTGAGGAAATCTATTGGCAGCAAAAGGCTAATTTGAAGTGGGCTCAATATGGGGATCAAAATTCGTCATATTTCCATTCTTTAGTAATTAAAATTCAATTGTTTAACCATTCACAAAATCAAAAATGATTTTGGTGATTGGTTGGACAATGAAGTGGAAATTGAAAATGAAATTTCCTCTCATTTTCAATCTCTACTTGGCAGCACCACTTCCAATATTTTTTATTTTTCTATTTTTGATTGCATCCCTAAGGTTATAAAAGAGGAAACTAACTTATTTATTACGGATGTCCCATTAGAAATAGAAATTAAAAATTCTATTTTTTCTCTTGGTAAAAATAGTGCTGCAGGTCCTGATGGGTTTAATGGGGTTTTTTTTCAATCTTGTTGGGATATCATCAAAGAGGAATTAATTCTAGATATTAAATATTTTTTCCATGGATATGAAATTCATGTTAGTTGGTCTTCAACCAACATTATTCTTATTCCAAAAAAAGATAACCCATCTTCTTGTAAAGACTTTATACCCATTAGCCTTTGTAATTTTTCAAATAAAATTATTTCCAAAATTCTTGCTAATAGAATTGGGAGCGTTCTTCCCAACATTATTTCTTCCTCTCAAGCAGGTTTCATCAAAGGAAGATCTATATCGGACAATATTTTGTTGGCTCAAGAATTGCTATCTTCTTTCAATAACAATGTTCGTGGAGGTAATCTAGTTGTTAAGTTAGACATGGCCGAAGCCTATGATCGCTTATCTTGGAAATTCATTCTTAAATTCCTGAGGGCATTCGGATTTTCTGAAACTTGGATATACATCATATGGCGGTTAATATCGAATTGTTGGTATTCAATTCTGATCAATGGAAAACCTGTTGGTTTTTTTAAATCTCAATGGGGTGTGAGACAAGGTGACCCGCTCTCTCCAGCTCTTTTTGTTATAGCCAGTGAAGTTCTCTCAAGAGGTGTCCAACAGTTGGTATTACAGAAAAAAATTAATAATTTTTCAATACCAAGTGGATGTCCTCTCATTACATCTCTATCCTTTGCTGATGATATTCTTTTCTTCATCAACGGACACAAGCGTTCTCTTCTCAATTTTATGGAATTTCTCGGTAATTATGAACAACTTTCGGGCCAGCTGGTGAATAAGGGTAAAAGTTGCTTCATCACTCCCCCAAAATGCAAACGTTCTCGGTCAGATAATATCAAGAATATTTCAGGATTCACTCAAAATCATATGCCTATCAACTACTTGGGCGTGCCTATTTTTTCTGGAAGGAAACGAAATTCTTTGTTTTATCCAATCCTTGGAAAAGTCGATGCGAAGATAACCAATTGGGGCAGCAGGTCGCTCTCTCATGCTGGTAGGAATGTGCTCATAAAATCTGTGATACAAACTATGGGGTTAGATTTGTTTGCAACTATACATCCTTCTGTCTCCTATGTCCGAGATTTAGACAAACAATATGCAAATTTTTGGGGGAGGCAGCAAGATGAGAATCATAAATATCATTGGATATCATGGAAGAAATTGTGTTTGCCAAAGAATGAAGGTGGTTTAGGTTTATGAGATACTATGGATGTTTGCAACACTTTCACATATAAGTTATGGGTTAATGTTTTGCAAAATCAATCCATCTGGGCCAACTTTATAAATAAAAAATACAAAAAGTTGGAAAAAAACAAATTTTAATGGTTCTATTTCTGCTGCCAGCTCAGTTTGGAAAAGAATGCAAGGAATCTGGATTTTTCAGAATTCAAATGAGGTGATTCATCATATCCGCTCTTATGTGGAGAAGGAGTTTGTTTTCAAAATTGCATGGGAACAAATCAGGAGAAGGGAGTGTTATCAATTTACGTCGTTTATGATATGGGATGACCATTTAACTCCAAAAGTTTCAATCTTTATGTGGCGTCTCATGCACAACGGTCTTCCACTAGATCACAATTTAAAAAATATCAAAATTCCCATAGTTTCTAAATGTCAGTGTTGCTCAAGAAATCAAGAAGAAAATCAAGATCACTTATTCAATGAGGGAGAATCGGCTTGCCAAGTGTGGAATCATTTTGAAGGTTTGATTGTGTGTAAAGCTTCTAATACTAGTCTTAGATCTCGTCTTGTTTCCTGGTGTCTCTCAACGCATGGAAGATCTATAAAGGCTATTCTTTGTAAAATTATTCCTAGCTTAATCTGCTGGAAATTATGGTGTGCTAGGAATAAATGTGTTTTTGAAGGTATAAAGATGGTCTCTAGCTCTATAATTAGGGAGATTCATGATGATATTAGGATTAGTTTTAAAGCTAAACCTTATAAGGGTCCTTTCTCTAGATTTCTAAATTCTTTCATAGATGATTTTTCCATTGTTTGTTCCTAAGTTTGTAAGCCTCCGAAGAAGGGCTTTTCTTCTTCTATATCAATAAAAGATCCATGAATTGAGTTAAAAAAAAAAAACTATTGGATTTTTAATGTGCCAAGTTCTTTTTCATAATAGAGCATATATATTTAGATAAATGTACACCTAATCTTTAGCCAATTTAAACACACTTATTCTCTATCTAAAAAACAAGCACAACCCCACTCTCTCTCTCTCTCTCTAGCAGCCCCACCCCCACCCCCTTAATCCCACCCGAGTGGAGACTCATTGGAATAGTCTAGTGGAGAAGCTCGTGAGAGGATATTGAAATCCTCGATGAAGTATTTCTCTCCTCATCTCTCTCTCTTCATCTATTTCTTTCCCTTTTTTGGTCCGATCCAACGGCTCCATCACCGAAGCTAGAGAAGAACAGTTTGCATAAGAAAAAATGGAGTTTTCGTTGGAAAATAAGACATTTAATAGAAATAGAAAGTTTATTTATTTTGTTTTTTCGTCAAAAAATATCAAATACGGGTGTTGTTTAATAAATATTTACAAATAGATTCCAAATATATAATTTTGTAAATTTTGAATTTTAGATATGAAGTTATGGACTTTTAAAGATTTTATGTGTCTATTGGGCAGAAAAAGAGGTATTTAGTTGTCAAAGATATTTTGAGGGTATATTGGTCATTTTAATGCGTTGAGTTGAAAAAATAGGAACTTCGATACCATTGACCCACTCAAAGGATCTCTTGCATTGTTGATCGGGTCAATGGGACTTGGTATTAATTACCTTTTTATCATTGACTGAATTCAAAATACCAAAAGTGTCTTCCAATAACAACCAATAAACAAGAATATTTTATCAACATTGTATGTAAGGTTTTTTCAAAGGCACGCAATACTAATTTCCTTACTTTTTATGATTCTTCTACACCATCTTTATGGCATGTGAATTATTCTACATATATGCGATGTAAGTAAGGGAAATTTAATCGAATATTCATGATAATTATTTCGTTCATTATAATATATATTTATTTTTAATTATGTATTTATATATTGACCCTATTATTTTAGGATTCTAAGAGTTAATTTGTCAAACTTTGATTATTTTCATATTGACCCATTTCAGTACCAAAACTTTGCATATTTATAGTTCCTCTCATAGTTTTTTTTAGAATTCCTTTATTACTCCAATTTTTGTCTATAAGTTACAATAAAATTAAAATTTGGATCCAAAAGTTTTCTATTTTAGGACCCTAAGTTCCTACATTTCATTCAAAGTCGGGACCAAAAGTTCCTTTTGTAATTAAAATTGAATCCTTTAATTCTTAAATATAATTCTAAACTTGAAACCTGAATTTTTCATATAGTAATTTAGTTTGGTGCTTGGAATGATTCAAGAGTAACCTCTGAAATTCCTATTAGTTACTATAGGCTTTGGTTTTCATTAATTGGGCTTAAAGAAACTCAATAGTCTAATTTTGATTTGCACTATCAAAAGTTACACCCTTTAGTCAAACAATCATTAATCATTCCTCAGAAGTCCAAATGGCATTATTGAAAGTTCATTTGAAAGAAGACATCCAGACCTTTAACTTAGTATATGTGTGAACCCGACCTTAGTGAGATGAATGTGACGCCCTGCCTAATAAAATATTGGGTGATCAATCATATACCAAATTAAAACAAGAATCTCATACGGTTTATTCTCAGCATCACTGTCGGAAAAAAAAAATTAATTACTAACAACCTACTAGGCCTGGCGTCAAAATTTTAATTAACTAATCTTTTTAACCAAACCGACCATAAGGAAAACAATCACAACAGTTTATATACACAGAATTAAAGTAAAATAAAATAACCAAACTCTAGGTACAACATAATACAACCAAATCGAAATGTCACAACCTAAAATGCGATCAAATAACAAATGGATATAGTTGGGCTATCCGTCTGAATGTTTCTACAATACTTCCTATATATATAACAAGGATAGAAGCGTCTAAAATAAACCTTCTTGCATCCACATCTACTACAGCAACGTCTGACTCGAAAGAATCATCCTCCCGGCGTCCCTGTGTCTGGACACCTAATATATATACATATAGAAAGAGAGAGGGAAAATATAGAAACGGGTCAGAACTCGAGTTTTGAAAATATTTAGCAAGTGCATCAAATGCTATATTTTAAAATATGAAATCTCTCATATTTAAACTAGTATCGCACTCCCATGAGATACACCTCACCCCTCCTCAAAATAATGCACACATATCGTATATATTGTTAAACAAACAAGTTAAGCTACCCTGCCTAACTAATCTCTTTCACCCATCCTCTGAATTCTCATAACTATCACTTGCCCGGTGTGATATCATATAGGTAATACCGTAAGCCATCACATAAGCCTTAATTGATATAGTCATCGATTATACATATATATACCGTTAATATTCTGAAACTTTCGCTAGTTTAAAATACCATTTTCACTTTAGTATATAAAATCCCGTATATATAATTCTCACTTTAATATATGAATCAAAGTTTAAATCCGGATAAAAATCTCCCGGAATGAGAATAAAATTTTATTTATATTATATTTTACACAAGTCTAAATTATATGATTTCACATCTTCATATACGTTCAATATACTATGCGCAATAGTATATATATACCTATATCACAACCATAAGTATAAAAACCATCCCACCGAACTCTAACTCGAGGATGCAGTCTCAAAGTGCTATCATCTTCCTGGTATACTCAACTTAACCAATGTACCAAGTCTGACTCACTCAAGATGATGGTAAAAATACTAAGCAGTGGAGGCGGTCATATTATTTCCTGAAAATGGAATCATCATCGCACCCATATGCGGGACAATATGACCTGGGGACTATATTCTCCCTGCTCCTCAAGCCAGAGGATTCACCCACATCGTGCAACCTCCCTGGATAGCACTAGAGATATATGTATACACAAATTTATCATTCACATACGATATATTTATAACCAAATCATGTATATACTGTAACAACACCCGTATATATAATATGTGTCACTTCTCAATATACCCTGGCTATAATTGCCAAACTCTCATAGTGATAGAAAAAATCCCGAATGTTCCCACTCGTAATAGTATATAAGTATTCAAAAATTTAAAATACAAAACCTATAAGTATTCTCTTACTTGAGATTTAACTCACTCCTTAGTCACTTTTAAGGATTTTATAGAAACCCTAATATACCTATTCGTAATAATTAGATAAGTATACACGCTACTTATTTTAATTCCATAGGTATCGCATAACATACGATAATAATCGTTAATATAGACGTACCGAATAATAACTTAATTCTCTCTAGTCCATATCCTAAATTCCATCCTACTCGCATCCTAGGATTCACTCAAATGAAATCGACCCATATTTATTCTCTACGCATAAATATATATACACACTTGATGAAGACTTATCTCGAATGTTACTCGTCCTAAACATTCATTAAGTCCATACCCAGATTGTACACTTAACTAATCCAAGGTTCTCTCTTTCAACCTAAGGTTTACTCACCCTCAATTCTATTATCTAGGAGTCCTAATATTACATCTATAATCCCCTACAATAATCTCTAATTTATAATTGAACTAACCCTACACTTATAGAAGAAAAATTATCAATTCTTGATGATACGAATCAATTCTCCCTAACTGCAAATCGATTCAGCCAAGAGAATCGATTCGGTCAAAATCCACATGGGTTCGAATACGATCAGTACTTAGGTATTCAGGGGAGAATCGATTCTCCCCAAGTGCGAATTTATTCGACTTGAGATAGTCCTTCATGTCTTCTTAAGCGAAACGATTCACCCCAAATGCAAATCGATTCACCCCCTCCAGGGTTAACAGTTCGAGCAATTTCTTCTACTCCAAATTCCAAAAAATTATCCCAACCTCCATTTTTGTGGTTCATAATCCTAACCAACAACAATATAACCATCTAATCACTGAGTTATAACTAACACATCAATTATTTTATGGGAGAGAACAATTTCTCTTGGATTTAAAGCTTAAAACCAATTAAACTCTCCTTTCTCACTTCATCCCATTTCTAACCATATATACACACCATTAACAAGGGTTTAACACTAGAATTCATAAAGAGTTAACAACACTTCAATTTATGAACTCAAAATCAATTTTACCAAATTTATTCCAAGGGTTCCAACCCAAAAATCATATGGTTTACCAACTATAATATGAGATACACACACTCAATTGAATAAATCAAGTAAACACTCGACTCATGGATAAAATCCGATAACCTCGAGTAGAATCCCGTGGAGTTTGGTCGAAAATCTCATTTTCTCTCCCCTTTTCCTTCTTCCTTTCTCTCCTTCTTTTTCTCTCTCTTTTCTTTCTTCTCTTTTCTCTCTCTCGTGCCTTATAAGAGAGAAAAGGAGTTTATCACCCTATTAAACTCAAAAATGACTCGTTTACTCAATTGCGAGTCCCTACTAGTCCAAAAGTCCCCGGAACTCAACTACTACCCCTGGGTACTCTATTCTGCCTAACTCGATCATTCTAAAACCAACCATGCACTCGAAATCTCCATCTGAGTCACTTAACTAAACTTCAATCAGACCCAACACTTCTCAACATGCATTTTCTCCAACGTGCAATATTTCCCGTCGCTTTAACCAACTACGACATGACATAAAAATATTCCAAATCATTTACTTGGTCCTAAAAGTAGATGTAACACATATCGGTAATAATCTAACACTCATTAATTCCAAAATCACTATTCATAGAAATTCCTCTAATTATCAAATTACACTCACTTATGTAATTTATATATCCATAAAAGTCCGTGATATGACATACTCCCCCCCCCCCAAGGAATTTTGTCCGCAAAATTCAAATACGACTTGTACCACCAACCAAGGATCACCAATCACACTACATCCTAGTACACAAAAGTCAGACGGTACTAACAAAATGGTACTCTATCATATACTCATTAACGGTACCCACATATCTCAAGGCTTATACTATAATGCACTAGCTTAACAACAAGTTTGATTAAATCTCTACATGCTAAAACACTACCTTGGTCGTAAGGTTAACTCTAACAACGACACATCGCACCTAGTTCTTCTATAACCGCGTTTAAAGATAACGATCCTATAATCACAGCGCTAACATATTGATGCCATCAAAAAGCTTCCACTCTAAGCTTCAGTTCATATACATTAGGACATAGAATTTCCTCCAAAATGGAAACTACACTAGTCCTTGACTAATCCTGTCAGCCTTCCATCTCATCTTAGGTGTGCCAACTCTTTTTGCACCTATATAATTGGATTATTGCTTACCTCATACGGCGTTCCATCCAACACACTCTAATTCCATTTATAACTTCCCCAAAGAATATTCTTTAGCTTTATATACTATGCCCCTTCGATCTCGGACGGTATATAAAATCAACTTACCAAGTGCCAACCCCCTGTAATCCGTGCATATCTTCACAACCATTTTAAACGTCACACACGTAACACATTCTCTAAAAATGGGCCTCACTTCCTCATCCTGGTGCTAACACCTAGGTACTCTTACCCCGAATAAATCGAAATTCAATTATTCCTATACCTGGAAATTTAATCCTTCTTAAGGTTAACCCACCAATCTTCTCGTGGTTAACCTACTACAGTCTCCCAATCTCAGCGCTACCAGACTCACTATCTTTTCATCATGATACTCTAGGATTGGTGTTTTTTCCAGAATACGTAAAATGAGTACTATACTAACTATATCCCTAGCGCCCAAGACCTTTCTCAACTGTCAACATTTTCTCGGTTTCATGCGTGGGATGTCTCGTAAAGCGAAATCCAAATAAGGAACCCACCCGTTACACTACTACCTTGCATCGTCGATCATCAAGATATAATGTACTAAGGAACACAACCGGGACGTTCACAATCCTACCTCGCAACCACACTAACGCGCTTCTACCTCTATGTCTTTCCATCTCGGCGAAATGGAAAGTCTAACTAATTGGGGTGCATATACTCTGAACAAGTGTTACGAACATCCCATAAAAAACATATTACCTCATAATTATCCTCCTAATCACGTCATGTCTATAAGCCTCGAATAAATTTCCCTAACCTTACCTCACCCATTTACTCACGGTGAGAGAAATAATTCAGTGCTTTTCCACAACACTCCTATCTCCCTAAGCCCCTAATCATCACATAGCTCTCAGTTTATAGTGTTTTCTCAACACTAGGTAATTTGTCATCAAAACCAACATCCTTGCATCCAATAAAATCTCTCCACTACCAACGTCATTAAGGTTGATGGGTGGAGTGTCTCGCAACAGAAATCCAAATAAGGAACCCCTCCGATACACTACTACTTAACTTATCGGTCGTGGATGTCTGTTAGCTTAAAAAATGAAACTGGGATATTCCCGTCCTGTCTACCAACAAAATATGGTCAAAACTCTTACTTCTTTCAAGGAACCATACCATAAGGTGCTTGTACTAACACTAAGTCCTTTGTGCGAATAATGACGAGCTTAAACTCATTGCTCAATAATAAAACCTGCATACCTTAAATCAAATCTATAAGGTCCCCATGCACTAAAATTATGATAATGAAACATTTACTCATCAAAGCTTCATATAAACATATAATAAAGGTTAGCTCCATCCGTATCCAGGTGAGATATCGCAAAACAACCAGTTCCACCCTGGAACCATGGATATGAAAGCCATGCAATCATTAGCCTACTATCGCTCCAACCATACAAGAATATATTATACTCAGAATATTACTATACTTATATAACACACACAAAACGATCAGTGTAAACCAAATATAAGCTCAAAATACAAATACCCGCTTCCACAGCGAATGAAGAGAAAAATTAGAACCCCGCTACTGCAGAAAATATATAAATATACACTCTATAATATTACTAATACTACCACTAAACTCGAATCCCACACACGAATATAGGGCTAACAAAATATTGTGACTCAATCTTCCCACACGACATATCCCTCCTTCATCTGAGATGAAACTCATAATAACAACTTTGCCAATCACCCCGGCTGATCCAAATGGTTCCCATACATAGTACACTTGTCTTAACCGAACCAAAAACCACTTTAATTAGTGACCCATATAGGCACCCTACTCTTGTCTTTTAACTCATACCAGACAAGATTAAAGCGTGTGGTTCTAAGCTCCATATCACAATATTCCACATCTCTGGTCACCCTGACCAAGTTAAGGTTACGAGTATCTCGTACTTTTATAGCCTCAATTCTGACAATCACCCTCACAGTTCCATTAGCTCCTCCGGCCAAAAGGAAACACACTACCGGCCTCAACTGCCTTGTTTCAATGAATCCCTGGTGGATGTCCACCTGTGGGGTTTCATGAGCACAAACACTTTCAACCTCTACCTTTGACTACATCCTTTAGCTCATCCAGCTCCACTCTTATGGAAGCATTAACATTCCCAATATAAGAGGCACTAAACTGCCATTATATACACCAGGAATCCAAGTAAAATCCCCTTAAGTGTTAGCAACACTTACTAGTGAGCCTATCATTTGTAATACCCCATATTTTTACGCATATTTATTTTATTATGAAATTATGGAAATTTGGATTAATTAATTTAAAGGAGAAAATTTAATTTATAATTAATCCAATTTAATGGTAATAATTAGTAGCGTGACGAGGGTTAGTTATCGAAAATAATTAATGTTGAACATTACATAGTGGGTAACATAATAGATGGTTTCAGAGATAATAATATGGTCGGGGATGAGATACACGGCAGTTAAGATGTGATCATTTGGGACACACGTATGAGTCGCGTCACTATTATCTATTTGGGGGTTAAAAAGGTAAATTATTTTTATATAACTCGGATGGTAATTTTGAGTGTGTTAGTGTGTCCGTAAGGGTCGGTATAGTCAGAAAACACTACCCGGGTGTTATATTTGGAGTCCGGAGCATTTTAGCCCAAAATGACACCCCAGAGGGGTATTTTAGTCTTTTGGGATTTTTGAGTAATTAAATGGATGAAAATTAGGTTTAATTTAAAGCTACATGGGTTAGATGTCTGTCAATTTCAATCCGTGAGAGAGAGAGAGAGAGAGAGAGAGAGAGAGAGAGAGAGAGAGTACTAATGAGGAAGAACTCAAGGATTCCCACAAAAAGTTGTGCCAAAGTGTAGATCGCAACGAGAGGATCAACCACATACCAATTTCAGTCTGAGAATCTAAAAACCAATTTAAGGCAATTGTTTATCTTTCTCCTCTTTAGCATTATATTGTTCCTGTTGATTTAGATTAGATGATATAAACTTGTTGCAATGAAAAACTTAGGTTTAATTAGAAGGATTTGTAATAAAACTCTATAAATTGGAGATAGGGTTGCATGTCGAGGAACTTCCCTTCATAGAACTGTTAAATTTGGTAACTATTGCTGAAATCAAGAAATTTATTGATGGTTTTGAAGGCTTAAAATTTTGGGTTCATATTTAAGAGATTTATTAGGAATTAAAGAAATTATGGAATTCCATTTGAGTATATAAATACTTGACCTTTAATTTGTATTAGAAAGTATATTAAGGTGATTAGAAATAGTTTAGAAACATGTAATACGAAGTTTGTTGAGTTTTGGGTCGAGATTGGAAGTTAGAAAATTTAGAAAAATGATTTTGGGAAGAACAGGGGCCAGTTTGGAAGTATTGATATATATTTTCTTGTATACATATTGAGATTTTATATATGTATACTGAGTTCCTATTTTGTGTTTCATGTTGGCCACATTATTAAAATATATACGTATTCTAGTTGAAAAATTAAGAATGTTATAAGAATGAGTTAAAGCATCTTTAAACCTATCCCTAAATAATATAAATGGATTGTCTTCGAGTTGTTTAGATATCTTATCCGATATAGTGGTTACACTACGTATAGTCAAGCAGAGTATCGTGACTAGTATGGGTAGTTAGACTCACTAGGTGTGCACATCAGATGAGAATTGAGCATGTCAAGCGAGTACGCTAAGTTAACATGAATAATATTTGTCCTAATTAACCAATTTAAGCAATTGCTATATTTAAACTGTTTTCTACTCGGGCTTTGACTTGTTTTCCTGTAAATCTCTTTTCTTGTTCCTTCATTTTAGGTGCTCATCCACACGGACACTAGGCTTAGGAGATTCAATTCATTTATCGAGTTGTAGCTGCTGTGGAAGCTACAGGACATTGCTAGTAGACGCTTCTGAGTCTATTTCTCCTCATATATCAGTTATTTACTTCAGTTGGACATGATGTCCCTCCTATTTAACATTCAGATATTTAGAGTTGTTTTATTCTATCGTTAGACTTTGATTTCATGTTATTGGATTATTGTATGGGATTTTGACTGGAAGTGTTTACTCCAGTTCTTTATTTAAATTCGGTTACTTATTTCCTTATGCTATTATGATGTATGGTGATGATTAAATATTTCCCTTTAATGATGATAGATAATAACAAGTTAAAATTTTGACACCAACCTTTTTAAATATTAGGTGGTTAGTTTTCAATTAAATTAAAAATTGAGTTCTTCGACGGTGATGCATTTATCTGAACCAACTTGATATTATGAAATTAATTAATTAAGGACTGATCACCCTGTAATTAATTAGGCGGGGTGTCACATGTGGTACCAGAGCATAAGGTTCTAGTGTCCTTAGGATGTGTATGGCTTATTCTGTTTCCGCGTAGCGTCCTTTGATATAGAACCCTATATTTTAGGATTGTTGTACTCTTTATGCATTTTACATTCTTTAGCTATTTTGAGATAGTAACTGTAGACTTATAAAACTTTTCTCTCCTTTCAGATTCCTCCTCGACGTGCACAGAGAGTTCCCAGGGATGTTCAACCTAAGCCTCAGCCTGCACCAGCCCAGGGTAAGACGATTGCCACTGAAGTTGCAGCCATTGTAGCTCAGGCGATAAATGTGGTATTGTCAGTTGTGCAGCAGGCACCACCTCAGGCACCGGTGGTGCCTCCAGTTCAGGCCCAGGACTTCCTGTCTACTTGGGAACCTATTAGGGATGCCTTCCAGAAGGAGCATCCGCCAAAGTTTACATGGAGCTTCGATGTGGTGGTAGCGAGCCAATGGAAGAAGAACATCCAGAGGAATTTGAGGAAACATGAGTGTACGGAGGTGCAGAGTCAGATACTGTCCACGTTCAAGTTAGTGGGAGCAACACTGCAGTGGTAGGAGTCTATTACCACTACTAAGGAGAGAGACACACTCATGATTTTAGACTTTTGGGTGTGGTTCGACCGTAAATATTTCACCTCTGTCGTCCAAACATAGATAAGACAAAAGTTGGTGAACTTGAAGCAGGAGGAAAATATCATGGCGGAATATGAGGCAGAGTTTATCAACCTTCATGAACATTGTATAGGATGAAATCCCGATTAAGGAGAAGAAGATTCGGCATTTTATGGATGGGTTGACATGGAGGATCCACCAGCATTTAATAGGCAATCTTTCTTTGGCTACATATTCGGATGTGGTTAATACAACACTAATCCACTGCCAGGACGACTATTTTCATCTAACAGAGGTTAAGTGAGTAGGAGAGTTCAGCAAGCAGGTTAGGACAGGAGGTAATGGTGCTAGTGGGGCACAGGCAGTTTAGGGTCAGCATAGACACAGTGATTAGGGTTCCCAGCAGGGGGATCCTAAGAAGTTTAGGTCAGAAGGTTTTAGACATGGGAAGGGAGTATTTAGACATGGACAGAAGGGTCAGCATGGCCATTGGGGCCAGCATGGCCAAGGGAGGGGTGGTAATGGCCATCAAGGTCAGGGACAAAGGGGAGGACCCTTCCCACGGATATATTTCACTTGTGGTAACACTGTCCACAAGCGTGAAGACTTCCCTCAGAAGGGTAGAGGCCAGCAGCAGCAACAACAGGGTGCTCATCAGGAACCACAGAGACCGTTATTTCTCGCAGCTCTCCCACCACCCCCACAGATGCCAGCTCTGCCACCTATTCCATCTATCCTAGTTCAAAAGGGGTAGCTTCAGTATGGACGAGTCTACAATCTTCACCAGGACGCAACCCCATAGGACTCACCCGCAATTGAGGGTATGTTTTCAATCTAGGGTACTTTGGGGCGCATTGTATTTAACATGGGGTCCTCACATTATTTATTTCCATAGGGTTTTCACATACTACATGACTATTTGATACAGTAGAGAGAACAGTTACTTGTGTGGATTCTCCGTTGAGTAGAGGTTCCATAATTTCTTTTATTTATCGACGAGTGGGTATCGAGATAGGGAGGTTTATCTTACCCGCTGATATGCTCGTATTGGATATGTCTGAGTATGACACAATTGTAAGTATGGATTTCCTTATCAGGTATAGGCCATTGATTGATTATTTTAGTAGGAGTATAGTTTTTTCCATACCCGTCCAGGAGATGTTCGTGGTGGCGATGCCTCGCTCTGAGGGAGGATCGTCCACACATTTATACTATATAGAGGAGGAGACTTCTAGGGAGGTGGTGGTACCACTTGACTCGATTCCTGTTGTTCGAGAGTTCTCCGATGTGTTTCAGGAGATTCCAATGTTACCACCAAGTAGAGAAATAGACTTCGTCACTGATTTAGCACCGTACATTGGGCCGATAGCCCACGCACCATACCGTATGGCTCCAGTAGAGATGAGGTAGTTACATGACCAGATTGATCAGTTGTTGGTGCGAGGGTTCATCCGTAGGATTATGTCGCCGTGGGGTGCTCCCATATTATTTGTTAAGAAGAGGGATGGATCTTTGAGGTTATGTGTCGATTACCGAGAGTTAAATAAAGTCACGATACGTAATAAATATCTGCTGCCTAGAATCGAGGACTTATTCAACCAGTTGAGAGGAGCTGCCTTCTTCTCAAAGATTGACTTGAGATTGGGATACCATCAATTGCATATTAGGGAGCAAGATGTATCGAAGAAAACCTTCTTGACAAAATATGTTTCCTATGAGTTTAGGGTTATGCCATTCGGTCTAACTAACGCCCCAGCCGTGTTTATGAACTTCATGAATGTGACAACCCGCTTATGAAAATAAGAGGTGGCCAACCCGATACTCCAATAATGGCAGGAATCATAGATGGTCCATTCTTAGCATCACATTAAAGTAATAAGTATACAAGCTAACCACCCACTATTTTAGAAAACAGATTGCCAAAAGTAATATTTGTACTTAAAAAGAAACATTGAACCATTTAATTTAAAAGAAAGTGGATACCGAAAAGACTTATATTACGTAAACAAAAAGTATGCATCAAAGTAACCGAATAAGCTGTCGGTTAACAGTCTCTTACAAACCATATACAAAAAGTTAATTAAGTACATGATATATTGCGTTAGACAATTACAAAAGCTTGGGCCACATGCCCGAATAGATAACCCGATCATAACTAGAATATAAAAATGGAGGCGTATATACAAAATATCCCATAAAATCCGCAAGGTGTTACAGCTCCAAGACACATGAATAGGGAAATAAATACGGGCGTCCTTATGGCGGAGCACCTAAGCGAATAAAAGATTCATGCAAAATAAGAAACATGAACGGGTCAGGGCCCGATTTTATATGATCACCAGGTGAATAAAGTGCAAGATAGTTATGGACCACTTAATTATCATAAATGAACTAACCACAATCATTAAAATAAGGATAAGGAAGTCTAACATCAATTTAAAAGCATAATCTAACGCTAATATGATGACCATGATCACAATCCAAATTATACTAGAAGATATGAATAATATGCTACTCCTCAAGGTTCCGTTTCAATTTTATACAATTTTATTTCACCTTTCCATATCTCATTAGGAAATATATTCAAAGCAATTTATTTCATAAAGTGAGGTATCTTTAGTAAGGTTCCACTTTAATAAGAATAGTTATATTACACAATATATAACGATCCTAAGACCGTCCTTCCGAGTTTTCCCACTGGAAGCGCCCCTAAATAGATATCATCTTCCAGGGCCTATCGCACAAGACAACCTGGGCATCCTATAACACAACATCGGGAAGTGGCCATATACCTTCGACAATGAGTTATAACCACACCCAAAATTACCTCACTTCGAACAATAGTCACACAATATATATAACGCCAAGGATTATATTCTCCCTCCATTCATTAACCAGGGGACTTGACCTCAAATGCGAACTTCCCTTGTGATAGCATTCAGAGAGGTGTGTATATGCACATTTATCATTCATAAGTTATTTACCTTTTCAAAGTAGGCATTACGTTTTATCCGGAGCCATAAGCATTTAACCTTATCGTTATAAACCTCGATGTTAAATTATCTCCAATATATATCTCCATGAATTAATCGGAATTCCTTACCCCGTAATGTATGATATTACATTAACCCAATTTTAGAAATCTAATTTGAATCACTTTATTTCACTTTAAATCTAGCCTAACTCACTTCATAAGAAAATCATCTATTTATTTCCAACTTAACTATCTAATTTAATTCCAACTCTAAGCCCCACTCTCGTTTATAACCTAGGTTCTTAGATACCTCATTTCTAGACTCTAATACTCTAGTTTTACTTTATTCAAGAAGGTTCCTAAGTCCCTGTTGATGTAAAAAATTAGATCACATCCACAAATAAAATAAATGAGACAAATAATTTTTAAAGTGGTTCAGCCTTATAAGAATGGCCTACGTCCATTGTTTTGTTATTGCTGAGTGTTTGGGAATTCTCGATTACAAATTCTCTCAAGAAATTCCAGTCCCTCTACAATGAGGATTGTGCAATGTATTTATAGCCCTGAGGTGGCAAAGTGAAAGTGTAATACATTAAATGATGTATATATGAAAGGGTGATACATTCAATGCCCCTTAAGCGTGTGCGTCTGAATGATAAGCATTTAATGAGTAGTTGAACTGTTGTTCATCCTGCTATTAAAGCATTTGTTCGAGGTGCAGCTCGGACCGCTTGAGTTGCTCGGACCGCCTTCAACATCTTGGTATTCAAGAATCCCTCGGAGAGATCTTGTTCCTCGGAGCGTATGAGTTCCTCGAAGAGATCTTATTCCTCGGAGCGTATGAGTTCCTCAGAGAGATCTTGTTCCTTGGAGCTTATGAGTTCCTAGGAGTGTCTGAGTTCCTCGGGGAATATCTGTTGTTGCCACGTAGATCGCCATGTGTCTTCATTCAATTGAGCCATGTCAGCAGACTAAATTTGGTATCAACAGAAGCCCCCAATATTTCATAGTTCGAAATTTGGGGAGTATGGAACATTCTTTCTCGGAATATGGTAGCTTTAAATGGTCTTCCTAATTTTTAGGAGCATTTTCCTTGTATTTATTTCTCTTCCCAAATTCGTAGAATCAGTCTTTTCGAATTTTTATAAACCGCTTCAATTGTCGCGCCCTTTTCATCCTTTTAGCCGCCGGTAGCGTAATCGTTTCTTTTTGTAATCATTACTTTTCCTTTTCCCAAGGTAAAGTATTTAAACGCTGCATCGTATTCTACTTTTTCACATTTGTATCTTCGAGTTTTCTATCGTCTCTTTCTCTCTTGTGCGTTCATCCTTTTCATCCTTCGTTGTCATCAGATCCACACTTTTTCTGTAAGATTTTCTTCCTTCTTCTTCATTTCTTTCTTTCATCATGGTCTATTCTATAGAGTCTCTTTATAAATTCCACTCGGATTTCTCTATTCCCTCTTGGGTTGTCTTGGAAGAGCTTTATGAGCCTTCTGATTATTTTCGTCTGGCTGAGGGACATTGGTTCCCCAGTCTTTTTATTACTGAGTGTGGATTTTCTTTTCCACCCAATCCCTTGTGTTTGGAATTTTGTCAATATTTTGACGTTGTTCCTGCAAAAATAGCCCCAAATACATGGAAAATAGTTAATGGGGTTCATAGGTTAAATCAAATACATGGAACTCGTATAAGAATTCCAGAGATAATGTTTTGCTATAGATGGGCAGTTAATGATAACATTTTCTATTTGAAAACTATATTTTTAAATAGAGCCTTAGTAGTCAATCTTCCTGATGCCAATAGGGATTATTTTGAGCATGGGGTTGTCATAAAAAATTGGCAATATGCTCCTTTATCTGGAGATGAGGTTTATCAGGGTCCCAGATGCCCTACTTATGGCAATGGGATAGGTTATTTTTATTTGATTTTATTTATTTTGAAATTATGCTTCCTTTATGTTTGATAAAATGTGTTATTGATATTTCAATGTTTATTTATTTATTTGCAGTTGATAGCAAGAGAAAGTTCCCAAAAGAAGCAGATATTAATATAAGTCACTTGAAACTTATCTGGGGTCTGCATAAGTCTGTTACCGACGAGCACATCAGATCGGCCTCATATTTGCTGCAGTAGAAGAGCTATACCACCTCTTTCACTGTTCGTCCTGTGGTAGGCGAAACAGAACCTGTGCCAGTTTCTGCCAGCTCCTCGCCCGAATCCCACATCCCTGAAAAGATGAAGAAGAGAACAGTTCCCACCGTCTTCCAGAAGTCTGCCTCTGGTGATGGAGAGGCCAAAATAAGCAGGACTGATGTCCCAGAGGGGACAAAGAAAGTTGATGCACCTTCCTCAGCTGCTTCTGTTGTGAAGGTTGTCGAGAAGCCCGTAGTGGCTCCGAGCAGCTCTGATGCTCCTGGAGAGGTGATTGTAATATCACCGACCAAGGGTTCTTCCTTGGTTGAATCTGTTCCTGTTCCCCCGAGGAGGCTGAAGAAGAACTCCTCAATCAATTTGGCTAAAACCATCTCTCAGCCCCCAACTACTAAAACTGGTGTTCCAACTTTTATTCCCCCGAGCTCTGCCATGAGCTCGGTAAAGTCCTGGATCATTCCCGAGGTCCAAGGTACTGAAGAAAACCTTACTCGGGACATGGTTACTTCGTTAGCTACTCGTCATCTCGCTTCTGTAAGTCTTCTTACTTTGAACTCTTCATATTTCCTTTGTCATTTCTGTTTCTGACTTGTTTTCATTTTCTTTTCACAGTTGACGAGCTGCTTCAAAATAATTCTGAAGAAGGATGAAGAAATTAGAGCTTCGAGTTCCTCGTCTGGCGTGGAGGAAGCTCTGGAAGAAGCTACGAAGTCTTTAGAGGATTCTCTCCAGATATATGCCACTGACAAGGCAATTTGGGAGAACAAGCTTGCCTCCACCGAGCAAGAAAAAGCTCAGGTTGTTGAAGTCTCCACGGGGTTGGAGAAAAGAATCAAAGAGTTGGAGGGAAAAAATAAAGGGCTCGACGAGAAGCTCAAGACTGCTGAAGAGCTTGAGGATAAGCTCAGGGTTGCTGAAGAGAAGTTGGGCCAGCTTCAAGAAGTAAGTCGGTAGAAAGAGGAGGCTGAGAAAAAACTGAAAGCCGCCGATGACCTGCTGTCCGAGAAGCTTTCCTCGGAAAAGTTGAAAAGAAAGATGGCTGTGAAGAAGTCCTTCAGTGCTGGCTGGGACAAGGGGTGGAATAAGGGGTTGGCTTCCATGATGTCACAAATTGAATATGGCAGCCTAAAGTATTTCAGAGATCGATGGGTTGCATCTCTCCAGGAGATGAAGGTCGATGAATCTTCTGAGCTCTTCCAGCAACACATTCCTGGTCCCCCTCCAACTCCAGAAGATGAAGAAGAGGACGAAGCTGCCTTAGAGGAATCTTCCATGGTTATGGGAGATCATCCCCCAGCCATTCAACCTGCTGCCGAGGAACTTCAGAAAATAGTTGTTTCCTCCGAGCAATTGCCAGTGATTGCCGAACAACTACCCATTCCCTCCGAGCAACCTACTTCCTCATCCCAGCCTCCCGAGAAAGTTTTGGGAGACAAGGAGAACGTGTAGAGTTGTTCGGGTTTATCTTTACATTTTACTTTCTCTTTATCAAATGTAACCCAGAATATGTAACTCTATCTTTCATGATCTAATAAAACTTGGTCTTTTTGCATACTGTTGTCTCTATTCTATTCATACTGTCTTGATTCTTATTGATTACTGCTTTTTCTTTCTCTGCTAGTTTCTAGCCAGGATGGAATTGTTATCTGCCGATGATACAAAGCTGCTACGATAATGTAATGAATACTTTAAGGCTGGTCACACAGACCTAAGTGTAGCACAAGTTGTAGACATCATCGGCCAAGATGCTTCAGAACAGGCAGTGGACGCATATCAATATTTAAAGTGTCTGTTTGATCGAGCGGTGGACAATAATGTGGCCTATTATGAGATGATCGAGGATCTCTAAGGCACCCTCAAAGACCTTCATCTACAATATAAGGAATCCACTGCTCTGTTGCATGAGGGTTATGAGAAGAAGTACCAGCAGATCTGTGCCGACAAGGGCTACGAGAAGCTTTTTGTTGGGTACGAGGTAAGGGAGAGAACCTTGAGGGGTGAAGTCGAGGAGTGCAGACAAATTTCCAAGTTTCTAGAGCAAGAGAACAATAACTTGCAGAAAGAGCTATCACAGTTGAAGTCTGCAGCCTCTTCTTCAAAAGCCTTAATCCCCGTGACCGATGAGGGATTCTCGTTTTTAGAGGTTGAGAATGCCAACTTGAGAGACGAATTGGAAACCTTGAAGAGGTCTAGCCCTTCCACATCATCTCAGGGACGAGCAAGGACTCCTCGGAGACGAGCAAGAGCAACTCAGATTCCTGTCGAGGAACAAAGGACCCAGTCTGCGTTAGAAAACCAGGCCTTCCAGCTGATGGCAAAGAACCAGGCTTTGGCTGAAATGTCGAAGAAGATCCTGGACCTGAAAGAGGAGCTCTCCACACTGAAGTCTACCTTGGAGAACAAAGAGATCTTTATTAAAAACCTCCACGAGCAGCTGGAAAGGCTAACATATCAATTCCATAAACAGCCCAGGGAGTTCTGGATGGCTGGATACAACGAGGCTCTCTATCACTTGAACGATCGTATCCAGAATGCCAATAATGAGGGCTACAAGCAAGGCTGGTTAAATGCCTTATGTGTGCTGCAACTCAAACAGGGTCATTACCTATGGGACTACCATGATCCCGGGTTGCTCGACTTACCGGTGCCACCTTACAAGTTGGATATGAGTTGGATCCCTGCACGGGCCATTCCTCGGAGCTTAATTTCAAAGTATCTCGGTGATTACAATCTTCACTCAAATGCCGAGATATCTTGTCCCGAGCAGCTATTAGATCGACCATCCGTGATGAATGTCAGGATGCTGAAGGATCTCAACTTCATAAATTCTCCTCTAGCTTTAAATGATCCTCCTGCTGGCGAGGAACCTGTGTCAAAAGCATAGGGGAAGAGACCAATAGAATAGGAATTTTGATGTAGTTAGTATACTTTTTAAAGTCAATGTAACTTTCATTCCATTATCAATGTAATTTATTTTTGGATTTCAATGGAAGACTTTCATTTTTGTTTGCAATTTTAATTGCTATTGTCTTGTAATTATCAAACACTTTATATTTGTGCATGCCTATCTGTTAAAAAGATAACAATATTGTCTTGTTTGTCGACCAACTTAACAATAAAATAACAAGTATCAAAATGTTTCTTGGTCACTTAATAATAAAGTCACGAGTATCAAAAAATGTTTAAAATATTTCCAACCAACTAAGGTTGTTAAACTCTCCATGTCGACTAACTACAGTTGGTGGGTTTTTATCCCCGACCAGCTATAGTTAGTAGATTTTTCATTTGAATGGTTTCCGACCAACCAAGGTCGATAAATTTTCATTGTCGACCAACTACAGTTGATGGTTTTTTATCCCCGACCAGCCATAGTTAGTCTTTTTGAAATAATTTTACCTCCCGACCAACTCAAGTTGGCATTTTCGAGAATATATTTACTTCCTAACCGATATAAGTTGGCATTTTTAGGAATCCTTTTAATTCCCGAGAAACACAAAATTTTATTTCTAACAGGAATATAATTTTTACTTCCCGGAGGAATACAAGTAGTTTTACTTCCCGGAGGAATACAGGTAGCTTTACTTCCCGGAGGAATATTGGTCGCTTTACTTCCCGGAGGAATATTGGTAGCTTTACTTCCCGGAGGAATATTGGTAGTTTTACTTCTTGGAAGAAGGTTCCCGAAGGAACATAGGTAGTTTTACTTCTCGGAAGAAGGTTTCCGGAGGAACATAGGTAGTTTTACATATCGGAAGAAGGTTTCTCGACCAACCTTAGTTGGCATTTTCGAGAAAAAAATTGAGTAGTCTGAGCTTTGCCGAGCTTTCCCCGAGTAGTGTGTAGCACTAGTATTCCCAAAAAAAAATTAATAAAAGGAGAAGCTTTGGAAAAATATCCTCATTTTATTCATACTGATGGAACTGTATTACATGAGAAGATACATCATTGATAGTATTTACGCTGGTGCTCTGCGTTCCATGCATTCTTAAACTCTTCCCCTTCTAAAGTTGCTATTTGGTAAGTTCCTGGTCGAACAACTTCGGTAACTCGGTATGGTCCATGCCAGTTTGCCTCCAGCTTATTGTGCTTTTGAATTACCTTCTTTAGCACATAATCTCCTTCTTTCAAGTCGCACTTCTTCACCCTCTTATTGTAGAACAAAGTTGTTCGCTGCTGGTAAGCAGCATTTCTGATGGCTGCTTCTTCTCTAACTTCCTCGAGCATGTCTAAATCCAATCTTCTCATTAGGTCGCTGATAGGGGAGTTGAAATTTAATACCTTGTGTGTTGGGAGGCCCAACTCGGCAGGTATCACAGCTTCACTTACAAACGCCATCATATACGGTGATTCTCCTGTTGCTACTCGGGGAGTAGTTCGGTAAGCCCATAGTACTGATTGTAGCTCGTTGATCCAGTTTGCTTTTGCATCATCCAGTCTCTTATTCAATCCATTTAGCAGTGTTCTGTTTGTCACTTCGGTTTATCCATTGCTTTGAGGATGGCCTGGTGCTGAGTGGATCTTCAAAATGTTCGACTGATGGCAATAGGCAGCGAACTCTTCGTTATCAAATTGTGTTCCGTGGTCTGTGATGAAAGCATGAGGAAGACCATATCGACAAATGATATTTTTCCAAATAAATTGGTACACCTTCTCGTACGTCATGTCGATGAGAGGCTCAACTTCTACCCACTTAGTAAAATAATCCACTGCGACGACGAGGTATTTGAATCTTCCTCTAGTTGTTGGTAGTGGCCCGACCAGATCTTTTCCCCACATGGAAAATGGCTAAGGGGAAGTGATGGGTGTTAACAATGCTTGTGGAGTTCTTCGGATGGAGGAAAAGCGCTGGCACTTGTCACATTTCTTGTCACAGGCTATACAATCAGCTCTCATCGTCGGCCAGTAGTATCCCTGCGTCATTATCCTTTGCAAAAGCGTCCGACCTGCTACATGTGCTCCACAGGACCCTTCATGGATCTCTTCAATCAATTCTTTCACCTCGTAGGGATGTACACATCTCTGCAAACCTGCCATAATTCCTCGTTTATAAAGAATGCCGTTAGTTAATACATACCGAGCAGCTTTAAACCTCAATTTCTTGGCTGCAAGCTTATCAAGTGGTAATTCTCCCTCCTCAATATATGCCCTGATGGGATCAATCCAAGATGGTCCTAAATCAAGGGTGATAAATTTCATCGACAAATCTTCATCTATGCTCCGACCACCCAACACTTCAATTGGGATTGTTCTTCGTAGCTCGGTACGAGTAGATGATGCTAATCGAGCTAGGGCGTCTTCTCTCGCATTCTCCATTCTCGGTATTCTGACTAGCTGAATAGCGGAAAATTCTGATACCAACTTCATCACTTTTGCATGGTACTTGATTATCAATTCTCCTTTGACTGCATATACTCCCATCATCTGGTTTACGATCAATTGAGAATCACTATAAATAATAACCTGCTGCGCCTCCATAATTTTCGCCAAATTAAGTCCTGCAATCATGGCCTCATACTCAGCCTCATTATTAGAAGCTTTGAATTGAAAACGCAGGGCATATTCCATGTCGACCTCGTCCGGAGTGTTCAAAACTATCCCCGCGCCACATCCTACAGTGCAAGATGAGCCATCTACCTATAACCTCCAGATAGGTAACTCGTCTTCAAATTTCTGATCTATCAGAGTTCCTCGGTGAAATATTTGCTTCTTACTTTCATCCTCCCCTAGTATTTCTTGCTCCTCATCGATCATCTTTTCTTGCCCTTTTACCAATCGAAATTGGTCCAAGTTCGAATTTGATGATCCTGTAACATCCACTTGCCCTTTTACCAATCGAAATTGGTATGAGCTAGTGTCTGTTGCTCTTGTAACATCCACAGGTTGATCAGTGAGCAACTTTTGCTCCTCAGGGGAATCAGGGTAGGTGAACTCTGCTATAAAATCTGCTACAGCCTGCCCTTTTAACGATGATCTAGGTTCATAGACTATATCATATTCGCCGAGCTCTATTGCCCAGTACATCAATCTCCCTGATTTTTCTGGCTTATGAAGGGCTTGCCTCAATGGCATATCAGTGTATACTACTATGGTATGAGCCTGGAAGTATGGCCTCATTCTTCTACTCGCCTCAATCAGCGCCAGTGCTAATTTTTCCAGCCTCGGATATCTGATCTCTGCTCCTCGGAAGGCCTTACTTGTGTAGTAAATTGGTTTTTGCACTCCATTCTCCACTCTGATCAACGCCAAGATGACTGCATTCTCAGATACTGCCAAATACAAGTACAATTTTTCTCCCATTACTGGCCTGGATAACAGTGGAGGTGCTCCCAAGTATTTCTTCAAGTCTTGAAAAGCCTTCTCACATTCATCATTCCACTCAAAAGTCTTTCTGAGTGTTTTGAAGAATGGGAGACATCTGTCAGTTGCTCGTGATACAAATCTGTTAAGAGCCGCTACTCGTCCTGTAAGACTTTGTATCTCTTTCTTCATCGTTGTAGATCGCATCCCTAATAGAGCTTTGATCTTTTCAGGATTTGCTTCAATGCCACGCTGATTGACAATGTACCCAAGAAACATGCCTTCTCGTACTCCAAATGTGCACTTCGTCGGGTTCAGCTTCATTTGATATTTATCCAGTTGATCAAAGGTCTGGGCTAAGTCAACTAGATGATCTTCAGCTTTCTTGCTCTTTGTCAGCATATCGTCCACATAGACTTCCATATTCCAACTGATTTGTTCGGAAAAGACCTTGTTCATTAGCCGCTGATATGTCGCACCTTCATTTTTTAAACCAAAAGGCATAACATTATAACAATAAGTTCCCCTAGGGGTAATGAAAGAAGTACTTTCCCTATCTTCAGGTTTCATTTTTATCTGGTTGTAGGCAGAATAAGCATCCATGAAGCTCAGCAACTCGTGTCCCGAGGTAGCATCCACCAGTTGATCAATTCGGGGCAGTGGAAAATGATCTTTTGGGCATGCTTTGTTGCGGTCGGTGAAATCTACACACATCCTCCACTTGTTGTTTTTCTTCTTGACCATCACCACATGGGCTAACCAATTTGGATATTTAACATCTTCAATGAAACAAGCTTTCTGGAGCTTCTCGACTTCCTCCTGTATAGCTTGATTCTTCTTGGGATTGAATACTCTTCTTCTCTGCTTCACAGGCTTGATCTCCTTATTCACATTGAGCTCGTGGCATAAGAAATTTGGATCTATTCCAGGCATTACTTCATGACTCCACGCAAAAGTTCATTTTCTGCTTCTTAGGAAAGTTATCAATTCATGTTTTAGTGAGGCTTCCAGCGATGAACCTATTTGAGTAACTCGCTCAGGGTGCTCGTCGTCCAGAATGATGTTTTCAGTAGCTTCCACCACTTGACCCTTCACGAGTTGTGACTCATCTCTAGGATCCAATGTTTCAATTTCTGCACCTTCATCCACTTGATAGGTAGTAGTCTTTTTCCTTGATTCTTCTAGTTCTTCTTGCTCGACGGATGAATAATAGCATTCCCGATCTACTTTCTGATCACCTTTCACAACTCCTACTCCAAAATTTGTTGGAAATTTTAGGCACTGATGTACTGTATATGGTACAGCTTCGAACTTCTTCAATCCTTATCTTCCCATGATGATATTGTATGATGATTGAACATTCTTATCCATCACGAAGAAGCGTATTCTTTTTGTTCGACAAGAAGGCCACGTACCAATGAATATATCCAACTTGATCGTCCCAAGTGGAAATACTTTCTCGCTAGCAAAACCGATGAGGGGTCTATGATAAGGCTCCAATTGAGATAGCTTTAGATTTAAACTATCGAAGCACGAGTAAAACATGATGTCTGCCGAGTTACCATTGTCGACCAATACTCTTGAAATCATCACTTCCTTCATTCTCATCTCGATCACCAATGGATCATTATGAGGATACAAAACTCCTTCGAGGTCGTTCTTTGAGAAACCAATGACCAATTTTTCTTTGTTCACCTTTCTCGGGCGATCCTCCGCAGCTAGATTTATTCGCTGAATGTACGAGAAAGCTTGAGCCTCACAGAGGTAAGCTTTTATTTCTGCAGTATGGTCTCCTCCTCCTGCATCTCCACCTGTTATAACACTACAGTCAAATGACCCAAAGCGTATGGAAAATACCTCCCGTTCTGGGTGCCTTGGTCTCTTAGGAAAATTGGGGTCATCTTCTGGATCAACTTCATGGTTTCTTTTCTTGTTCTCCTCTGCTCAACGAGGAGATCTAGACCTCTCTCTTGCTCGGTCAGTGTTTCTTCTTTTGCTTCCCTGATCAACATACTTTGACACCTTTCCTCGTCTGATGAGTGTTTCAATCTCGTTTTGAAGAGCTATGCAATTCTTGGTCATATGGCCATGATCTATATGGAACTCGCAATACTTTGCTTTATTCCTCTTGTCAGGGTCTGCCTTCATTTTCTCTGGCCAGTTCAGTTCCTCGTTATTCTTGATTTCCTCCAGAACATGGTTGATATCCTTCTTCAAAGGAGTATAATTATCATATTTCTTCATCACATCCCAGACTGACCTACTTTTTGAATGTTTGTCATTACCATTGTTCTTATGCTCTTTCTTCTTAGCTTTATCACATTCGACCTTGGTTTCTTTGACAGCCATATTCTTCTTCGCAGCCATAGCCTCCTCGGCATTCATAATCTTGGCCGCTTTTCCCATTACATCTGACATGGTTTTAGGTGGATCTTTGGCCAAAGTGTAGTACAACTTGTTTGGCAGTAGCCCACTCATCAAGGCAGTAATAGCTGTATTCTCCTCATAATCAATGACTTCAAGTTTCTCGTTATTAAAACGAGTTATATAATCTCTGGTACTCTCACCAGCCTTTTGTCTAACACTTAACAAATGTCCTACCCGTTTAACTGGCTTTGCCCCAAAATAGAAAATGCAAATAAATAACTCGGCCAGTTGAAGAAAAGTTAAGATCTTACCACGAGGAAGATTATTATACCATATTTGAGCAGATCCGGTAAGAGTTCCCGAGAATGCTCTACATCTCATCTCATTTGGAACAGCATAGATGTCAGCTGCAGCTTGGTATTGTTCTATATGAAGGACAGGGTCAGACTTTCCATCATACTTGGGGGTCACAGCAGGTGCTTTGAACTTTGATGGTGTTGGAAAATCTACAATGGATTGGGCAAATGGTGTTCCTCGAACAAAGGTTCATTATAGAGGGTTCTTGGCTTTAGCCATTTTCCCTATTCTATCCTCCAACCTATTAATGGAGCCTTTCCATGCATCATTCCCTTCCTCGGGCCTGCTTGTTCGAGCAATTGATCTCGTCGAGGTGGCTTCTTGAGATCTCTCTTGACGAGCAGCTCTCTCTTGACGAGCAGCTGGTCGCGACTAGGCAGATCCCTCTCTTAAGTCTGTTGGTCGTTGAAATCTCCTCGATGCAACCTTAGGAGGACTTTTGTTCCTCATAGGGCCTAATCGATTGAAAGGAGAAACCCTACTCAATCTTTCCAGTGCGCTGGTCCTTTCTGGGGAGAGAGTGATACGTTGTTCAGTATCTGTGGCTTTTATCGACGAAGTTCATCCAAGTTGATAAGAAAAATCTTCAGATTCCTCATCGCGGTATGAATTGGTACGCCTGGTACGCGAAGAAGGCGCACGGGTGTTTCTTTGAATACTCCGCAGTCCTGAATGGGTTGATGCACCGCCATGGAGAGTTTGGATGAGTTGTCGTATTGTTTCTTGCATGACGGTCTGGCCCTGAGCCAAATTTGTCATTATTCCAGCCAAATCTGGAATACTAGGCAGAGCAGATGAGTTTGGAGGGGTTCCAGCGTTTCGATTGCTAGATTCAGGGATATCAGCCATTTGTAATGGATTATTTTTGGTGAAAAATGATATTACTAGTCGTTCCCACAGACGGCGCCAATCTGTTGATGTAAAAAAATAGATCACATTCACAGATAAAATAAATGAGACAAAGAATTTTTAAAGTGGTTCAGCCTTATAAGAATGGCCTACGTCCACTGTTTTGTTATTGCTGAGTGTTTGGGAATTCTCGATTACAAATTCTCTCAAGAAATTCCAGTCCCTCTACAATGAGGATTGTTCAATGTATTTATAGCCCTGAGGCGGTAAAGAGAAAGGGTGATACATTAAATGATGTACATATGAAAGGGTGATACATTCAATGCCCCTTAAGCGTGTGCGTCTGAATGATAAGCATTTAATGAGTAGTTGAACTGTTGGTCATCCTGCTACTAAAGCGTTTGTTCGAGGTGCAGCTCGGACCGCTTGAGTTGCTCAAACCTCCTTCATCTTCTTGGTATTCAAGAATCCCTCGGAGAGATCTTGTTCCTCGGAGCGTATGAGTTCCTCGGAGAGATCTTATTCCTCGGAGCGTATGAGTTCCTCGGAGAGATCTTGTTCCTCGGAGCGTATGAGTTCCTCGGAGAGATCTTGTTCCTCGGAGCATATGAGTTCCTCGGAGAGATCTTGTTCCTCGGAGAGTATGAGTTCCTCGGAGTGTCTGAGTTCCTCGAGGAATATATGTTGTTGCCACATAGATTGCCATGTGTCTTCATTCAATTGATCCATGTCAGCAGACTAAATTTGGTATCAACAGTCCCTATCTTAAGATAAAGAAGCTAAAAGGAATTTGGCATTTAAGAGTGAAAAACAGGGGATCGGTCGACCGGTCAGGAGACCGCGATCAATCGCGTCTCAAGGATTTTGCCTAAGAAGAAATGCAGAAAGCTGAATTTGGAGGGGTCGGTCGACCGGTCCTGAGATCGCGATCGACCGCGCTCAAAAGTTATACCTATATATGAAAGCAGTAAGATCTCCCTCGAAGGCCCGGTCGACCATGCTTAGCAGACCCAAGAATCCCTCTTCTTCTACAAAACTAAAACCTAAAGCCTAAACTTATTATTCTTACCTCTCTTACATTATCACCAACCTATAACATGCCTACAGCATTTCTACACCTCAACAAACCAAGATAACAAATTTAAATCATATACACACAAGATCTAATGATTAAACATCTATATATATATATATATATATATATATATATATATATATATATCAAACCTAACATTTGCCCCAATCTTCCCAATACACAACTACCATTGCAATTTATCCACAAGAAATCATATGTTTGCAAGTAAAAACTTGCCTTAGGGTTGTAGTCTCGGATTTCCTTCCGGTAACAACAAATCCAAAGTCCAAATCTTCATTTTTCTTCCTTTTTTCTCTCTTTTCTCCACACTTCTCTTTCTCTCTCTCTCTTTCTCTCGGGTTTGGAATGTGTATGGGAGAAATAAATGTGGGTTGGAAGACTTATACGTACCATAACATTTGTTTCCATCTTTTAATTGTTAATACACCCTTAAAATGACTCGTAACCACATAATTTAGTTATAACCTATTAAAAGTTCTCGGAACCCAAAAAAATAAAAATGGCACTCATTTCAACTATCTCGACTATTTCAGGACTAATCACGCCCCCTAAATTGGCATCCAGAATAATATAATTTATTTCGAGTCCCAACTTCATTTAAACCATAAATGTCGTTTAAAGCACAACGACACCATAAAACGTAACATGATAATATTTACATACACATAATAGTAAATATGCACTAATCTAGTAAATATTATCTTTTAACTCACTTAATTAATATTTACTCCATTATCCAATATTTTATATAATTACATCGCACAGTAATTTAATATATAATAAATTACTCAAAAGTAAGGATTATTACATACTCCCCCCTTATGAGGGAATTTTTCCCTCAAAATTCAGGCGTACCGTGCAAAAAGAGATGTGGATACTTTTCTCGCATATCATCCTCACGTTCCCATGTTAACTCCTCGACACTGTGATGACCCCATTGGACTCGAACCAACAGGACCACTCTAGATCGTAACCTACGTTCCCCATGATCTAAAATTGCAACTGGTTGTTCCTCGTATGAAATATCGGGCTGCAATTCGATATCATCTAATGGAATATGCCAGTGAGCTCCTTCACACCTCTTGTACTTTTTCAAGGATGAAACATGAAATTGTAAGTGTTCGGTCAAAGAAAATTGATACGCTACTGGGCCTACCTTAGAAATACTGGGAAAAGTTCCAACGTAGTGCGGCCCAAGCTTTCCTTTCTTTCCAAATCCCATAATACTTTTCATTGGCGATATTCGCACCAAAACTTGATCTCCAACTTCTAGCTCCACATGCCTTCTATTTGCATCGGCATAACTCTTTTGACGATCTTGAGAGATTGGGATGAGATTTCGAATGAGTTCGACCTTCGAAGAAGTGTCCTGGATCATATGAGGTCCAAGGAATTTATTATCCCCCACCTCCAACCAACAAGTGGGTGATCTACACGGTCGTCCATACAAGGCTTCATAGGCTGCCATCCCGATGGTGAATTGGTACGAATTATTATAAGCAAATTCGACCAAGGGAAGATATTGTTCCCAACCTCCTTTGAAATTGAGCACACACATTCTAAGCATATCCTCCAACATTTGATTGACTCTTTCCGTCTTCCCATCTGTTTGAGGGTGGTAAGAGGTACTCAACTTCAATTTGGTTCCCATAGATTCTTGGAAACTTCGCCAAAAATGAGAAACAAAAATTTTGTCTCGATCGGAGACTATATTAATGGGCCCCCCATGGAGTCTAACAATCTCCGTAATAAATAACCAGGCATAACGAGCAGTATTGTAATCGGTACATACCGGTAAGAAATGTGCCGACTTAGTTAAACGATCAACGATAACCCAAATGGAATCATGACCACTTTGCGACGTTGGCTACCCCGTGATGAAATCCATCGAGATGCTTTCCCACTTACATACCAGAATTTCCAAGGGTTGTAACAATCCCGTCGATCGTTGATGATCCACTTTTACCAATTGACAAGTAGTACATTGGGAAATGAATTCAAAAATGTTTCCTTTCATGCCCGCCCACCAATATTAACGGCGCATGTTTTGGTACATTTTGTCATTACCAGGATGTACTGCAAATTTTTACCGATGAGATTCTGTCATTACGACCCGCCTTAAGTCCCCTTCATCTGGGATAACAAGTCTCCCATGGAAACGTAACCCACCCTCCGAACTTATAGATTAGGATTCCTCTTCCTCGGTTAATAATTAGCGTATACGGTCTTGACAGCTTTTATCCCTTCCTTGAGCTTCCACAACCCTTGCCACTATCGTAGGTGTAACATTCAACACCGACATAAACGCCCTAGCAACCGCGTACTCTTCGCTAAGCTCCATCCATTTAGCCTTCCACACCGAGGCTAACTCCCCCTCGGGTTTCCTACTCAACGCATCTGCCACTACATTAGCCTTACCCGGGTGATAGTGTATATCAAATTGGTAGTCCTTCACAAACTCTAACCACCGACGTTGTCGCATATTCAAATCCTTCTGTGAAAATAAATATTACAACGATTTATGCTCCGTGAAGAGGCTAAACTTCTCCCCCAGGAGGTAATGTCTCCAAATATTCAAGGTAAAAACCACTGCAGCAAGTTCCAAATCATGAACCGGATAATTCTTCTCATGAGGCTTTATCTTGCGAGAAGCACAAGTAATAGCCCATTGTTCTTGCTGTAACACACCTCCCAACACTTGCAGAGATGCGTCCGTAAAGACTAAATATTCTAACCCCGACCTTGGTAATGCAAGTACTGGAGCAGAAGTCAATCTATCTTTCAGCTCCTCAAAAGCTAGCTGACAAGAATCATCCCAAACAAACCTCACCCTTTTTCGAGTTCAATTTATCAAATGGCTAGCAATTTTTGAAAAACCCTTGATAAATCTGCGGTAATAACAAGCCAAACCCAGAAAACTATGAATTTTAGTAGGTGTCGTGGGTTGACCCCAATCTTGTACTGCAATAACTTTGCTCGGGTCTACTGAAATTCCCTCGGAAGTAACAATGTGACCTAAAAACTGTACTTCTTCCAGCCAAAACCCACACTTCTCAAACTTGGCATACAATTGATGATCCCTCAACGTCTGCAGGACCGACCGTAAATGAGTAGCATGATTGGCTCCTGTTTCAGAATACACTAGGATGTCATCAATAAACACGATAACAAACTGGTCCAGGAAGTCTCGAAACACCCTATTCATAAGGTCCATAAACACTGCGGGGGCATTGGTTAGCCCAAAAGGCATAACCAGAAATTCGTAGGACCCATATCTAGTTATGAATGTAGTTTTGGACACGTCCTGCTCCCGTATTCGCAACTAATGATACCCCGTCTTCAAATCTATTTTAGAGAAGTACGACTCTCCCGTAAGTTGATCGAATAAATCATTAATCCGAGGCAGTGGGTATTTGTTCCTGATGGTGACTTTGTTCAACTCCCAGTAATCAACACACAACCGAAGAGAACCATCTCTTTTCTTCAAAAATAACACCGGAGCACCCCACGACGACGTACTATGCCTAATGAACCCCTGTTCTAACAACTTCTGAATCTGATCTCTTAACTCCCTCATCTCAACAGGAGCCATACGATACAGAGCTCTAGCAATCGATCACGTTCTCGGAGCTAAATCAATTACGAACTCAATCTCCCTACATGGAGGTAAACCCGGTATTTTTCGAAAAACATCCTCGAATTCCCTAACAACCTGAATTGAATCTAAGAAAATGACTACATCCTGGTAAGTATCCTCCGTAATGCAATACAAATAAGTGCTATAACCTCCTTCTGAATGAGGCATAGCCACTAAAAATATCTCTTGCCCCGGAATGGCAAAAACTATACTCTTTCCATAGCAATTTACTATCGCGCGATACTTTAATAGCCAATCTATACCCATAATTACATCATACCCGACCATATCAAGGATGAGAAAATCGGCCTCAAAACATAAATACCCAAGATTTATCCCTACTTGTTTACAAATAAAGAAAATAAGTGAGCCATCACCCATAGAAGATTCAACACTAGTGAGAGTACTCTCTGTAGACTTAATTAGCTCCGTAGACTGAGCAAAACTTCTAGAAATAAACGAGTGTGTCACACCCGTATCAAATAATACACGAACCATATGCCCCTGAATGAGAAACTTACCCTCAATAGCTGGCGGCGCTCGCGGGGATGGAGGAAGCATAACATCCTAAATGTGGTAGACACGCCCATACTGTAGTTGTCCTTGTTGTGGAGGGAAAACTGGATTGGGCACTGGTGGCGGTAACTGTGTCGGTTGATGTTGTGGGATTCTAGGAAATTTTCTGCCAATTAACTGTGGACACAGCTTCTTATAATGGCCCGACTCCCCATATTGAAAATAGCGACCCATCATATTTTCTTGATTATGGCCCCTATTGTTTCTGAACTGCCCAAAGCCTTGGCCTGGATGGCCTCGACCCCTACCTGCCTGATACACCTGCTGTTGTTGCTGGGTACCATGACCTAGCTTGAAATTTCTGCCTCCAAAATTAAATCCTCCGAAACATTGCCTTTTGGACAAATCCCCTTATGGGGCATCCTTTTCCTATTGCTTACCTCCCGATGATTGGGACGAGGGTAACACTCCACCACCTGTACCATTGCCTCCTTGCTTACTTGCTTGTCCCACAATGGAAGTTTTCTTACTACTTTGAACATGCAATCAATGATCTTCACAATGGAGTAACGTTGCATCCATCACATCCCCAAAAGTTTGTAAAGCTGGATTGCCCAGCAAATATTGCTGTATCCTCCAGTGTAAACCTCCAATGAACTTTGATATTCTCCTCTCCTATGGAATCACCTCGTCCGGCACAAAAATAACTAAACGAGTGAATTCCTCCTCATATTCCGCCACCGAACGTTCAACTTGCATTACATCTTGAAGCTTTCTTCTCATCTTCATTTGAACTGCGGGAGGAAAATACTTCTGATCAAACAAAACCCAAAATCCACTTATAGTCATAGTATATCGTTGTTCTGGCGAGGTCATCGACTCCCACCAATGCAGGGATGGTCCAACTAACTTAAAAGTATCAAGGATTTGTTTCTTTTCCTCACTACACGCCACCATGCGAAGATGGAGCTGCATATTTTTTTTTCCATTGATTAGCTACTATAACGTCAGAACTTCCCTGGAATTATGGGGGATGGACCTTTAAAAAGGATTCTCTGACCCTTTCCCACGGAGAAGGTACCGCAAGGACTTGTACTTCCCGAACTCTTGGCTGTTGGGCTTGGGGAATTTGCTGAACCATAGCAGTCATCGCAGCATTGAGTGCTTAAGCCACAATATTTGGTACTTCAACAGCACTAATAGTTCCTTGCTGTGGTGGTGGAGGACCTACATCCTCATCTACAACTCTATTTCTTCTCACGGGGCGACCTCTCTTAGGCGGCATCTGAGACGAAGAAACATATGAATTATAATACTATTAAAAACAATCTATCTTTGCAGAAGATGGAAATTACAGGCAAACAAAGCAATCCTAACATTAAGGCTCTATATTAAAGAACGCTACGGTAGAACGTGACAAGTGTGCATCGATCCTACAGACTCTAGAACCTGATGCTCTGATACCATCTGTGACAACCCGCTTATCAAAATAAGAGGTGTCCAGTCCGATACTCTAATAATGGCAGGAATCATAGATGGTCCATTCTTAGCATCACATTAAAGTAATAAGTACATGAGATAACCACCCACTATTTTAGAAAACAGATTTCCAAAAGTAATATTTGTACTTAAAAAGAAACATTGAACCATCTAATTTAAAATAAAGTGGATCTCGAAAAGACTTATATTACATAAACAACAAGTATGCATCAAAGTAACCGAATAAGATTTCGGTTAACAGTCTCTTACAAACCATATACAACAAGTTAATTAAGTACATGATACATTGCATTAGACAATTACAAAAGCTTGGGCCACACGCCCGAATAGATAACCCGATCATAACTAGAATACACAAATGGAGGCGTATATACAAAATATCCCGTAACATTCGCAAGGTGTTACAGATCCAAGACACAGGAATAGGGAAATCAATACGGGCATCCTTGCAGCGGAGCACCCGAGCTAATAAAAGATTCATACAAAATAAGAAACATGAACGGGTCAGGGCCCGATTTTATATGATCACCATGTGAATAAAGTGAAAGATAGTTATGGACCACTTAATTATCATAAATGAATTATCCACGATCATTAAAATAAGGATAATGAAGCCTAGCATCAATTTAAAAGCATAATCTAACGCTAATATGATGACCATGATCACAATCCAAATTATACTAGAAGATATGAATAATATGGTACTCATCAAGGTTCCATTTCAATTTTATACAATTTCATTTCACCTTTACATATCTCATTAGGAAATATATTTAAAGCAATTTATTTCATAAAGTGTGGTATCATTAGTAAGGTTCCACTTTAATAAGAATAGTTATATTACACAATATATAACGATTCTAAGACCGTCCTTCCGAGTTTACCCACTGGACGCGCCCCTAAATAGCTATCATCTTCCAGAGCCTATTGCACAAGAAAACATGGGCATCCTATAATGCAATGTCGGGAAGTGGCCATATACCTTCGACAGTGAGTCATAACCACACTCGGAATTACCTCACTTCGAACAATAGTCAGACAATATATAATAATCGGTCATATGGGCGAGGATTATATTCTCCCTGCATTCACTAGCCATGGGACTTCACCTCATACGCGAACTTCCCTTATGATAGCATTCAAATACGTGTGTATATGCACATTTATCATTCATAAGTTATTTACCTTTTTAAAGTAGGCATTACGTTTTATCCAGAGCCATAAGCGTTTAATATTATCCTTATAAACCTCGATGTTAAATTATCTCCAATATAAATCTCCATGAATTAATCGCCATTCCTTACCCCGTAATGTATGATATTACATTAACCCAATTTTAGAAACCTAATTTGAATCAATTTATTTCACTTTAAATCTAGCCTAACTCACTTCATAAGAAAATCATCTGTTTATTTCTAATGTAACTATCTAATTTAATTCCAACTCTAAGCCCCACTCTCGATTATAACTTAGGTTCTTAGATCCCTCATTTCTAGACTCTAATACTCTAGTTTTACTTCATTCAAGAAGGTTCCTAAGCCCTATCTTAAGAGAAAGAAGATAAAAGGAATTTAGGATTTAAGAGTGAAAAACAGGGGACCGATCGACCGGTCAGGAGATCGCGGTCGACCGCGTCTCAAGGATTTTGCCTAAGAAGAAATGCAAAAAGATGAATTTGAAGGGGCCGGTCGACCGGTCCTAAGACCGCGATCGACCGCTCTCAAAAGTTATACTTATATGTGAAAGCAGTAAGCTCTCCCCCGAAGGCCCGGTCGATCGGTCCTGGGACCGCGATCGACCGCGGTTAGCAGACCCAAGAATCCCTCTTCTTCTACAAAGCTAAGACCCAAAGCCTAAACTTCTTATTCTTACCTCTCTTACATTATCACCAACCTATAACATTCCTACAACATTTCTACACCTAAACAAACCAACAGAACCAATTTAAATCATATACACACAAGATCTAATGATTAAACATATATATATATATATATATATATCAAACCTAACATTTGCCCAAATCTTCCATCTTTTAATTGTTAATACACCCTTAAAATGACTCGTAACCACATAATTTAGTTATAACATGTTAAAACTGCCCGAAACCGAAAAAAATAAGATATGGCACGTAATTCGACTATCTCAACTATTTCGAAACTAATCGCGCCCCCTAAATTGGCATCCGAAATAATATAATTCATTTCGAGTCCCAACTTCATTTAAACCATAAATTTCATTTAAATCACAACGACCCCATAAAACATAACATGATGATATTTACATACACATAATTGTAAATATGCACCAATCTAGTAAATATTATATTTTAAGTAACTTAATTAATATTTACTCCATTATCCAATATTTTATACAATTACTTCGCACAGTAATTTAATATAAAATAAATTACTCAAAAGTAAGGGTTATTACAATGAAGTGGGTGTTCAGAGAGTTCCTGGACCAGTTCGTCTTCGTCTTTATGGATGACATTATGTTTTACTCGTAGACCAAGGAGGAGCATGCCGAGCACTTGAGGCAAGTTTTGTAGACACTGCATCAGCATGAGTTGTACACAAAATACGAGAAATGTGGGTTTTGACTGAAGGAGGTTTAGCTTTTAGGACATATCATCTCTGACAGAGGGATATCTGTCGATCCAGGTAAAGTGTCACCGGTGAGGGAGTGGGGACATCCCAAGACACCGACTAAGATACATATTTTCTTGGGCTTAGCCGAATACTACAGGAGGTTCATTCGAGGGTTTTTGAAGATAGCGGGTCCGTTGACACACCTGACTCGCAAAGGGATGCCGTTTATCTAGAGTGACGCATGTCAGTTGGTCTTTGATGAATTGAAAGATAACTTGACCTCAGCACCAGCGTTAGCATTGCCCAGGACAAGAGTGGAATATCTAGTCTACATTGATGCATCCTTATTAGGACTTGGGGGTGTACTTCAGTAGGAGGATAAGGCTAAAGCTTATGCCTCCCGTAAGCTAAAGTCTCACGAAAGGAATTACCCCACCAACGACTTGGAGTTAGCAGCGGTTGTGTTCACACTTCGTATATGGAGACATTACCTCCTTGGGGAGAAATTTCTCTTGTTCACGGACCACAAGTCACTACACTACCTATTCATGCAGAAGGAGTTAAATATGCATCAGCTTCGGTAGCTTGAGTTTATGAAGGATTATCAATTTCATATCCAATACCACCCGGTGAAGGCCAACGTGGTAGCAAACGCATTGAGCCGTAGGCCAGTAGGTGAGGTGGCCGAGGTGTAGAAAATGAAATATAAGGAGTTAGGACACCAGGATGCGGTGGCTTGATCATTCATGTCTGTGATGACAGTTACGTCCCAGATTATTACGAGAGTAGTGCAGCTGATCCTTTCTGCCAGAGTCAGATGGTACAGCTTCTAGCAGAGGAGGTCGGGTCCTATATCGTGGGTTCATATGGGGGTCTACGTTTCAATGGAAGGTTGGTTATTCCTGTGGGAGAAGACTTATTACATGAGGTGATGACGGAGTCGCACGGTTCAAGATTTGCGTTACATCCTGATGGGGATAAGATGTACCAGGATATGCTGAGACAATACTGGTGGAGCGGGATGAAGAAGGATATTGCCAAGTTCATCTAGAAATGTGCCACTTGTAAGTTGGTAAAGGTGGGCCATCAGAGACCGACGGGACTTCTACATCCATTAGAAGTTCCTATGTGGAAATGGGAGAGTATTTGGGAGTTCAACATTAGGGAAAAGGTGTTACTTCGAGTGTGTCCTACGAAGGGAGTTATGTGTTTTGGGAAAAAGGGGAAGTTGGTGCCTAGGTATGTAGGGTCATTCCCCATTATCGAGAGGATTGGGCCAATTACTTATTGACTTGGGTTACCGGAGCACTTACATAGGGTTCATGACGTGTTTGATATTTCTTCGCTGAGGAGATATCTTCGAGATGATTTGGCCCACACTCATATTGCGTTGGAGGAGATCGACTTACATCCTGATAGCTCCTACGATGAAGGGTTGATTGCTATCCTAGACCATAGCGAGAGGAAGTTGAGGTCGAAGATAGTACCACTAGTCTGTATTCAGTGGAGGCACCATAATATTAAGGAATCTACCTGGGAGCGCGAGGATGATATGCGTGAACGTTATCCAGAGTTATTCTTGCCAGGTATATTTTCATTTCTGAATTTTGAGACAAAATTCTGTTATTGGGGGGGAAGTTTGTAATACCCCGTGTGGCAATCCCCGATCCTCGCAGTGGACGGGCGGCGTGAGGGAGGATCCTAGGTCCCGCGCCTCCCTCTCGGGAGTGATTCGGTCGGCGTCATATGGGTGAGGTGAAAAATGTAGAGAGATAGAGTCGCCTGTCTATTTTACTCAAAACAGACAAAATAAAGGGATCCATCCCAAAGGACAGTATCCAAAGACATACTTATGCATACGAAACCAAAATGATTCGATAAGGGTCTAGAGGCTAAGTTACGAAATGGGAAGGTGTTAGGCACCCATTCCGCCCTTACGGTCTCTCATGGATTTTTGCTATTTTCCTTTATTTTCCCTCTGATATGTGTTCATATGTATATATAGTGGAGATAGGAATTATCGACTTGTACTAGGGAAAAGGTAAAGCGAGTCATCTATAGAAAGGTATAAAAAGACTAGAAAATATGATTTACGCGATTATCCTTACATTGATCATTACGATGGAACGATAACGCATATGGGATAATACGCCACTAAGAATAAATATATGTATATATATGTAACCTAGGAAAATTGAATTTATAGAGAATAGGAGATGAAAGAAAGAGTGAAAATAGGACTCGAATCTCGGATTTTACCCCGAGACACCTACGTAGCCTATAGAGGCATCAAAGTCCACGTAGTTCGCATGCAAAATGAGGGGCGGGGTTTATCCCATAAATCCAACCGGGGACTTCTCTTATTTTTTTTTTTTTTTTTGTGTGTAGAAAAACTGTTTTAGTTGTGAGAAAAGTGTAAGAAAAGTGTGAGAATTCCCGTTTGGAATTTATGAGCAAACCCTCTTTTTCTTATTTTTTGGGTTTTTTATTTGTATGAAAATAAGAGATGTGCAATAATACTAACTAAAAAGTATATTAGGATATGTGAGATGAGAGAATAAAAGTTCTAAGTAATAGAACAAGCTGATGCGAATTTATGAGAATTAAAGGAGAGAGTTGAGGAAATTGGACCTTCCTGAAGATCCTAAGCTTGAGCTTGAACTTGAATATTGGAGAGTAGCCCTTGCACTTGGATAATGATGGGGAGTGGTTAATTCACCAAGTTTGATGAAAAGGATGAGGAAAAGTGAAGGTTGGAAAGGGATTTTGATGTTGAAATAGCAATGACTTTGAGAGAGGTTTTATGGATTTGCTGAGAGTGGTATGTTTCTGATATGGGCATTGCCGATTAGCATAGCCCTGTTCCCGCCAATCGGCAGGTGCATTTAGGCATGGGACCTACCGTTTGGTAGTGTCTTTCAGGCCTTTTCGGAAAATTGGCTGCAGAGCGCAAACCGTTGATCCGAATCGCACATGGGGTGGACCATTGGAAAGGCAATTCAGAGACCATAGAAAGTCCTTGGACCACCCCCGAGTTCGGGAGATGACTTTGGGTCAAATGTGGCTTGGAATCATTCGTCAGTCCATTGGGCGGGGAATCATCGGACGCAAACGGATCGTTCGCCTGCATGGTAAGTACGAATTGCGCATGGGGCGAACCATTGGAAAGGTTAGGAGATGCACTTATACATTCAAAAGGGTTTGATCTGGTTTGAGGAGTTGACTTTGGTCGACCGGGCCCTGAAAGAATTTAGTGACCTCTCGGAGTAAAACTGATCGTTCGTTCGTACCGTAAGTCAGAATCGCGCACGGAGCATACCGTTGGAAAGGGGTTTCAGTGACCTTTGAAGATTCATTCAGTCTCAGTCGAGACAAAGACTTTGAATTTTTATCAAACGGAGCTTGGGAGTGACCGATGGCTTCTAGGTCAGTACTTGGGGTATAACCTGGGTCTGTAGTGATGAAGGGAGGTGCTCAGGACCTAAGGAGAGTTTAAGGGGTAACATAATGGTTCTCTATAGATCCCTCGATGGGTGAGTTTGGAAAAAAATGATAGCCATCAAATAGACTCCGCATGATGCTTTTGAGGGAGGATGCCAATTCAGAGTGTCGAGGCTGATTCTGAGGACCTGAGGGAGTAAAGATGTAACAATTCAAGGGGTCGAGGTTGATTCTGAGGACCTAAGGAAACTAGGATGACCAATTTAGGGGGTCGAGGTCGATTTTGAGGGCCTAAGGGATGGTTTGGAGGAAAGGTTTAGGCCAATTCCTGAGGAGGTGCTGGGGATGACCGATTATGTGGTTGAAGCCAATTCTGAGGGCTTGAAGATGAGGGTGACTGATTCTGTGGGTCGAATCCAATTTTGAGGGTTTGAAAATGAGGGTGATCGATTCAACGGGTCGAAGCCAATTCTGCGAGCTTATGTGAAAGAGGACCAATTTTGCGGGTCGAAGCCAACTCTGCGGGCTTAAGTAGAGATGACCAATTATGCGGGTCGAAACCAATTTTGTGGGCTTAAGTGGAGATGACCAATTTTGTGGGTCGAAGCCAATTCTGAGGGCTTGAAGATGAGATAACCAATTCTGCGGGTCGAAGCCAATTCTGCGGGCTTAAGTAGAGATGACCCATTTTGCGGGTCGAAGGCAATTCTATGGGCTTAAGGAAAGACGACCAATTCTGCTCGTCGAAGCCAATTCTGCAGGCTTAAGTAGAGATGACCAATTCTACGGGTCGAAGACAATTTTGTGGTCTTAAGTAGAGATGACCAATTCTGCGGGTCGAAGCCAATTCTGTGGGCTTAAGTAGAGATGACCAATTATGTGGTCTTAAGTGGAGATGACCAATTCTGCAGGTCAAAGCCAATTCTGCGGGCTTAAGTGGATATGACCAATTCTATGGGTCGAAGCCAATTCTGCGAGCTTAAGTGGAGATGACCAATTCTGTGGGTCGAAGCCAATTCTGTGGGCTTAAGTAGAGATGACCAATTCTGCGGGTCGAAGCCAATGTTGCGGGGTTAAGTGGAGAGGTTCTTGGGGAACTCTGTCGGGGAGATTTATCTTATGGTTTTATTTTGGGCTGGGGAGCTAATTGTTGGGGAAATCTTTTGTATCCTCTAAAGGAATAGCCAAAATTCCACTGGGGAGGCGATTAAGTGGCCCAGGGTTTCAATGTATTGCTTCGGGAAAATTGAGACCTTTGGGGTATAGAGGATTATTTTTAGAGATCCTCCAGGGATGCTGCCGGGAGGAGTTTTACTTGGTTTTTGGGAGTTTCTCTAGGGAAATAGGGGTTTCGCATGAGGGAATGCAATTTTTTTCTTGGTGAAAATGTTCTAAATCCTTCCTGGGATTTTTAGAATTTTCTGAGAATTTTTTAGGATTTTCTGGGAATTTTTGTACGAAATTTTAAGGGAGGTGCCGGTCGGCATGGTGTAGAGGGTGCCATTCGACAGTGGCACGTATCTTCTTGAGGTATTCTTCAGTTTGCACATTTTCCTTTCATGCATTCGCATTTTTCCTTATGCATCTCTTTTTTATTATGAATTCTTATCTTTGGCAGACGTGGTTCTATGAGGTGATTAGGTGCAATACCCCGCTGATTACCTTAAAGGACGAGACAGTTGGGGAATTTTGCCGATTGTATCGATGGCTCAAGGCCAATTGGCAGTCAAAGGGATCTCTTTCTTTGGAGGCAGTTTGTCAGGTCTTGAATGGCCTGACCAGTGGTAGGGTAAGACTCTTTCCTCTTCGGTCTTGGTTTTTTGCATGTTCTGATTCTGTATTGACTTATGCCTGCTGGGGATTTTAAGGTGACTTTTTACCCTTAGGGGATAGCCATTCAGGATACGAGGGCGACCGGGGTGAACGCGGAGATGAGGCGCTTGCTGGTGCATGAGTTCGTACATTCTTGGTATCTCGGGAAGCGGGTGGTTCGATAAATTGCGGAGGAGGGCGTGGTGGTGCCACCTGCGCAGCCTCTTATGTCTATGACGCGGGAACGGCTGCTGCCAAAGAATGCGAGGATCAAGGCGATGATCGGTGACCCTAGTTGCACGTGGTGCAAAGTGTACATGGAGGATTTTCTACAAGTGTGTGAATAGAAGCATAAGCATGGGGTACACATTAGTAATAAAGGGGAACATGCAAATAGGGGGAAAATATAAACAACATAACACCATGTAAATAAAGTCTAGACCTCATAAATCTCCCCATCTTAGTCGCCACTGTGGCCATTCCCGATCCTCTAGGCGGGCGGGTGGCGTGAGGGAGGAACCTAGGTCCCGCGCGTCCCTCTCGGGAGCGCTTCGGTCGGCGTCATTTGGGTGAGGTGAAAAGTGTAGAGAGATAGAGTCACCAGTCTATTTTACTCAAAACAGACAAAATAAAGGGAGCCATCCCGAAGGACAGCATCCAAAGACATACTGATGCATACGAAACCAAAATGATTCGAAAAGGGTCCAGTGGCTAAGTTACGAAATGGGAAGGTGTTAGGCGCCTATTCCGCCCTTACGGTCTCTCATAGGTTTTTGCTATTTTCCTTTATTTTCCCCGTGATATGTGTGCATGTGTATATATAGTGGAGATAGTAATTATCGACTTGTAGCATGGAAGAGGTAAAGCGAGTCATCCGTAGGAAGATATAAAAATATTAGAAAATAAGATTTACGCAATTATCCTTATGTTGATCATTACGATGGAACAATAACGCATATGGTATAATACGCCACTAAGAACAAATATATGTATATATATGTAACCTAGGAAAATTTAATTTAGAGAGAATAGGAGATAAAAGAAAGTGTGAAAATACGATTCGAATCTCAAATTTTACCCCGAGACGCCTACGTAGCTTATAGAGGCATCAAAGTCCACGTAGTTCGCATGCAAAATGAGGGGTGGAATTTATCCCATAAATCCAACCGGGGACTTCTCTCATTTGTGTGTGTGTGTACGTAGAAAAAGTGTTTTAGTTGTGAGAAAAGTGTAAGAAATGTGTGAGAATTTCCGTTTTGAATTTATGAGCAAACCCTCTTTTTCTTATTTTTTGGGTTTTTTATTTGTATGAAAAAAAGAGATGTGCAATAATACAAACTAAAAAGTATATTAGGATATTTGAGATGAGAAAATAAAAGTGCTAAGTAATAAAACAAGTTGATGAGAATTTATGAGAATTTATGAGAATTTAAGGAGAGAGTTAAGGAAATTGGACCTTCTTGAATATCTTGAACTTGATCTTGAATATTGTAGAGCAGACCTTGCACTTGGATGATGATGGGGAGTGGTTAATGCACCAAGTTTGATGAAAAGGATAAGGAAAAGTTAAGGTTGGAAAGGGATTTTGATGTGGAAATCGTGCTAACTTCGAGAGAGGTTTTCTGGTTTTGCTGAGAGTGATATGTTTCTGATCTGGGCTCCCCTTGCAATGAGGTCAAGGCCTCATTTTTATAGGCGCAAGGCATTTCCTATCGGCATATCCCTGTTCCTGCCAATCGGCAGGTGCATTTAGGCACACTACCAATAGGCAGGATCTGGGACCTGCCGTTTGGCAGTGTCTTTCAGGCCTTTTCGGAAAATCAGCCGCATAGCGCAAACTGTTAAATCGCACATGGGGTGGACTGTTGGAAAGGTAATTTAGATACCTTCGAAAGTCCTTTGGACCATTCCCGGGTTCGGTAGTTGACTTTGAGTCAAATGTGGCTCGAAAGCATTCGTCGGTCCATTAGACGGAGAATCGTCGGACGCAAACGGATCGTTCGTTCGCATGGTAAGTCCGAATCGTGCACGGGATGGACCGCTGGAAAGGTTAGGAGATGTACTTCGACATTCCAAAGGGTTTGATCTAGTTCGGGGAGTTGACTTTGGTCGACCGGGCCCTATAAGCATTCGGTGACCTCTCAGAGTAAAATGGATCGTTCGTCCGTATCGTAAGTCAGAATCGCACACGAAGCAAACCGTTCGAAAGGGGTTTCAGTGCCCTTTGAAGATTCATTCAGTCTCGATCGAGCTGAAGACTTTGACTTTTGGTCAAATGGAGCCTGGGAGTGCCCGATGGCTTCTACGTCAGTACTCGGGGTATGACCTGGGTTTGTAGTGATGAAGGGAGGCGCTTAGGACCTAAGGAGAATTTAAGGGGTAACAGAATGGGGTGTCTACACCTCGTATATTTACGCATATTTATTATATTATGAAATTATGGAAATTTGGATTAATTAATTTAAGGGAGAAAATTTAATTTATAATTAATCCGATTTAATGGTAATAATTACTAGCGTGACGTGAGTTTGATATCGAAAATAATTAATGTTGAACATTACATAATGAGTAACGTAATAAATGGTTTCGAATATAATAATATGGTCGGGGACGAGAGACACGGCAGTAAAGAAGTAATAATTTGGGATGCACGTATGAGTCGCGTAACTATTATCTATTTGGGGGTGAAAAAGGTAAATTATTTTTGTATAACTCGAATAATAATTTTGAGTGCGCTAGTGTGTCCGGAAGGGTTGATATAGTCAGAAAACACTACTCGGGTGTTATAGTTGGAGTCCGGGACATTTTACCCAAAATGACACCCAAGAGGGCTATTTTAGTCTTTTAGGATTTTTGAGTAATTAAATGGATGACAATTAGGTTTAATTAAGAGCTATGTGGGTTAGAGGTCTATCAGTTTCAACCCACGTGAGAGAGAGAGAGAGAGAGAGAGAGAGAGAGAGAGAGAGAGAGAGAGAGTACCAATGAGGAAGAAGACTCCATTAGAGAACAAGGGCAAGAACTCAAGGATTCCCACCAAAAGTTGCGCCAAAGTGTAGATCCCAACGAGAGGATCAACCACATACCAATTTCAGTCCGAGAATCAAAAATCCACTTTAAGGAAAGTGTTTATCTTGCTCCTCTTTAGCATTATATTGTTCCTGTTGATTTAGATTAGATGATATAAACTTGTTGCAATTAAAAACTTAGGTTTAATTAGAAGGATTTGTAAAGAAACCTTATGAATTGGAGATAGGGTTGCATGTAGAGGAACTTCCCTTCATAGAACTATTAAATTTGGTAACTATATGTTGAAATCATGAAATTTATTGAGGGGTTTGAAGGTTTAAAATTATGGGTTCGTATTTAAGATATTTATTAGGAATTGAAGAAATTGTGGAATTCCATTTGAGTATATACAGACTTGACCTTTAATTTTTATTAGAAATCATCTTAAGGTGATTAGAAATAGTTTAGAAATATGTAATACGAATTTGGTTGAGTTTTGGGTCGATATTGGAAGTTAGAAAATTGAGAAAAATGATTTTGGGAAGAACGGGGGCAGTTTGGAATTCTCATTCAAAGACCATCCTAGGTCGTTCAAACGACCTCGTTCAAATGCGCCTTCTAATGAGAATTCCAATGACCCTTCTAACAAAATGTTTGAGTTCATTCGAAGTAAGAACTCGTTCGAACGAGAATCCTCAGACTTCTAACGAGATTCTAGAATACACTTTTAAGGCCCAGTCAATTGAAGAATCATTCTAGGTTCATCCAAGTGAGAGAAATAACCTATGTGAATGACGAGTGACCTAAATTCCGAATTAATATTAAGATGGGAGTTTGATTATTCTCGGGATATATAAATTTTATATAACCTAGGAGAGGATGTAGATTCACGAGAGGAAATATACGAATGAGTTTCGGTGAGTGGTAGAAATAGTAATACTACTTACGTATTATGGAAATCGGGTTGTGTGAACGCCTATTAAATTATATAAGTTGTGTCCATGATTTTTTCTTTAAATATTATGTGTATGACATACCTAGATACAGGCTATCGAACGGAGGTTAGCGCATTTTTGACAACCATATCTTGTGTGCCTTCGAGGGATTTTGAGTCGTACCACTAGAGCATGGAACCTAGGTACCGGCTATCTGTGAAAACGATAATGATTAAGGTCATATGGGTGCGTAGGTATGTGCGTATCCCATCGACTTGGGACTATGTTAGCCTCCAATATGTGTATATGTTTTATTGGTTCTTAAGAGATTGAACCGATGACCTTTATGCGTGAGCATTGTAATTGGACTAGATAGCCGAGTATGCCTCGCACCAAGGGTTTCTTAACCATGGGTGAAGTATTGATATATATTTATATGTATACATAGTGAGATTTTATATATGTATACTCAGTTACTATTATGTGTTTCATGTTGTACACTTTATTAAAATATATACGTATTGGGTCACTAGTTGAAAAATTAAGAATGTTATGAGAATGAGTTAAAGAATCTTTAAAACTATCCCTAAATAATAGAAATGGATTGTCTTCGAGTTGTTTAGATATCTTATCCGGTATAGTGGTTACACTACCTATATTCAGGAAAAATATTGTGACTAGTATGGGTAGTTAGACTCGCTAGGTGTTCACATTAGATGAGAGGTGAGCATCTCAAGTGAGTACGCTAAGTTAACATGAATAATATTTGTGCTAATTAACCAATTTATGCACTTGTTATATTTAAACTAATTTATGCTCGGGCTCTGACCTGTTTTCCTCCAAATCTATTTTCTTGTTCCTTCATTTTAGGTGCTCAGCCACAGGGACACCAGCTTAGGAGATTCCATTTATTTGTCGAGCTGTCATATATCAGTTATTTACTTCAGTTGGACATATCGTCCCTCCTATTTTACATTCAGAGTTTTTTAGTTTTTTTATTCTATCGTTAGACTTTGATTTCATGTTATTGGATTATCAAATGGGATTTTGACTGGTAGTGTTTACTCCAGTTCTTTATTTAAATTCAATTGGTTCTTTCCTTATGCTATTGTAATGTATGGTGATGATTAAATATTTCCCTTTAATGATGATTTTTAATAAGAATTTAACATTTTGACACTAACCTTTTTAAATATTAGGTGGATAGTTTTCAATTAAATTGAAAATTGAGTTCTTCGATGGTGATGCATTTATCTGAACCAACTTGATATTCTGAAATTAATTAATTAAGGATTGATCACTCGTTGATTAATTAGGCGGGGTGTCACATCATTCCATTGAAGGACTCCCTCTTCATTGTACCTACCTCATTAGGTACCAAGTTCACTTAACCATATAATTCTTTGTTCATTGTCGGCCCCTGACCGATCCTCATATGAAAGATTCAGAAACTGCATTCTCTTCTTTTATAATAAATTAAAGGAACTTGTGCTTAAAGCCATCCGTAAGATCTCTCTATGAGCAAAACATTCTGCTCCCCTAAATATGGTAACCAATGTCCCCACTATTCCAACATTGCTCTAACTAGTGAAAAAAAAATTGCTCAAATTTTCACATTAGGTCATTTCTATACCCTTCCCTCAGCCAATGATTGTGAGTATTCTACTTCCATTGGATAACGCTACACTGACTTCACATAACTTAAACTTCAACGAATGGTCCTTATCGAAGACCCTTCAGACTTATTCCTAATTTAACTTCACTGGGTGAGTCAAGTTTATCACCACTATCTACTATAGCAGTACGTGGATAAATATAACAACTGCACTCTAGTAGTCGTTGCAGCAATACATGCCAATTCCACAAAGGGAGTGAATGCGATCCTCGTCCCCGACTTCAACTTACAGCTTTAACTAAGCCCCGCCTCCTGCTGCCCTCGTAACGGCTTTCCCTGTTACCCTTCATCTATAAACACACGAATCTCACATGAGCATGCAAAAGATTTACTATAATCTTACATAATAGCAGGAGAACGAAATCTCACAATAGGAATCAGCAATCCTAATGATAAGGCTCTATCTCAAATAGAAAGCAACGCTGAAAGCGTAGTACGTCCGCACAGATTTCAAAGGACACTAGAACCGATGCTCTGATACCATTTGTGACACCCCCTAATAAAATACCGGGTGATCAATCCTATACCAAATTAAAAAAGGAATCTCATATGGTTCATTCTCAACATCATTGTCGGAAACCAATTTAATTACTAACAACGTATTAGGCCTGACGTCAAAATTTTAATTAACTAATCTTTTTAAGCAAACCAACCATAAGGAAAACAATCACAACAGTTTATATACACAGAACTAAAATAAAATAAAATAACCAAACTCTCGGTACAACATAATACAACCAAATCGAAATGCCAAAATTTAAAATGCGGTAAAAGAAAACATGGATATAGTTGGGATATCCGACCGAATGTTTCTACAATACCTCCTATCTAGATCACAAGGATAGAAGTGTATAAAATAAACCTTCTTGCATCCACAGTTGCTGCAGCAACGTCTGATTCGAAAGAATTATCATCTAGGCATCCCTATGTCTGGACACCTAATATATATACATATAGAAAGAGAAAGGGAAAAATAGAGAAACGGGTCAGAGCCCGAGTTTTGAAAATATTTAGCAAGTGCATCAAATGCTATATTTTCAAAATATGAAATCTCTCATATTCAAACTAGTATCGCACTCCCATGACATACACCTTACCCATCCTCTAAATAGTGCACACATATCGTATACATTGTTAAATATCCTAGATAAGCTACACTTCCTAACTAATCTCTTTCACCCATCCTTTGAATTCTCATAACTATCACTTGCCCGACGTGATATCATATAGGTTATACCATAAGCCATCACATAAGCTTTAATTGATATAGTCATCGATTATATATATATATATATATATATACCATTCATATTTCGAAACTTTCACTAGTTTAAAATACCATTTTCACTTTAGTATATAAAATCCCATATATATAATTCTCACTTTAATATACGAATCACAGTTTAAATACGAACAAAAAACTCCCGGAATGAGAATAAATTCATCTTACACTTTACACAAGTCTAAATTATATGATTTCATATCTTCATATACGTTCAATATACTATGCGAAACAAGTATATTTATACCTATATCATAACCATAAGTATAATAACCATCCCACCGATCTATAACTCGAGGATGGAGTTTCAAAGTGCTATCATCATCCGGGTATACTCAACTTAACCAAGGTACCAAGTCTGAGTCAGTCAAGATCATGGTAATAATACTAAACAGTGGAGGAGGTCATATTCTCTCCTGAAAATGGAATCATCATCGCACCCATATACAGGACGATATGACCTGGGGAATATACTCTCCCTGCTCCTCAAGCCGGGGGATTCACCCACATCGCGCAACCTCCGCGGATAGCACTAGAGATATATGTATACATAAATATCTCATTCACATAAGATATATTTATAAGCAAATCATGTATATACTGTAACAATACCCGTATATATAATATGTAATACTTCTCAATGTACCCTGGCTATAATTTCCAAACTCTCATATCGATAGCCAAAATCCCGAATGTTCCCATTCGTAATAGTATATAAGTATTCACACACTTAAAATACTAAACCTATAAGTATTCTCTTACTTAAGATTTAACTCACACCTTAGTCAGTTTTAATGATTTTACATAAACCCTAATATACCGATTTGTAATAAATAAATAAGTATACAAGCAACTTATTTTAATTCCATGGGTATCGCATAACCTACGATAATAATCGTCAATATAGACGTACCGGATAACACTACACCAAATCTGCCGAATTGTCTCAGTCATTGACCTTGACAAGTTCAACTTGTCAAGGTCAATGACCATGACAATTCGGGGCGAGACAACTTTTTTGTCACGGACGTGTCACGATCATTGACCGTGACAAGTTAGTTAGAATTGTCACGGTCGTGTCACGGTCGGGGAGCGTGACAAGTTTAGTCACGGTTAATAACCGTGACAAAGCCCTGACCCTTTTTAAAAAAATTGTCACGGTCAATGACCGTGACAATTCTGGGCAAAATTTAAAAAAATCTGCTAGGCAGTATGGCCACTGCCACTGCCCAGCAGTATATTTGTACCTGTTATAGCAACTTTGTACCTATTCAAACATCATATATACAAACAAACTAAAGATAATGCAAATATATATTCAAAATAGAAACAATATATATGACGATATAATCTAAATATAATTCAAATGTACCAACTTAAAAATAATGTCACTACATGTCTGGGGTAAATGTGAGGAGGAGGCAAGATGTACATGTCGGGGGCTGTTTCGAGTTTTCACCCTCTAACGCCATGTTTTGAAGCTTAAGTCATGAAATATGCAAATTATCACCGTATTCTCAAATCGGGAATCCCGCGGCTCGGCAGTCAGTTCCTACGAGTTACTTTGGTCCCGCGAGAGGTGTTGGTGCCACTCACGGGGACGTTTGGGGGCTGTTTCGAGTTTTCACCCTCTAATGCCATGATTTTAAGCCTAAGTCTGAAAATATGCAAATTACCGAAATATTCTCAAACCGGGAGTCCCGTGACTGCGGGGTCAGTTCTTACGAGTTACATTGGTCCCGTGTGAGTTGTTGGTGCCACCCACGGGGATGTTCGGGGGCTGTTTCGAGTTTTCACCCTCTAACGCCATGTTTTCTTAAGTTTAGAAATATGCAAATTACCGTCGTATTCTCAAACCGGATGTCTCACGGCTGCGTGGTCAGTTCCTACGAGTTACATTGGTCCCGTGGGAGGTGTTGGTGCCACCTACGGGGATGTTCGGGAGCTGTTTTGAGTTTTCAACCTCTAATGCCATGTTTTGATTAAGTCTAAAAATATGCAAATTACCGTCATATAATCAAATTGGGAGTCTCGCGGCTGCGTTAGAGGGTGAAAACTCGAAACAACCCCCGACAGGTAAATGTCACGATATACGAATTGACACACCAACTAATACACATCTTGCCTGATTGTTCGCGCAACCACAATAGGAGTTCTCCTTCCCGCGTATCACATGTGTGATGAGCACTTTGGACTCGATCTCTTAAAGCTCACGTCCATGAACTTGTAAGGACATTTTTCTCATGTCCAACATGTTACATTTGTGTATGTCGTACGCCGCTACATTTGGCACGTCACCTCACGATCTCACATGACGGCCTCTATTCGAATTCCGGGAATCAAACATTCAACATCTCCATTAATGTGTCCCACATCTGCCTCAACGACTTCACGTTCCAAGATTTTAGGGACTTAATGCAAGTGGTACGCAAGGGAAGTCAAAACAGTGAAAAAAGGCACGATAGGAGAGTTCAAGGGCATTTTGGTAATTTCAAATCCATATTTCGGAGGTAGAAAGTTGAAGAACTCTCCGCAACAAAGATACTGGAAAAAACGGCACCTCAATCCGAGCTACGGTGAAGGAGTTATGACCTTTTGAAGATAGAGAAAATTCCTTAAAGAATGCTGTTTTTTTTTTACGCTGGATAGAATTTTAGAGTTTTAAGAACGTGGGACTCTTCATATTTTTTCCTATAAATACCAAATTCGGGGGAGTTGTTTTGCAAGACTTTAGAAGATGTTTTTGAGAGTCCAAATTACTCTAGTCTTCATATTTTTTGAGTCCGAAGACTCATGTTTTGATTCACACAATTGCCAAACCTTTGTGAATCTTTTTGGTAACCCAAGAACACAACTTTGGTTTGTTCAACCCTTGTGGAGAAGACCGTTCTTCTTCTCCATTGCATCCTTACTGGAAAGGGATAGTTCCAACCACGACTACAGAATCCGACACCTGAGGGTAATTCTTAGTCACTTGTATTTTCATTGTAATCCGAAATTGTATAGTTACAATATTATAATGGAAATAAATGGTTTTGCCCCTTTGGCGGATTTTTCCTCACAAGCATGTGTTTGAATGTTCTTGCTTAGATTATCATCTTATTCAATCACATATTGTTGCATATTTAGGGTTTGTTTGGGTTAAAAGGCTTTTAATATATAATTTGCTCATTTGAACGCAAGCACATACGTTCTCAAATTGGTATCAGAGCAGGTTACGCTAATCTATCGCGTATTCCTATTTTCCGCAAAAATTTTCTAAGATATCAATTTTCTGAAAAAAATTGATTTTTGAAAAGTGCTTGTTCAAATGGAGAAGTTATATAATAAAATGCCTGTTTTTGACGGGACAAATTACGCTTATTGGAAAGCCCGAATGAGGTCAGCTTTAAAAGCCATTGATGAACGTGTCTGGATTTCGGTTGAACGAGGGTGGACTCCTCCCACCGTGATTGTTGATAATGTGACCAACTTGAAACCTGGCACTTCTTGGACTGATGAAGAATTTAAATGGTCATCTTTTAATTCTAAGGGTCTAAGTGCTATTTCTGGGTCTGTCACACCTGATGAGTTCAAACGCATAATGACGTGCACCACGTCAAAAGAGGCATGGGTTGTTTTACAACTCACCCATGAAGGAACTAATGCTGTGAAAGAATCTAAGTTGCAAAATTTGACAACTCAATTTGAAACCATCACCATGCATTAATCTGAATGCTTTGATGAATTTTATGCTAGACTTTCTGACATTGTGAATACTAGCTTTAATCTTGGTGAACATATTCCTAATGCTAGAGTTGGTAAAAAGATTCTTCGTTCTTTACCTAAGCGTTTTATCCCTAAAGTCACTGTGCTAAATTCTATGGGTAATTTAAATACGCTAAAATTGGAAGAACTTGTAGGAGATTTGCAAACTTATGAAATTGATATGTTCCCTAAAACTGCTAAATCTAAAGATAAGGGAATTGCACTTAATGCTCAAGAGAGAAGGAGTGAGGGGTCGGCTAGAAAAAGGGTAGAGTCGTCTAGAAAGAGAGAGACTGACACGTCAGATTCTGAGTGTGATTTTGACCTAGATGATTTGGCTCTTTTTGCAAAAAAATTCAAGAGGATTCTCAAATTTAAGAAAAATGGCAATTTTAAAGATAAAAAGAAATTTGAGAAAAATAAGTTTGAAAAGAAAAATGAAAAAGACACCGAAAATCCTCCTAAGATAGAAAGTGAGAGATGTTTTGAGTGCAATGGTAGGGGTCATAGAGCCTTTGAGTGTGCCAATCGTCTAAATAGAGAGAAAGGGAAATCTGTCCTTAATGCTACCCTTAGTGACGACAGTGAGGTCGAGACGGTGGATTCAGGAGATGAATAACCGCATGAGTGTAACTTCACCGCATTCATGGCCAGTCAAGTAAGCACTCCTAGTTCTCTTCACGACGATGAAGATGATGCTTCACAGGGACACCTCGACAGTGATATCGATGTGAGTGAGGGGGAGGATGACTCAAGTGAGAGCGAGAGTGATATCCAACGCGCCTACGCTGAGTTATATTCTGAGTCATTTAAAACTAAAAAACGTAGCAAAGCGCTAGTTCTTAAGATCACCGTCTTAGAGGAAGATTTAAGAAAGGCGAGAGAAAGAGACTCCTCCACCGTCACCGCCCTGAGAGAGAGAGATTCCGCCTGTGTCGAGAAAGAGATTATGTTTAGAGAGAGAGTGTGTGTGTTAGAGAAAGAGAGAGGGGACTTGACTAAACAAGTGGCTAGTCTTATGAGTCAGCTCCATTCCTCCGTGGAGACTCGGAAGAAACTTGAAGCCCTTGTTTCCCAACTAACTCATGATCTTGAGAAAGCACGGGAAGTCAAGGTACAAATCTAGGACAGATCTGGGAAGATGGGAAAGATGCTCCTCGGCCCCGCTTTAGGTTTTGGTGATCGGAAAGGAATTGGATATGATGGTGCCTCCACATCCCAAATTGCACCTGGACCAGTTCCTGAGTTTACTACGACTCCTTATGGCCACCATCAAAAACCTCGAAGGAGAGTTCGAACAAGAAAAGAAAACCAAGGTTCGCCTTTGTCTATGCTCTTTTGTACTTATTGCAAAAGAAAAGGCCACCTTTGGAAAACTTGCTATAGCATGGGTCGAACACGATGTATTACTGCTCCACCACGTCATTCTGATGAGTTTTCTAGTCTGAGAGAGCAAGTTGAGTTCTTAGCTGCCACGACCCAAAGTTTAATGGAAGAATTCCGACGGATGTCTTTGCCGTTAGTGAATTCTTCTCACATTCCAGCTAAAACCAACAACAACAAAGGCAAACAAAAGTTCACCTCTGCTTGGGTACCTAAGAAAGATAAAAAGGCCTTGGTTGTTCATGTTGCTCTCAAAGCACACAATACCTCACAGTGGTATTTTGATAGTGGGTGCTCCAGACATATGACAGGTGATGCCTCATTTTTTACGACTCTTGAGGATTATCAGGATGGCAGAGTCTCCTTTGGAGATGGGAGCAAGTCTAGCATTATAGAACGTGGTACTATCGAGTTACCTGGATTTCCTAAGCTAGAAAATGTTTTGTACGTCAAAGGTTTGAAAGCAAACCTTCTCAGCATTTGCCAGCTGTGCGACACTGACTTTGCAGTAAAGTTTGACCGGGACGCGTGTAAAGTCTACAATCAAGCCGATAAACTTTTGATGCAAGGGATGAGGACCGAGGATAATTGCTATGAGACTGAGCCCACATCCTCACTTGACTGTAATAGCGCCACGATCACTCCTATGGATCTGTGGCACCAACGTCTAGGTCACGTGAACGTTAGAGATCTTAATCGTTTAGCTAAAAAGGATCTAGTACGTGGCTTACCATCTCTTGGAAAGTCAACTTCGATCGTTTGTGGACCCTGTCAGTTGGGAAAACAAATTCGTAGTCCTCATAGGAAGTTGAATTCCATTACCACCTCTCGTGTTCTGGAGTTGATTCACATGGATCTTATGGGTCCCACTCGTACTGAGAGTCTAGGTGGTAAGAGGTACATCCTCATGATGGTAGATGATTTCTCCAAGTACTCCATTGTAGGTTTTCTGAGAGAGAAATTCGATGTTGTAGATTTTTTAACGACCAATTATTGTGTCCTGCAAAATCAACACGGTGTCACTATTAACAGAATACGTAGTGACAACGGCACTGAATTTAAGGAAGCAAAGGTGGATTTGTACTGTGATAGCCTTGGGATCAAACATGAGTTTTCTGCTGTGAGAACTCCTCAGCAAAATGGGATTGTTGAGAGAAAGAATAGAACGATCCAAGAGATGGCTAGATCTATGCTTCTAGGTCGTAAAGTTTCTAGGAGATTTTGGGCAGAGGCAGTGTCTACTCCATGCCACACGGTGAATAGGGTTTATTTGCGTCCACACACACTACAAACACCTTATGAGTTGTGGACTGGCAAGAAGCCCAACCTGGCGTGTTTTCGTGTTTTTGGGAGTAAATGTTACATCCTACGGGATAGAGAGCAACTAGGAAAGTTCGACTCCCGGAGCGACGAGGGAATATTTCTAGGATATTCATCGAATAGCAGAGCGTACCGAGTTTTTAACCTGGAGAGCTCTAAGGTTATGGAATCAATAAACGTTACCGTGCAAGATGACGAACCTTCGACGGTTATTGATCCTAACCTTTTGTGTGAGGATGAGAATTATTCTGACAGTGATTTACCTGTTCCTCTCACACACCCTGTGGACCCTACTCCTGCGCTAGGGGACACACCTGCTTGGGTTCTCAAGAGTCATGACCCTTCTGCCATTGTTGGTGATCCCAATCTAGGGGTCAATACTCGTGCTCAGCTAGAGAACATTGTTAGCCATCTTTGCTCCACGTCCAAAGTCGAGCCCAAGAACCATAAAGAAGCACTCAAGGATGAACACTGGATATCTGCTATGCAGGATGAGTTGCTTCAGTTTAAAAAGAATAATGTCTGGGAATTAGTCCCCCGACCTAGTGAGACTAATGTGATAGGTACCCGGTGGATTTTCAAGAACAAAATGGATGAATATGGTACCATAATCAGAAATAAGGCTAGGTTGGTCGCTCAAGGATACACACAGATAGAGGGTGTAGACTTTGGGGAGACATTTGCTCCTGTTGCGAGGCTTGAGTCTATCCGTCTTCTGCTCGCCATCGCATGTCATCTGCGCTTCAAGGTGTATCAGATGGATGTCAAGAGTGCCTTTCTGAATGGCATTCTATAGGAGGAGGTTTATGTGGAACAACCAAAAGAGTTTGAAGACCCTCAGCACCCTGAGCACATCTACTATCTGAGGAAAGCCTTGTATGTTTTGAAGCAAGCACCCCGTGCTTGGTACGAGAGGCTTACTTCTTATCTCTTAGCTCGTGGCTTCAAGAGAGGGGGAGTAGATATGACGTTGTTCGTCAGGAGAGATGACGGTGCTATTTTAGTTGCCCAGGTCGATGTGGGCCATAGTCTTTGGATCCACATGCTCCCAGCATGCTCACCACTTTGAGGAGGAGATGAAAAGTGAGTTTGAAATGAGCATGGTTGGTGAGCTTACATTCTTCCTTGGTCTCCAGGTTCGTCAGCTAGAGGATGGGATGTTTATCTCCCAATCCAAGTATGCTAGAGACCTAGTGAAGAAATTTGGTTTAGACTCCGCTAAGCATGCACGTACACCTATGAGTACCACTACCAAGCTTAGTAAGGACACTTCAGGCAAGGACGTAGAGCAAACCTTATATCGGAGTATGATAGGTAGTCTTCTCTACTTGACTGCCAGTCGTCCTGACATCGCCTTTAGTGTTGGAGTCTGTGCGCGATATCAGGCATCCCCAAAAGAGTCACATTTACTTGCTCTAAAACGTATTATTAAATACGTGAGTGGGACTCTCTCATACGGGATTTGGTATTTCTTTGATACCGATGACCGTCTGTCCGCCTATTCGGATGACGATTGGGCTGGGGATATAGATGGCTGTAGGAGCACTTCTGGTGGGTGTTTCTATTTTGGTTCTGCTCTTGTCTCCTGGCTGAGCAAGAAGTAAAATTCCATCTCTTTGTCCACTGCGGAGGCTGAGTACATAGCTGCCGGTAGTTGTTGCACACAACTCTTGTGGATGAAGCAAATGCTGGAGGATTATGGGATTTCACAGGACACCATGACCATTTCCTGTGACAACACGAGCGCGATACACATTTCCCGCAATCCAGTTCAGCATTCGCGCACCAAGCACATCAGGATACGTGAGCACTTTATTCGTCAGTTAGTTGAGGAGAACACTGTATACCTGAGTTTTGTTCCCACCGACCGTCAGTTAGCCGATATTTTCACGAAACCTTTAGATGCCCTTAGATTTGAGAGTCTTAGGAAGTCTTTGGGGATTTGCACAGTTGACTGAGGGGTTGGTCTATGTCTAGAATAGGATGCTTCTTCATGTTCATATCATATGCTTCCTATTGCTAGTCTGTTTTATTTGTACCATTGCTTAGTTGTACCGCTTTGTTTTATTCTTTTTGCTTTTTATATTTCTTTTGAAAAATACAAAAAGATTTTCTTTATTTTGTTTAAGAAAAGCACAAAAAGATTTTATTTTGATAAAATTTTTGAAAAAGACCAAAAAGATTTTTTTTCTTTTAAGCACCTTTTATGGATGAGCATTTAAGATAGCCAAGTCACAACTTCATTCCATATATCCATGTGACTGTTTGATAGAGATTTGAGAGGCTACATCATTTCATCCATGTGCTTTACATTGGTTGGAGTCTTTGAGATGTAATTAGTGATATCTTCCTACATGTTTGACTCCTATATCCTTTATTGCACACATGCACGGCTATATTTGATTATTGCACTTGTCTATCTCATATTGGCTTGAGTGTTTCGATATCAATTATGTCTATACAATGTACAATATGCGATAAAACTTGACAAGATTGGAATGCATGTAAAAACCGTTTTGGTGAGACTGTGTGTTTTTGTATAACGGGGAGGGGCTGCGAAAGGTAATCATCTATCCTTTGCGCAAAGGCCACCGTTAAAAAGGACCTAAAAAATGGAGGAATTTTAATATCCGAGGTCCAAAGAGGTTAAAAGAGCCCGAAAAAAAAAATTTATAGGCAATAAAAAGCAATTCATGCCAAATATGGGCCACTTAGGTTTCACCATCAATTCTCCAAAGTTTGAGAATTTAGAATGCCTCTATTCAAAATTATATCTGAGGGAGTTTGGTCGGAGAATCTTTAAACGGGTTTGCACTTCCTTGAAAGTCCCGAAAAAGCATAAAATCATTTTGGACGTTATTGGTGTGAAAATCACTTTGAGCTTTGATTTGTTGATTTGATTGAGTCAATATCTTAAAGTGTCATTCGTTTACACCAAAGGAAGCATTTGAGTTCATTCGCTAGGAGTATCCAATATTCATCGTTCACATATGTCATGTTTGTATGCATTGATTTTCCTATCGAATTTTATCACATCACTTCATTTACGCTATCATCGTCTTGGTTGCTTTGTGTTCATTCATGGTGTGATTTTATCCTAGTTACACCCCGCACTTGCTTATTTGATTTATTTCTCTCATTTGTCTATTTGGGGACATCATAAAAAGGGGGAGAATGAATTATCTTATTATGGGGGAGATTTGAAAGTTTGAGTTTGCTCATAAATTGCTCATAAATTGGTATATATGTTTATCTCATTTCACACTCGATATGTCACTTGGTATTTTTCCTTGTCTCATGTGTGTAGGTACTACATGGATTATCATTGGATTGCACACCCTGATGAGAAAAGCGTTGAGCTTCATGAAGATTTGAAGAACAAACGATGAAGATTATTCATTTGTACCTTTTCCAGTTTTGGGTTCATGGGAGGGTAGATTTGTATAGGCAATTTCATATTTGATAATTCGAATTTTTTATGTATGTACTGGCATAGACATAGGGGGAGATTTGTAAGGACATTTTTCTCATGTCCAACATGTTACATTTGTGTATGTCGTACGCTGCTACATTTGGCACGTCACCTCACGATCTCACATGACGGCCTCTATCCGAATTCCGAGAATCAAACATTCAACATCTCCATTAATGTGTCCCACATCTGCCTCAACGACTTCACGTTCCAAGATTTTAGGGACTTTGTTGCCCAGATTATACTCAAGAGGGGGGGTGAATTGAGTTTTTACAAACTTTTCAGGTTAAATTAAAATTTCAGAAAATATTTAATTTAAAACACTCAATACAAATGTCAGATTAAATAAATCCTAAATGATTAAACCAATAATGATTAAATAAAAGTTACCAAGAAATCATTTAAATCAGAGATTGAAACACACAATAAATAAATTATCAATTTTAGTATTTGATATATTCTAGATTTAATCTAAAGTGATTCACACAAGAATAACGATTAAATACTCTCAATGAATTAAACAAGTTATATTTTATGATTATAAGATCCAAATAAATTTATAAATAATTTTCGTAGTTAATAAAAATTGATATTCTGGAATTAATAATTATTACGAAAATAATTATTTTAATCTTAAAATAAATTTACCAAATTGTCAGATTTAAATATCTTGCAAGTAAAGGACTTAAAAATAAAATAAATCAATCACAAGCATATAACTAAATTTAAATGCTGAAAATAAATGACACCGTATTTTTAACGTGGTTCGGCCAAAACCCGGCCTACGTCCACGCGCCAAGAGCAAGCTTCCGTCTCCCGCGCTTCACTAGTCCTGATCCACTTGAAGGTAGGATAAAACCACCTCTTGTACAACCGAGCAGCAAAATCCAGCTACTAGTACAACCACCGAAGCTAAAAACCCAAGCTTCAAATTTTTACACAAATGGAGTAGAAATGATGTACAGTTTCTGAAACTCTTTAAAGATACAAAATCAGAACGAGTTTCTTCTTGTTTCAGACTTCTCAAATAAATTTGATTTTTGGCACTAGTCTTCTTCTTGAAATTTTTGTAGCAGAATAATGATTCTTGTACTCTTCAAATTTCTTCTTCAACAATTAACTGAATATAACTTTGTTGCAATCTCAAATCTGAGTGTCAACTTCAATGCTATTCTTGAACGAGTGTATGAGCTGAATATAAATTCTAGTTGCTCTTTTTTTTTGAGAATGTGGAGCTGAATAAATTTTTGGATGCTCTCTTGTAGATATTTCGTATCTGCTTCTTTCCAACTGAATGTGGTCTTCTTTTGTAGTTTGAAAAATAATGACCGTTTGGAGAGGATTCCACTGAGCTCTCTTCTTCAACTTGAGCATTAATTTGGAACTGATAGATAGAGATTGGCAGAGCATTAAATGCTCAATATCTTTGAGAGATAATCGTATCTGCTCATATGTATTTTTTGTCTAAGAAATAAAATATGGACTGATAGATAGAGAAAGAGGTTAGAGACAGATGAGATAAACAATGAATCTGAATTCGTACACAGATAATAAAGTATGTTCTCTTTTCAAAAACGTCACCAGTCACTAGATAATTTTATTTTTCTGTACAAAAAAAATATTGTCCAAGAGATATATAAATGAGGGTACTGTTGTTTCAATTAGATATATAAAATGATGTGCAATAAAGAAGCTGAACCAAACTAACTTTTTAGACCAAAGTGTCGTAGCCTTTGCTAGACACAGTGAATGAATAGCTAAGAAGTTTCAACAAGGATGACAAGGTATAGACCCATTTTCATTTGTCATGTCAGGTACAAGGGGTCAAAGATTCTGACCAAAAAAATTTCTTTATACAGGAATCCAAGTTGATTATTTTGGCCAGAGTTGGCGTGTATCAGAAGTGAAGCTTTTGAGGTTCTTGAACTGAAATATATATATATGAAAACATTTTGCACGGATATAAAAACATTTCGAACAAAAAAAATATTATGAACGGATATATATATATAAAACCATTTCGAAAAGATATATATATAAAAAAACATTTTGAACGAATATATATATAAAAAATTAATTTCGGACTGAAATATATATTCAAATGGATTTCCGAACAGATATTTATAAAAGGAATTTCGTACAAAAAAATATAGATTTCGAACAGATATTTATAAAGAGAATTTTGGACAAAAAATAGATTTCGGACAAATATTTATAATGATAATTTCGGACAAAAAAATTGATTTCGGACAGATATTAACGTTAATAATAATTCGGACTGAAGTATAACAGGACTGTTTCGGCCTAGTGGTACTAGCAGGTATGGTCTCTTAAATATCTAATGGTACTAGCAGGTAGCAGGTATGAAGATACATATATAACAGGTAAGGAACAGATAGCAGGTATGGCTTTGAACCTAATGGAAATGTCTACCAACTCAAATGCCAAAGCACAAAAAAGGACGAAGGCTACAGGAAGTCTACATTGTCAAGACAAGTCACAAAGGAGTCTACATTGCATGGGACAAAGCACTCAAGTGCTAGATCAAGCTATTTGGCCAAAACCAAAACCCACGCATGCAATTTGTTATGACAACAAGCCAAAAAAAAATATTAAACATATAAGGCATTGTGTATATGTATAAACATATAGGCGCACATACAATATATTTAACTTCAAAAATAATTATTCTGCAACCATTATAAAAGAATATTTAGTGTCAAAACAAATGATGCTAAAGTAATGGAGTATGGCCGAGAGTAATAAAAAACAAGCCTACCATATTCTAACCAAATGATATATTAGTAAACTAAAATATTGTTTTAAAAATTCATTTTAGTTTGAAAAATAATTCCGAAAATTATTTTAGAATAAGAAATTCATTTTAAACAAAGTTGCACCAATTTTACTAAAAAATTATTTTCAGTAAAAAATAATATAATTTCTTTTAGAAAAAATTATTATGCTCACAATTAATTAGTCACACAATAAAATTCTTAGATCAAGAAATATGCATGTGTGCCTAAGGTGTCAAGTGCAAATGTGCACCACACGTGAAAACTTTTTCTCAGATATGTCATTGAGTAAAGTCGAGGCAAGATTATACAATAATAAATATCTATAGAATAACTTAATAAAAATGTGTTTGGTATCATCAAAATCAATATATTAAGTTAAACTAAAATGTATATTAATTAAACTAATTTAATTAATTAGGGATAAATAACATTTTCGTTAACAATCTCCCCTTTTTGATGATGACAAACAAGGATTCACATATATTCATAAAATGAAATATTAAGCACAAATAGTGAATCATAAATATTTCTCCCCCTTTGACATTATCAAAAAGATATTTCATATAAATTCGGTGTCACGGTTAAAAAAGGGCGAAGCTCCCCCTATCAAAAATAATTCGAGCATGGGATATGACCAAAAATTTGTAAGGGACATATGTGAATACCATGAATTTTCATTAAGCACATATTCAACATATTGTTCTCACATAACATGTATTTGATTCAAGAGATAGATAGGAATAACATCAAATAATGCATAAGACACCAAAATAAAAAATAGTAAAAGATACGTGATCAACTTTTCGAAATGCATCAATGATAAATTATACCAATTATTGTAGTCACACACTAATCGTGCGTTGCGCACAATAGTTTTTCGAAACAACTTTTTATGCATAAATAGGAATCACAACTCAATGTTCTCAGATAATGCAATTTTGAGAGATATATCAATTAGCTCAATCATCTTTCTCAATAATAAAATTTCAGCGTATAAATTTTGAATAGGCGCATATCAATTGATGTGTAAATCCTCATGATAGAATAATCTTTTAAGCGCACAACAAATAAACATTTCATAACTCGATGTTTTCAAATAATTTGAATTAAGCACACATAACATGAGTTAGAAATAGCAAAAAAAAAATATATCATTTTGCTCAAGCTTTGCCGTTTTCAAGATACGAGCTAAAATTCTCGGAATAATTAACTGAATTGCAAAATCCATAATAATATATCAAAGTTATGATCAAGCATTTTTCAAAGTAATCAAACAAATTTCAATAAACTTTTATCTCCCCCTAAGGGATACCAATTAAGGCAAATATGCATATAGCAAATATGGTGCATCTATTTCATGAGATAAAACATATTTAAAACATGACTTCATATAATCATTTTTGCAAAGTCTCACAAATGATACCAATAATTGATCATGCGGTTTCTCAATTTAAACATACATAACACAAATGTTACTTTCTAAAAAAAAATCATTATGAATTGTTACGAATATTCAAATGATGGCACTAAACATGTATTATGCAATAAAGCTAACTCATTGAGATTAATATGTTCATATCATCAAAATGAATGAGTGAATGTTACAACATCAACATGTATCACATATAACTAATATACTAGAATGTACTTCAAATGACATTTTCGTTTCAGATTTATATACAATAAAATCATGAATTTATCCAATATCATTATTCATAAAAATATATAAAAATTGTTATGAATTTTCTTATAAAGTAATCATCAAAATCAAATGCGTGAGATATAACAAAGAATCATAATAAATATACAAATTTACATGTGAAATCATTCAACACGCACATGTGTTATGACAAATATTCTATGCATGGAAAAATATTAATTATGAAATAAATCATTAATAAACATATGAAATTAATTTCAAGAAAGGTGTTCCTTACCACCTTACCAATACCAAAGATATATACAAGCAACTTCTTCCAAGTGTGGAATTTCCAACATTAGGCAATGATACTTCAAATTTGTAATATGACCAAATCATATGCCTTGAAAATCCACATTCCTTCTCAAAATGCAACCTAAACAACTTTGAAAATTTTCTCTTTTGGTACCCAAAATGTGTGAGGTCCATAGGGGTTAGTATACATCTTGGTTCCTTTTGGAATCCATGCCAAATTTCTTTTTCTAAATTTATATGGACACAAATCTGAAAAATGTGTGTGTCTACCACAATATGAGCGTAAATAATTAGGTAGACTAGATGAGGCATCAAATTTCAATAAATTGGAATAAGTCTTTTTCTCATTTCCTTCATCATATCCAATACCATTATTATTAAATCGAATCCTTTGTGTCTCAACAATTTTATGAAAATATTCATTTCCTTTTATAAAGGTGTCTAATGATTTCTTTAAATATTCAATCTCCCTTTTTAATTCAATATTTTCAATTTCAAAAGAAGTAGTAACAATAACAGATTTTTCCTTTTTCAAAGAATTAATTTCATTTTTCAAAGATTCATTTTCTAATTTCAACTCATCAAAATCATTTGACATATAATCATATTTAGTTGAAACTAATGAATGAGACTTCTTAAGTTTAATACATTTATTTTTAAGTTCTTCAAAACTTTCACATAATTCATCAAAGACATCTTGTAAATCTTCATAATCATCAACTTAATCATTATCACTATCACTAGAGTTAGGGTTAGAATGTACCCCATTTTCCATAGCCATGTAACATAGATGAGCAACTTCATTTTCATTTGAATCTTCATCGGAAGAGCTTGTGTAGGAGTCACTCTATGTTGTGGCTTTCAATGCCTTCTTCACTTCTTATATTTTGGACAATTAGGCTTAATGTGTCCAACTTCATCACAATGATAGCATCTTGGTTCAGATTTGGATTGATGATCATCATTGAATTCTTTTGAAAAATGTTTCTTTCTCCTTTCCTTGGCTTTCTTTTTAGAATTGAGATATTTTTTAAAATTTTTAGCCAATAGGGAAATATCATCATCATCATCATCATCATCTTCACTTTCTAGATTTTTGCTTGAAGATTTGAAAGCAATAATTTTGTTTGCTTTTGGTTTCTCATTTTCAACAAATTCCTTAAGTTCCATTTCATGGGTGATTAAGGAACCCAATAACTCATCAAGAGAGATAGGTCTTTCTCGTATAGTTTCTTTGATTGCCAGCTTCTTTGTCATATAAGAAGATGGTAGTGACCTGAGAATCTTACTCACTAATTCAGAGTCAGTATAAGATTTACCAAGAGATTTAAGACCATTAATAATATTAGTGAACCTAGTGAACATATCAGAAATAGATTCACCAGACATCATCTTAAATAACTCATAATTATGAACAAGCATACTAATTTTATCTTCTTTAACTTGACTAGTTCCTTCATATGTGACTTCTAGTCTATCCCAAATTTCTTTAGCAGATTCACAACAACAAATTCTCTTATACTCATTTACATCAAGTGCACAATGCAGAATATTCATAGCTTTAGCATTTATTTGAATTTTTCTAATATCAACATCATTCCATTCATTTTCTTCTTTAGGAACAGAACCATTATTTACCATTTTAATAGGAATATAGGGACCATTCGTGACAACTTTCCAAACTTCATAATCATGTGACTGAATAAAATATTTAATTCTATTTTTCCAATAACTATAATCATTTCCAGAAAATAGAGGACGTTTAAAAATGGATTGGCCTTCGCCAAGGGATGTAGTAACGTATGCCATTGATCTTTAACTCTAAAATTGTTAAATCTAAAAATAAGAAGAGCACTAGCTCTGATACCAATTGTTGCCCAGATTATACTCAAGAGGGGGGGTGAATTGAGTTTTTACAAACTTTTCGGGTTAAATTAAAATTTCAGAAAATATTTAATTTAAAACACTTAATACAAATTTCAGATTAAATAAATCTTAAATGATTAAACCAATAATGATTAAATAAAAGTTACCAAAGAAATAATTTAAATCAGAGATTGAAACACACAATAAATAAATTATCAATTTTAGTATTTGATATATTCTGGATTTAATCTAAAGTGATTCACACAAGAATAACAATTAAATACTCTCAATGAATTAAACAAGTTATATTTTATGATTATAAGATCCAAATAAATTTATAAATAATTTTCGTAGTTAATAAAAAATAATATTCTGGAATTAATAATTATTACGAAAATAATTATTTTAATCTTAAAATAAATTTACCAAATTTTCAGATTTAAATATCTTGCAAATAAAGGACTTAAAAATAAAATAAATCAATCACAAGCATATAACTAAATTTAAATGCTGAAAATAAATGACACCGTATTTTTAACGTGGTTCGGCCAAAACCCGGCCTACGTCCACGCGCCAAGAGTAAGCTTCCGTCTCCCGCGCTTCAGTAGTCCTGATCCACTTGAAGGTAGGATCAAACCACCTCTTGTAAAACCGAGCAGCAAAATCCAGCTACTAGTACAACCACCGAAGCTAAAAACCCAAGCTTCAAAATTTTTACACAAATGGAGTAGAAATGATGTACAGTTTCTGAAACTCTTTAAAGATACAAAATCAGAACGAGTTTCTTCTTAGTTCAGACTTCTCAAATAAATTTGATTTTTGGCACTAGTCTTCTTCTTGAAATTTTTGTAGCAGAATAATGATTCTTGTGCTCTTCAAATTTCTTCTTCAACAATTAACTGAATAGAACTTTGTTGCAATCTCAAATTTGAGTGTCAACTTCAATGCTATTCTTGAACGAGTGTATGAGCTGAATATAAATTCTAGTTGCTCTCTTTTTTTTGAGAATGTGGAGCTGAATAAATTTTTGGATGCTCTCTTGTAGATATTTCGTATCTGCTTCATTCCAACTGAATGTGGTCTTCTTTTGTAGTTTGAAAAATAATGACCGTTTGGAAAGGATTCCACTGAGCTCTCTTCTTCAACTTGAGCATTAATTTGGAACTGATAGATAGAGATTGGGAGAGCATTAAATGCTCAATATCTTTGAGAGATAATCGTATCTGCTCATATGTATTTTTTGTCTAAGAAATAAAATATGGACTGATAGATAGAGAAAGAGGTTAGAGACAGATGAGATAAACAATGAATCTGAATTCGTACACAGATAATAAAGTATGTTCTCTTTTCAAAAACATCACCAGTCACTAGATAATTTTATTTTTCTGTACAAAAAAAAATTATCCAAGAGATATATAAATGAGGTTGATGTTGTTTCAATCAGATATATAAAATGATGTGCAATAAAGAAGCTGAACCAAACTAACTTTTTAGACCAAAGTGTCGTAGCCTTTGCTAGACACAGTGAATGAATGGCTAAGGAGTTTCAACAAGGATGACAAGGCATAGACCCATTTTCATTTGTCATGTCAGGTACAAGGGGTCAAAAATTCTGACCAAAAAAATTTATTTATACAGGAATCCAAGTTGATTATTTTGGCCAGAGTTGGCGTGTATCAGAAGTGAAGCTTTTGAGGTTCTTGAACTGAAATATATATATATGAAAACATTTTGCACGGATATAAAAACGTTCCGAACAAAAAAAATATTATGAACGGATATATATATATAAAACCATTTCGAACAGATATATATATAAAAAAACATTTTGAAGGAATATATATATAAAAAATTAATTCCGAACAGACATTTATAAAAGGAATTTCGTACAAAAAAATATAGATTTCGAACAGATATTTATAAAGAGAATTTCGGACAAAAAATAGATTTCGGACAAATATTTATAATGATAATTTCGGGAAAAAAAAATTGATTTCGGACAGATATTAATGTTAAGAATAATTCGGACTGAAGTATAACAGGACTGTTTCGGCCTAGTGGTACTAGCAGGTATGGTCTCTTAAATATCTAATGGTACTAGCAGGTAGCAGGTATGAAGATACAGATATAACAGGTAAGGCACAGATAGCAGGTATGGCTTTGAACCTAATGGAAATGTCTACCAACTCAAATGCCAAAGCACAAAAAAGGACGAAGGCTACAGGAAGTCTACATTGTCAAGACAAGTCACAAAGGAGTCTACATTGCATGGGACAAAGCACTCAAGTGCTAGATCAAGCTATTTGGCCAAAACCAAAACCCACGCATGCAATTTGTTATGACAACAAGCCAAAAAAAAATATTAAACATATAAGGCATTGTATATATGTATAAACATATAGGCGCACATACAATATATTTAACTTCAAAAATAATTATTCTGCAACTATTATAAAAGAATATTTAGTGTCAAAACAAATGATGCTAAAGTAATGGAGTATGGCCGAGAGTAATAAAAAACAAGCCTACCATATTCTAACCAAATGATATATTAGTAAACAAAAATATTGTTTTAAAAATTCATTTTAGTTTGAAAAATAATTCCGAAAATAATTTTAGAATAAGAAATTCATTTTAAACAAAGTTGCACCAATTTTACTAAAAAATTATTTTCAATAAAAAGTAATATAATTTCTTTTAGAAAAAATTATTATGCTCACAATTAATTAGTCACACAATAAAATTCTTAGATCAAGAAATATGCATGTGTGCCTAAGGTGTCAAGTGCAAATGTGCACCACACGTGAAAACTTTTTCTCAGATATGTCATTGAGTAAAGTCGAGGCAAGATTATACAATAATAAATATCTAAAGAATAACTTAATAAAAATGTGTTTGGTATCATCAAAATCAATATATTAAGTTAAACTAAAATGTATATTAATTAAACTAATTTAATTAATTAGGGATAAATAACATTTTCGTTAACAGACTTAATGCAAGTGGTACGCAAGGGAAGTCAAAACAGTGAAAAAAAGGCACAATAGGAGAGTTCAAGGGCATTTTTGTAATTTCACATCCATAGTTCGGTGGTCTGGTCAACTAGAAAGTTGAAGAGCTCACCGCAACGAAGATACTGGAAAAAATGGCACCTCAATCCGAGCTACGGTGAAGGAGTAATGACCTTTTGAAGATAGAGAAAATTCCTTAAAGAATGCTGTTTTTTTTTTGTACGCTGGATAGAATTTTAGAGTTTTAAGAACGTGGGACTCTTCATATTTTTTCCTATAAATACCAACTTCGGGGGAGTTGTTTTGCAAGACTTTAGAAGACGTTTTTATGAGTCCAAATTACTATAGTCTTCATATTTTTTGAGTCCCAAGACTCATGTTTTGATTCACACAATTGCCAAACCTTTGTGAATCTTTTTGGTAACCCAAGAACACAACTTTGGTTTGTTCAACCCTTGTGGAGAAGACCGTTCTTCTTCTCTATTGCAGCCCTACTGGAAAGGGATAGTTCCAGCCGCGACTACAGAATCCGACACCTGAGGGTAATTCTTAGTCACTTGTATTTTCATTGTAATCCGAAATTGTATAGTTACAATATTATAATGGAAATAAATGGTTTTGCCCCGTTGGGGGATTTTTCCTCACAAGCATGTGTTTGAATTTTCTTGCTTAGATTATCATCTTATTCAATCACATATTGTTGCATATTTAGGGTTTGTTTGGGTTAAAAGGCTTTTAATATATAATTTGCTCATTTGAACGCAAGCACATACGTTCTCAGAACTATTCCACCCTGGACGATACTCGGGTCCCTCAACCACCGCCCTATTCGCTGGCCATCAAATATGTCCAATATGAACACGCTCGGCCAACTATTTGTCGACATCGGTCTGGGGAAGGGAGCCAAATAGGGAAGTGGATCATCGAAGTACGGACGTGTCGATAATGAAGCAGCGAGGTCTACATCCTCGTCCTCCCGCACCTCCTCCTCCTTCACCGCCTTCTCCTTACCTTTACCCTTACGGTCTCAGCCCAATGTACGATTCATGAATGAGTACATATCTTGGACCGTCGCCTCCAAACGGGACAACTTCGGGTCATGTGAGTCCACCGTTCAAGCCAACCCGGTTTCGCTCGTCTCCAATCCGATGATCCTAGATTTGGCCACCCGCGAGCTCACCCCCCTTGTCCTCCCCTTGCGATCAGAGCTAAGAAATTGGTTGAGTGCGTCTGTGGATAAAGATGCCTTGTCGGCATCAGACTGCGACTCATGCACTTCCTTAAGCTTTGCCTGAAACGACAAAAAGCACATGATTAGTAAAATAAATAAACTAAAAAATTATAACGTAATTAACAAAAATTAAACTGTCGGATTACTTACAATCATGGCCGCGGTGCACGGGGACACCTCCTTGTCCTTCCCCTTCTTCGTCCAAAGAGCCACATAAGTATCGAGCCTATGTAGCTTACCCCCAGGGCCACTCCTTACCCTCTGAAATAAAATAAAGTAAAATTAGTATCGGCCCCGCAAAGTAAAATAATGCAGAATAATATATTTCTGTAGTTATAGAAAAATTAAATCTTACCTTCATCCTATGCTCCACCTCGGCGTAAGACGTCTGGCCGGAGTAGTGCACGTCCGTCTTTTTTGCCCGATTTTCCCTCCCCGATTGGCGAGATGCCAATTGTCGCTCCCCGATCTCATTGTCAATGAACTTTTGTCATTGTGCCAATGAGATCGGCTCCTTCGGCGGGTCAGATTCACGCCTTTGGATAATGGACACTCATATTTTTCTAAAGTACCGTGTCCGCATATTTTACTTCCACGTCTTGTGTTGCTCCCTCAACTGCTCCAAGACGGAATCGCGTATCTTTGGATCCAAGTTGAATTGTTTCTGTCCAACAAATACAATGTTATTTGTAAATAAATATAAATATAAACATAAAATGAAATTGAAATCAAAATTGAAATTGAAATATTCATATAAATATAAATATATTACTTGTAGTGCCGCCCAAACAGCTAACTTGAGCTCATATGGCACCTCCTTCCAACTCATAAACCCCGGGCCGATGACCGTCTTTAGCAGCTCGAGCGATCTCGCTAATAGCTCCGACTTGTTCTCGATGGTAATCCCAAATTCGCCATATTTGGGGAGTCTAGGGGCCGAGGAGCCCTCGTCGCCTTCGCTACCACCGAGCCCAAACGACATCATCATAACCAGCATCATCATCCTTGCTTTAATACCTGAAGGAGACATTTGCTGTAAAAAAAATGTTAATTGTACAAATAAAAATGAGCACTAATTATTAATTTACTTTCATACACCCCCTCCCCCACCACACACAAGCACACGCACACGTACACGCACACACACCACCCCCTGCCCCCCACCACACACACAATAATTATTTTCATCAATTAAAGTATACAATTATCAATTTACTAATTACAATGAGGGGCAATCCTACTTTCATAATTAATCATATATTAATTTACTAATTTACAATAAGGGGAAATCATATATTAATTTACTAAAAGAATTAATAATCATTTAATTCTTTTACAAGGGACACTACGCACATACACACACATAGACACACACACAGCCCCCCACCCCTAACCCACCACCCCCCACCCATCCCTGCCCCCTGCCCCCCACCTTGCCCCACCCCTTCACCCACCCTCCCCCCACCCCCAATCCCACCCACTCCCCCACCACACACACGTGCACGTACACGCACACACACCACCCCCTCCCCCACCACACACACGCACACGAACACACTCCACCCCCTGCCCGTCCCCCCACCACACACACAATAATTATTAATAATATAGCCATTTTCAGCCATACCAAAAGATCCCTACTTATCTTTATTAATAATATCTATAATTAAGCAATAATTATTAATAATTATATGGACAATAATCAAATAATTATTAATAATTATATTTTGTTCGATATACAAAGTAATTTTCAAAATAATAATTAAAAATCCCACCCCTACCGGACCACCCACCCCCCATCCCTGCCCCCTCCCCCCCCCCCCCCCACACCTTGCCCCACCCCCTTCCCCCACCCCCACCCCCTCCCCCACCACACACACGCACACGTACATGCACACACACCACCCCCTGCCCCCCACCACACACAATAATTATGAATAATATAGCCATTTTCAGCCATACCAAAAGATCCCTACTTATCTTTATTAATAATATCTAGAATTAACCAATAATTATTAATAATTATATGGACAATAATCAAATAATTATTAATAATTATATTTTGTTCAATATACAAAGTAATTTTCAAAATAATTATTAAAAATCCCACTACACACGCACACACACCCAAGGGCGGAGGCACTTGAGGGAGGGGGGGGGGGGCAAAGTGCCCCATCCTAAATCTGGAAAAAAATCTCCAAGTAAGTTATATATTTATTTTATTTCTAAAAGTGCCCTATTAATCCCCACCTATTTATGACCCATTTATAAATTTTGTATTCCATTTAATTGACTTAGGGTTAGGGTTTCACCAAATTGAATTATATTTTTTTTTATAAACTGACATATAATTTAGGGATAATATTTTTTAATTTTATTGGAATGCTATATTTTTTAATCTTCTCAAGTATTTTAGCTGAATTTTGACTAAAAAATAGATATTTGCGAAAAATCTAAAATTACACTCCGTAGAAGAAAAAAAAATCGCCCCAAAGTCTCCCGCTCCCCAAATCCCCACACTCGCAACTAGTTCGAGTGCCCCGCTCTCGAATCCCCCGACAATGGATTGTGCCCCACCACCACTACCCCACCCCCTGCCCCCCTCCACCCACCACACACATATATACACACACATACAAACAAATATACACATACATATACACACATATAGAAATGAAAGAGAAAGAGAGGAAAAAAACAAACCTTAGAGAGGGAGAGAGAGAGCTGAAATCACTTAGAGAGAGAGAGGGGGAAAACTAAAAAATGGTGGGAAAAAAAGAAGCCTAGGGCTTTTTTTACTACAGACATTGTCACGGTCGTGTCAAGGTCCTTGACCGTGACAAGAACATTTGTCATGGACTTGTCATGGTCATTGACCATGAGAATAATTTGTCACGGTCAATGACCGTGACACAAAACGCGTGTTTGTTGTCACGGTCAATGACCATAACAAGGGTGGCCGGCTGAAATGTGACATTTTGACCATTTTGGTGTAGTGTAATAGCTTAATCCTCCCTAGCCTATATCCTAAATTACATCCTACTCTCATCCTAGGATTAACTCAAATGTAATCGACCCATATTTATTCTCTACGCATAAATATATATACACACTTGCCGAAGACTTCTCTTGAATGTTACTCATCCTAAACATTCATTAAATCCCTACCTTAGATTGTACACTTATCCAATCCAAGGTTCTCTCTTTTAACCCAAGGTTTACTCACCCTCAATTCCATTATATAAGAGTTCTAATATTACATCTAGAAACCCCTACAATAATCTCCAATTTATAATTTAACTCCCCTACACTTCCGGAAGAAAAATTCTCAATTCCTGATGGTGGAATCGATTCTCCCCAACTGCAAATCGATTTGGCCAAGCGAATCGATTCCGTATAAATCTGAATCAGTTCGAATAGGATCAGTACTCAGGTCTTCAGGGGTGAATCGATTCTCCCCAAGTGCGAATCCATTCGACTTGAGAAAGTCCTATAAGTCTTCCTAAGCGAATCGATTCGCCCCAAATGCGAATCGATTCACCCTCTACACGGTAAAGTTCGGGCAATTTTTTCTTCTCCAAATTCCCCAAAATTATCCCAACCTCCATTTTTGTGGTTTCTAATCCCAACCAACACTAATATAATCATCTAATCACTGATTTATAACTAACACATCAATTATTTTATAGGATAGAACAATTTCTCTTGGATTTAAACCCTAAAATCAATTAAACTCTCATTTCTCATTTCATCCCATTTCTAACCATATATACACACCACTAACATGGGTTTAACACTAGAATTCATAAAGAGTTAATGACACATCAATTTATGAACTCAAAATCAAATTTTTCAAATTTATTTCAAGGGTTCCAACCCAAAAATCATATAGTTTACCAACTATAATATGAGACACACACACTCAATTGAATAAAACAAGTAAACACTTGCATCGTCGATAAAATTCGATGACCTCGAGTCGAATCCCGCAGAGTTTGATCAGAAATCCCCTTTTCTCTCCCTTTTCCTTATTCCTTTCTCTCCTTCTTTTCTATCTTTTCTTTATTCTCTTTCTCTCTCTCGTTCCTTATAAGATAGAAAAGGAGTTTATTTCCCTATTAAACCCAAAAATGACTCGTTTACTCAATTGTGAGTCCCTATTAGTCCAAAAGTCCCCGAAACTCAACTACTACCCCCAAGTAATCTATTTTGATTAACTCGGCCATTCTGAAACTAATCGTGCACTCGAAATCTCCATTCGAGTCTCTTAAATAAAATTCTCTAATCGGGACCAACACTTCTCAACATGCGTTTTCTCCAATGTGCAATATTTTTCGTAACTTTACCCAACTACGACATGACATAAAAATATTCCGACTCATATCCAAAAGTATATGTAACACACATCGATAATAATCTAAAACTCATTAATTCCAAAATCAATATGCACAGAAATTACACTAATTATCAAATTACACTCACTTATCTAATTTAAATATCGATAAAGGTACGGGGGTATGACAATGAAATGTATAGTGGAAGTGGATTTCAAAATTATCGCAAAGAATGAGGAGAAAATCGGAGGGAATGGTGTGAAAATGGAGTTGTGGATTTTAATATGTTTATGTTATATGTTGGTCTCCAAGAAATCCAATTTAATGGTTCTATATTTATGTGGTGTAATAATCGAGATGGTAGTGCTCCGATTTGGACGAGGGTTGATAGAGTGGTGGTTAATTCGATAAATTCACAAGTTCGGTGGATCACCTTCATAGGGCAAATTCGGATCATAGTCCTCTTATTCTAAAAATAAAAGAGGAAATAAACTTAGTTCAAGATCTTTCAATTTTTTATCATTTTGGACTAAAAGTGATGAATTTCTTCTACTGGTGATACAAGCGTGGAATTAAGAAGTTAAGGGTAGACCTCTCAATGTTTTTATGGAGAAAATTTAAAGGGTCAAGTCATTCCTTAAAATTTTCGTTGAGAAGTTAATTTGGTGAAATTTTTGAAGTGGCGCAAATGGTAGAGGATGACATGTTGGGTATAGAAATGGAGTTTGACACGGATTCTTCAGTGAAAAATTGTTATAAATTCCACAAGATTCAAGCTCATTATTTAAATGATTCAGAAATAGATGACGAATACTGGAAGCAAAACTCAAGAGCTAGATGTACAAATATGGGGATGCTGACTCATAATTTTTTCATGCCATAACGAAGAAGAAGAGGGTTGCCCTTAGTCTAAACTAGATTCAAAAGAATCAGGTTCCATGGGTGATGGATGAATAGGCATTAGAGAATGAGGTAGTAGGTTGGTTTTCTACACTCTTATGCTCGGACAACCATATGTCGATGAGCAAGAGTAGCAACAATGCTCTTGCAAATACCAGTAATAGGTCGGGTAGCTCCAGAACTGGTGATAAGCTGGTAACTAATAACTGGGACTGCATTCCCAAATCAGTGCTGGCGGAAGATAATGGGTTGCTCAATGCCCTACCTAATTTAAAGGAAATTCATTAGGCTATTGATAATATGAACAATAAAGGTGCAGCAGGTGCTGACGGGTTTAATGGTACATTTTTTAAAACATGTTGGCATGTTAACAAGGATGACCTGCATGAAGCTTTTGGTTCTTTTCTCTGTTGGGGAGGAGCTTCTAATTATTTGGACATCAACTAATGTGGTTTTAATTCCAAAAAATGAGTACCCAAAAAATTGTGGAAAATTACATCTTATTAGTCTTTGTAACTTTTGATCTAAAATTATTTCAAAAATTTTTGTGAAAAGGAGGGGACATATTCTTCCTAAAATTATCAAGGGTCGATTTATTATAGAAAGCGTTTTGCTTACTCAAGAGTTTATGAAAACTTTACAAAGAAAGTGAGGGGTTCTAATATTATTATAAAGCATGATATGTCCAAAGCTTATTGATACGCTGGGTTTTTTCGAGGCACGAGAGTTACCTACGCACTCACTACACCAAAAATAGGAATCTGGCACAGTTTAAAACTGTGCCAGATCAAATCTGGTACGGTTTTGAATTGTGCGAGAATCAGGTGTTCCAAAATGACCATTTCTTTTTGCACGGTTTAAAAGTGTGCCAGATTTGACCAAATAGTAACACTTTTAAACTGTGGTAGAATTTGATATTTCTGGCACACTTTTGGCACAGTTTTGAACTGTGCCAGATTAAGCACATTTTGATAAACTTTTGGCACAGTTCAAAACCGTGCCAAATTTTGATACACTTTTTGCACGATTTTGAACTGTACCAAATTTTTGGATAAAAGAAAAAAAAATTAATTAATTGAAAACAAGAAAATTCACAAATTGCAAATTGAATCTTGCACGTTGTTGATAAACTAATGTACATACAAACTTCAAAATATTACAATTCTGTAGTAGTTCACAGACCAAAAAAAAGTGGGCAGAGTTTTCGCTATTTTCTGGACATTCTAAAACCTGCTAATATAAAACCTGAGTAACATAAAGCCCGCACGACCATAAAATATGACAATAAACTTACAAAAACCCGCACGGCCATAAAAGTTAACAATAAAACTACAAAAGCCCGCACGGTCATAACAGAAAAAAATAGAATCATGAATAAACCCCTTGTAGTAAACCATTGTGTTCTTCGTGTGTTCCACGTTAGTAAATGCTAACGATAAAATGTTATCCTGTAAAAAAAATAGGATACGAAAAAAATACGATATTAGTAACCAAGTAATTTATAAAAAAAAGCTTACTCAAGCTACAAAATTACATATAGGGGTTGCAATTATTATTATATTCTAAAATTGAAAATCTTACGCAAGTTATGACTACCTGCTCAGTTCCTACAAGTTACACTGGTCCCGTGCAAGGTGTTCTTGCATCTTACGGGGCCGTTTGGCGGCTGGTTTGGGTTTTCCCCCTTAAACGGATTTTTTTTAGACCTAATCTAGATATTTGCAAATTATCATTATATTCTCAAACTGGTAGGCCCGTGACTACACGGTCAGTTCCTACAAGTTACATTGGTCATGTGCGAGGTGTTCGTGCCTCTTACAGGGCCGTTTGGGTTTTCACCCTTAAACAGCTTGTTTTCAAGCCTAATCTACATATTTTGAAATTATCATCATTATCTCAAACCGGGAGGCCCGCGATTTCACAGTCAGTTCGTACAAGTTACATTGGCCCCTGCGAGGCGTCCGTGCCTCTTACGGGGCCGTTTGGGGTCTGGTTTTGGTTTTCACCCTTCAACGGCTTGTTTTCAAGCCTACTCTGCATATTTTACAATTAGAATCATATTCTCAAATCGGGAAACCCACGACTACGCAGTTAGTTCGTACAAGTTACATTGGTCCCATGCGAGGTGTTCGTGCCTCTTACGGGGCCATTTGGGGGCTGGTTTGGGTTTTCACCCTTCAACGGCCTGTTTTCAAGCCTAATCTACATATTTTGAAATTATCGTCATATTCTCAAACCGGAAGACCTGCGACTACACAGTCAGTTCGTACAAGTTACAGTGGTCTCGTGCGAGGTGATTGTGCCTCTTACGGGGACATTTGAGGGCTGATTTGGGTTTTCACCCTTTAAAGGCTTTTTTTTAAAGATTAATCAATATATTTTCAAATTATCATCATATTCTCAAACGGGGAGACTAGTGACTACGTAGTCAGTTTGTACAAGTTACAATGGTCCAGAGCGAGGTATTCTTACCTCTTACGGGGCTGGTTTGGGTTTTCACCCTTTAAGGGATTTTTTTAAGCTTAATCGATATATTTTCAAATTATCTTCATTATCTCAAACTGAGAGGCCCGCGACTACGCTGTTAGTTCGTACATGTTACATTTGTCCCGTACGAGGTGTTCGTGCCTCTTACGGGGCCGTTTGGTGGCTTGTTTTAGTTTTCACCCTCTAGCGGTTTGTTTTCAAGCCTAGTCTACATATTTTGAAATTAGCATCATTATCTCAAACCGGTATGCCTGCGACTACGCTATCAGTTCGTATAAGTTATATTGGTCCCGTGCGAGGTGTTCGTGCCTCTTATGGGGCCGTTTAGGGGCTAGTTTGGGTTTTCACGCTCAAACGGCTTATTTTCAAGCCTAATCTACGTATGTTGAAATTATCATCATATTCTAAAACCAAGAGACCTGCGACAATGCGGTCAGTTCGTACAAGTTACATTGGTCCCGTGTGAGGTGGTCGTGCCTCTTACGGGGCCATTTGGGGCTGGTTTGGGTTTTCACCCTTAAACGGCTTATTTTGAAGCATAATCTACATATTTTAAAATTATCATCATTATCTCAAACCGGGAGGCCCGCGACTACGCTGTCAGTTCGTACAAGTTACATTGGTCCCGTGCGAGGTGTTCGTGTCTCTTACAGGGCCGTTTGGGGGCTAGTTTGGATTTTCACCCTCAAACGGCTTATTTTCAAGCCTAATCTACATATTTTGAAATTATCTTCATATTCTCAAATCGAGACACCCGCAACTACACGGTCAGTTCGTACAAGTTACATTGGTCCCGTGCGAGGTGTTCATGCCTCTTACAGGGCCGTTTGGGGGCATGTTTAGGTTTTCACCCTCAAACGTCTTGTTTTGAAGCCTAATCTACATATTTTGAAATTATCATCATTATCTCAAATTGGGAGGCTCGTGACTATGCGGTCAGTTCGTACAAGTTACATTAGTCCTGTATGAGGTCTCTATGCCTCTTACGGGGCTGGTTTAGATTTCCCCCCTCTAATGGCATGTTTTTAAGCCTAATCTAGATATTTTCAAATTATCGTCATATTCATAAAATGAGAGAGCCGTGACGACACGGTTAATTACTACAAGTCATATTGGTCCCGTGAGAGGTGTTCATGCCTTTTACGGGGCCGTTTGGAGTCTAGTTTGGGTCTTCACCCTTTTAACAACATGTTTTTAAGCTTAATCTAGATGTTTTCAAATTATCATCATATTTTCAAAGTGGGAGACCCGTGACTACACGGCCAATTTTACAAGTTACATTGGTCCCGTCCGAGGTGCGAGGTCCTCTTACGGGGTCGTTTGGTGATTGTTTTGGGCTTTCGCAATTTAAATGCATGTTTTTAAGACTAAGTTTAGTGATTTAGAAATTATCGAGTTCCTACGAGTCACATTGGTTATTATTTTTGGGAATTGGTTTGTTTTGTTTATCATCGCATTAACCAAACGTTCAACTTACATGTGCGTAATCAACCCAATTATAAACTACCTAAGTCATTCAATTAGTTCTACATAAATACTAAAGATCTTTACAAATTCATCAAATAGTACCTTAAGTGCCTCCACTTCCAAAGCTGCTCGCAAAGAAAACTTCCATCTTTTACTTCCTATTATGATAACATATAAACATAGAAAAATGAACATTAAACGTTTGAAAATTAACATTGTAGAACCGACATCCTATTTAACCTTGAAAATGAAATCGAACAAAAAACATGAACATAAACAAAACAATAATAGATCTAAGGGATAACAAAAAGGAAATGGAGATGAGACTGGTTGACTGAGATTGGATAGGAAACGGAGTCGAACTTGAGTAACGACCCAGCTTTGGCACAGGACAACGATGGGTTCAGGGAGAAGAGAGAGTCTTGATGAAGCTTCAAAGTTTGGGATAAAAATTAAAGGGTTTGAGTGCATTTTCTCCAATATAGATATTGCTTCAATGGCAATGCATGCTACCATTTCATTGGACAACCTGAAATTTGAATATACAAGTTCTTTAACCAAGCAGTAGAAACACTTGAAATCACAAAAAATATACAAGTTCTACCATGTGCTTGATGATGCTTTCGTCTATTAATTTCTTCCCATCCTTATCAGTCACATGAAAAACAATACATTAAACATTCATAATCCCCAAGTCAATACGAGTTGCAAGACAGCACATATATAATACTAGCGTGCGCATAAAGGAGCGTAGCTTACCATCCATGAACCATCTTCATTACTGCTGCTGCTACCTCATCTTCACTACTGCTGCTGCCACCTCATCATCACTATGTTCTAAATATTAGTCTCAAACAATTTATGTTTGAATCAGTAGCAGCATAATAATTCTACAAAGTGTTCCACCACTTACCATTCACATCAGCTACTGTAGAATCCAAAACCAGTTAGTCCAAAACATGATAAAAATCAGGAGACCAAAGATAATGAACTACAATTATGATTGGCACATTGTGTATGCTAATTAGGCATAACATAAAAAACTACATTCAGGAATTCACTCCTCATAAGATTAATGGACGAAAATTAAAAAGAAAAATTAATAGTCCAAAATTACAACAGCACATGGTAGCAGCTGCGCAGCCCCCTGGGCACAGTTCAGTAACAGCCCGCGAGGGCACACGGGGGTTGTCGTGAGGGAACTAGTTTTTGTTATAAAATTAAATTCAAGAGTCAAGTACGTAATATATTGGATTGATTAACGAACACACCAAATAACAAATGAAATACATCGATTGAAAGCTTGTTGAATCAATACAACAAATAAAAAATCAAATACAATTCACAATCAAAATAATTGAACATATCCAAAAACTGTTGAGTAATTTATTATGGGTCTCCTCAAAGGAATATGGTTCAAAACAATATTGGATGAATTGGTCTCAAACTAAGAGGAGAATTCATGGAAATGTAAGAAATAACGATAAATGGAGTCGTTCATGGAATTGTAAGATTCTACTAACCCCATGACTAACCAGTGCAACATCATAGGGTAATACTCCATGATAAAATGCAACATTGCCAACAATCTAAATAGGATGATTTATACGAACACGAAACAAAAATTTTAAAAAGAAGAAAAATAACCTTGAAAGGATGAGTTGCATTGAAGACTAGCAACAATTTATCTGGAGTTGGATTAAAGACTAGCAACAATTTATCTAACCTCAAGCATTAATGATATATGCTAAATGTAGTAAACTTGAAAGGATGAGTTTGTGGGATAAAATATCTATTAACTCTAATCAAGCTGTTGGAGTTCCTCTATTGGTGATAGGATATTTTAACACAGTAGTAGATAGTTCAGATATATAACTGATATAGCTGCTACTTAATAAAATGATCACATGCAATATATATATATATATATATATATATATATATATATATATATATATATATATATATATATATATATATATATATTTGAATTGTTGAATTAGAAATATCCAAATAACACCACCTAGAGACTAAGTCTATTCGTCCCTCCTTAGTTATAAGAACTTTCGTTTCTCAATTTTGTTGCAACGATATCACTGTACAATGCTTATAAAAGGCCATGTATTAGCAGTCATTGGAATATATGAGAATTGAGAGAAAAGTCACAGCATAGTTTCCTTATTTTAAGCTTCTCACTGAGAATATTCATATCATAAACTATTACACTAGTAGAGACATAGGGATTATGGTACAATTACAATGCATTAAATGAGTAAAAAGCTATACTTTCAAAATCGTGAAAATAGATGAAACAGGGGAATAAACATGTAGACATCAAAACAGAAAATTGAATGAATGTTTGAAAACTTACATCTGATGAGGACCATGACGAATATCTATAAACAACTTTGCAAGTACTTAAAGAAAGCCAGTTGTACACTAAATTCAGCAAGTGTCAGGTCTGGATGGAGAAAGTCTAGTTTTTAGGTCAGTTGTCTCATGAAAAGGCATATCCATTCATCCTGAAAAGGTAGAAGCATTGTTAAGTTAGGAACGATCAAAGAGTGTTACAAAGATCAAGAGCTTTTGTTCAAGAATTCTCTCTTATAGCCTTTCTATTGACTTGCTTACCCAAAAGAATGTAATATTTGAGTAGACCAGTGACTATAAGGCAACCATACAGGACCTAGAGGCACGGTTAATTACAACACCAGTTTTAATTCTCCCAGAACAAGAAAGGTTTATATGGTTTACTATGATTCATCACGAGCAGGATTTGGTTCATTATAATGCAAGGTGGTAAAGTGGTCGTATACACGTCTTAGAAGTTGAAGAATAATGAGAGGAACTACCCTACTTGTGATTTATCTCTTGCGCCAATTATATTCACATCGTGATCTAGCAGTACTACCTATATGGGGATTATTTTGAGGTTTTATTAGATCACAAAATTCTTCACTACATTTTCACCCAACGATATATTAACTAAATCAATGTCCATGGAATGAACTCATGAAAGATATAGACTCCGGGATTCAGTATCACTTGGGGAAGGCTAATGTAATGGTTGACTCACTCATTAGGAAATCAGAGCTTTTATTGGCAGTTACAGACTGCCATCGTCATAAAATGTTCAAGGACCTCTAAGGTTTTGAATTGATAGTGATTAGGAGAAGATAACAAGATTATATTTAGAATATGGTAACGAGGACAATCCAACTAAAAAAAGGTTTCAGACACATAATTGTATGATGACGAACTCATGCACTTTCGAGTATGACTCCAAGTCGGGGAACTATTTGATGATCTTACCATGGATAAAAATAATGGAGTATGTTTGAGGGAGGATTGATAGTTCCTACCATCATAAAGCTTTGGGAGTAGATTATTGAAGCGGTACACTAATCAAGGTTCAATATCCACCTAGGAGGCACCAAGATGTATCTAGATTTGTTTCGATACTATTGATGGTCAAGAATGAAGAGAGATTTCTCCTTATTCATCGCCAAATGTATTACTTGCCTGTAACTTATGGCAGGGAATCAAAAGATATATGGGCGTGTTATCATAACGGAGGTAGCGGATACCATAGACATTATCAAGAATCTACCTTATTCGTAAGTAGGACCTGACGCAATATGCATCATCATGGACAGTCTCACAAAGTCTATGCACTTCTTATCAATCAAAATTTCAGATATCCTAACTTGACTAGCCATATCATACACTATAAAGATAATTCAATTGCACGACAAGCTGTTACCAATCGTTTTGGATAGAGATCCCAGGTTCATGTTGAAGTTTTAGGATAAAATACAACACGAATTTCATATTATACTCAATATCAACACTGCTTATTATCCCTAAAAGGAACGATAGTCACAACAAACCATTCAAATCCTCGAGGACATGTTATGAGAATACGTGTTGGACTTTTTAACAAATTGGACTTTCTAAGAAATTGGACTAAGCACCCACTAGAAGAAAAATGGCTATTAATCTTATTTTTAATATAGTCTTCTCCGAGTACAACTTAATAATCAACCCTCCCTTTTTTCCTTAGATCTTCTTAAAAATGCCTAACTTCTTGGACCATAAATATTTATATGTATATTTCCTTCATGGAATAAAATGGCTCTATATAGGACTGATGTTAAGCCTCTGTCAAGACTTTATACACCACATTACATCAGGAAATAGGTCTGAAGTGATTTGTATTTTCTAGGCATTATATTTTACATATCAACATAACTATATTATGAAATATGGTTGCCTTTTCGGATGGGATAGAGAGCGTTGCGCTCTAGACTATTATTTGTCTCTTTTCATGGCTGCCCCATTTCTTCCTATCCCCTCTCTTGTGCGTTTCCTACCCCTCCAAGCAGTTAAAACCTTCTCTATCCTAGTCATTATCCGCCCACGAACAACAAATAACTATATTCTATCTCTGTGGTGAATAGCATATCATCAAATAAAGTTCACTTCCACGGGGTTCCCCGCAATATCACAGTCGATAAGTAATCACTCCTCCCAAACTCCTAACCTTGTTTCCTCCTAAACATCAGTGGTCAAACTTAGAATGTGTTAAGTCTTGAATTTGTCCCCTCATAAAATGTCATTTGAGTCTAAAGATTTTATCAAAAATGATTGGGCATCTCTAAGTGTATCCGATTCAGAAAAGGAATGCAAGTCCACCACCACCCAAGGCTTATAGGAGTTGTCGGAAAAATTAATGGTTTAGTGGACCACCTTTGGAGATTGAATTCGGATTACCCTCTTATTTTATTTATGGCCCACTAAAATGCTCAAGGTCCCTGTCAATTTAAATTTCAAAATATGTGGGTTCAACACCACACTTTTTCTGCCTTTGTGGGAAAGACTTGGAACATTACAGTATGTGGTACGCCCGTGAATGTTTTTTCCCAAAATCTCAAAGTTGTTAAGGATGCTCTCAGGAAGTGGAATATTGAAATATTTAAGAATTTTTTTTATTCAGTTAGTCAAACAGAAGATAGACTCCTTCAAGCCACAAATAAATGAACATATTGTGTTATATTTATCATGGATAATTTAGCAACAATATTTTTTCAAACAAGCATGTTGTTTGAATCCAAGAAACATGTTGTTTAAATAGGACATCACACACCATGCATGTTTAAATTCTTAGTTTATTAAATAAATATAGAAGAAACATTAACAAATAAGACTAAACACATTAAAAATATACAAAAATGAACTGATAAGAGTGATTACCTCAAAATCTCACGTGCCAATTTGGAAATTGGCATGTTTGAAGAAATCACGCGCAAGTATACTATAAATACATGGTTGGTTTAAACCAAATTTATAACTTTTATGACAAGAAAGCTTCCCAAATTGGCTTGGTTTCCAAACAAAACTGCAATAAGTGTCGTCTATAATTCAAAAAAATAAATAAAATTAAAACCAAATGAAAATTTCCAAATCAAGTTGATTTGTTTATCCAAGGTACAGTAGCCAAACTACAGATAGGTAGTTTCAAAAATACTCATACAGAGAGTATTAGACCGTAAAATGATATGCGTGCACACTTCAGAACTACTAATTAATGTATATGAAAGAGTCACAAATAGGAACATAGTAAAGCCAAATTAAAACCAACGATATAGCAACAATATTAATAGGGTTGGATACCCATCAATGTTTCAAGAAAACAAAATTAAAGAACCATGTGCATAAAGCTTCAGTAGTTTAGGTACTCCCGTCACAAATGCACATATGTTAAAATTCACATTGAGGTATTCTTTAGGATAAAAAGGGAACATATTCCAAAATATATAGAAATAAAAAAAATATATATTGAAACCAAAATAAATACTAAACCAATAACAGTTCCTTTCACTGGGAGCATAACATTTACAGTTTAAAATATTGACAAAGAGTCTCAAAATAATGTAAAACTCTCTCTTCAATATTTTATCAAACACAAAGAGTATTCCTTATTTTTCAAGTTGTATTTTTATCCTAAAATAAAAGAAAATGATTTATTTATTTTCATTATCAACATTTAATTTGTACCAAACACACACACATTAAAAAAAATGCAATATATATTTAAAAATGTATATATTAAACACTAAAAATACAAAACACGAATCAAATCACGGATTGAATAAACTCTAGAATCAAATCTGATACCTTTCCAAGAATACTTTGAACCCTAACTTTGGCAGATTGTGAATACCTTTTAAGAGAAAATCGCGAACGTCAATCTTTATCTACATGAAAAAAAGGCATCTTGTTAGGTTGTCTTTGTAAAGACTTAGGTTAAAAAAATATAGATGCTTCTACAAATTACCTGAGCGGGTGAGTGGAGAGAGAGAGAGAGAGAGAGAGAGAGATGTGAGCGAAGAGAGAAAGACGTGACTGACGAGTGCTACACGGAGAGAGAGAGAGATGACCGGAGAATTATGCACGGAGAGAGAGAGAGAGAGAGAGAGAGAGAGAGAGAGAGAGATGAGCAGAGGTAGAGAGAGGGATGAGCGGGAATGAGAAGGATGTTAGAGCGGGAGACCAAAGTGAGTATTAGTGAATTTTTTTTTGGTGTTTTATATTTTAGTCAAGTGTACTCAACTTTTGGCATAATTTAAAATAGTGCCAAATTTTAGCACTGTTTTAAAGTGTACCAGATTGTCATTAAACGGTGCCAGAATTTGGCACAGTTTAAAATGTGCCAAATTTTTAATATCACAGTGTGCCAAATCACCGTTTTTGGTGTAGTGGCTTATCATTTTATTTTTGGCTCACCAAGTCTATACAAAATCCTAAACTATGACTACAATTTTTACGGGAGTATAGCGTCTAGTCCGGGTATGAACCCATAGAGACAACTTGCTAGAATTTAATTGGTTTATTTCTTCTCAATAAAAGTGTAAAAGATAATTTTCTAACTAAAAAGAAAATATAGCAAAAGGAAACGATTAATCTAGGCATGGGTAAATGAAACTAATTTAACAAAGAGTATAAAACTATAGGTTTCTCTGGATATCCTTCACCTGATTTAATTGGTATAAATGGTTACATGATCTCACAAGTTATTAACATTGCATCTCATTTCGACTATTAATTAAATCCAGGGTTGTCACACCCCTAAATTCGCATAAAAGCCTAATAGATTTTGGCGTCAACAAATACCCCGAAAGTTATGCATGCAAGGTCGTAAATCTCCTAGGAGTAATAACTAGGACAACATAATCGAATTAAACATGTAAAACTCCATCACCAAAGCAAATCAACCAATCAACCCTTAGGTGAGTTCAATCTAACACAACTTAGACTAAATTAGCTAGAAAGCATGGTAAAGGCATGTATTGACAACAAGCATTAAATAAAGCAGTAAATCTACACTACAAAGTACAAAAATAAAGCAAGTAAATATATAAATGGAAGCTTGGATAAATGGAGAATGCAATGGGGAGTGTTATTACACAACCGCGACGGGTAAACCCCTCTATACGAGCAAATCATTAGAGGGCGAAATTGGCACGCTCAAAACTCTCCAAACCATAGCTCCCAAAGAGAACAAACCTAAAAAATCTATTATTAAAAGATATGTACAAAAATAAACCAAGTGGTCTATTTATACTAACTTAGAAGAAAAGGAAATAAATAAAAATAAATAAGAAAAGAAAAGGGGTTAAGTTCCCTTTTAACTAACGAAAGAAAAAGAAAAATAAAATAGAAAAGTGAAATGGGAAATGGGAAATGGGGAATAGAAGCAAAAGTGGTTTGATTGAAAACAGGGGACCGGTCGACCGCATGAATAGTAAGGGAGAGGTCAATCGCATGAACAGTAAGGGAGCACTCTAGTTACGAGTAAGGGAAAAAGCAGAATCTCCGAACGACCGCGAGTTGCCCGCCAGTTACGACTGTGCATAGTAGCAAAACCCCCATGTTTCTCTCTCGCTGAGACCTGCTACTCTCATTTCTTCCTCAAGCCATGACATGCCAACACCATATTTGCGGACCTGCTAGAAATTCGTGTGTGGCCTAAGGATATGGAAAAGACCTTAGTTGAAAAACCAACAAAAATCCGAGACCAACTATGGCTGCTGCTACACCATGAAAATGCCAAAACCCATGACTTTCAACTTCTCAAAAAAACCATCAATGGTGTCAAACATCAAACCAAGACCCATTTGCAAAATTGGATAACCCATAGCCTATTTTGATACGCGTGTAAAAAATCCGAGCTCCAATTTTGGACGAAAGGCTCCAAATTTGGACGAAATCAAAACCGAGCATAGGCCAAAAATCGTCATCTCCAATTTGGAGTTTGCTGTAAAAGTGAAGAAAGGGACATGGAGGGAAATAAATAGAAAGTTAGTAAATAAAATATATTAAAATAATTAACTTATAATTCTTTCCCGATTAAAGGTTCGTGTTTTCTTCGTTCAGTCTCTGATTCGAGCATCGTTCATGGCTGCACGAAACTTGACCCAAGAGATACAACTTTCGTGAATACTTTGGGCAAAAATCCTGAAGTGTGAAATGATGAAAATTCCCCTAAGCGAGCGAACTTTGATGAATCTTTATCGAAACGCGCTGAAACTTCACACTAAGCACCATAACACCTATAAAATATCAATAATACCTTTAAAAAGTGTTAGCACATAAAACGGGGGTTTTCTGATTAATGAGCATAATAATAACAATTACGGTTCCCGAGGGACTAAAATGCATAAGTTCGAGGATAATTAAATGCATGATTCGATACAAATCACTTATGATCAGATGTCATGGTTGTTCATCATTAAAACTCTTAAGAGTTTTGGCTTATTAGAAAATGTGATTGACTTAATTTGGACTTTGATTTCAAATCATTGGCATTCGACGGTAGTCAATGGGAAGGCTTGTGGTTTTTTTAAATAGAAAAATGAGGTGAGACAAGGGGATCCACTGTCACCAACTCTATTAGTGATAGCTTCAGGATTGCTTAATCGAGGGATTCAAAAAATGATGGAAAGTGGGAAAATGACTCATTTTTCACTAACAAGGGGCTACCCCATCATTTCGTGTTTTTCTTTTGGAGATGTCACTATTATATTTGCTAATGGTGATAGAAGTTTTCTTACATGGAATTTTTAAAAACTTATAAAGTGGATTCGGGATAAGTGGTCAGTTGCAATTAATCGTCTTTTTACCTTCCAGGAACTAAGACATATGGCATGAAGAAAGTAGTTAAATAATCCACCGTACTCGAATGTAAAGATCTCCTAATTATTTATTTGGGGATCCTTTCACTCTCAGGAAAGGTAAAGAAAGATTATTTCTCATCATATATAGACAAGCTTTTTGGGAAACTTAATTATTGGAATCATCAATGTATCTCTCAAGCGGGTAGAGTGACTCTTATCAAATCAGTTAGGGAATCCATGCATCTTCATCTCCTGGCAGCAATTGATCCACAAACAAATGTTCGCAATAATATAAATAATCTGCTTGCTCAATTTCTATGGGGAAAACAAGAAGAGAAGAATAAATTTCAATGGGTGAATTGGCATGATATCTACAAAACAAAATAAGAATGCGGGATAAATCTAAGATCCATTATTGACTTATCATTTTCTTATGCTCATAATTTGTGGTGGAAATTTTTTAATTCTAATTCTTTATAATTTCGTTTCATGCATGCTAAATAAAAAAAATTGGAGGCTCAAAATTTTAGAGGGACAATTTCTCTTTCATCACAGGTGTGGAGAAGAATGAAAAGTATTTGGGAGAAATTTTTGAAGTTATTTTATTTTATTTTCAAAAAACGGGCATTGACAAAAGATGGATGTTCCATATTTAAATCATCTTGGCATTTGGTGAGAGATATAGGTTGTATCCAATGCTCCATTTCCCTAATATAAGATAAGAGGATTCCTAAAAAAATTCAGTTCTCATGGGGCGGCTACGGCATAAGAATTGCCATAGATGACTACACTAAAAAACTCCATGTACCGATTGTATCCAAATGTAGATGTTGTAAGGTGGCTTGTAAGGATGACATAGATCATCTGTTTTTTAGTACTTCAATTTCCCAATCTATTAGGAGATGTTTCCATAACATTCTCGGGTTGAGGTAAAATTCTTCAAATTTTAATGGCAACTTGATGAACTGGTGGATTAATTCTGAAGGTGACAAAATTAGTGGTATTCTTTATTGGATTATTTCCACTTTCATGAAGGAATCCATTATTCTTATTTAGATTTTTGGGTAGATTACAATTGCATTTAGAAATTTTCCTTTCCAAGGACCAAAAACTAGACATTGTATTGATATTTTTTATGATTTTTCTCTTTTAGGTGCTCACATTGCCCAGATTTGAGGTAGCAACCGATGGGGGGGGGGGGGGGGGGGGGGTTCCCTCACCTATGATTTCTAATAAATTCATGGGACTCAATCCTATTTTTTAAAAATACATGTTATTTTCCAAATTTAAATTTGTTTACTTAACAATTATAATTATTTTATCCATGTACGTAATAGGTGCAAGATAAATAAATTTCAAATTCTATATTAACAAATTGTTGGTATATCCAACGTTTTAAGGGTCATTTGAGTTTTAGTCTTAATTAGTTTGGTTCGTCTAGAGATTAGCCCCAATTAAAAATAATTATAGGATTAATCCTCGTTTCTTATTCTTAGCGACACTTTTGAATTTTTTTATATTTTTAGCGACCCATATTTTAAAAAATATCCTTAAAAAGTGAAAAGTAAAAATTAATCATATAATAGTTTTAATTGTAGATTAATCTCGAAATGAAAAAAATTAATTGGAAGACAAATTCAAATAGCCCTTGTTTTAACTACTACTACTTAGTACTACGTAAATTTGGTGTTGATATTTTGTAATATTGTCTCGACCATTTCCATAGCGTTGAAAATTTGAAAGCACCTTCTTTTTTTGTAGGCAATAATATGAATTCATAAAACTGCTATTGAATATTCCTCCCTTCTTTGACCTGTTAATCAAATCATTCCAAAACCGTTGTCCTTTTCAGCTTTCTCTCCCATCTCTCTTGTTTTATACTTTGTATAAAGCATTAAGAAAATTTCCTTCATGTCCATAACAGTAATTTCCCCAACAACACCTTATTCTTCTACTAATTTACTCAAAAGATTAGGTTCTTTTTCTTTGGATAATTTAAAGAAAATGGGTTTTGGGTCAGAAGAAAAAAAATGAGATTTTTGAAATGGAAAAGGTTGGTGAGGTTAAGAGGGTTAGTAAGTTAAGAAAAAAGCTTATGATGAAGTTGGTTGTACCTCAATATAAGCCGGGTTTTGAATTTGGTGAACTGGAGAAGAAGTTGAAGTTGAAGGGAATTGTTATTTTCTTGCAAGCAAGAAGGCTAAGATAGATGTGATGGAGGATGGTTATGGAGTTACGCTTGATATCTTTGGGGACCCTAAGCAAGTAGGTTATACTAACTTTTCTCTCGACGGTAATTTGTTTATGGTTAGTAGTTAATGTTGAATTCTCCATGCTAAAAAATATGTTTATTGGCTTAAGGATTTTTTTTATAAATAAAAGATTGTATAAAAACAACGCTAAGGGAGCGAACCCGTATACAGGAAGTATACAAATAAAAGGGATAAATAAAAGAAAAGAAATACAAATGAACCCCAACTAACAAACTCTCGAATTACATAGCCGAGTGTATCTCCTCCACGAAGTCTAAAAAATCATGTGTCGTAACAGAGATCCTCTCCTTGGAACAAGTAAGCAGAGTGCTCAGAAAAATATAATGAAGTCTTGATGGAGGGGTCTCAATGCCGTCAAAACATCTCGAAATCCTTTCCAACCAAATCGTCCAAAAAATGCAGTGCGGAACCAAGTTCCATATCCTCTTGTCACCCAACTAGCCCCACGGAGGCTTTTATGAATCTAAAAGCGCCCTCACAGACTCTGGCATAATCCAAACTATCCTCGTCAAAGCGAGAAAAGTGTCCCATAAACCTCTAGATACCTTACAGTGTAGAAGCAAATGATTAGTCTTTTCCTTTTCCTCATAGCATAACCAACATCGACTAGCCAGACAATAGCTTATCTTATGCAAACCCTCGAGGGTTCAAAATGGCTTGTCTAGTCGACGTCCATATAAAGAACTTGACCTTCGACGGTGCTTTAACTTTCCATATCTTCTTCCATGGGAAACGAACCATAGAATTCCCACTACCCGTCAAAGAAACATAGAAGTTGCGAACCGAAAAGACTCCCCCCATCCACCTCAGCGAATCATCTCTAAGCGTCAACCTATGAGTCGCTTTTAACCACTCCACAAATAAGTCAGTCCCCTGTAGTTCCTAGTCCCATAGCCTTCTCCTAAGTTGAGGCCTCCACAATATGACGTCTCCTCTAACAGTCACGTGATCAGCCACCAGACCGTTTGGATTCCTCCCTAAGTTGAACATTCTCGGAAAAAGATCCTGAATAGTTCCATTAGCGCCCCACTTATGTTTCCAGAACCTTATCTTGTCTCCTTTCCCTAGGAAGAATTCAGTGTGACGTGATTAATCCTCCTAACCTTTCGCAATATGTTTCCACATGCTTACTCCAAGAGGTAAAGATCCCCCAGTCGGCCTCCACCCCATTTGAGTGGATCCCCATCTAGATTCAACAACACGTCTCCATAATCTAGTGGTATCCAGAGGAAATATCCATAGCCACTTTCCTATTAGAGACATATTACATTTACCCAAGTTTCTCACACCCGCCCCCCTCCTTGATGGGCTTACAAACCTCATCCCATCCAACAAGGTTGTGTTTAAAGCTATCTTTTGTACCTCTCCACAAAAAATTTCTCATGAGGTTCTTCATTTTATCGCGCACCGCAACAGTCAAAGGTAATATGGACATGTAATAGGTGGGAAAACTAGAAAATCAGCTCTTAATGAGAGTCATCCTCCCACCTTTTGATAAATATCCATTCTTCCATCCTGCCAATCTCTTTCTCATTCTCTCCAACATCGGGTCCCAAATTGCCTTGGACTTATATTTGGCACCTAGAGGTAACCCCAAATACGTGATAGGGAAGGACCCAACCCTACCACCAATCATGCCTGCTAAACCCTCCACCACCCCTTCCCCCTATCGGAATCATCTCACACTTCCCCACGTTTATCCGTAGCCTCAAAACAGCCTAAAAGCATATCAACAGAATCTTAAGAGAGCGAATTTGGCTTCGATTAGCATCACAAAAGATAATCGCATCATCAACAAACAGGAGATGGGACATTGTAATCACCTGAGAGTTAGGGGTCCTAAAGTTAAAACCCCTAATCCACCCCGTCTCTAACACCCTCCCCATCATACGACTAAACGCCTCCATGACCACGATGAATAAAAATGGAGACAACAGGCCACCCTGCCTCAAACCACGAGAACTCGAGAAAAATCCTTCAAGAACCCCATTAATCATAACCGAGAATCTGACCGTCGAAACACACCTTTGCATCCACCGACACCACCGTTCCCCGAACCCCATCCTCTTCATAAGATAGAGCGGAAACTCCCAATTAACATGATCATATGCCTTCTCGATATCTTGCTTACACACAAGGCCTGGAATCCCACTGCACACCCTCGCCTCCACGCATTCATTGGCCACTAATACTGCGTCAAGGATTTGCCTACAACCAACAAATGCATTTTGTTATTCTGAAATAAGGGGTTCGATAACCTTCTTCAGTCTGAATGATAATACTTTGGACAGAAGCTTATACACACTCCCAATCAAACTTATCGGTCTGAAGTCTCTGATGTCAATGGACCCCCCTTTCTTAGAAATCAACGTGATTAAAGTAGCATTTAACCTGGGCACAAAGGAACCCCTATCATGGAATTCCTCGAAGAAATCCATCACATCACCCCTGACCACCGACCAATTACCATGAAAGAAGGCAGTCGAAAAACCGTCGGGTATCGATGCCTTATCCCCACTCAAAGACTTGAGTGCTTGGATTATTTCCTCCTCAGTGAAAAGTCCCTTGACCCCTTCCGCCTCGCTCGCCGAAATACTCTCGAAAACAACCCCATCCAGCGAGGGTCGTCACGCCTCCTCTTCCCTGAAAAGTACCTCATAATAGTGAGCGATGGAACTTCTCACCTCACTAGCTTCTTCGAACACATCTCCTCCTACTTTAATTTTGCCAATATAGTTCCCGCGCTGATGAGAATTAACTACTTCATGAAATAACTTTGTATTCGAATCTCCTTCCTTCAACCATAGAGCCCTATATTTATGCCTCCAGCTTATTTCTTCCTGGATTAACCTCTTTCCTAACACCTCCTTTTTAATCTATCTATCTCTCCTCTCCTCCTTCGATAGCTCGTCCCTCCATTATTTCTCATCTAGCCTCCTTATATCCTCCATTAAACTTGTTGTAATTAAACCAACATTACCGAAAATTTATCTATTCCACTTCCTTATATCTTCTATGAGCAAAGTTAACTTTACGGACGGTCTAAAACTGGCGTTCCCCTCCACCTCGTACCCTAACCACAAATTCCTAACTTTATCCTCAAAATACGACTCCTTTAGCCACATATTCTCAAATCTAAAAGGAATCCTCCCTTCCCTCCATCCCCCACACTCCAAAAGAATAGGACAATGGTCTGAAGTTACCCTGGGTAAGCAAGACTGAATGACCCCAGGAAAATGCTCTTCCCACCCTGAGAAATAATGAATCTGTCAATCCGAGACAAAAACGGCAAGCCCCTAAGGCTTGACCAAGTAAATAAACCTCCTTCCAGCGAAAGGTCCATAAGATCCATCTCGTCTATAAAATCAGAAAAATCTCTCATATATCTATCATTTCTACCACCATTGCTTCTCTCCATACCAAATCACACCACATTAAAGTCGCCTCCCAAGCAAAAAGGAATATCCCATAGCGTTACCACTCGAGATAATTCCTCCCATAACTCCCACCTATCCCTATCCTCCATCGGGTCGTAGATACCCGAGAAGCTCCAAATAAAAACGTCTTCCTTGTTTTTAAACTTACAAGATAAGGACCACCTACCCTCCAAGCTCTCAACTAAATCGACCACATTAGAATTCCACAGAATAACCACCCCTCATGACATTCCCAGAGCATCCATACACACCAATTTAATTCCGCGCCCTCCCCATAAAGATCTAATAGTACCCTCCTCCATGATAGACATCTTCGTCTCTTGAAGACATAAGATATCGGGCTTCCATCTAGCAATCTCTCCTCTGATAATAACCCTTTTATTGATGTCATTCAGCCCTCTCACGTTCCACAAGATAATACGTAACTTCATTATTTATAAAAACAATTTAAAACTCCCCACCTTCTCCCTCCTCAACCCCCGCTCCTCCTGCCCCAAACCTATTAGACTTATCGAACAGCGCCCAAGCCTCCCTCTCGCTTCCTTGAAAAACAACTCCCACATCATTGATAAAGGAACCTAACAGGTCTTCCCTCCAACTCACCGGGTCTTCGTCCCATCCTTCTTCCTCACTAACATTAACAATTCCATCTTGACTTGGGATCATTAAGTCTACCCATAACCTTGAATCATTCAGTTCCTGAAAAAGCGTACCATCACTTTTATTCCCCACCGAAGGCATCTCACTAGCCACCACAACCGCTTTGCAATTTTTTTCTTCTATTGACGTCGTTCCACTTGTTTTGCTATCCTCCATTAGCCTATACGGTAGTGCCACTCCCCCCCCCCCCCCCCACATCAAACTTCCCCACCGCTTTTCCTTTGTTGCCGTTTTTGCCCACATTTCTAAAAGCATTCATATTTTTGAGACCTAACAAAGATGAACTGAGGTAAATTTCATTTTTCCTTTTATGTTTTTCAATGGTCATATCTACCCCTATCTTTTTTTTAATCCTTCTGACTTATTCTCCCCCCCCCCCCCCCCCAAATTAAAAGTTATTGATTCAACTTTATGTTTAGACGATTCTTTCCCCTCCCTGATTTCTTTGCCACTGACATTATTCCCCTTAGAATCAATTTCTTTTTTCTTGTAAATTGGGTGGGCCCCTCCGCTTTTACTGGGCAAGTTATTATCTATACCACCGCGTTTCTCTAATAAAAAAACCTTTGTTTTCCTCACACCTTGTCCCTTTGTCTGAACTGACAAGACTCACCATTTTTCCATCATGCTTAGCCTCGGATTCTGCATTAGCATCCACTTTATAACCAACATTCCTTTTGATACTAAGTAAGTCTTCTTTTGAAAACATGGTTCAAAGTCAAGGCCGATACCGCGACGATACGGACGAGTTGACTAGGTATCGGTGCCCACCGATCCGATTCCGAGTTACGAGTTGAGTTTTCAATTATTGATGTGAATCGACCCTATATCGGTAATTTCTCGGTAGTATTGGTGATATAGCGGTATAATCGGCCCATATCGGTGATATCGCAGTAGAATCGGCCCATATCGGCGATATCGCGATGGAATCGGCCCATATCGGCGATATCACAATAGTACGACCCATATCGGTGATATATCGGCCGAGATGGTACAAGGTAATAAGAATCTGTGTGTGTGGGTTATTTGATCATCGTGTGGGTTTAATTTAGTGCGTTGTATATGTGCCAGTTTTTTTTTAAAGAATGCAAATGATCCAAATGTTATTTGTTATTATTTTTTATAATAATGTTCCCAATGTTATATTTTAATATGTTATTATTTATAAAAAAACGTAAATGTTATTCTTTTACAACCAAATATACAACTGTAATTATTATAAAAATAATATTTGTATCCTCTAAAAATTTGTAAAAATAATATTTGCATCCTTTATGAAAAAATAACATTTGCAACACAAGTAGAAAAAAAAAATTTGCATCCTCTTTGTAAAAAAATAACATTTCCATCAATTTAAAAAAAAACATTTGCAACCCAACAACAAAAAAAAATAACATTTACATTCCTTTTATAAAAAAATAACATTTGCATCATTTTTTGTAAGAAAATAACATTTGCATCCTTTTTGTAAAAAACGATTGTAAAAAAAACGTAGTGTTTTGTCAAAATCACGATTTGTATCATCTTTGTGAAAAAATAACAATACGAAAAAAGAAACATTTCTAGCATTTTTAGGAAAATATAACATACTTAAAAAACACATTTGTATCCTCTTACTAAAAATAATAGTAAGAATATAATAGTTGTATCCTCTTTGTAAAAAAAAAATATCTTTACTAAAAAAGTAACATTTGTTTTTCTTTGTAAAAGCATAATATTTGTAACCTCCGTGAAAAAAAACATTGATTTATTATGGAACATTGAATCTGTCAAGTTCGAAGCACGTCAATATAATCAATTGTACAATGTTATGCATATTAAAAGATAGTTTTAAACTTATATGATTGGTCCACATTGTTAATCGTATTTTTTTAAAATTTTCTAGATTTTTTTCGGAATTTTTTGCGCTCTCTAAATAGTGTATCTTTGCGTATCGCCCGATACCGTGATCGATACCGCGACCGAGTTGAAAATCGAGTGGCCGATACCGGGACCGATACCGAGACTTTGAACCATGTTTGAAAAAGAAGACTCATTACTTTTAAGCCCAACTTTATCATGCACGGACCACGCTCTAGCCAACATACTTTTTTTAACTCCTTCCCTTTCTCTTTTGTCTACAACAGATGAGAGACCATTCTTGACTCTATTTAAAGAAATACCTGTCACCTGGGAGAAAGTAACAAGAAACTCACCCACTTCCATATATTCAGGGAATGAACCCGTCCCTACACACTCCGCCTGCATCAGCACTACGCCTTGTTCTTCGGTACCTGCTTCTCCCGATGTGGATAGCCTAGCTGCCCTGACACTCGTAATGGTGGGGTCCATACCTTCTGCATACTTACCCGCTGCCGCTGGTTCGTTTCCTATCGCCGGTGTTACACTGCCAACTTTTGCCTGACATTCGAGTTTTCCGTCGTGTGCCCCTTCCGAGTGCTCCTTTCGGAAATCTTCTGGTAATAAACATTTTTTATTTTCATCGCAAACCCAAATTTCAAATATCCATCCTCCTACTACAATTCTGATTCGTTCTGGTAGTTGACACTCATTTTTAACCAAAATCCTCGCCCATTGTAACTCTTCCCCCACTACTGTAGCATTATCAACTTTCACAAACCCACCACATTTGTCCCCTATAGCATGGAAAACTTCAACTCCCCATAAATGAAGAGGCAGTCCCATGACACGTATCCAGCGAAACTTAGAATTGTTGCTAACGCTAGAATATCCTGCCAGAGGGTACCACTTTTGGACACAAAGCACATCATCATAGAATCTCCATTTGTTTGTCTGTAGAACTCTTTCTACCTCACGAACTGAAGCAAACAAAATAAAAAACCAGGAAGATTGCAGTTGCCTGATGACTGTCTCCCCGAAAGGACTCCACTGTTCAACGACCCATTTCTTCATTTTCTCCAACGACGGCGTCGCCACTAATATCTTATATCACTTAACGATTTAAATTTATTTAGAATTTCAAAAAGTGTTTTGGAGTGCTCAATTGAAAATATTAGCAAAATATGTTCAAACATCAGAACATTTATTGAGTAACATGATATTATGATATTAGGTAATGGATTTTCTCTCAATCCTCACTATGTAGAATTAAGTGTTGCTTCTATAGTTCTGGTTAAAAATAAATAGCCTGGTATACATAACTTGTATCGTTATTGTATTAATTTTTTTTATCTTTTATATAAAGAAGTTAATTATATTAAAACCCATACTTCTACTCTGAGGGTAGTTTTCCTTCTCAAATTATTATCACCTAAAACGTATGTTTCACATATGCTTATTCAATAACGACCTAAGCATGTGCTAGATGGTCGATAGCAAAAGGCGTTTGGTCTATTTTTTTAACTTATATGTCTGGGGACCAAATTTTTACACCAATACACGAAAGAATGGAAAACTTTTAAAATTTAGGGATATTTTGAGTTTTTTCCCCGCTTTATGACCAGTTTTACAATACACCCCCATTATTTTTAAAATTTTCAATACACCCCCATTCTGTTAACTTTCCATCCAAACCGTTAGTACTATTTGTTTTTTGTGTTTTCCCCTCACTTTTATGACCAGTTTTACGAAATATCTCCATTTAAAAAAAATGGAAAGAAGTCCAAAAAATAAAAACAAAAAATGGAAAAAATAAATAAAAATTGGTGTTGATGTAAAAAACTAGATCGCTCTAATTTTTCAATCACAGATAAATAAATAAGACAAAGATTTTTAAAGTGGTTCGGCTAGGAATAAAGCCTACGTCCACTGTTATGTTATTGCTGAGTGTTTTTGGAATTCTTGATTATAAGTTCTCTCCAGAAATTCCGGTCCCTTTGAATGGGATTGATACAAGGTATTTATAGCCTCAAGGCTGTACATGAAAGGTCCAATACATTAAATGATATACATATGAATGGGTAATACATTTAATGCAGCGTGTGCGTCAAGAATCTAATGAATATTTGAACAGTTGTCCGTCTGATAATTGATGACACGGCCGAGGTGCAGTTCGGACCGCCTTAGTTGCTAGTTAATAAAGAGTTCCTCGGAGTGCTTAGAGTATCTCGGGATTGTGGAGTTCCTCGGTATGATAGAGTTCCTCGGTGTATTCTCGTTGCTCGGAAAGAAGCATGGTTGGTCGGGAAGTGATCTTCCTCGTTGTTATTGTGCCACGTAGATTGACGCGTGTCTTCATACTATTCGTCCACATCAGCATATTAATTTTGGTATCAACAGAAGCCCCCAATGTTGCATATTTCGAACTTTGAGGAGTATGGGATATTCTTTCTCGGTATATGGTAATATTAAATGACCTTCCTGGGTTTCAGGAACATTGTATTCAAATTTCCTTCTCATTTTGCAGTTTCCGCCTTTTTTATAAGCGCTTCGATCTTCGTGCAACTTTTGTCTTTTTAGCCGCCAGAAGTTCAGTAGTTTCTTTTTAGTAATCATTTCTTTCGCTGCTTCCCAATGCAAAGTATTTGAACTCCTTTGGTAACCATACCGTCGTCTACACTTTCCAATTTTCTGTATTCAAGTTTTCTATTCTCTTCCTCTCTCTTGTGTGTTCATCATTGTTTCCGTTCGTTGTCAACATATCTCCTTTCTTTCTGTAAGATCTTCTTCCTTTCTTCTGCATCTCTTTTATTCAATATGGTTTATATTGTTGAATCTGCTGAGAAATTTCGTTCTGACTTTTCCATTCCTTCTTGGGTAACTCTAGAGGTTCTTTCTGAGCCTTTAGATTACTTTCGATTGGCTGAGGGACATTGGTTCCCCAGTCTTTTTGTTGCTGAATGCGGTTTTTCTTTTCCACCAAACCCATTATGTCTTGAGTTTTGTCAATATTTTGATCTTGTTCCTGCAAAAATAGCCCCCAATTCATGGAGAATAATTAACGGGGTGCACAAGTTAAATCTAACTCATGGGACTCGTATAGGGATCCCAGAAATCATGTACTGCTATAAGTGGGCCACTTTAGATAATGTTTATTATTTAAAAACTAGGTTTTTAAATAGAGCCCTTGTAGTTAACCTCCCTGATTCAAATAGAGATTATTTTGAGCATGGGTTGATCATAAAAAATTGGCAACATGCGCCTTTATCTGGGAATGAAGTATACAACGGTCCCAGATGCCCCCCATACGGCAATGGGATAGGTTTATTTTTCATTTTATTTTACTTATGAAATTGCGTTTTCATCATGTTTGACAAAATGTATGACTGAGATTTATGTATTTATTTGCAGCTGATAGCAAAAGAAAAACTCCAAAAGAGTCGGAAGTGAATATCAAGCATTTAAAACTTATCTGGAATTTGCACAAGACAATTGCAGACGAGCATATTAGGTCTGCATCATATTTGCTGCAGTATAAGAGCTACACAACCTCTTATACTGCTCGCCCTGTTGAACCAGCCTCAACACCAGAAAGTTCATCTTCAGATTCTCATATTCCCCTATCTCAGAGAATGGGCAAGAAAAGAGCTCCTCCTGCTCTATTTGGTGAAATTTCTTCTGCTGTTGGAGCACAGAAAGGCAAAATTGATGTCCCAGAAGGGACTAAAAAAGTAGATGCTAGTTCCTCCAAAGTTGCCGAGAAGCCCCCAGTGGCCCCGAGCAAGAAAAGTGCTAGTGCTGAGGTAATTACAATATCTCCGACCAAGACTTATTCCTTGGTTGATGCTGCTGACCCTCCTTTGAAGAGATTGAGGAAATCATCCTCGGTTAATCTTGCTGGAACTGCATCTTCTCTACCTGCTGGTGGTAGTAGTGTTTCAAAAATCATTCTTCCGAGTTCTTCAACGAGCTCAGTTATACCCGAGGTTCTCGGGGTTGATGAAAAGATTCCTAGGGATACACTGACATCCCTAGCTGCTCGCCATCTTTCTTCAGTAAATTTCTCATACCTTTGGTCTTTCTTTCTTTTTCTTGAATTCTTGCATTTGTATTGACTTTATTGTTTTTCTCATCTTTCAGTTGGTGAACTGCTTCAATACCATCGTGAAGAAAGATCAAGCTATTAAAGCTTCCAGTTCCTCGTCCGATGTTGACGATGCCCTCTTGGGTTTAGCCCAATCTGTGAAAGAATCTCGCCAGCAGTACGTCGAGGAAAAAACTGCTTGGGAGAAAAAACTGGCTGCAGCTGAGGCTGATAAGATGAATATGGCTGAAACCTCCAAGAATTTGGAGGAGAAGGTGAAAAGCTTAGAGGTCAATCAGCAAAAGTGCGATGACCAACTGAAGAAGGCAGAAGAAGAACTGTCTATCCTGCGAGACATTAAAATCCAGAAAGAACAATTGGATGTCAAACTCTCCTCGGAGAAGTTGAAAAGAAAAGCTGCAGTTAGGAAACATTTCAGTGCTGGTTGGGAAAAAGGATGGGATAAAGGGATTGCTGCTATGACATCCCAAGTCCAATATGGGGAGTTGAAATACTTCCATGACGGTTGGGTAGCTGCTCTACAAGAGCTAAAAATCCAAGACAATTCTGAGCTATTCCAACGGCATCTCCCTGGTCCTCCTCCACCAATTGTGGAAGAAGAAGAAGATGAACCTGCTTCAGATGAGTCTTCCATGGCTGTGGATGTTCCCATCTCTGCTTCTCAACCCTCTGTCATCGAGGATATTTCTTCTATGCCTCCTCCTGCCGAGAAGATTTCTGACGATCAAGCTGTTGTTATCACCGAGCAACCGAGCTCCTCGTCCCAGCCTCCCGAGAAAGTCTTGGGAGACAAGGAAAAGGTGTGAAGTTGTTCGGTATCATTTCTATCTTTCATCATTTGTAATCGAACAATGTAATCCTTTTATGATCTAATAAAATACTTCTTTACCCATCGCTGTTATTGATGATTCTTTGTTGATTGTTGTCTTTTTCTTGTCTTTAGTTTGTTGCTAGAATGGAATTAATCTCTTCTCATGATACCGAGCTGATGCAGCAATGTCACCAATACTATAGGGCTGGTCATACAGACCTTAGTTCTTCTGAAATTGCTGACATTCTTGGTCATGATGCTTCAGAACAGGCGATTGAGGCTTATCGATACTTGAAAGATTTACTCGACCGAGCTGTAGCTAACAATGTCGCTTATTATGACTTGATTGAAGAGCTGCATTGTTCCTTAGAGGATCTCCAAGGTCAGCACAATGAATCGATGGCTTCATTACACAAGGAATATGAAAATAGATATCAACAATTTTCCTCTGATACAGGTCATAAAAAGATCATTGCCGCATATGACATTAGGGAAAGGACCCTAAAAGGTGAAGTTGAAGCCTGCCGACAAATTTCCGAGATCCTGGAACAAGAAAATAATAGTCTGCAGAAAAGATTGGCTCAATATGAATCCGCTGCCTCCTCTTCTACTGCATTAGTACCAGTTACTGATGAAGGTTTTTCGTTTCTAGAGGTTGAAAACGCCAAACTAAGGCAAGAATTGGACGACTTGAAAAAGTCTATTATTCCTGTGACTGCTCGGGGACGAGGAAGGAGTTCTCGGGGACGAGGAAGAATCATCGAGGAGCAAAATTCTCCAGTTGCTTCTCGGAGCCGGTCAAGAGTTCTTAGCCGCAGTGTTGAAGAATCTCGTACCCAATCTACTCTGGAAACTCAAGCATTCCAACTGAATGTTAAGGATCGTGCTCTGTCTGATTTGTCTAAGAAAAACTTATCTTTAGAGGATCAATTGGCTGCGATGAAGTCTGCTCTGAATAATAAAGATGCTCTTATCAAGAACTTTCTCGAGCAAGTAGATAGATTAACTTTCCAATTCCATAAACAGCCTCGGGAGTTCTGGAATGCAGGCTATAATGAAGCTCTTTACCATTTGGATGATCGCCTTGAAAATGCTAACAACGAAGGTTATAAGCAGGGATGGTTGAACGCCCTGGGTGTATTAAAATTGGAACGAGGTCATTATTTATGGGATTATCATGCTCCTGGATTGCTAGACTTGCCTGTTCCTCCCTATAAATTGGATATGGCATGGATTCCTGCTCGTTCCATTCCTCGGAGTTTGATCTCTAAATATCTTGGTGATTATAACCTTCATTCTCAAGTTGAAGTATCTCGTCCTGAGCACCTGTTGGACACTCCTACAATAATGAATGTCAGAATGCTGAAGGACATGAACTTTATTAATTCTCCTCTTTGTCTAGAGGATCCTCCTACCGGCGAGGAACCTGTCTCAAAAGATAAAGGAAAGAAACCAATAGAGTAGGAATCTTTAATGTAATAGTTAGCACATACATGTAACAAGTAATACATTTTTATCTTAATGAAAGAATTTCATTTTCTGTTTTGCCAATAGCTATTTTTCTGTTTGCAAATTATATGGTTCATCAACCAACTTAGAATTTATAATAAGCATAAATTGTTCAAAATTGTTTCCAACCAACCAAGGTGGATAAATAATGTTTGTCGACCAACCACAGTTGATGGGTTTCTATCCCCGACCAGCCATACTTGGTTCAATTTTCAAATATAAACATGTGTCCGACCAACTAAGGTCAATACTTTTGTCCTCGTCGACCAACTACAGTTAGTGGGTTTTTATCCCCGACCAACCATACTTGGTACAGTTTGGAATATTTTGTTCTTCAAAGAACTTTTTGTAATAATGTTACCTCCCGACCAACATAAGCTGTAATGCGAGAGTATATAAAGTCTTACCAACCGTATTTGATCATGCTGGTATACACCTCCTAATCAAAGGAGTAGTAGGGTTCTTTCGAACTTTTTGGCTCCTTGGAGCATGTCCTCCTAACCAAAGGAGGTTGGCTACTTATAGCACTTTTGCTCCGTAGAGCGCTCCGTAGAGCTTGTCCTCCTAACCAAAGGAGGTTGGCTACTTATAGCACTTTTGCTCCGTAGAGCGCTCCGTAGAGCTTGTCCTCCTAACCAAAGGAGGTTGGCTACTTATAGCACTTTTGCTCCGTAGAGCGCTCCGTAGAGCTTGTCCTCCTAACCAAAGGAGGTTGGCTACTTATAGCACTTTTGCTCCGTAGAGCGCTCCGTAGAGCTTGGCTCCGTAGAGCATGGCTCCGTAGAGCATGGCTCTACGGAGAGCATGGCTCCGTAGAGCATGGCTCCGTAGAGCAGTCTTCCGTAGAGCATGGCTCCGTAGAGCAGTTTTCTTCTTGTTATCAAGCAGTGTAGTGTTCAACACTAGTATTCCCCGAAAAACTTTCAACAGAAAGAAAATGGTGAACCATCCTCATTTTATTCATCATTTTATTCATAATGAAAGAAATACTTTACATTTTACATCACTGATAATACTTGCGCAGGTGTTCAGCATTCCATGCATTCTTAAATTCCTCTCCTTCTAGAGTTGCTATTCTGTAAGTTCCAGGTCGAACAATCTCTGTAACTCGGTAAGGTCCATGCCAGTTTGCTTCCAGTTTATTCTGTTTCTGAATGACTTTCTTCAGCACATAATCACCCTCCTTCAAATCGCATTTCTTCACCCTTTTGTTGTAGAACAGAGCTGTTCGTTGTTGATAAGCAGCATTCCTAATGGCTGCCTCTTCTCTTACTTCTTCGAGCATATCCAAATCCATTCTTCTCATCAAGTCACTGATCGGAGAGTTGAAATTCAGCACTCTATGCGTTGGGAGACCCAACTCAGCCGGTATCACAGCCTCACTTCCAAATGCTAGCATATATGGTGATTCTCCTGTTGCTGCTCGGGGAGTTGTTCGGTAGGCCCATAATACTGATTGGAGCTCATTAATCCAATTTGCTTTAGCTTCACTTAGCCTCTTTTTCAACCCGTCTAGTAATGTTCTGTTCGTCACTTCAGTCTGTCCATTGCTTTGGGGATGGCCTGGTGCTGAATGAAACTTCAAAATGTTCGATTGATGACAATAGGCAGCAAATTCTTCATTATCAAATTGTGTTCCATGATTTGTGATGAAAGCATGAGGGAGACCATATCGACAAATGATATTCTTCCATACAAACTGGTATACCTTCTCGTACGTCATATTGATAAGAGGCTCAGCTTCCACCCACTTAGTAAAATAGTCCACTGCAACTACGAGATACTTGAATCTTCCTCGGGTGGTCGGCAGTGGTCCAACCAAATCAATTCCCCACATGGCAAATGGCCAAGGGGAAGTTATTGGTGTTAGCAATGCTTGTGGAGTTCGTCGGATGGAGGAAAAACGTTGACACTTGTCACATTTCTTGTCATAGGCTATACAATCAGCCCTCATTGTCGGCCAGTAATATCCCTGTGTCATCACTCTTTGTAAAAGTGTTCGACCTGCTACATGAGCTCCACAAGATCCTTCATGGATTTCTTCAATCAATTCTTTCACCTCGGTGGGATGTACACATCTCTGCAAACCTGCCATAATTCCTCGTCTATACAAAATACCATTAGTTAATACATACCGAGCAGCTTTATACTTCAGTTTCTTGGCAGCGAGTTTGTCCTCCGGCAATCCACCCTCTTCAACATATTTCCTGATTGGATCCATCCAAGATGGTCCTAAATCAAGGGTAATCACATTCATTGTCAGATCTTCATCTATGCTCCGACCTTCTAATACTTCAATCGGTATAGTTCTTCGCATCTCGGTATGAGTAGCTGATGCTAGTCGGGCCAGTGCGTCCGCTTGTATATTCTCCATCCTTGGTATTCTCACCAATTGAATGGCATCAAATTCTGTCAACAATTTCATCACCTTTGCATGATATTTGATCATTAAATCTCCTTTAACCGCATATATTCCCATCATCTGATTCACAATTAATTGAGAATCACTGAATACCATCACTTGTTGTGCTTCCATAGTCTTCGCTAGACTAAGACCTGCTATCATGGCCTCATACTCCGCTTCATTATTAGAGGCTTTGAATTGGAATCGCAAAGCATATTCCATATCAATCTCGTCTGGAGTGATCAAAACAATTCCTGCTCCACAACCAGCTGTGCAGGATGATCCGTCTACATATAATCTCCATGTAGGTATTTCGTCTTCAAATTTCTTATCTGTCAGAGTTCCTCGATAAAATATATGCTGTTTTCTTCCATCATCCCCCGGTATGTTTCGATCCTCTTCAATCATCTGTTCGTACCCTTTTACCAACCTTGGTTGGTCTGGATTTGAATATAATGATTTCTCTACATCCACAAGTCCTTTTACCAACCTTGGTTGGTTTGGACCTGTTTCTGCTGATCCTGTATCGTCCACAGGTAGGTCAGCAAATGTTTCTGTTGATTCTGTATCGTCCACAGGTAGATCAGCAGGCATCTTTTGCTCCTTGGGGGTATCAGGGTATGTGAACTCTGCTATAAAATATGCTACAGCCTGCCCCTTCAATGATGATCTGGGCTCATACACAATATCATATTCACCAAGTTCTACTGCCCAGTACATCAATCTCCCCGATTTTTCTGGCTTATGGAGGGCTTGTCTCAATGGCATATCAGTATAAACGATGATGGTATGGGCTTAGAAATATGGCCTCATTCTTCTACTTGCTTCAATTAGTGCCAATGCCAATTTTTCTAGCTTTGGGTACCTGATTTCTGCACCTCGAAAAGCCTTACTTGTGTAATAAATTGGTTTCTGGACTCCATTCTCCAATCTGATCAACGCTGAACTGACTGCATTCTCTGATACTGCCAAATACAAATACAATTTTTCTCCTGTTATTGGTCTGGACAACAGTGGGGGTGCTCCCAAGTATTTCTTCAAATCTTGAAAGGCTTTTTCACATTCCTCATTCCACTCAAAGGTTTTTCGAAGTGTTTTGAAGAATGGTATGCATTTATCAGTTGCTCGAGATACAAATCTGTTGAGCGCTGCAACTCGTCCGGTAAGACTCTGCACTTCTTTCTTCGTCGTCGGAGATCGCAGCCCTAGAAGAGCTTTGATCTTATCTGGATTTGCCTCAATACCTCGCTGATTGACGATGTATCCGAGGAACATTCCTTCTCGTACTCCAAAGGTGCACTTCGTCGGGTTAAGTTTCATTTGGTATTTGTCCAATTGATCAAAAGTTTGACTCAAGTCAACCAAATGATCAGCAGCTTTCTTGCTTTTAGTGAGCATGTCATCGACATAGACCTCCATGTTGCGGCTGATTTGTTCGGTAAAAACCTTGTTCATCAACCGCTGATATGTTGCACCTGCATTTTTTAAACCAAAAGGCATAACATTATAACAATAAGTTCCCCTAGGGGTAATAAAAGAAGTACTTTCCCTGTCTTCAGGTTTCATTTTGATCTGGTTGTAGCCAGAGTAAGCATCCATGAAGCTGAGTAGCTCGTGTCCCGAGGTAGCATCCACCAGTTGATCAATTCTGGGTAATGGAAAATGATCCTTGGGGCATGCCTTATTGAGATCGGTGAAATCGACACACATTCTCCATTTGTTGTTTTTCTTCTTTACCATCACCACATTAGCCAACCAATCTGGATATTTTACATCTTCAATGAATTGGGCTTTCTGGAGTTTCTCGACTTCCTCCTGTATGGCCTGGTTCTTCTCGGGACTAAACACTCTTCTCCTCTGCTTCACAGGCTTGATCTCCTTATTCACATTGAGCTCGTGACATAAGAAGTTTGGATCTATTCCTGGCATGTCTTCATGACTCCAAGCAAAAGTATTTTTCCTGTTTCTCAAGAAATTTATCAATTCCTGTTTTATTGAAACATCCAACGACGATCCTATCTGGGTTATTCGTTCAGGATGCTCGTCGTCCAGAATAACATTTTCTGTAGATTCCATCACCTGTCCTTTTACAAGTTGAGATTCATCCCTGGGATCAAGAGTTTCAATTTCTGTACCTTCCTCCACCTGGTAAGTAGTAGTCTTTTTCCTGGACTCTTCAAGCTCCTCTTGCTCGGCAGACGAATAATAACATTCCCTAGCTACTTTTTGATCACCTTTCACAACTCCAACCCCAAAATTCGTTGGGAATTTCAAACATTGATGAACTGTAGATGGAACTGCTTCGAACTTCTTCAATCCAACTCGTCCCATGATGATGTTGTAGGCTGACTGCACATTCTTATCCATCACAAAGAAGCGTATTCTTTCTGTTCGACAAGCAGGCCAAGTTCCAATGAGTATATCCAACTTGATCGTCCCAAGTGGAAAAACTTTTTCGCCAGCAAAACCCAGAAGGGGTCTGTGATAAGGTTCCAATTGAGATACTTTCAAATTCAAGCTATCAAAGCATGAATAATACATGATATCTGCCGAACTACCATTGTCTACTAACACCCTTGAAATGACCACATCCTTCATTCTCATTTTGATCACCAAAGGATCATCATGGGGGTAAAGAACACCTGCCAGGTCGTTTTTTGAAAAACCAATCACTAGCTTCTCTTTATTTACCTTCCTCGGACGATCATCCTCGGCCAGGTTTATTCGCTGAATATATGAACAAGCTTGAGCCTCTCCGAGGTAAGCTTTTCTTTCTGCAGTAAGGTCTCCTCCTCCTGCATCTCCTCCTGTAATAACGTTACAATGAAATGATCCAAAACGTATGGAAAATACCTCTCGTTCAGGTTTCCTTGGCTTCTTGGGAAGATCGGGGTCATCATCTGGATCCTCTTCATGGGCCCTCCTCTTTTTCTCCTCTGTACGACGAGGAGATCTAGATCTCTCTCTAGTTCTATCATCATTCTTCCTTTCACTTCTGCGATCTACATACTTTGATAATTTTCCTCTTCGAATGAGTGTTTCAATCTCGTTCTGAAGGGCTATACAATTTTTGGTCATATGGCCATGATCTTTGTGAAACTCGCAATATTTGGTCTTATTCCTCATGTCTGGATCTGTCTTCAGTTTCTCTGGCCATTTGATTTCCTCGTTATTCCTGATCTCTTCTAAAACATGATTAATACCCATTTTCAATGGAGTATAATTATCATACTTCTTTAGGGCTTCCAACTTTATCCTGTTATTCCTGGAATGTTTGTCACCACCATTACCTTTCTGATCTTTCTTCTTAGAGTTGTCGACCTCCACTTTAACTTCTTTATCCATATTCTTCTTCGCAGTCATAGCCTCCTCGGCATTCATGATTTTGGCCGCCTTTGCCATCAATTCCGACATATTTTTAGGCGGATCTTTGGCCAGAGTATAGTATAGCTTGTTAGGCAGCAAACCACTCATCAAAGCAGTGATTGCTGTCTTTTCTTCATAATCTATGACTTCCAACTTCTCGTTATTGAAACGAGTTATGTAATCTCTAGTACTTTCTCCTGATTTTTGTCTAACACTTAGTAAGTGCGCTACTCGCTTTACTGGCTTTGCTCCAAAACAAAAATTGCCAATAAACAGCTCGGCTAACTGAACAAAAGTTGAAATCTTACCCCGAGGAAGATTATTGTACCATATCTGTGCAGATCCGGTAAGAGTTCCCGAGAATGCTCTACACCTCATCTCGTCGGGGACAGCATAGATATCTGCAGCAGCTTGGTACTGTTCTATATGAAGTACGGGATCTGTCTTTCCATCGTACTTGGGGGTCACTACGGGTGCTTTGAATTTCGACGGTGTAGGGAAATCCACAATGGCTTGCACAAAAGGTGTCCCTTGAACAAAAGTTCTCTGTAAGGGGTTCCTCGCCTTAGCCATTTCTCCCAGTCTATCCTCCAACCGTTGAATGGAACCTTTCCATGCTTCATTCCCTTCATCAGGACGCTTAGTCCGAGCAACTGATTGCTCTGACATAGCTTCCTGAGATTTATCTCGACGAGTAGTTGGTCGTGATTGTGCAGATCCTTCTCTCAAACCTGGTGGTGGTCGAAAACTTCTTGATGGGGCCCTAGGTGAACTCATGTTCCTCCTTGGTCCTAACCGGCTGAAAGGAGACACCCTGCTTAATCTTTCCAAAGCGCTAGTTGTCTCCGGAGAAAGAGAAATATGTTGATTTGTATCCGTAGCCCGTATTGATGAAGTTCGCCCAGGTTGATATGAAGAATCGTTGGATTCTCCACTGCGATATGACCCAGTACGTCTGGATCGTGGTTGCCCATGATCAGTCCTTTGCGTCCTTTGCCCTGAATAAGTAGGTACACCGCCTTGAAGAGTTTGAAGGAGTTGCCTCATAGATTCTTGCATGGCGGTTTGTCCTTGAGCCAGATTCGTCATAATTCCGGCTAAATCTGGAGATGCAGATGGATTTGGAAGATTTCCAGTATTTCCAGCATCTCGATTACTGGACTCTGGGTTATCTGCCATTGGTGATAAATGATTTTTATGAAAAACGATAATAACAGTCGTTTCCCACAGACGGCGCCAATCTGTTGATGTAAAAAACTAGATCGCTCTAATTTTTCAATCACAGATAAATAAATAAGACAAAGATTTTTAAAGTGGTTCGGCTAGGAATAAAGCCTACGTCCACTGTTATGTTATTGCTGAGTGTTTTTGGAATTCTTGATTACAAGTTCTCTCCAGAAATTTCGGTCCCTTTGAATGGGATTGATACAAGGTATTTATAGCCTCAAGGCTGTACATGAAAGGTCCAATACATTAAATGATATACATATGAATGGGTAATACATTTAATGCAGCGTGTGCGTCAAGAATCTAATGAATATTTGAACAGTTGTCCGTCTGATAATTGATGACACGGCCGAGGTGCAGTTCAGACCGCCTTAGTTGCTAGTTAATAAAGAGTTCCTCGGAGTGCTTAGAGTATCTCGGGATTGTGGAGTTCCTCGGATGGAGTTCCTCGGTATGATAGAGTTCCTCGGTGTATTCTCGTTGCTCGGAAAGAAGCATGGTTGGTCGGGAAGTGATCTTCCTCGTTGTTATTGTGCCACGTAGATTGACGCGTGTCTTCATACTATTCGTCCACATCAGCATATTAATTTTGGTATCAACAATTGGGAAAAACACAATTACCGGGGAAAAACTATTAAAATATTCTTTAAACAATTAAAAAATCATTAAAACAATTTCATTTTTTTTTTAGTTTTTAAAACATTTTCTTATAAAAAAGAGTTTTTTTTAACAAAAAGTTAATTTTTTCTTTATAGAAGACTATTTCTCTATAGAGAAATTGATTCTTTAGCACAAATTTGTTTTTTAATTAAAAAAAAGTATAATAATGTAAAGTTGTTTGCAATAAAAACATTTTTTTATATATATAAAAACAGTTTTCCAAGGAAAACATCTGTTTATAAAAATAAACAGTTTTTTATATGAAAAAACAATATTTTTTAACAAAAGGTATAAAAACAGTTTTTATTTTAAAAAAACAGCTTTTAAAATAGTCAAAACAACTTTTAAACAGTTTTATTAAAAAAATTCTGTTTTGTCTATATAAAAAACTGTTTTTAAAAACCAAAAAAAATGTAATGTCTTTAACAATTTTTTAATTGTAAAAATATATTTTTTCTTGGAAAAACTATTAAAATATCTTTTAAACAATTAAAAATCATTAAAATCATTACATTTTTTTTGAGTTTTTAAAAACAGTTTTTTATATAGACAAAACATATTTTTTTTAATAAAACTGTTTAAAAGATGTTTTGACTATTTTAAAAGCTGTTTTTTTCCAAATAAAAACTTTTTTATACCTTTTTATTAAAAGAAATCTGTTTTGTTCGTAGAAAAAACTATTTTTTTAATAAAAAATATGTTTTCCTTGGAAAACTGTTTTTATATAAAAAACAATTATTTTAAACAACTTTACAATATTAGACTTATTTTATTAAAAAAAACAAATTTGTGCTAAAGAAAAGATTTTTCTATAATGAAATAGATTCTTCTATAACGAAAAAAACAATTTTTTGTTAAAAAAAACCTTTTTTATAATAAACTTTTTTTAATAAACTAAAAGAAAAAAGAAATGGTTTTAATGATTTTTTAATTGTTTAAAAAATATTTTAATTGTTTTTCCCAGTTAATTGTGTTTTTCCCAATTTTTATTTATTTATTCCTTTTTTTTGGGGGACTTTTTTCGATTTTTTTTAAAAGGGGTCTTTCGCAAAACTGATCGTAAAAGTGGGGGGAAAACATAAAATGCAAATAGTACTAACGGTTTGGATGGAAAGTTAACAGAATGGGGGTGTATTGTAAATTTTTAAAAAAGTGGGGGCGTATTACAAAACCAGTCACAAAAGTGTGTGTGTGTGTGGGGGGGGGGGGGGGGGGGGGGGAAGGGGGTGGAAACTCAAAATAACCCTAAAATTTATGCACAAGATTTTACAATTTTTATCTATTTAAAGACTGGCCCCGGTACCATGTGCAAGATAATAATTATATCATGCCCATTCATATTGTATTGGGGCAAGATAAAACATGTAAAATACCCCGGACTGCATCCATGATTTTAAGATGCCATGATTAAAATAAGAAACAAACATAAATGTATATCGTTTAATTATTTTATTATCTTTGCTTTTTATCTATAATATGCAATTCAGCCTTGGGGGATTAAAACTTTTAACCCATTTCAAATTAATTTTTTTATTGAATTGAGTATAATTCTAAAACTTTAAATAAGAATATAGAAGAAAATTTAATTTTAAATAAGTAAAAACGTATTTCACCATATTACTATTCCATACGTTGAAACAGATTTTACCCTGAACCAAACGGCCCTTAAAAGTTTTAACCTTGCTTCTCTATCATGTATGCGGTAAAAGATATTTGAACCCGACCCAAATGGACAAAGGCTTAAAGTATGCGATATGTTACTTACCCATTAAGAAGTGCGCAATTTGACATTCCATGTGAAAATTTAGAGGCTGATTTTTGTTTAACAAGTTGTATTTCTATTGCCAACATATATAAAATTTTCTCGTTGGGTAGGGGGGATGGTTTTGAATTTGTGGAACGAGTAAAAAATGATTTAAATAGTTTGGCCAGTTATAACTCATCTACTACACAACACGGGAGTGAGTCTAATACAATGTGAGTTTAATGACGAAACATACAAATGTTATTAAGGGTTGTGTTGGATGGGAGTGAGTGGAAAGAATCTGGAAGTAAATAGCCTAGTATACATAACCGATAACTTGTTTCTTTATTGTAAAGGGTATAAGTTGTATATTTATTGTATTATCGTATCCTTTCATCTATTAATAGCCCAACATGAAAGTTGCTGAAGGTAAGTTTGTATGTGTCCTTACACTTTTTTAGCACCATAAAAAAAAGATATATTAGGTAGATAAATCTCCTTACAAAATGGCCATTAGAGCATGATTATTAATTCAGAGTCACAACATTGTCTGTTTCGCCAACCAATGGCAAACATTCTCTGTATCTCTACGAATCCAAAAGAAATGAACTATTACGTCGTTGGGAAAAGTCCCGAATATCAAGAATAATACCCTCAAGTTCTTAAGGGGGTTCTAGGTAACATTTGGATGCTATAGGAAAAAGACAAGATGATCCAATAGCCTTCACTTCAGAATTAACTACTTAAATAGCAAAAATATGATTTGCAAAGACATCCAATTACACTCTTTACAATTGCGCAACACCCCCGCCACTGCGGCCTTTGCTTGAGCATGTACAAACGCTTCATCACTGTTTTTTTTTTATAAAAGCAGGAAGATTAAATTAAAGTAAGGAAATCTTACAAGTAATGTTAGAAATTGCAAACCGAATTACTGAAATATTACACATATCGTGGTGAAAAGATGGAAGTAAAAACCCCGGAATCTGAGCATACACTGTAGAGAGAAACAACTTTGAAACCGAGTGAGCAGTAAGAATATCGGCATGAGCATTAGCCTCCCTAAAACATAAGCATAGGGTAACATGTTGAAATCTCTGAAAGCCATCACGTATGGCCTGGATCAGATTAATGTGATCTGAATGTTGGGTTTGGTTCCTGTGGATCATATTAAAGACACTTTGACAATCGGTTTCCACTGCGATGCAAGTAATACCCTGAGCAGAAGCAAGATCCAAACCAATTTTAATGGCCCAAATCTCCTCTAGCACTGATGATGCAAAGCCTATATGGTGGGTAAAAGCGCAAGCAAACTTTCCTTGAGCATCGCGAATAAGCCCACCACATGCAGCATTACCCGTAAGATGCGATTTGGCTCCATCCGTATTACATTTGAAAAAAGTAGGCGCATGTTTGGACCAAGCAATAGGAAAAGCAAAATAGGGGGAAGGTATACTAGGACGAATAAATTGGCGAGCCTGATAGTAGTTACGAAGCCGTTGAGATAAGGTGGACTTGAAAGGTGACAAAGTTATGGGTATCTATTGAAAGATCACCTCGTTGCGCATGATCCAGAATAACCAAAGAATAAAAAATGGTCGAAGTTGATTGATTGCAACCCAAGCCGTAGACTGTATGTGGGAGAGCACAGTAAAGATGGATGTAGGACTAAGGTCCAACAGAGGCATTGAGTGTCGGAGTTGGAACAACGCAGGGCGGTCATAGTATATATGTGAATTACAGTCAACCAACTCACAAAGAGAGCACAGAGGAGTCGTCAATTTATGGTAGTGAAAAAGTAAGTCCGCAGTTGGTAAAGCCCTCTGAATGAGAAACCATAGGAAAAACTGGAGCTTGGGGGGTAAGCTACTTTTCCATAAATATTTCCAAGGAAGCGCAGGAATGTGCTAGGCATATAGGTGAGTGTGTAGCCAATGATATGTCCATGTATGAGTAAAAGTACCAGTAGTACTTGGCCACCAAAACGGAACATCCGATGATTCTTGATAGGGAACATACAGGGCACGAATTCGGTGAATATCATCCAACGGCAACCACAGAGCTAAAGTTGGTATGTCCCACTGGCCATTAGAAATGAACGTGTGTAGGGGAGCATCTAGAATGTGAGGAGGAATATGCGAGTAAAGATGAGCGAAAGAATCCTGCCGGAGCCAAATATGATTTCCAAATGAAATAGAATCGGAACCAAGTCGTCATTTGATACCAGTGGCGAAGGAAGGGATGAAAGAAAATACTTTTTGCCAAAACCATGAGTTTGTAGCCTTACTATGAGACGCCAATAAATTGGTGTGAAGAAAATATTTATGTTTCATAGTTTGAGTCCAAAGGTTGTGTGGCTCGATAAAAAGTTTCCAGAGTAGTTTAATCATGTACGCTTGATTTAAAGAATGTAAGTTTATTATGCCCAAACCACCATATTTTTTGGCAAGCGTAATCGTAATCCAACGGACGGTGGCTGTTTTATGAGAAATGTTAGAAGCACTCCAGAAAAATGATTTAATTTTCTTGGATAACGTAGTAAATATATGAGGAGGAATCGGATATGCAGACATATAATAAGATGGAAGGGAAGTACATACTGCATTAATTAGAGTGGTTCGACCAACATATGACAAGAAATTATTATACCACACATATAATCGTCGGTCGAGAGTTTTCGTAAGCTCAGAGCACATTTGGCGCGTAACTCGGCCTATAATAAGAGATAAACCAAGATATTTATCCTGTCCGTGAGCCCCGTGAATTCCCAGTTGGCGCAAAGTAGCTTGTTTAACAGCACGCGGAGTAGAAGGGACGAAAGTAACTGTAGATTTATCCTTGTTAACTGTCTGAACCGAAAAACAACTAAAAGTAGTTAAAATGTGATGGAACTGATCCATTGAAGTTGGCGTAGGCTGGAGGAAAAAAATACAATCGTTTACAAAATCAAGCCTAGGAATAGGGGTCCCTTGCGAGAGGGTCGGAGAGGAGTTATATGTTTTAAAAGACATTCTGACTCCACCTGTCGCAGAAGGACGTCTAGCGCCAAGATAAATAAGTAAGGCGATAGGGGATCCCATTGCCGGAGTCCACGAGTTGGAGAAAAAGTGGACCCCATACGGCCATTAATGAGCGTGGTGAATGGCCAAACATTTGGAAACCCATGGTTTTGGAGAACCCATTGGATAAAAGGCCATTCCATTTTATCGTATGCTTTAGATAAATCAATTTTAATAGCACAACTACCTTTTGTAGATTTAGATTTACGCATGGTATGTAAAATCTCATGGGCAATGAGGATATTATCCTGAATATGACGAGAGGCAATAAAGGCGTTTTGATAAGGGGACAGAAGATACTAAAGGATTGGTCGCATGCAAGCAACCAGGATCGTAGAGATAAGTTCATAAATAACATTACATAAACTGATGGGACGAAAGTGCTTAACTTGAGTAGGGTGTTGAATTTTTGGGATAAAGATGAGAAGGGTTTTATTAAGGGCACGGAGGAGTCGACTAGAGGTGAAAAAATCTTTAACCAAATTAAGTATAGAGGGTACCACAATGTCCCAATGGTTTTGAAAAAAATCGCAGGTTAACCCATCCGCTCCCGGACTCTTACTCTTCCCCATATTACATAAGTTTGTCAAAAAAAATTTCATGATTTGCAAGGGCCATATGTATGAAAAACTTGAATTTTAATTTTATTAAAACAAGATAAATACTTCTATATTAGATACTAATACAATATTACAAGTTTGATTACATATGGTGCTTCTACTACTACTTATGTTACATATATCCTTCAACAAAATTAGGCACCTATATTCAAGAGCATTAGTATACTAGTCCTTACATAAAAAAATTAATAATAATGTTTTCCTTCTTATGATATCCTAAATTAATAGTCCATTGTCTTTTTATGAATAATGTTAATAAACCAAATAATGATTATTAATTTGGAACATATAAGTGTCCCTTTCAATTTGTATCTCATTTATTCCATTCTAAATTACAATTTGCAGCCCCTCATAGCCCACAATTAAGCTTTCGAACTACTTCTATTTCCTGTAATTTTTGCTATTAGCCTATGTAAAACAGTCCACGTTTATTTTGTAGTATCCCACCAATTGTTGCATTAAGAGTTGAAGGACAAAATAAGGAATAATTATCTAGCATTTTTCCTGCCAAAACAACGGGGTATCATTATATGAGTTTCCCTTTTATAAAGAAAAATTCGGCCTACTAGAATTGAGGCAAAGTTGACGGGATTAACTACGTAAAGAATTTTGAACATCTCAACGCCTTAGTCATCCATGCAATCTTTGCATTTGTAGAGGGGGGTTGAAGGTAACCCCGAGATTAGGGACAAATTCCCAATTAGCAACACTGTTCGAGATTAAGCAAACGAGGCAGCTCAAGCATGGCAAGTAGGCGAGACGGCTCGACGCGACAGCTCATATTTTAGCTTGTTGTTTTAATCACATTGTATTTTCATTATTGATGTCTGTAAGCTTTAACGATTGTAATGACGTAACGATAATAACTAAAGAGTTTGTATGAGGTCAAACGGTACTTGCGAGAGACCAGGCTTGGCAGGGCCTGGGAGAGCTTTCATGCTCTATCGAATGACCTCACTATGGGAACTTTAGAGGGACCTGGTTTGGATGATTGAGAAGTAAGGCACCGTTGGGGCTTGTCCTGACCATCTTAGATACACCCGGTAAAACACCGAAGGACCCTGATCGTGGAACCTCAAGCGGAGCAGCTTGGAGTTCCATCGGGCGTCGAGTCATAAACCAGGTAGCCCTCTACTTAATGTCACATCTACTATAGCTGATGTCACTAGCCAGCTAAACAATGCCAGACCTGCACTTGAGTAAACCACCGTGGTATTTAGGGCTGTCAGGCAATTGGTAAGCCACCTCTGCGACAACAGCCCCCTGACACACAGTGGTTAGGCAAAAGGCATGTCTTGGCATTTAATGTTTATGACGTGGAGACAACTAGTGCATCAGGCATTTAATGCTGTGACATAAAGTATGAGGGATGTCTTTCATAGTCTTAAATGATTGAGTTGCCTCGGGGGTGGTGTGGGGGGCTATTTAAGGACCCCAACCACCTCTGAGAAATGATGATCCTTTTGAGAATTGAAAAGAGTTATTGCAAACTAGAGAGTTCACTGACTCACCACTGTCATTTATTACGAAGCTTTTAATATTTGACAGAGATTCTTGAGGGTGTTTTGTGTGTTTTCTACCTGCCCGCCAGGGTGTATCTAGGGTGCTTACTTCCCTCTCCCTCTAGCTAAGCCACTCCTAAAAGTTCATTATTATCTGAGTTATACACGAGAGATTTTGAGAGTTTAAGCTGAGTTTACCTTCATTGGGTTCACGTTTATACGTTCTGTCATTGATTATAAGCTCTAACCAACTGATTTATCATTACCATACTCAATAGGGGGTCCCGCCTCCATTTATAATCTAAAGTACCCTCTTACATTTGGCGACTCTGCTGGGGAGGCATCCTTCCATAGAAGGAGTATGGCGCAGGATAATGCTACTAGAAGACTCAATTTCGATGACATACAGCATAATGAAGAACAGGCGGCGAGGGAGCGGGAGGCCCTGAGAGACGGGGCTCCTCGGGTAGAGGTACCGCTAGCTCCAATAATGATAGGCGTCCCAGGGGCTACACAACCTTCCACGAGCGTGGGATTGGGACCTGCCCAGGTGGCGCTCCTCATGAGCAAATTTTACGAGTTTTTACAAACCCCAGTGGCTTCAACTATGCTGGGAGGACTAGAGACTAATGCCTTCGTAACACCAGGAGTGGCCCCAGGGGCCCCACCAGGGGCAGGCGTTACAGGAGTAGTCCCAGCAAGTGTACCCTTTGTGGAGAACCCAACTGTGGATGGCTCAGGAGTTTCAATGGCACAACCGATAACGTTCGCTCCGGTTGCAACGAGCGCTCAACCGTCGGCCCGTTGCAGGTGGCCCCAGTAACCTCGCCCTTGGAAGAGATGAGAAAAGAGATGCAGAAGGAGATGCTGAAGTTCATGCAGTCTTCCTCGCAGGCTGTGGGAGAGGCGGCAGCGGTCTACGACGACTTCCGGATACCATACCCCCAGGAGTACAATGACGAACCCTACCCGAAGGACTATATTCTCCCTACCTTTGAAAAATACTCAGGGAAGGGCGGGGACCCGAAGGAACACATTAAGCGTTTCGTTGAACACTTGGGGGCGCATTGCAATGACAAAATGCTTAGGCTGAGGGAGTTTTCCAAATCCCTGACTGATAAAGCATACACTTGGTACTCCCACCTGCCTCCCAATAGTGTCTCCACGTGGGAGGAGATGCACGTATTGTTTGTCCGAAAGTTCTTCTTGGCAGAAGATGAGTTCACCCTAACCCAACTTGGCAGGGAGAGGCAAAGACCAGGAGAGAAGGTAGTGGCCTATATCCGAAGGTTTAGGGAAAGGTCCCTCGACGTGAGGGAAGAAGCTAAGGAGGCCAGGTTACTACAAATTTGTGTTGAGGGATTACTTCCTGAGTATATCTGTCACCTGATCAATGAGACACGCGAGGGAACATTTTCAGCATTCTTAAAGTCCGCAATAAATATATCTTTGGTTGTGCGACCTAGCCCGGTAGTATCTCCCATGATGTTTAGACAACCAATACAACCCATCGGGGGAAGTTCCCAGGCCCCACGGGTGGGATATGTTGAGAGAGAAGATGGGGGCAAGGCCCTGAGGAAGGACAACAAAAGAAAGTTTGGAAGGGAAAGAGAAGACCCGCCACCGTTGCCTTGTACGGTGGAGGAGGCTGTGAGTTGCTATAACGCAATGGTCGAAGGCGGAACGGTTTACGAACCAAAAGGCATCCCAGCGGAAGAGCCCGACGCGGCAACTAGGGCCAATCCCAAATATTGTCAGGTTCATCGAAAGGTCCAGCATCCAACAGAAAGCTGCTTCACGCTGCGAAGAATCATAGACAAGTACATGAAAGCGAGAACGTTACAAATCCCCCCGCAAAATGTTAACAATAACCCGCTCTCGGCGCATGGGGCCAATGTTGTAACGGCCTACGATAAGGAGGCAGATCGGGAGGGGGGAGGGGAAACGATGGAGTTCGATAAAGCACTAGAGTATTGCACTAGGGAATGGCTAACGTAGTTCTGGCGTATGACGAACCAAGTTCTAGGGATGTAGAAGACGCTTATAGCGTTGAGGGCGAGGAAACGGACCCAGCCGTAGAATATAGCGCAGTTTCAAAATCGCCAAAGTTCGCTTGGTTCTTCGACCAGGTGGGAATCCCAAAAGAAAGCAGAATGGAGATAACACAGGCGATCTTGGATATTGCAAGAAGAAATGCAGTCCCCTCGCTAAGATGGAGGGGACCCATGGCTAGGCTGGTAAAGAAGTTCCTATCAGAGGTAACGTTCAGCGATGCGGATAGAGCTGTAAGGTTCCCCCATAATAGGCCCCTGTATGTAACCGCCGGTATTAACGGGGTTAGCTTCTCCAGGACTCTTATGGACAGGGGTTCCTCCATCAACATTATGCCAATCCACTCCTTCCACGCGGCTAATATTCTGGAAGAAAGGTTGGTTGCCATGACCTTGGTAATCTCGGGCTACGATAATCAATCTTCCAAATCTATCGGGTATGTAAACGTGGGGATACTAATGGGAAATCTGAGCTCCCATATCAAGTTCCATGTAATAGAAAGTGCAACTTCCTATCATTTGTTAATAGGAAGAGTGTGGATGCATAACCAAGGGTTAGTTCCCTCAACGTACCATCAATGCGCCAAGGCGAATATCAAGGGGACAGAAGTAACTATTAGGGAAACTAAAAGGCCTTTCGCTATCGAAGAAGCACACTTGGTGGATGCAGCCTTCTATACAGAGCTCGAAGAGGACGTGCGGGTCCTAACGAGGAGAATGGAGGGGGCATTGGTCCCCTCGATTAGGGAAAGAATGGGGCCTTTAAATGAGAGCAGCGAGGGGAAGAGGAGAGAGGAAGCATATCGTGCGGTCCCTCGACCCCAGAACATTCCGAAGCAGCTCAAAGAAAAGATGAGACCTAGGACAGACCCGGGCGAGCATGAGGCCCAACGACAGAGCGTGTTAAGTCATTTTTCAGGGGAAAGGATCGCTGAAGCTTCCAGAGAAAGGAAGAGAAAAGCCGTAGCAACAGCCACCAGCAGGCAATGCAAGAAGATTATCACTGAAGAGGGAAAAGTGGTGTACCGCTTGTAATGGTGTGGACGGGCGGCCGAGAAGACTGACAATGAGGCTGACCCGATATATGAGTGTTTTTTAGTGGATCAACGGGGGCAGTGTATGGTGATAGATAACTCCAGCATACAAGAGTTCGTAGAAGATGTCGCCGAAGAACCAGACTACATGACAGACCAACCAAGGCCCCAGGCATAAGAGTTGGAGCAACTAAACCTAGCAGGAGAAGGGGAAGACCCAAGGCCTATCTTCATCTCGAAAGATCTTGTTAAGGAGAAAAAAAAAGCCTTAGTTGACCTGATTCGGGAATTCATAGATGTCTTCGCATGGAAGTACACTGAAATGGAAGGGCTGGACGAGGAAGTGAGCTGCCACAAGCTGAACGTGATCCCTTCGGCTATTCCAGTAAAGCAGGCAACAAGAACGTACAAGCCTGAAGTAGACTTAAAGATCAAAGAAGAGGTCCAACGCTTATTAACAGTAGGGTTCATCAGGCCTATACAACATCCCCTCTGGCTATCCAGCATTGTGCCAGTAGGGAAGAAAGACAAAAGCCAAATAAGGATCTGCATGGATTTTAGAGACCTGAATAGGGCTTGCCCTAAGGATGAGTTTCCTCTACCCTCCATCGACAGTTTGATAGAAGCCACGGCTGGTCATGAGATGTACATCTTCATGGATGGATATGTGGGATACAACCAGATCAAGATGAACCCTTCGGACGCAGAGAAAACATCATTCAGAACACCGTTGGGCAACTTCATGTACAAGGTAATGCCGTTTGGACTCAAGAACGCCGGAGCTACGTACCAAAGAACGATGATGGCCATTTTTCATGACTTCTTCCACAAATTTGTGGAATTCTACGTGGACGACTTGGTCATCAAATCGAAGAAGGAAGAGTCCCATCTGAATGATTTAAGGAAGGTGTTTGCTCGGTGCAGGAAGTACAAGTTAAGGATGAACCCGTTGAAGTGTGTCTTCGGGGTAACAAGCGGTAAGTTTTTAGGTTTCGTGGTTAATCGACAAGGGGTACAGATGGACCAGGACAAACAGCGGGCAATCCTGGAAATGCTGTGTCCAAGAACGGCGAAGGAGATGAAAAGTTTTCTCGGTAAAGTCTCCTACCTTAGGAGATTCGTTCCTGGATTGGCCGAAATAACACACCCACTGATGCAGCTGCTGCGAAGGAACACGAAGTTCAGTTGGGAGGAGATTCACCAGAAGTCTCTTATTGGGCTGAAGAAGCTGCTCGTGTCACCACAAATAATGGTTCCTCCCCAGGCGGGAGCTCCGTTGCAACTATACCTCACATCCACCACGAGGTCCGTTGGGGCTCTGCTAGCACAAGAAGTAGACGGACAAGAGTGGCATGTTTACTATCTCAGCAGAATTATACATGGGCCAGAAGTTAGATATACTAGCTTAGAAAGGCATTGTTTAGCCCTGGTTTTTGTAGCCCAAAAACTTAGGCACTATATGCTGTCTTTTACCATTCATATTGTAACTAGATGTGACCCAATTAGGTATTTGCTCGCAAAGACTATATTGATTGGTAGGGTAGCTAGATGGTTCCTCATTCTCTCTGAATATGACTTAAAATGCGTGGTCCCTCGCACAATCAAAAGCCAGGCGTACGCTGACCTATTGGCCATCTTCCCTTCAGGAACCTTCGAGCCACCTAGGGAAGACATTCCAGGAGATGATTTGCAGGCCAATCACATGGATGCAACTGAGGAGGAATGGACGATGCAGTTCGATGGATCTTCGGCAGAAAAGAAGGGAGGAGCAGGGGTTGTTCTTTCAAAAGGGATGGAAGAGATTTGCCTTTCCTACAAACTAGATTTCCCCTGCTCTAACAACGAGGCAGAGTACGAGGCGTTGGTACTAGGGCTTCTAGAGGCTCTTCGGAGGGGAATCCGTTCACTTTGCATTAAGGGTGACTCGAACTTGGTAATTCAGCAGGTAAATGGAGAATATGCGTTGAAACACATGAGCCTGGCGCCCTATCGAGCAATCATTCAAAGACTCCTCAACCAGTTCCATTGGACCAAGATCAGGAGACATCCCAGAATGATGAACCGCCATCCCGACGCCTATGCCACTATTGCCCAGAAGATGATAATGAAAACCAATGAGACTACAGTTGTGATCCAACGAAGAACAGCCCATTCGGTAGTACAATCAATACTACCAATGGAGGAAGAAGTAGGTTGGAGAAGGGATATTAAGATACAATTGGAGTCTGGTGAGGGGGCGATGGGGCTAAGAGAGTTGGCCCAATATTTTACATGCCAGGGGAATCTATATTTTAGAAATACAGGAGGATGGCTGTCGAGATGCGTTAGCCCAGAGGAAGCCGAGAAAATATTGGAGAAGACGCATAAGGAGCACTGCGAAACGACTGAGATACCCCTATATAGAAGAATCCAAATAGAGGGGTATTTCTGGCCTAGAATGAAGCAAGATGTGGCAGAGATGCAACGGAAGTGCGATAAGTGTCAGCTATTTTTTGAGGCAGCTGAGTGCCATTTCATCGAAACTCGGATGGACTGGAGGCAGCCCTATATCGACTTTATTCAGGATGGAGTTGTCCCAACGGAGAAAATGGATGCGATGGGCCTGAGGCGAAGGTCCCCAAGGTTCTATGTTCAGGAGGGACAACTTTATCGAAGGAGGTACTTCAACAGTCCATTGCGTTGCATCACGAAGGAAGAAGCAGCTGAGGTCCTTAAGCAAGCACACGATCCAGCCCACATAGGAGGGGCCAAATTATATGATCAGCTGATGACGCTGGGGTATTATTGGCCAACAATTGAGAAAGACTCTGCTGAGTTCGTTCGAAAATGCAAGGCTTGCCAACTCCAGGGGAATATGATCCATGCCCCATCAGCAGACTTGCACTCTCTATCAACGCCCTATCCATTTCATACTTGGGCGTTCGACCTAGTGGGGGCAATTCACCCCTCTTCAAGAGGCAAGATATGGATACTAGTAGCAACATAATGCTTCACAAAATGGGCTGAGGCAATACCACTCAAACGGGCAACGGCTGGGGTGGTGAGCAACTTCATCAGAGAATACATTATTTGCCATTTTGGGATCCCAAAAGTAATCCTCTCGGATAATGGGACCCCCTTCGTCAATTCTGAAGTAACAATGCTCACGGACAAATACTCCATTGTTCATCACACTTCAACGGTGGCATACCCAAAGGGAAATGGCCAGGCAGAAGCAACTAACAAAACCCTGATTAATATTTTAGCCAAGATGATGGAAGACTGGCCAGGGGCGTGGGATGACAAGATACCAGCTGTCTTGTGGGCTTATCGAACAACCAAGCGAAAACCCACAGGATACACGCCGTTCTCTCTTGTCTATGGGGCTGAGGCAATCCTCCCAGTAGAATTGGAAGTTCCCTCCGCTCGTTATGCCTTGAGAAGTAGCATGCTCCCGCACAGCAGACATGTACAGCTGGAAGCGTTGGATGAGCACAGAGATAACTCGATGCAACACTTTCAAATATATACGAAACAACTATCCAGGGCATATGACAACTTGGTGAGACCAAGGAAGTTCGTGGAAGGAGACCTCGTATTGAAAGAAGCGGTGAAACACATCAGGGGACTTCCTCTACCAAAGTTTACAGCCAACTGGGAGGGACCTTACGTTGTAAGGGAAGCGCATGACTCAGGTTATTGCCTAATTTCGAAGATAGCGGAAGATAAGCCATTTAAGATTAACAATAAGTGGCTAAAGGTTTATCACGTGTAAAATAATCAAGTTTGAACTGATGTTATGACTATATGTTGTTATAAATATACAAGTTTTGGGTGACATTCTTTTTTTAGAATAAGGGAAGAATTGCAGAAACACAAAACTACAAAGCACACAACAGCAATCACAACACGCGAAGGGATTGAAAAGTATAAGTTCTTCATTCATCAACACTAGAGCATTACAAAATTTCTTTTGGGAGCTATTACCCAAGAATTACATGGAGAAAATCAGTAAAGGATCTGTATACAAGAAGTAACTACTCTAAAAGAAAAGATAAATCCAAGGAAGAGAAAAAATCTCCAGGCAGGCCCGAAGAAGCTGCTGTGAAAGACCTTTGGGCGTTAATGGAAACCTCCAGCCTCGTTTAAACTTGCGTACGTTCAATCAGGAGTTGCTCACGCTTCAGTTTGGCCAGGCACAAAGCTTCCTCGGCATCCTTCACCTCTTGATCCACCGCTTCCAAAAGAGGTGCCAATGCGATCAACCTAGCCTCCTCGGCCTTCTGGTCCTCCTGGTGCTTTCGTAACACCTCCCTCTGGCCGATCAGTTGCTGATTCTTTAAGGTCTTCAGATATGTTATAAGCCAGTCAAATCGGAAACCATCACGTCCTAACTCTTCAGAAAACCCAGATATTGGTTAAGAAGTGATCTGGTAACACTTGCAGTAGGGGTACCGGCAATTTCAGCAACAACGATCGCCATCCCTTGCAGTCGATGACTCATCACATGAATATTGGAGCGCAGGCAATCTGGTGTAAAGGTCTCAGGATGACAATTCATCAGTTGCTCGATCACCAAGCGATGGTTAACAGGCATTTGAGGAGACTGTCGAAGCACCACGAGGCAGAACGCATGAGGAGCTAGGTTGGGAAGAGGCAGCTCACACCCAGACTCGCTCTCGGCTGCAGCACCAGTTATAGAACCTTGATCATCATGAATAGAATTTTCCGAAGCATCAGGTTTTTGGAAGGGCGAGCCTACAGGTGAGAGGACTGGGGGTGAATCTTCCCGAGCAACCTGAAAAGAAAACCTAAATAATGGAATTGTGAAAAAAAAACTTAACAAGTGTTTTCGTTGTTAAGTCACCGTTATAAGGTGGAGTTTGTGGAAAAAACTTAACAAGTGTTTTCGTTGTTAAGTCACCGTTATAAGGTGGAGTTTGTGAAAAAAACTTAACAAGTGTTTTCGTTGTTAAGTCACCGTTATAAGGTGGAGTTTGTGAAGAAAACTTAACAAGTGTTTTCATTGTTAAGTCACCGTTATAAGGTGGAGTTTGTGAAAAAAACTTAACAAGTGTTTTCGTTGTTAAGTCACCGTTATAAGGTGGAGTTTGTGGAAAAAACTTAACAAGTGTTTTCATTGTTAAGTCACCGTTATAAGGTGGAGTTTATGAAAAAAACTTAACAAGTGTTTTCGTTGTTAAGTCACCGTTATAAGGGGGAGCTTAAGAACAATCTTATGAAAAATCATAAATTATGAAAAATCTTAACAAAAGATAGCAAGAAAAATATACCTCAGTCACAACGGGAATATATGAGGCAGCCACAGGGACAGGAACCGTTGGGGGAGAGATTATTACCTCAGAAGCTGTAACGGGGTCCCTGGACGCCGAAGCCTCCACGCTTGGCAAAACTCTTGGCAAGACTCTATCACCCGTATAAGGCACAAGGGCCAGCACACGGGGTTCATCATACGAAGACACTGAGCCCTCAAGCACAGCCACATCAGGACGGGGTGTAAACACACCAACCTGGGCCCTCACTACAGGATTTGGTGCAAGATCAGGAGAAAACTGTGCATAAAGCCAAGTGTTAGAAAAAAAGAATGGGCACAGAAAATATGAAGAAATAGCTCGACGTGTTACTTACCTCAGTTATGGTGCTAAATAAAGGAATGACAGTCGGGGGTCTCATCAGCATCGTTGGAAGAAGAATGCTTGCCAACAACGAGGACACTTCAACCTGGGGTACCCAAAACATATCACAATTCAGTAAGCCAAATAAGGAAAGAGTATGACCGAAAGGACTACAGCAAATAAATTATAGAGCACATCATACCTCGGGCTCACTCTCCTCAACAAGTACAATGGGCAGAGGAACCTCAGGTGAGGCTGGTGAATCAGAAGGGACCAAAGGTGTTATCTCGGGATGTGCCACTTCGGGCAAGGTTACCACTTCAGGCGAGGAATCACTCGCAGGGTCAACGGCATCACCTCCCGCAATGACTTCCCTCGCACGTTGGCTGCTTCCACGGAGAGAATACGTAAGCCCTGTCATGGGAGAACGGGGAGGAGTCACATCGGTATGAGATACACCGAAGCGTCCCCCCACAAAAGGGCTCACGAGAGGGCTTGAAGGATGTGGTCTTTCTACTTCAGCTCCCTGCACCACAATTGTCAAAATATATGTATAAGTAAAGATAGTCCTCCTTAAGCAAAAAGGGCAATAATAACTAAATCAGGCACACGTACCTCCGATTCAGAAAGAGAAGGAGAAGACACGACCATGAGCGAAGTGGGAGGAGTAGCAGCAATTGAGGGGGCAGGGGTGGATTTCACCTCAGGGGTCAAGTGCACCTCAGGAGCCCGTTTCTTCTGGGACTTGGTGCCCAGAGTCTTCTTCCTCGAGCTAGTTGCACTAATACTGACCCCTTGGGGAGCCCTGGAACTCTTCCTCTTCCTGGCCGTTGGCTCTGAATGATCCACCACCATCGTGGGAAAAGCAATGGAGGAGGGGACAACGACTGCATGCCATTGGTACTCGGCATTTATTCGATCTAGCTCTGCTTGGGCCTCCCTCCTTACACGTTCAGCCATCTCGGCAGGCATGGGAGGTGGAACGGAGGCTATGGGAAGAGCTGCCACAGGAGTTTGGGGCTTTTGGGACTTCGATTTCGATTTCGATGTCCCACTCTTGGCCATTTTTTCCTTTTTAGCAAGAGGTTGAGAAGCCCCCTCGTCGGTAGTAGCTACAGCATAGGGGGCAGCCTTCTTCGCAGTGGCAGTTTTGGACTTTGGCGTGGCAATCGGGACCATGGCACAAAGTGGGGGAAGCTCGTTGGGAGGTGATTTGTGGGTTGAACTTAGAGGGAACTCTATCCCAAGCACATAGTTGCCTTTTAGCCCCAACTCCACGGTAAAAAATGAGCAAACGGGAGGGTACACCGGCTCTCCCTCGATGAACTTAGCAATTTCAGCTAGTTATTTTGGCCAATACTTGGTGGCAAACAGAGGGGTCACATCCCCATGCCTAGTAATACTGGGAATGGTGACACGCCCAACCATTGTTGAGGATATCCCCCATGCAGCAGTTGAAGAAAACAACAAGCATGCCTCGCCAAAGGAGACTTTGGGGTTTGATGATTGGAAAACTGGATGTGGCACCCCCTGGTCAAACCCAAACTGACGGCTGCATCGGTTGGGGTTATAATGCTTGCTCGAGTATCCCCACTCGGTGTAGGAGGGAAGATATCCAGGAGAAAGAAGAAGAACTACGGCCAGCGAGGGGTCCTCAATGTCGGGAGAAGGATCCCGTATCATTCTGGCATCATGATGAAAAAACTTACAAGTATTGAAAAAGGCCTCTTCTTGATAAGGCCTCATAACGAAGCTCTCAAAACGATTAATCACGGAAATCAACTCCTTTCGGCTTTGTCTCTTATGATAAATGAAGGACCGAGGAGGCATAATCGATTCAGCCGAAGGAGGACTGTTGGGCTTGGCCGCTACGGCAGGAAAGCGGAAGTAGAGAAAGCTAGTCAGAAGCACACTATTGGCAAAATTGGCCAAGTTATAACGGCCAATGGAGCGTTCCATGTCAAATAAAGCCCTATCCAACCAGGTGTACAGGGAACCCAAGGCAATTGCAGCCAGGGGAAGCTTTATGCCTCGAGCTAAGCGAAGGGACAGGTTGATAAGGTCCCTTCGGGGCTGGTCGTTGGGCTTGCCCGTAAAAAAGAAGTGGGAAAGAATCACAAGGATGTAAGCGGGAAGCTCCAACGGCATACCTTGACCGGGTGCAGTTGATGAGGAACTGCCTTCACCAGCACCCTTGAAGAAGTAGTTGATCAAAGGGGAGAAAGTGGCTTTGTTGGAAGAACCGATGCAGCTTCGGCATATGCGATCCAACTCCAAACGATCTGCGGTCTCTCGAGCATCGAGAGCCTCATCGGTGTAGGGGTCATGGCCTGTTGCATCGAGGCCCAGGAGCTCGCACACGTCCTCCAGGGTTATAGTAAACTCACCCCAGGCAGCAACGAACGTATGAGTGTCCACGTTCCAGCGAGAGACCAGGATAGGCAGGACAACATTGTTCTTTGATAGAGTAAACTCACCAAACCATCTAGCCCGTTGAAGACCGATCTTAGCAAGGACATCAACATAAGAACTCTGCATGTGAGAGTTCCAGGCAGCAAAGTGCGCGGGGGACCCCCCGGGTGCTTCAAAATCAATATGGGCCCATGGGAAGTCCCCTCGCTCTAAGCGAAACCTGAGAGTTCCTTCTGGGGGCAGAAATCCCCACTTAGACACCTCTTCGTCCTCATCACCCAGCAAGAGGGCGTCAAACTTGGAGGAAAATCAGACGGCCTTACAGGCAACAGCAAAGCCATCACCCTCCCCAAAAATGGGAGAGCGACGGTAAAATCTCAGCTGTTCTTGGCGAGCAGCACCCAGGGCGGAGGCAGCAGTGGTGGTGGCAGACAGAGCACTGGTGGCAGAAATGGTGGGGTTGCTTGAAGACGCCATGACAAACAGTGAAGCTGTAACAAAGAAAGCTTCGAGAGAAAAGGGATTGAAAGCAACAATGGAGACGAACGATTACAAGTAGGTGTTATAGCTCTTGCAACAATGGAGTATCTCTCTCTCTCTCTCCCTTTATAAGAAAAGAAGCGGTAGTCTGAGGAAAAAGATAAATAACGAAGTAAGAAAATAAGTAAAGAAGAAGGAAGAAGTGGAAACAGACCCCTCGGGCCCATGTGTTTAAGGTTCAAAGTATTTTGAAAACGGCTGTTGAGACTTTCGAGTTTGGCATTTAGATTTCCCCACCCCCGCACGTGCACGGTCGCCTGTAATCATTTCACAAGAACACCTGACACTTCGGGAAGTGCTGTGACAGTTGAAAAGATAGCGCACATCATTAATGAAATGACGCATAGAGAACAGGAAGCGTTGCCTTCTTCAGCAAGCTTGAGTTTTTGGCGCCAATCTTTTTGTCAGACTTATCCAACAGGGCCCCAACGAAGAAGATGTTCCAACGGTTACACAAAGAAAAATCCATCAAGTGGAGTCATTTCGTGCAGACATTTCTTGTCCCAACAAATCTCTCCACGAGGGGGCAAATGTAGAGGGGGCTTGAAGGTAACCCCGAGATTAGGGACAAATTCCCAATTAGCAACAGTGTTCGAGATTAAGCAATCGAGGCAGCTCAAGCGTGGCAACTAGGCGAGACGTCTCGACGCGGCAGCTCATATTTTAGCTTGTTGTTTTAATCACATTGTATTTTCATTATTGATGTCTGTAAGCTTTAACGATTGTAATGACGTAACGATAATAACTAAAGAGTTTGTACGAGGTCAAACGGTACTTGCGAGAGACCAGGCTTGGCAGGGCCTGGGAGAGCTTTCATGCTCTATCGAATGACCTCACTATGGGAACTTTAGAGGGACCTGGTTTGGATGATTGAGAAGTAAGGCACCGTTGGGGCTTGTCCTGACCATCTTAGATACACCCGGTAAAACACCGAAGGACCCTGATCGTGGAACCTCAAGCGGAGCAGCTTGGAGTTCCATCGGGCGTCGAGTCATAAACCAGGTAGCCCTCTACTTAATGTCACATCTACTATAGCTGATGTCACTAGCCAGCTAAACAATGTCAGACCTGCACTTGAGTAAACCACCGTGGTATTTGGGACTGTCAGGCAGTTGGTAAGCCACCTCTGCGACAACAGCCCCCTGATACACAGTGGTTAGGAAAAAGGCATGTCTTGGCATTTAATGTATATGACGTGGAGACAACTAGTGCATCAGGCATTTAATGCTGTGACATAAAGTATGAGGGATGTCTTTCATAGTCTTAAATGACTGAGTTGCCTCGGGGGTGGTGTGGGGGGCTATTTAAGGACCCCAACCACATCTGAGAAATGATTATCCTTTTGAGAATTGAAAAGAGTTATTGCAAACTCGAGAGTTCACTGACTCACCATTGTCATTTATTACGAAGCTTTTAATATTTGACAGAGATTCTTGAGGGTGTTTTGTGTGTTTTCTACCTGCCCACCAGGGTGTATCTAGGGTGCTTACTTCCCTCTCCCTCTAGCTAAGCCACTCATAAAAGTTCATTATTATTATCTGAGTTATACACGAGAGATTTTGAGAGTTTAAGCTGAGTTTACCTTCATTGGGTTCACGTTTATACGTTCTGTCATTGATTTAAGCTCTAACCAACTGATTTATCATTACCATACTCAATAGGGGGTCCCGCCTCCATTTATAATCTAAAGTACCCTCTTACAGCATTTGTCGCTGTTCCAATTGTATTCATGCTTTTAATTATAGATTTGGCCATATATTAAAAAATTTGTGTCTACAAGTACAAGTTATCTAGAATTTTTTTGCATACTAGTTGTTAGTCACTTAACACTTCAAATTTTTTTTGTACAAATATATCAAGGAGCTAAGTATATTAAAATAATTGGAAAAGACAAACGATGAGTGGGCCCTCGTCCAAGGCGTGTAAACCTAACTACCCCTGAACATAATGATTCGAGTGGGGGATTTGAAAATCGACACAACCGACATACAAGATATTTAAAGAATTACAAAGAAAAAAGAAGTCCTAAAAGCCCAACTTCATTTGATCATATTGGAATCTTTAGGTCTTTTCCATTTTCCATAATTTTAATGTCGGAAGCATTATTTGAGATTTAACATTCATTATAAAGGCTTGGAAATTATAATAACTTTGTGAATTTCTTCTTTGGCAGTGTGTGGTTAAAAACTTTTTTGTCTTTAGGATACCATCACTCACGTAGTCTTTTTTGGATAAATAATAGATTTTATAAAAAAAGCCTCTTAGGGGGAGGAATATCATCGTACCGGAAATGATAGGACCTAGACAACCCCGAACATCAAATTGGATTATATAACTCTAGGAAAATCCGCCGAAAACAACAAAAAGAAAGGGAAAGATGTGTTGTGATTTTTCTTATACCAAATAAATAGAGTGCTAAAAAATAGGTGTCGTGGCCTAGGTGGATGGACTTCCTTTACTTTAAAACATCTCAAATATCTCTCCCACCTTGGGGTGAAAATGGATGTTTGAAAATCCGAATATGTCCGGTATTCGTATCCAAATTTAGCGGATATTTATCCGAGTAAGTATTCGAAAGAGAGAATTTGGATAGACGCTTTAAAATATCCAAAAAACATATACGGATACGGATAATGCCAATATTCGTGATGGATAATACGAATCCGAGATAGACTATCCATATTGATGGATATCCATTTTTGCGGACATCAGTATCCGTAAAATAATTAAATTTCTTAATTATAATTATTTATATATTAATACTATATAAGTGAAAACCCAAAATCCACTAAAAATAAAATCCCAACAACCCACTTACTCTTTCCGTTCCCACATGCACACTTACAAACCCTTACTAACAACATCACTTATCTTCTTTTTTCCTCTCTCTCACCTTTCGTGATGGCTACACCTATGGCTTCCCATTCCTCTCATATCTCTCACATTTGACTACGTCCTTGGATTTCCTTCACTAGTGATCAAAGCCGACTGAAACTACCTTCTCCATCTCACAGCTTATCCTTCCTCGACACCTTCTCTCTCTCTCTCTCTCTCTCTCTCTCTCTCTCACACACACACACACACACACACATATATATATATATATATATATATATATATATATATATATATATATATAATAAAGTCGAAAACTTATGTATGTCATAAGCTTAGTTGGTGATGTCATCAATATGCATTTTTTCCTGCAATACCCATTTTAACCCTAAATTTTTTTTATTCCCTCTCTTTTTAAACTCTCTAACGTACTTTCCCCTTCTTTTCAAAATTCAAAAAATGGGGATAGATTAGTAAAATTACTTGAGATTGAATGAGTTTTGTATCTTATGGTTGAGAATGCTCTTCAAACGCTACTATTTCCTTCCAATCAGAGCATAAGGCTCGAGGGGGACCTTCCAAAATGGTCATAACCTCTCTTCACACATTTTCTCCTCATTCTTTACTTCGAGTTTAGATCCGAGTTACATTTTCTCCCCTCTTTACTTTCAGTTTATATATCAGTTTTGATCAAAGGCAACCGTAAATACCAAAGGCAACCTCCGCGTTAGATTACAAAGTGAAGGAATCTGGGTTTGATGATTCAAACCTTTTGTTATTTTTTTGTTTCTAACGATTTGTGTCTCTTTTTTCTTATTGATCTAATTTGTTTTAACATACTCTATTTTCATTATTTTATTTATCATTTGATGTGTTTTCAGTGATGTCCCCTTTCGGCGGTGAGGGATTGCAAAGTGAAGGAATTTGGGTTTGATGATATAAACCTTTTGTTCTTTTTCTATTTACAAGGATTTGTGTCTCTTTTTTCTTACCGATCTAATTTATTTTAACATATTCTGTTTTCATTATTTTATTTCTCATTTGATGGGTTTTCAGCGCTATCCCCTTTCGACGGTGAGGGGGTGTAGTTACTGTTACCACATCCATTTTGCTAAGACTGCTTTCGCCAAGGTTTGATTGGCATTTGGAGGGTTGGGGTACATGAAGACTACGTCGATCCCTTCTAGCTAAGACAAATCCAAGGTTTTGTCTAAATTTATTTTTTTGAACTCAAATGTGCTAATTATTCTTAACTCTTTCGGATCAGCTGAGATTTAGATCGGTGGGTTGCAGATTTCATTAACCGGTATGGTGTTTATTTTTATTTTTTATTTTTTTACCACATTTAATTTTATCCCACTTGTTGATACCAAATTTAATCTGCTGATGTGGACCAATCATATGAAGACACGTGACTATCTACATGCCAACAACAAGCACTTCCGAGATGATCACACGCTCCGAGGAACAATGACTACAACGAGGAAGACTAGTTCTCCGAGGAACATTATTTCCCTGAGAAACCCACACGCTCCGAGGAACAATGCCTCTCCGAGGAACTCTTGAGTACCGAGAAGCTTAGGCGGTCCGAGCTGCATCTCGAACAAAGCATTAATTGCTGGATAACCAACAGTTCAACTGGTTCATTAAATGCTTATCATTTGGACGAACACTCTTAAGGGGCATTAAATGTATTACCCTCTCATATGTATCCTATTTAATGTATTACCCTTTCACATTACAGCCTCAAGGCTAGAAACACATTGTACAATCCTCATTGTAAAGGAGGGAATCCAGACCCTGGAATCGAGAGAGGAATTTCGTGAGAACTTGTAATCGAGAATTCCTAAACACTCATCAATAACACAACAGTGGACGTAGACCATTCTTATAAGGCTGAACCACTTTAAAAATCTTTTGTCTCATTTATTTATCTGTGATTGAATTATTAGAGTGATCTAATTTTTTACATCAACAGATTGACGCCGTCTGTGGGAAACGACTGGTAATATCATTTTTCACCAAAAACAATTCATCACCAATGGCTGATATGTTGGAATCCAGCAATCGAAACGCTGGAACCCCTCCAAATCCATCTGCTCCATCAATTATTCCAGATCTGACTGGAATAATGGCAAATCTGGCTCAGGTCCAGACCGTCATGCAAGAAACGATGCGACAATTCATCCAAACCCTCCATGGTGGTGCATCAGCCCATTCCGGACCACGAATCATCCAAAGAAATACCCGTGCATCTTCTTCGCGTACTAGGCGTACTAATCGCAATGAGGAGTCTGAAGATTTCTCTTATCAACCTGGGCGAAATTCGTCCGTGCGAGCCACAGATACTGAACAACGTGTCACCCTTTCCCCAGAAAGGACCATCGCATTGGAAAGATTAAGTAGGGCTTCTCCTTTCGACCGATTAGGCCCTAGGAGGAACAAAAGTCCTCTTAATGCAGATTCGAGGAGCTTTCGATGTCTATCAAATTTTAGGGAAGGATCTGCCCAGTCGCGACCAGCTGCTCGTCAAGATAGATCCTATGACCGACCAGCTGCTCGTCAAGATAAATCCCAGGAAGCCACTTCAACGCGATCAGTTGCTCGAACCAATAGGCCCAAGGAAGGAAATGATGCATGAAAAGGATCTATTCAGAGACTGGAGGACAGATTAGGGGAAATGGCTAAGGCCAAGAACCCTCTACAATGAACCTTTGTTCGAGGAACACCTTTTGTCCAGGACATTGTTGATTTTACAACACCATCAAAGTTCAAAGCACCTATTGTGACTCCCAAGTATGATGGGAAGACTGACCCTGTCCTTCATATAGAACAATATCAAGCTGCTGCCGACATCTATGCTGTCCCAGACGAGATGAGATGCAGGGCATTCTCGGGAACTCTTACCGGATCTGCTCAGATATGGTATAATAATCTTCCTCGGGGTAAGATTTCAACTTTTCTTCAACTGGACGAGTTGTTCATTGGGAATTTCTGCCTTGGAGCAAAGCCAGTTAAATGAGTAGCACATTTTTTAAGTGTTAGACAAAAGGCTGGTGAGAGTATCAGAGATTATATAACTCGTTTGAATAACGAGAAACTTGAAGTCATTAATTATGAGGAGAAGACAGCGATTACCGCTTTGATGAGTGGACTGCTGCCAAACAAGTTGTACTACACTTTGGCCAAAGATCCACCTCGAACCATGTCGGACCTGATGGGAAAAGCGTCCAAGATTATGAATGCCGAGGAGGCTATGTCTGCGAAGAAGAATATGGACGCCAAAGAAACCAAGGTGGAAGGTGATAAAGCTAAGAAGAAAGAGCATAAGAATAATGGTGGTGACAAACATTCCAAAAATAGGTCGTCTAGAAGTCTTGAGGAAATTTGATAGTTACACACCTTTGAAGGCAAATATCAACCACGTCCTGGAAGAAATTAAGAACAGCGAGGAGTTAAACTGGCCAAAGAAAATAAAGGTAGACCCTGACACGAGGAATAGGGAAAAATATTGCGAGTTCCATAAGGATCATGGCCATATGACCAAAAATTGCATAGCTCTTCAGAACGAGATTGAAACACTCATCCGACGAGGAAAGCTATCAAAGTATATTGATCGGGGAGGAGAAAGAAGAAACAATGACCGAACTAGAGAGAGGTCTAGATCTCCTCGTCGAGCAGAGGATAACAAGAAGAGAAACCATGAAGTTGATCCAGATGATGACCCCGATCTTCCCAAGAAACCAAGGCAGCCAGAACGAGAGGTATTTTCAATACGCTTTGGATCATTTGATTGTAATGTTATTACAGGAGGATATGCAGGAGGAGGAGACCTTACTGCAGAAAGAAAAGCTTACCTCGGTGAGGCTCAAGCTTGCTCGTACATTCAGCGAATAAATCTAGATGAGGAAGATCGCCCGAGAAAGGTGAACAAGGAGAAATTAGTCATCGGTTTCTCGAAAAATGACCTTACAGGTGTTTTATATCCTCACGATGATCCACTGGTGATTAAGATGAGAATGAAGGAGGTCATGATTTCAAGAGTGCTGGTCGACAATGGTAGCTCGGTAGACATTATGTTATACTCGTGTTTCGATAGTTTAAATCTAAAGTTATCTTAACTGGAGCCTTACCACAGACCCCTCATCGGTTTTGCTGGAGAGAAAGTACTTCCACTTGGGACGATCAAGTTGGATATATTCATTAGTACGTGGCCTGCTTGTCGGACAGAAAGAATACGTTTCTTCGTGATGGATAAGAATGTCCAATCTTCATACAATATCATCATGGGAAGAGTAGGATTGAAGAAGTTCGAGGCCGTACCATCTACAGTGCATCAGTGCCTAAAATTTCCAATAAACTTTGGAGTAGGAGTTGTGAAAGGTGATCAGAAAGTAGCTCGGGAATGCTATTATTCATCCGCAGAGCAAGAAGAACAGGAAGAATCAAAGAAAAAGACTACTACCTATCAAGTGGATGAAGGTGCAAAAATTGAAACATTGGATCCTCGAGATGAATCTCAACTCGTGAAGGGTCAAGTGGTGGAAGCTACTGAAAACATCATTCTGGACGACGAGCACCCTGAGCAAACTACTCAAATAGGTTCATCGTTGGAAGCCTCATTAAAACAGGAATTGGTAACTTTCCTTAGAAGCAGAAGACAAACTTTTGCATGGAATCATGAAGATATGCCTGGGATAGACCCAAACTTCTTATGTCACGAGCTCAATGTGAATAAGGAGATCAAGCCTGTGAAGCAGAGAAGAAGAGTATTCAGTCCCGAGAAGAATCAAGCTATACAGGAGGAAGTTGAGAAGCTCCAGAAAGCTTGTTTCATTGAAGATGTTAAATATCTAGATTGGTTAGCCAATGTGGTGATGGTAAAGAAGAAGAACAACAAGTGGAGGATGTGTGTAGACTTCATCGACCTCAACAAAGCATGCCCAAAGGATCACTTTCCATTGCCCCGAATTGATCAATTGGTGGATGCTACCTCGGGACACGAGTTGCTGAGCTTCATGGATGCTTATTCCGGTTACAATCAGATCAAAATGAAACCTGAAGACAGGGAAAGTACTTCTTTCATTACCCCTAGGGGAACTTATTGTTATAATGTTATGCCTTTTGGTTTGAAAAATGCAGGTGCGATATATCAGAGGCTGATGAACAAGGTCTTTGCTGAACAAATCAGTGACAATATGGAAGTCTATGTTGACGATATGCTGACGAAAAGCAAGAAAGCTGCCGATCATCTAGTTGACTTAAGTCAGACTTTTGATCAACTAGATAAATATCAAATGAAGCTGAACCCGATGAAGTGCATATTTGGAGTACGAGAAGGAATGTTCCTCGGGTACATTATCCATCAACGAGACATTGAAGCAAATCCTGAAAAGATCAAAGCTCTATTAGGGCTGCGATCTCCAACAACGAAGAAGGAAGTACAAAGTCTCACAGCTCAACAGATTTGTGTCACGAGCAACTAATAGATGTCTCCCATTCTTCAAGACACTTAGGAAGACTTTTGAGTTGAATGATGAATGTGAGAAGGCTTTTCAAGACTTGAAGAAATACTTGGGAGCACCACCACTGTTATCCAGGCCAGTGATGGGAGAAAAATTGTATTTGTACCTTGCAGTGTCCGAAAATGCAGTTAGCTCGGCGTTGATCAGAATGGAGAATTGAGTGCAAAAGCTAATTTATTACACAAGTAAGGCCTTCCGAGGAGCAGAGATCAGATATCTGAGGCTGGAAAAATTGGCACTGGCGTTGATTGAGGCGAGTAGAAGAATGAGACCATACTTCCAGGCTCATACCATAATCGTATATACCGATATGCCATTAAGACAATCCCTTCATAAGCTGAAAAAATCAGGGAGATTGATGTACTGGGCAATAGAACTCGGTGAATATGATATAATTTATGAACCCATATCATCAATGAAAGGGCAGGCTATAGCAGATTTTATAGCGGAGTTCACCTATCCTGATACCCCCGAGGAGCACAAGTTGCTCGCTGATCAACCTGTGGATGTTACATGATTAACAAACACTAGCTCAAACCAACTTCGGTTGGTAAAAGGGCAAGTGGATGTTACAGGATGTGGTGCAGAGATAGTTGTGAGGATTCCGGACGAGGAACAAAAGTTGCTCACTAATCAACCTGTGGATGTTACAGGATTAACAAACACTAGCTCAGACCAACTCCGGTTGGTAAAAGGGCAAGTGGATGTTACAGGATGTGGTGCAGAGATAGTTGTGAGGATTCCGGACGAGGAACAAAAATTGCTCACTGATCAACCTGTGGATGTTACAGGGTTAACAAACACTGGCTCAGACCAACTCCGGTTGGTAAAAGGGTAAGTGGATGTTAGAGGATCATTAAATTCGAGCTCAGATCAACTCCAGTTGGTAAAAGGGCAAGAAAAGATGATCGACAAGGAGCAAGAAAAATCCGAGGAGGAAAGGAAGCAACAAATATTTCACCGAGGAACTCTGACTGATCAGAAATTTAAAGACGAGTTACCTATATGGAGGCTATATGTAGATGGCTCATCTTGCACTGCAGGATGTGGCGCGGGGATAGTTTTGAGTACTCCGGACGAAGTCGACATGGAATACGCCTTGCGTTTCCAATTCAAAGCTTCCAATAATGAGGCTGAGTACGAGGCCATGATTGCTGGGCTTAGTTTGGCAAGAATTATGGAGGCGCAACATATCATTGTTTTCAGTGATTCTCAGTTGATCGTCAACCAAATGATGGGAGTATATGCAGTGAAAGGAGAATTGATGATCAGATATTATGCAAAGGCAAAGGAGCTGGTGTCTGAATTTGCTGCAATTCAGCTGGTCAGAATACCAAGAATGGAAAATGCGAGAGCAGATACCCTAGCTCGACTAGCATCAGCTACTCGCACCGAGCTACGATGAACAATCCCAATTGAGGTGTTGGCTGGTCGGAGTATAGATGAAGATCTGACGATGAACTTTATCACCCTTGATTTAGGACCATCTTGTATGGATCCCATCAGGGCATATATCGACGATGGAGAATTACCAATTGACAAGCTCGCAGCCAAGAAATTGAAGTTTAAAGCTGCTCGGTATGTATTAATTAACGGTATTCTATATAGACGGGTAATTATAGAAGGTTTGCAGAGATGTGTACATTTTTACCGAGGTGAAAGATTTGATTGAAGAGATCCATGAAGGGTCTTGTGGAGCACATGTAGCAGGTCGGACTCTTTTACAAAGGGTGATGACGCAGGGATACTACTGGCCGATGATGAGGGCAGATTGTATAGCCTATGCCAAGAGATGTGACAAATGACAGTGCTTTTCCTCCATCCGAAGAGCTCCACAAGCATTGTTGACACCCATAACTTCCCCTTGGCCATTTGCTATGTGGGGAATTGACCTGGTTGGACCACTGCCAACGACTCGAGGAAGGTTCAAGTACCTCGTCATCCCAGTGGATTATTTTACTAAGTGAGTAGAAGCTGAGCCACTCATTGATATGACGTACGAGAAGGTGTACCAATTTGTTTGAAAGAACATCATTTGCCGATATGGTCTCCCTCATGCCTTCATCACAAACCATAGAACACAATTTGATAACAAGGAGTTCGCTGCCTACTGTCATCAATCAAATATTTTGAAGGTCCACTCAGCACCAGGCCATCCTCAAAGCAATGGACAAACTGAAGTGACAAACAGAACGCTGCTGAACGGTTTGAAGAAAAAATTGGATGATGCGAAAGCAAACTGGATCAACGAGTTACAATCAGTACTCTGGGCTTACCGAACTACTCCCCGAGTAGCAACTGGAGAATCACCATATATGCTGGCGTTTGGAAGTGAAGCTGTCATACCTGCCGAGTTGGGTCTCCCAACACACAGGGTATTGAATTTTAATTCCCCTATAAGCGACTTAATGAGAAGACTGGATTTAAACATGCTCGAGGAAGTTAGAGAAGAAGCAGCCATTAGAAATGTCGCTTACCAACAGCGAACAACTTTGTTTTACAACAAGAGAGTGAAGAAGTGCGACCTGAAAGAAGGAGACTATGTGCTGAAGAAAGTAATTCAAAAGAATAACAAACTGGAGGCAAACTGGCATGGACCATACCGAGTTACAGAAGTTGTTCGACCAGGAACTTATCGAATAACAACTTTAGAAGGCGAGGAGTTTAAAAATGCCTGGAATACAGAGCACCTGCGCAAGTATTATCAGTGATGTATATGTAACACAGTTCCATCAGTATGAATAAAATGAAAATATTCTGAAAGTCTCTCTGTTTATTGAAAAAAATTCGAGGAATACTAGTCCTACGCACTACTTGGCAAAGCTCGGCAGACTACTCAACGAAATATTCCAAACTGTACCAAGTATGGTTGGTCGGGGATAAAAACCCACTAACTGTAGTTGGTCGACGAGGAGAAATATTCCTAAAAATGCCAACCTGTTTGGCTAGGAAACGAAATATTCCAAACTGTACCAAGTATGGTTGGTCGGGGATAAGAACCCACTAACTGTAGTTGGTCGACGAGGAGAAATATTCCTAAAAAAGCCAACCTGTTTGGCTAGGAAACAAAATATTCCAAACTGTACCAAGTATGTTTGGTCGGGGATAAAAACCCACTAACTGTAGTTGGTCGACGAGGAGAAATATTCCTAAAAATGCCAACCTGTTTGGCTAGGAAACGAAATATTCCAAACTGTACCAAGTATGGTTGGTCGGGGATAAAAACCTACTAACTGTAGTTGGTCGACGAGGAGAATTTATCGACCTTGGTTGGTCGGACACATTTTATGAAAAAGACAAAAACTGTACCAAGTATGGTTGGTCAAGGATAAAAACCCACTAACTGTAGTTGGTCGACAAGCATAATTTAACAACCTTGGTTGGTTGGAAACATTTTAAACATTTTTTTTATACTCGTGACTTTATTACTAAGTGATCGAGCAATATTATTGAAACTTGGAACTTTTTAATTATTACTGAGTTAGTCGACGAACATCACAATATTGTTATTTTTAACAGATATGCATAAATGTAAAGTGTTGATATTTACAAGACAATAGCAATTAAGATGTGCAAACAGAAATGAAAGTTTTTCATTAAATTTGAAATAAATTACATTGATAAGAAAATAAAAATTACATTGATATGTATACTAACTGTTACATCAATAAATTCCTATTCTACTGGTCTTTTCCCCTCAGCTTTTGATACAGGTTCCTCGCCAGCAGGCGGATCATTTAAAGACTGAGGAGAATTGATGAAGTTCAAATCCTTCAGCATCCTGACGTTCATCACAGAAGGTCGATCTAAAAGATTCTCTGGACGAGATACCTCAATTTGAGAATGTAAATTATAGTCACCGAGGTATTTTGAAATTAAGCTCCGAGGAATGGCACGAGCTGGGATCCATTCCATGTCCAAATTGTACGGTGGCGCAGGCAAGTCGAGCAACCCGGGATCATGGTAGTCCCACAGATAATGGCCTTGTTCGAGCTTCAGCACACCTAAGGCATTCAGCCATCCTTGTTTGTAGCCCTCATTGTTGGCATTCTAGATATGATCGTCCAAGTGGAATAGAGCTTCGTTGTATCCAGCCATTCTAGCTGCTCGTGGAGGTTCTTGATGAAAAGCTCCTTATTCTTCAAGATTAATTTCTGCGCAGAGAGTTATTTTTACAGGTCCCTAATCTTCTTGGACATGTCAGATAACGCCTGGTTCTTCGCCATTAGTTGGAAGGCCTGGTTCTTCAAGGCAGACTGAGTCCTCTGTTTCTCGACAAGAACCCGAGCTGATCTTCCCCGAGAAGGTGTAGAGATGCCAGAACTCCTCAAAGTCTCCAACTCATCCCTCAATTTGGCGTTCTCAACCTCTAAGAGTGAAAATCCCTCATCAGTCACTGGGATTACGGTTGTTGAAGAAAAGGCTGCAGACTTCAACTGTGCTAGCTCTTTCTACAAATTGTTGTTCTGTTGGTCCAACAGCTCGACAATCTGTCTACATTCTTCAACTTCACCCCTTAGGGTTCTCTCCCTGACATCGTACCCAGCAAAGAGCTTCTCGTAGCCCTTCTTGGCAGAAAGCTGTGATACTTCTTCTCATACCCCTCATGCAACAGGGCAGTGGATTATTTGTATTGAAGCTGAAGGTCTTCAAGCGTGCTTTGTAGATATTCAATCATTTCATAGTAGGCAACGTTATTAGCTACAGCCCGATCATGCAGACACTTCAGGTACTGATATGCCTCAACTGCCTGTTCTGAAGCATCATGACCGAGGATGTCAACAACTTGTGCTGCACTCAAGTCTGTGTGACCAGCCTTGAAGTACTCGTTACATTGTCGCAACAACTTTGTATCGTGGGAAGATAACAGTTCCATCCTAGCCAAAAACTAGCAGAGAAAGAAAAGGCAATCATCAATAAGAAGATCAAGACAGAGTATGAATAGAAGATGAACAACAATATGGAAGAAAATTCAAGTTTTATTAGATCATAAAATTCAGAGTTACAAGTTATGGATTACATTTGACAAAAAAAAAAAATAGAAAGGTAAACCTGAACAACACTACACCTTTTCCTTATCTCCCAAAACCTTCTCGAAAGGTTGGGAAGAGGAAGCAGGTTGCTCGGAGGGAATTGTGGGTTGTTCGGAAAGCACCAGCTGTTGCTCGGAAGAAGAAATGACTTTCTCAGCAGAAGACTGGATGGCTGGGGGGTGATCTCCCATCACCATTGAAGACTCCTCAGAGGTAGCTTCATCCTCTTCTAATTCTTCTGGAGTAGGAGGGGGACCAGGGATATGTCTCTGGAACAGCTCGGATGACTCGTCGACCTTCATTTCCTGAAGGGCGGCAACCCATCCATCCCTAAAGTACTTTAGGCTGCCATAGTCCACTTGAGATACCATGGCAGCACACCCCTTGTTCCACCCCTTGTCCCAGCCAGAGCTGAAGGACTTCTTCACAGCCATTTTCCTTTTGGTCTTCTCCAAGGCAAGCTTCTTGGACAGCAGTTTCTCGGCATCTTTCAATTTATTTTCTGCTTCCTCCTTCTGCCGACCTACTTCCTGGAGCTCATCCAACCTCTCCTCAGTAATTTTTAGCTTATTCTCAAGCTCCCCTGCAGCTCTGAGCTTCTCTTCAAGCGCTTTATTTGCCTTCTCTAAGGCAGTCTTTTTCTTCTCCAACTCCTTGGAGGCATCAGCAACTCGAGCTTTTTCCTGCTCGAAGGAGGCAAGCTTCTTCTCCCAGATATCTTTATCGTCAGCATATTTCTGGCGAGAATCTGCCAGAGACTTGGTAGCTTCTTCCATAGCTCCCGCCACACTGGACGAGGAGCAAGAAGCCTTAATTGCTTCATCCTTCTTCAGGATTATGTTGAAGCAGCTCGTCAACTGTGAACAGAAAAAGAAAACAAGTTAGAAATAAGAAATGACAAAGGAAATATGAAAAGTTTAAAGTAAAGAGACTTACTGAAGCAAGGTGATGAGCAGCTAAAGAAGTAACCATGTCCCGAGTAAGGTTATCTTCAGTACCTTGGACATCGGGAATGGTCAAGGACTTTATCGAGCTCATGGCAGAGCTCGGGGGAACAAAAGTGGGAACTCTAGTCCCAGCAGCTGGGGGCTGAGTAATGGTGTCAGCCAAATGTACCGAGGAGATTTTCTTCAGCCTCCTCGGGGGAACATTTACGGATTCAACCAAGGATGAATCCTTGGTCGGTGATATCACAATCACCTCTCCAGGAGCAGCAGAGCTGCTCGGAGCCACTGCGAGCTTCTCGGCAATCTTTGCAGGAGTAGCTGGAGGAGCTGCATCAGTTTTCTTTGTCCCCTCCCTTGGGACCTCAATCCTACTCCTCTTTGCCTCCCCAGAACCGAAGGCAGTTTTCTCAAATAGGGTGGGAGGTCTTCTCTTCTTCATCCTCTCGCTTAAAGGGACGTGAGATTCTGGCGAAGAACTTGCAGAGGCTGGTACTGGCTCTGCTTCACTGATCACTGGACGAGAAGTGAAGGAGGTTGTGTAGCTCTTGTACTGGAGCAGATATGAGGCTGACCTGATGTGCTCATCGGCAACCCTTTGATGCAGACCCCAGATAAGTCCCAAATGCCTTATATTGACATCTGTTTCTTTTGGGCACCTTCTCTTGCTATCAACTGCAAATAAACAAACATTATTATCAGTGTCACATTTTATCAAACACAAAACAAACATGATTTCAAAATAAATAAAATTAAATTAAAATAACCTATCCCATTGCCATAAGGAGGGCATCTGGGACCCTGGTAGACCTCATCTCCGGTTAATGGAGGGTGTTGCCAATTTTTTACGACAACCCCGTGTTCAAAATAATCCCTATTGGCATCAGGGAGATTGACTACTAAGGCTCTATTTATAAACCTAGTTTTTAAATAATAAATATTATCATTAACTGCCCATCTATAGCAGTACATGTTTTTTAGAATTCCTATACGATTTCCATGCACTTGATTTAATCTATGCACCCCATTAACTATTCTCCATGTGTTGGGGGCTATTCGTGCAGGAACAACATCAAAGTACTGACAGAATTCCAGACACAAAGGATTAGGTGGAAAAGAAAATCCACATTCAGCAAAAAAGAGACTGGGGAACCAATGTCCCTCAGCCAAATTAAAATAATTAGAAGGCTCAGAAAGCTCTTCCAAGATAACCCAAGAGGGAATGGAAAAATCAGATCGAAATTTGTCAAGAGATTCAACAGGATAAACAATGATGATTAAAGGAAATGAAGAATAAGAAGGAAGAGGATCTTACAGAAAAAAGACTGAAGCTGTTGACAATGAACAATGGAAGATACGAACACACAAGAGAGTAGAGGACAATGAAAAACTTGAAGATAAAAATTTGAAAAGGTAGAAGACGATGGGAGTGTCTATGAAGTTTAAATACCTTGCCTTGGGAAATGGTGAAGTAATTATTACAAAACAAAGGATGATTACGTTACCGGCGGCTAAAAAGATGAAAAGTGGCGCAAGAATCAAAGCAGGCAATATCGGCTAAAAAGATGAAAAGTGGCACAAGAATCAAAGCGGGCAACAGCGGCCAAAAAGATGAAAAGTAACGCGGGAACCGAAGCGAGCAGAAAAGTTCAAAAAAGTATGATTCTACGAATTTGGAAGGAGAAAATAAATGCAAGGGAAACGCTCCTAAAAATCAGGAAGACTATTTAAAACTACCGTATTCCGAGAAAGAATGTTCCATACTCCTCAAATTTCAAACTATGAAACATTGGGGGCTTCTGTTGATACCAAATTTAATCTGCTGACGTGGACCAATCATATGAAGACACGTGGCTATCTACATGGCAACAATAAGCACTTCCGAGATGATCACACGCTCCGAGGAACAATGACTACAACGAGGAAGACTAGTTCTCCGAGGAACATTGCATCCCCGAGGAACCCACACGCTCCGAGGAACAATGCCTCTCCGAGGAACTCTTGAGTACCGAGAAGCTTAGGCGGTCCGAGCTGAATCTCGAACAAAGCATTAATAGCTGGATAACCAACAGTTCAACTGCTTCATTAAATGCTTATCATTTGGACGCACACTCTTAAGGGGCATTAAATGTATTACCCTTTCATATGTATCCCATTTAATGTATTACCCTTTCAAATTACAACCTCAAGGATATAAATACATTGTACAATCCTCATTGTAAAGGAGGGAATCCAGACCCTGGAATCGAGAGAGGAATTTTGTGAGAACTTGTAATCGAGAATTCCTAAACACTCAGCAATAACACAACAGTGGACGTAGGCCATTCTTATAAGGCTGAACCACTTTAAAAAAAATTTGTCTCATTTATTTATCTCTGATTGAATTATTAGAGTGATCTAATTTTTTACATCAACACCACTTTAGAAGCAGTTGTTCTCCATTTTTTTGTGCTTCTCGAACCTAAATAAGTTTGTTGTCCCATTATTTCTGTACATTTATGTGTGTATTCGAAAGTTCTGGGATAGGAGATTGAAAGTGATGGAATGTAATTTTTGTTTTTGAATCCCCAACATGATATTATGAATATAACATGATTCCAAATGGTTTTGTTTTGTTATTGACAATACAATTTTTTTATTTGTTTGGCATTATTCTTTAGAGAGATTTTGTTATACGTGGTTAAGATTAAGTAATTTTGGATTTTTGATATAATGTTGTTTCCATTTATGAGATTAGTTTTTTAGTTTTGAAATGAACTTGCTTATACATTCTACCCATCTTCTTTGGGGGAAACAACATTGCATTTTCTTTACTACAGTTGCATTTTACCCATCTGCTTTGGGGGAAACAACATGATATTAAATGAAACTTATAGGTTTCATTTAATGCTCTAGCATTGGTTTAAGATCATCCTAATGTTAAGTTCCTTACATTCTTTTGTCCTCTTTAATTCATTTGGTTTGATTTTTATACCTCTTAGGGCCTAACATCAAAACTGTTTTTGTAAGAAGCAATAATAGATGTACATTATCGTGAGTGGACATAAATATAATATAGTTTGTTCGTAATATGATTGTGTTATGGCGTACTAATAGAAGTACTGTCTACAATGCTAATATTCTTTGGAAATATTTTATAATGCATGATGTTTAATTATTTGCAGAAGGTATGATAACTTATGTGATATGAAGATCCAAAAAATCTAAAACCGGGCTTTTAATTTATTTTGCATTTATATTGTACTAAAAGTCATTAAACCACTTAATAATTTTTATTTGTTTTTACTTTTGATTCTAATAAGACATCATCTAAATAATTTATTTTGCATTTGGTTTTACTTTTGATTCCTATAACATGCTGATATACCAATATACACCCTCGGCCAGGCCGAGGATGTACTCACCTCAGACGAGGGTCAAGTCCAGGACGATGATTCAACAACTACTGCATAAGGGTCTTATCAGGTCCAGATGACCCTATAATAGGCTGACCCCTCATCATGGACCAAATACAAAGGGCCGACCCCTCATCGGGGCTTGACGACCCTACAAGGGGCCCACCACTCATGAGGGAATGACGAACCTATAATAGGTCGACCCCTCATCATGAACCAGATGTCTCGACAAGGGACCGACCCCTCATCAGGGGCCGGACGACCCTACAAGGGGCCGACCCCTCATCAGAGGCTGGATAACCTTATGAGGGGACGACAGTACGAGGCCCACATCCAGCCGGACCCAATATCAACACCAACTTTAGCCTCAGCTTGCCATCCTAGGACAAGGGTGATATCATCATAGCGTGTGATTTAGGAGACGCGTGGAACAGTGCGCGTGGGACTCATATAGGGCATGGACTAGACTGTTATAACAATATCATCCCCTCACGTGAGGGAATATTATGTCATCATTAATTGCAAGTGGCACATCCAGGTGTCAGCAGGGGATTAGCGAGATCATCATTCGTATGCACCATGCATTCTTGGGGGGTACACTACTCCCCCAAGCCCTATATATACTTGTCATCTTCAACCTGGTAAAGGGATCGATAATTGGAAGCCTAGCTAAAACTATGCTTGTACACACAGTGGAGAGGGAAAGAGTGAGCTTATGAGCATTGTATCCAAGGCCATTAGTGCCCATATTTAGTGGATCACACACTTATAGTGGATGTTGGCCTGATTGGGTGAACCACTATGCATCAGTCTTCTTTCCTCTTATACTCATCCCCTTCTATACATATACATAACTCTATTGCTGCCATTGTTATTACTGTTTGAGCTATCCACCTCTTATCTGGTGGTGCTAAATCTTAGCATCATCAGTTTGGCACCGTCTGTGGGAACAAGAAGATCTCTCTTCCTTTATAGAGCTTGACCTCACCGAAAACTCTGGTGGTGAACCAGTTCCCCACCTTTGTGTGGAGTTGTTTCACCATTGAAAGAGGTCCATTAAGGTTCTCAAGCTCATAAATCTTTTCATTATTCATCTCTTCATAGCTCAAACATATGGCATCGGAAATGCCACCACCACCTCCTCCACTAGATAGTGGAGTAGGACCTAGTTCCAGTCATGCACCACCTCAGTCTGAGATAGCTGATGCGGCGGCCGCCCTGAAGTCTTTAGCAGCGAGCCAGCGGATTATGCAGGAGCAATTTACATCCCTTAGACAAAACATACTAAGACCTCCAGGAGTCTCACCGGAGATGATTACTCCTGCAGCAGCTCCAGGGCAACATGGGGCCAGGGGACCACCCCAGGGACCACGCAAAGACTTGCCACCTCCACAACAACGGAGGGATGTTATTGACCCCTGGCGTCTACACCTGGGGAGGTAAGGAAACCCTTGTCTAGAAGACATATATAATGATCTGGAGGTGGAAGATGCCCCCATAGAGTGATGGGAGTCGTATGAGGTCTCCAACAATACTGTGCGACCTATCTAGGAGAGCAGAGGGAAGTGTGGAAGGCAAAATCTCAACGATCGTCCGAGAGGCTCTGCTTTCGATAGTCTGAGCAGGGGGTCGAACTTTGAGAGGCTGGGCCCAATAAATGATCTACGGGAAAAAATTTCCCGGTCGAGAAGTATTACGAGGTTCGAAAGGGAGGCAGCAGATGGTCAACCCCACGGGGGCCGACCCCACTAAGGAGACGACGGTCAGGGAGAAGTAAACAGCCGACACAGACCTGCCGTAGAAGAACCCTCTGTTCACCTCAAAGAGGCGGTAGGGGATAACATCGGCCAAGCCGACCCTACGAGGCCCTCGAATTAATTGATCTAAATGCTAGAGGATAAAATCAATGATATCCTGAAAAGAAAAGATCCCCTTCAAAGAGGATACTCTATAGGCTCACCCTTTATGGCGAAGATAGTCAACATCCCAACATCATCCAAGTTTAAGCCACCTGTGGTCAACACAAGGTATGACGGGAGTATCAACCATGTCCACCATATAGAGATGTACCAATCAACAACAGACATATACTCCATCTCAGATGAGATGAGGTGTCGTGCCTTTTTCGGCACTCTCACTGGGGCCGCACATGTCTAGTATATGTCTCTTCCAAAGAACTCCATTAAAAGCTTTAAGTAGCTAGCAGACCGATTTATCCATAACTGTTACTTTGGAGTAAGGACACAGATGAAGACCACACACCTGCTCTATGTTAAGCAAGGGAAGAACGAAAGCCTAAGACACTACATAGCCAGTTTTAACAAAGAAAAGTTAAAGGTCAAAGATTACGAGGAGAGTATAGCCATGAGAGCCCTCATTAGAGGACTCCATAAGGGGAAGATATTATGGAAGTTTGATTAAGACCCCCCGAAGATGATGTCGGAGTTACTAGCCACAGCAGGGAAGGTAAGGAACATCGAAGAGGCGATGGCCACAAAATATGAATATGAAAAAGGAGGCACTAGTGGGGGTAAGTACCAGAAAAAGAATAAAGAGGGGAAGAAGAGGCTAGAAGATGAAAAATTCACCGATTACACCCCTCTGACGGTCAGCTCCGAACACATTCTGAATGAGATAAATAGTGAGCGGTCCTTAAAGTGGCATGAGAAGTTAAGGGCAGCCCCTCACAAGAGGAATAAAAACATGTGGTGTGAATTTCACCAAGACCATGGCCATGTCACCGACAAGTGTTTTGCTCTGAAAGTTGAAATTGAAAAAATGTTAAAAGAAGGGAAGTTAAGGAAATACGTCGACAATAGTGCCTTCAAGAGGGGCCGAGGGGATGATCACAGGAAGAAGAGGGGTGATACATGTAGAGAAGATCCTCCAAATAGAAGGGACGACCCTTCAGAAGATGACGACCATGACCTCCCACCGAGGGACGACCACGCCCCTGTAAAAAGACTTAATATGATCTCACTCGGTGTTGGGATGATCTCCGGGGGACTAGCTGGAGAAGGATCAGAGGTTGCCGACAGGAAGGCCCATGTAGCTGAAGCCAAGGCAGTAATAAAAGCCGTACACTCAACCTCTATTGAAGCAAAGTCAGAAAAGAGGAAGAAAGTTGATGTGGATACTCTCATAGCGGGTTTATCAAGAATGGACTTCAAGGGCCTCTTAGCCCCGCATGATGACCCTATTGTCATCACCACCAGGGTACACAGATGTGAGGTGCCGAGGATCTTGGTGGATGGGGGAAGTTCTGCAGATGTGATGTTTTGACCGAGCTTTAAAGCCTTAGGACTTAGTCATGCTAGGCTCGTCCCGTACCATCACCCCTTGATTGGTTTTAGTGGGGAAAAAGTTCATCCTCTAGGAGTGTATGAGGCTGATGTCAGAATGGGGGACGAGTGACTGAGATGGCTTACCAAGAAGGTCAACTTTTTTGTGATGGATGAACAGGTCTTCTCAACCTATAAAATTATACTGGGGCGAGTGGCCCTCAAGGAACTTGAGGCCGTGTCATCCACGGTTCACTAGATGATAAAATTCCTGACCCCTTACGGGGTAAGGGAAGTTCAGGGATACCAGACGACGGCAAGAGAATGTTACTTCAACTCCGTCGAAGAAAGAGAGGCGCGCAAAAAGGAAACGACTATTTATAATATTTATACCCTTGACCCCAGGGATGAGACAGAACTGAAGAAAGGAGAAGCCGTAGAAGAGGTAGAATCCATCATCTTTAATAAGGATGAGCCAGAAAAAACCGTCCAAGTTGGAAAAGCTCTGAAGGTAGGCATAAAAGAAGATTTCGTCAAGATGATAAGGAGAAGATAAGAAGTCTTTGTGTGGAGTCATGCAAATATGTCGGGGATCGACCATAAAATCATGAGCCATAAGCTCAATGTGGTGGAGGGCACAAAGGTGGTAAAGTAGAAGAGGAGAATTTATTCTTGAGAAAAATATGAAGTCATAAGGGACGAGATTAAGAAGCTAGAAGATGATGAGTTTATCAGGGAGGTCATCTATCCCGAATGGCTGTCCAATGCAGTTATAGTCCCCAAATCCAACGGGAAATGTCGGATGTGGGTAGACTTCACAGACCTCAACAAACATTGTCCCAAAGACAGCTTCCCTCTCCCTCGCATTGATCAGATGGTAGACGCTACCGCAGGCCATGAGCTAATGATCTTTATGGATGCCTATTCAGTTTACAACCAGATCTTCATGAGCCCTAAGGACTAAAAAAATGGCTTTCATTAATGACAAAGGGACATACTGTTATAGGGTCATGCCCTTTGGCCTAAAAAATACGGGGGCAACGTATCAGCGCCTTGTGAACAAAATGTTCAAAGACCAAATCGGGAAGTCCATGGAGGTCTATGTAGATGACATGTTGACCGAGAGTTTGAAGGCCGAGGATCATGTGAATGACCTCGAGAGGACCTTTAACACGATGAACAAGTACCGAATGAAGCTCAACCCGGCCAAATGTGTATTCGGGGTTGGAGAAGGTAAGTTCTTGGGGTTCATCGTCAACCAAAGAGGCATTGAGGCCAATCCTGAGAAGATAAAGTCCCTCCTAGAAATGAAGACCCCCAGGACCATTAAAGACGTACAGAGGCTCATAAGGTGAGTGGCTGCTTTGAATAGGTTTGTATCCAGATCCACAGACAAGTGTTTACTGTTCTTCAAAATTCTCAAAAAAGCCTTTGAATGGAACGAAGAGTGTGACCAAGATTTCAAAGAACTAAAGTCGTACCTAGGGTCTCCCTTACTGTTGTCACAACCAGTGCAGGGCGAACGACTGCATGTGTACCTAGCCGTCATAAAATCAGTCATCAGCGCAGCCATTGTAAGAGAAGAAGATGGGATACAGAAGCCTATGTATTTTAATAGTAAGGCACTCCAGGGGGAAGAGCAAAGATACCCAAGGATGGAGAAGTTAGCCTATGCCTTGATCCATGCATCAAGAAAGAGGAAGCCGTATTTCCAGTCCCATACAAGGGTCATCCTCACTGACTCTCCTCTTAGGCAAGCTTGAAAAATCGGGGAGGTTAATGGCCTGGGCCATAGAGCTGGGAGAGTTTGACTTTTTATATCGACCTAGGGTGGATATTAAGGGGGAAGAATTAACAGATTTCGTGGTTGAATTTAGTTGGGAAGATGATGAGGCTGAAGATGAGAGCCTCGAGAAGACAGATACCCAACAAGGCAGAATTGTTGACACATCCACAGATAAGGCTACGATAAGCACCGCTAGATAAAAAGTTATCGAAAATGAAGAGGAAATATATCTCTTTAGACAGAGATGCCTCACTGAGGGAAATTTCTCAGAGGAGCAGACTGTGTGGAACCTCTTCGTGGACGGTTCCTCTTGCGAGAGCGAAAGTGGGTCTGGATTAATAGTATTAGCATCTGGCGGCACAGACAATAAGTACGCACTGAGGTTCAACTTCAAAGCCTCCAACAACGAGTCTGAATGTGAAGCCCTGATAGTAGGCCTCTCCTTAGCTAGGTCTCTTAGTGTTGGCCAGATCTTGGTCCATAGTGATTTGAGACTTGTTGTGAATCAAATACTTAGAGCATACGAGGCTAAGGATGAGAGAATGGCCAAATATCTTGAAAGAGTAAAGGAACTGTTGAAGAGGTTCAGAGAAGTAAAGTTTAAGAGGATACCTAGGCTTGATAATGGCCGAGTCGATGCACTTGCTAGGCTGGCCTCAGTAACTAAGAAAAATATCAAGAGGACAGTCCCAATGGAAATCTTACCTCGACCAACGATTGAAGATGTAGAGGGAACACTTGGCTCTTGCTTAAATATTAACAGGGAAGATTCTTGGATTGACCCCCTAGTCAGACACATTAAAGGGGGGGAGATGCTAGAAGCAAAACAAGAAAGGAAGAAGTTGAGATACAGAGCTGCGAAGTTCGCTGTCATCGGAGACACCTTGTACAAAAAAGGGTTCTTTCTCCCTTTGCTCAGATGTGTGCACCCATATGAGGTTCCACACATCTTGCAAGATGGGCATGAGGGGTCTTGTTCAAGCCATATTGGGGGCAGGTCGTTGGCAAAGAGGAAAGTCACCCAAGGATACTGGTGGCCGACCTTGGGGAAGGATGCTACGGCATATGTAAAAAAGTGCGATAAATGTCAAAGGTTCACCACCATCCCCCACCATCCCCATAAGCCTCTTACCTCCATCACGTCCCCATGGCCATTCGCAGTATGAGGGATTGATCTAGTAGGACCCTTGCCTAGGGTTGTCAATAACTATTGATACGTGATCGTAGCAATTGACTATTTCTCACAATGGGTGGAGGCAGAGCCGATGGAAACGATCACTGAGTAAAAGACCTTCCAATTTATCTGGAAAAACATTATATGTAGAAATGGTCTCCCCAACACCCTCATTTCAGATAACGGGACTCAATTCAAGAATGAATCCCTGGAGAAGTACTGCGAAAGGGTGGGTGTCAGAAGCCGTCATCCCCACCTAGATTGGGTTTCCCACTCAGAGAGTCCAAATGTATGACACCCAGAGAAATATGGAAGAAAGAAGACTTGACCTAGACTTGATCGAGGAGAGAAGAGAAGACGCTGAGATAAGGCAAGCAACCTACCAGAAGAGGACTGCCATGTTTTACAACCATAGGGTGAAGCAAAGGCCAATCGATTTAGGGGACCTAGTCCTTAAAAAGACTTGGCATAAACCTAACAAGCTCCACCAAAATTGGCATAACCCATATAGGGTCATTGATGAAGTTGTCCCTGGAACCTATAGATTAGAGAACCTTAAAGGGGAACCCTTTCCTAACCCCTGGAATACAGATCATCTGAAGAAATACTATCAATAATGTTGTAATGTCCTATTGGACCACAGTTGTAATAAATGTGTTGTTCCAATAGAACACTTGGAATGTTAATGAGAATATTATATTGGCTCTTCATCTTGTGTTTGTCAATTCAGATACATTGGGGTAATTCTTGCCAAACCACCCTTGGTTATAATGAGGGTGAATGGAAGGGACGACCCTCCATTCACTCCCAAGAAAGACGAGGGGGGACTTGTATTTAAAAGAAAACATCATTAATTTGGTGGAAACCACCCTCGTATATGATGAGGGTGAATTTTAGGGACGACCCTCCATTCACTCTCAAGAAAGACGAGGGGGGACTTGAAATTAAAAAACATCATGTGTTTGGTGGGAAACCACCCTTGGATATAATGAGGGTTAATGGTAGGGACGACCCTCCACTCACTCTCAAGAAAGATGAGGGGGACTTGAAATTAAAAAACATAATTTATTTGGTGGGAAACCACCCTCGGCTATGATGATGGTGAATTGCATGGACGACCCTCCATTCACTCTCAAGAAAGATGAGGGGTGAGTTCATAGGATGTTAATTCAAATATCATAGCCAAGACATATCACACAAGAGGCAATCATAGAAGACAGGAAGAGAGAGATTCTATTATAAATTGTTACAAATGTTTGTCCAAAGAAATAAAGTGCAAAAATGTTTTTTTTAACAAACAGAGGGTATGGGCTACGGACAGCCACCCTATTGAGCAATATCAGCAGGCAAGGATTCAAGATCAACCAAAGGAGTCTCTTCGATGACCAAAACAGGCTAATCCTCTGAGGTACCGGTGCCTTTGATGTCAACCTGAGACTTCACATGGGCTAGGGACTCGGTAATAAGGGGGTCGTCCAACTCCATGGCTTCCAGAGAGGGGCAGACAGATGACACTACATCAGCAAACTTCAAGATAACACATCAATAAGCCGTCTTGATTCCCCTCTCCAAGTACTCAAGACCGAAGCCTTGAAACTCGTCTGAGACTTTGTAAGCCTCCACTGCATCATCCTCGACCTTCTTCACTGCCTCATCAAGATCAACCTTGAATTGGGCCCCCTGATTGGTCAAGGCCTCTTAATTTTCTTTGATGAGGGAGTCCTTCACCTTTAGTTTGACCTCGTGCTGCTTCACCAGCTCATTCAGGACCCTTGCATGCTCGGTCCTTGCACTCTCCAACTCTACCCTCACAGTATCCAACTCGGTATTTAGATCGGCCTCATGCTAAATAGCTCTCTCGGCCTCGTAGAACTTTTGCTCGTTAGCAGCCATCCACTTAGTAGTAGAGGTGAAGTCACAGACAGACTCCACAGACAAACACATATTAAAGGGGCCGAGGGAACAGTTCATTAAATCTTGGTAAATAAAAAAAAATGAACTTTAAAGAGATACCTGAGCCAGAGTGTGCAAACCGTAGTCATAGACCTTGGCCGGGGGCATCTTTGACAAGAAGTCATAATCTGCGATCGAGGGAATAGAAAACATCGAGGCCTTGGCTGCCCTCAAGTTGGATATAAGGGAAGAGGGTTCGGCCTTTAAGAACATAAAATTTTGGGACCAGAAGGCCCCCATGATGGAAGAGGAACTAGTCCCCTCAGTGTGTGATTGGGGGGCCTCCACCCTCTCCCTCTTCCTCGACTCAGGTTGAGAGCCACTAGGGACTTCGTGCTCCTTCCTTTTGCGACTCTCGGCTGTCGGCTCCACCTGGCCTTTTTCTTTTTCTGAGTCTGCTGGGGCTCTTTTCCCTTTTTCTTTCCTAAGCCAGACATTAAGCTTGGGGCAGTCATCTCTCAAAGTTGATCAGATATATTTGTAGGATGGCCTGAAAAGGAGATGATACATCAGAAATAGATAGTGGCAAAGAGGAAACACTTGAAGAAAAATAAAAATGGAGCAAATATGAACTCACATAATTCTGTCAGGGGGCCGACCCTTAAACCAACTTCTTTGACAAAATGAGAGGTCATCAAATCTTCAAATTTGTGAAGTTCACCCTCTTTCCCTTGTTCCCTCAAGTAGTTAATAATGTCCCTCTCATCCAAGCTGAGTCTGGGGTCTGACCGTGCTCTCATTGAAGGGTTGGACCAAGGCCTTGGAACCCTAGGGTTGTCTTTTAAAGGCTCTACCTCGGCGGCAAATTCCCAATCCCCAGAGATGGAGAAAAATCTCTTCTTCCAATCGTGGTTTAAAGTTTGTGCCACGTGAAGGAGTCTTTTGTCAGACTTCCTCGTCCCTAGATGAAAATATCCAGATTTCTTGGACGAGGAAGTGATATTGTAGCAGGCTATAAAAAGATTCGCCGAAGGATCATCAATGAAAGTATTCTTCCAGATGGAGAAATAGCCGAGGATGATTATCCAAGAGTTGGGAGGAAGTTAAGAAGGAGCAACCCCATGGGTGGATAGTATGTCAACTATTGTAGGGTGCAGAGGGAGCCTAACACCTACCCTGATCATCTTCTCATAAACAATAACTTCCCACTCATTCCCCTGGAAGACTCTCTCATCTGCATTTGGGACCCTCATAGTTATATTGGGTTGTATACCAAATGTGTGCCTCCACAGAAAGAGGTCATGATCACTAATGGATGAGACGTAAGCCGAGGCACTAGAAGTGTCAACTTGATCAGCATCCAAATCCTCACTATCGTCCTCATACCCCTCGTCCCCAGATCTCTCAGCCTCTTCGCCTATCGGTAGTCCATCTAGAAAGGCCACCTAGAAGGCAAGAGGGGACAGGGTTGTTATAGGTACAACCTCATAATGTACCGTACCCTAGGACTGTCGGCTTGAGCTAAGAGTGAACGTCTCTCTCCTCCCATAAGGCCCAACACCTGTTGGTGATGATTCTCTCTCATTCATCTCTCCCTCGTATGTCTGACTCTTAGCTGGACGACAGGAAGACCCACAGGACTCAGATGGTATTATTGTGGCTAAAGGAATGGGGAAGATGGGTCGTACCCAGTTAGGGTCGGCCCCTCATCTTCTCTTGTACTCCTCCTCTATTCACCTGATCTCAGCAAAGAATTTCTCCCTCAAGGTTGGAAATTCCTCGGCTAAACCATAAACTCTTTTGAGCATTAAGTGGAAGACCCTACACTTGAAGAATTTGTTCAAGCTAACTATAAACAACTTCACAGTTGACTAAGTTTGACTCTTGGATCAAACCTAAAGAAATAAAGAGTTTTATGGATGAACACTCAAGAACAAAAGGAATGCAGTTCACCGGAGAAGAAGATCGGAGAAGACAAGAAAATCCTAGAAATGCCACAAATAGGAACTAAACCCCCACTGAAAGGCGGAGGAAGAACTTTAAGGAGCCTAAAGTCTAATATTAAGCCCTATAACCACCACAACAAGGCGAGTCTTCGAGCCGGAAAGGTAAAGCAACCAATAAATAATGGAAAGAAACCCAAATGCATGAAATAAATAGAAATTGAAGGTTAAATGAGGAATCTAAGGCAAATGAATTACCTGAAGACGAAGACGAATGATGGGCGAAGCTTGAGACGATATCGCAGGAATGGCGATGTGAACTGGTAGGAAATTAGAGACAGAAAGCTTAAGCGTGAAAAAGAAGAAGAAATGATTGTTTAAAAATAGTTTAAATACTTTGTTATTGGTGGGCCCATAAATCGGGGCGATGCACAACCCACGAGGAGATGCATCATTAGGGCCCCAAGCCCCAAGCATAATGTGCAGCCACCACGCCTGGGGAACACATGATGATTCACACCTGACAAGACGTCAATCAAATGACAAATGTCACTCAACAGCCTCACCACCCACTTAACATTCCCAAGGCAACATTACCCCTTATCCATCTCAACAAACATCGATGGCTAATGGATGGGGGGTGATTGATATACCAATATACACCCTCGGCCAAGCTGAGGGTGTCCTCACCTCAGACGAGGGATCAAGTCCAGGACGGTGATTCAACAACTACTGCACAGGGGTCTTATCAGGGCCAGACGACCCTACAATAGGCCGACCCCTCATCATGGACTCGACGGCCCTACAAAGGGCCAACCCCTCATCAGGGCCTGACGACCCTACAATAGGTTGACCCCTCATCATGGACCAGATGACTCTACAAGGTCGGACGACCCTATAAGGGGCCGACCCCTCATCAGAGGTCGGACGACCCTATGAGGGGACGACAGTACGAGTCCCACATCCAACCGGACACAATGCCAGCACCAACTTTAGCCTCGACTTGGCATCCTAAGTCGATGGTGACATCATCACAGTGCGTGATTTGGGAGACGCGTGAAACAGTGTGCGTGGGACTCATATAGCGCGTGGACTAGACCGCTATAGCAATATCATCCCCTCACGTGAGGGAATATTATCTCATCATTAATTGCAAGTGGCACATCCAGGTGTCAGCAGGGGATTGGCTAGATCATCATTCACATGCACCATGCATGCTTGGGGGGTACAATACTCCCCCCAAGCCCTATATATACTTGTCATCTTTAACTTTGTAAAGGGATCGATAATTGGAGCCCTAGCTAAAACTCTTCTTGTACACACATTGGAGAGGGATAGAGTGAACTTATGAGCATTGTATCCAAGTCCATTAGTGCCCATATTTAGTGGATCACACACTCACAGTAGATGTAGGCCTGATTGGTTGAACCACTATACATGAGTCTTCATTCATCTTATACTCATCCCCTTCTATACACATACATAACTCTATTGCTGGCATTGTTATTACTGTTTGAGCTATCCACCTCTTATCTGGTGGTGCTAAATCTTAGCATCATCACACAGTATCTAAATAATTTTCAATAACATGAACTATTTGGATGTAATTGAATCATGGTATTAAATTATCAAAATAGTTCTTTGATAAGAGAATATATGCTATTTTCTTTTGTCGTAAGATTTTTTTTAATGTGTCAAAATTCATTTCTTGTTTTCTTAGATAAATTATCAAATTAGTATAGGCCCAACTAGCTTAAAACTACCTCACTATTCATCCCATGTGTCTTGGGACCTCAACCTAGCAGACAATCAATGACAACATTGGAACTCAACAGCCGACCAACATTAAAAAGGTATGGGAACCTAATAAAGCTAAAGAATCTAAAGTTCCAAAATGAGATGACAAATCTCTCAAATATTTAAAAGTTAAAGAACCATATAGGTCTAAAGCTCCTAATCTAAGAATAAATCCTATTGTCCCCAAAGAAAGAGAAAATCTTAGTTTAAAAATTTGACACGCCGTCTAAAAAACAAAACTTTACTTACGGTTTTGAAAAATGAAGTCGTTTTGATCGAAAAATAAAAGTAGTACAGAGTAAAACCTTGGGCGGTTAAATTAAAACGTGGTCGTTTAAATAACGATCAATTCCACTTGTAAACCATTTTAAAAATTACCGTTGGAGTTAAACCACAAGACGTCGTTTATAAAATAAAATGCGGACCAACTGTTAAAACACTCAAACCAAAACTGTTTGCTTTTATCAAGAACGTGTACTGCTGGGCTTAATAAAAACGAAGTCGTCCTTTTTTTAAAAAAAAAAAAAGAAGAAGAGGTTAGACACGAAATGGAATTTTTGTATAGTTTGGCATGGTATATCCAAGGTCCAATCGGTACAACAAGGGGAACAGGCCATCAGTTAAGGCAACAAAAAGGGTCAGAAATCTTCTGACCTAAAGTCAAATCGTTAACAGGCCTATGGGCTACTTCATGGCATGCATATAAGAACAATACATACCTATGTAAATAATATAGTATATAGACATCATATATTCGTTCGTCCATGCGAATTAGTTTTAAAAAAAATATTTTATATTCCAAATTAATTCTGAAATTCATTTTGTGAAAATGTTTAATCACTAAAATTCCAAATTATATTTTTTGAACCCTTTTAAATATTGTTTTTGAATAAATAACAATTATTAAGAATTAAATACAATTTAAGCAAATAATTTTTTTTAACTTTAAATAAAAATTATTAACAACTTAATCATTAATTGATTTATACTTTAGTGCTTACATTATTTTTTTTACCAAATATGAACACGATCCAGTTAAAATGTGACATGATACGAAATCTTATTTATTGTCTAATAAAAACACAATTCAAATAAAAGTGACATGACACGAAATCTTATTTTTTTTTAATCTTAATCGAACATGAAATATTTTTTTAACCTAATACGAACGAAATCCAAGTAAAAGAGACGAAATATTATTTTAATTTATTTACAAAAGTAGAAACACGACCGAATAAAAATGCGATACAATACCAAATCTTTTTTTTACGAAACACAAATATGGCCAAGTAAAAGCGGTGCAACAGGATTTTTTTTCCAAACACAAATAATAATTTTTTTTTCCAAATACAAACACAATTAAAATGAGACACAATACGAAATCTTTTTTTATCAATATGGCCAAGTAAAAGCAACACAACATGATTTTTTTATTTTTTTACCAAACAAAAACACGATCCAATGTGGTGTGGTGTTTATGTTTTACTTCGATGGTGTTTGTGTTTGTGCTCGGTAAAAAAAATCGTGTTTGTATTTGGTAAAAAACATTATTATTTGTGTTCGAAAAAAATCATGTTGTGTCACTTTTACTAAGGTTCTTGAATTTTAAACAAAAAAAATTATTATTTGTGTTCGAAAACAAAATCTAATATATAGTTTTTGAATTTTAAAACAAAAAAATACAAAAAAAAAAAAAAAATCCAATATATGGTTCTTGAATTTTAAAACAAAAAAATGCAAAATTACGTATTAATTAGATCGTGTTCATGTTAAATAAAAAAAAAGATTTCGTGTCGTGTTGCGTTTATTTGAGTTGTGTTAGGTAATTTTGCATTTTTTTTACGGAGCACAAACACAAACACGATCGAAGTAAAGTATAAACACCACACCACATTGGATCGTGTTTTTGTTTAGTAAAAAAAAATCATGTTTCGTGTCATTCCGTGTCTCTTTTACTTGGATTGTGTTCATGTTAGATTAAAAAAATATTTCGTATTCGTTTAAGATAAAAAATAAGATTTCGTATCGTGTTAGTTTTATTTGTGTTTTTGTTAGATAAAAAATAAGATTTCGTGTCGTGTCGCATTTCAATCGGATCGTGTTAATATTTGGTAAAAGAAATAGGTAAGCAATAACGTATAAAAGTATTATATGTTTGTGTAAAAAAAATAGGTGGATAGATAAATAAAGCAAAATTTTCCCAAAATTTCTAAAGTACTGTACATTTTTTTATTATAATATATATAATTTTACAAAAAAATGTAGTCAGTTCAATACTTTGAAAGTATTCGTCGCGCCTTCAGAAAAATTAATCACAATTGATACTACAATACAAAACTTTTATGACTTGACCACGATTGATTTTTTTGAATTTTTTCATCGTGCCTTCAGGCACGGGCATTCCCAAGTATATATATATATATATAGGGAGAGGTTCAGAAGCGAACATAAAAGATGAACATTTTAATGAACCTTAACAAAAAATACACCCATTCAATTTTAATTCTTATGTTGTAATTGGTCAGCGTCAGCGGCAACAGACACGTGTATTTTTTTATACACCCATACGCATGTAACACGCGTATATGTTGCCGCTGGCACGTGTCACACGTGTGTCGGTTGCCGCTGGCACGAACCATTTACAATATAGGAATTAAAATTGATTGGGTGTTAAGTGTTTTTTTGTTAAGGTTCATTAAAATGTTCATCTTTTATGTTTACTTCTAAACCACTCCATATATATATATATATATACTAGGATATGCCCGTGCCTGAATGCATGCTTATAATTTTCAAAAGGGTACATCGTTGATTGGACCATACGTCATTTAGTTTGCAACAAATAAATAATTTTTGAAATAACCTATTGTACGAACCTATCAGTATAAAATAAATGGAAATTTCTGTGTAAGTTTTTTTAAATACATCCACCGTGTTTATGTACATACATACACCGTGGCACGAACCTATTATGTCAAAAAATTACAACACAAAATTGTAAATATTTTTAAAAATTACACAAATTTTCATATGTTAATATAACTATTCACCGTGTTTAATTCATTATAGATCTCGTAATAATTGTTAACTATTGTACAACACAAATATTTATAAATAAATTCAAAATAAGGATCTAAAGTTTTTAGTCCCATTTTTTAAGGTTTATTTTTAGCCACTCACATGCCTTTATTTTATTTTATTTTTTTTGGTCCTATTGTAATCACTATGGATCAAGTATCATTTTTTGCATAAAAAAAAATGAACGGTTACAGAGTAATTATGAACACTTTTAAGTCGTTATGGAACTTACTACAATTTTAAAAACACATGAAATGAAAGCTTACAAAATCTTAGGAGATGAGACCAAAGCCAAAAAATATTAAAAATATTAAGCAAAGTTTATTTATATAACCATCCATCGTATTTAAAAAATAAAAAATATTCATAACAATACTAATAATTCATCTTAAACCACACATAAATTACACAATATCCATAAAGAATTCTAATTTAACTCCTAAAAATTTTTTAGGACACTATCTAATTATTACATTTATCTCGGAACTTATGTACTATACCGCACCTCACTTAATCAAACAATACAAATTGATAAAGCTAATATATAAAGGGTATAGGTCAGGTACTATGCCAACATATAAAGGGTAATGAGTCAGGTATTATTCGGTCAACAACTAAGACACTTAATGGAAATGACAAAAGTTATAAGTAGAGAACGTATGATTTTATGGCAAAAGATAAAAGCACTAAAAGATAAAAAAATGATATACCTCGGTTAAATGGGTATGACCCTATGGTTTTATCAACACCTAAGAATCCTTCTAAGAGCATCCGTAGTGGTGGAGACTCACGAAAGGCAAAGTTGCCTCATCATTTAAGCAGTTACCTTTCGCCAAGTAGGGTGGTCAGCAGTGGTGGAATTCCTACGAACTTCATTTGTTTGTAGGAAGTTCCAACGGACAAAAGATGTTCGTTGGAACTTCATACGAACAAATGAAGTTCGTAGGAAGGTAACGGCACTATAACGGCTAGAAAACGGCTAGTTCCTCCTTCTGTTATATAACCATCTTCATCTTCTTCAAGCATCCTCACTAAATATAACCATCTTCATCTTCTTCACCACCGAATATAGCTCACTGCAAAAAATAGAGTTCTCCTCCTCCTCTCAATTTCATCATGTTCCCAAATCATCATATAGTTTATCCCAAATTTGAAAATAAACAGTCCAATTATTTTATTTTAAGTTTTCCATTTTTTTCATTATGGAAGGTAGAAAATGGAAAAAATATTTCAATATCGGGAAATCTAAAAATTCCGGGTCCACTTCAACATCAATTCCCGCTCCTTTTGCGCCGATTGAACCGTCGAATCCCGTTTACAGTAACTATTTCCGTATTTATGACATTGTAACACACCCGTCGGACGGGCAAACTCCAATTTTAAACAAAAATAAATTTGAATTTCGTGGAAATTGGGCAGGCCCAATGAAATTGTACAAATTGATCGGAGAGAAAAATCCGATGATCAAATCAATTATCGACGCTGCCGGTTATATGTCAAACATATTTTCTATGGTGATGCCCAATTCCGATCAATGTATTGTGACGACAATGATCGAACGCTGGTGGGATACGACGCATACGTTCCAACTACCATACGTCGAGCGTGCCTTCACTCCGATCGACTTCACAATGCTTTTTGGTAATTATATATATTTTATTGCATTGTACTTATATTCATAATTGTTTCATTATATTTGTTGTATTTTATTGTATTTATATTAATAATTATTTAAATATATGACAATAATTTTAAATTCCGTATAGGCATTCCAATTGGACTAGGGAGACCCATTAAAAATCTACCAGATGAAAAATATACCAATTTTGTAAATACCATAAATCAATTTTTCCCCAATATTCATATCCAGAGATTTACCGGTGCGGGGATTGCAGTTTTCGACCTTAAAAAATATATCGAAAATTTTGTCAAGGCTGGAGATATACCAGATTATATGTACGTAATCATAGCCTCGGCATTTTGGCTATATGTTATCGGGAGTGTATTTTTTCCAAATGCCAACTCCAGCTTTGACATTGGCTTTTTACATTGTTTGGAGGATATTACTGTCATCTCAACATACGACTAGGGTTCGACTATTTATGCCGGGATTATATGGTCTTTGAACAAAGCCAGTCGTCGATCGTTGACTAGCGTTGAATGCATGTGGCAATTACTCGAGGTATATTTTTGTTTAATCTTATTTAACCGCATGTCTGAATTTATTTTTCATTAAAATAATAGTCAACTTATTCTAATGAATAAAATATATTGACATTTTTTGCAGTATTTACATCACGAGTACATGGCCACGACATGTCCAATACTAGTCGATCCGTCCATCGATATGTGACCCCACATATTCGGTTGGTCGAGGGGGAATCGAAAGAATGTCAAGGGAGCACAACAATTTAATATCTCAAGAAATCAACATCATCTTGAGATGAGATCACCCGAGTCCATTATTGGCAGCCATATGAGACTTATTCCTACCATGACACCGATGTCATCCTTTATGCTTATCATCTATCGGGTTTACAAATGATTTTTTGGGATCCCTTATTTAAGGGTTTTTGGTACTTGGGGGACCGGGCCATTGGACAATTGACTGGGAAAATATGTATAGCAGATAACCCGCCTACGAGTTTGTGCTGTGTCTTCGTACATGAATTTCAAGTAGCAGCTGGCCAAAATTGGCCTGTCACAAATCAATTCATTAGAGATGTATCCCAAGAAGAGTACAATACCTACTGGAAGGCAATAGTACTCGGGCTTGTACTACCGCCAATTGCGAGATATGTAAATGTTTATTTGATTGGAGTTGGTTCAGCGACACCTTCAACGTTGTGAATCCCATGAGCACCAGCACCGATAAATAAACCGCATGTATATGAGACACAGTTTTCGGCGGCTGGTTCTATGCATGTCCAACCACCGAGACAAAATTGGACGGTGGACGTCGGCCTACCGGAGAGGGCTTCATATACGGTTGATGTCCCACGACCCGAGTTTCCCACTAACGCACCTCCAGCTCAATCTTTGACGCAGTTAGAATGGAAAGAGTCCTGCATCGATGTAGTAGATAACAATAGAGGTTTCCGTCATTTATTATTATTCGGGACACCATAGCGAGAGGATCAACTCAAATCACGTGATGACCTCATTGAGGAGTTGGAGCGTAAACTAGTACGCTTTACTATGCCTAGTCGTGGGTTTGAGGAGGGTGGTACGAGCTCTATCCATTCGAGTGTTTATATACCATAGCCCTCCGACCTGATCACCGCATATCAATCGCAACAAAGTTGGAGAAATTTATTTGGGTCTGACCCAACTACGGGTTCACATGTGGACTTAGGTGCGGATTACGAGTTCGGTCCTGAGCGCCCTTGATGTATAATGTTGCATTTTACAAATTTCATGAATTTATTAATAATAGTTGTGGAAATATAATTGCAATTTCTTTTAAGTTTTATTGCATTATATTATTGTTTTACCACATTGGAATAAAGGCAACTCATTTATTAGCCCGCTCTCATACTTTATTAATATTTTAAAATAAAAAGCGACTCTATAAAATCAAAGTTACTAAATTTATGCATTCCGGAACTTAAAATATGAAATTCAAATTAAAATCACAATAGTTATGTTCTGAATAAATTTTGGTCATTTATTACATGAAATAAATGATTATTAGGACTATTACGGCATAAATAAATCACTAGTACAAACATTCGTACATGAAATAAATGATTATTAGGACGCGTAGTTAACTAGTTCAAACACTAAGGTCGAACCTTATAGAAGTACAACAAAATGGTTTTCTATTGCGCACTAAACATTTTGGTAAGTAAGACCATTGTGTATCGTAATCAACATAATCTTTGTTATAGTTCGATATATTTGGTTGGTAGTCTTCCCCATCATATTCAGTTATGCATTCCGAAAAGTAATCATACCCAGAATTAGTGTAGTTGAAAATATCGTTATTTGATGCCATCGTTGAGTCATTATATATATTAAATCATTGTTCTTGTATCTGATGACCTGATAACATCACACGTTGTGCACTGTGATAACGTTGTAAGCGCCTCTTCATTTTCCATATCTCTTCCTCTAATAAATAAAGACAAAACATATCTGCTTCTTCGGGATACATTAGGTGCCAAAGTGTGGCAGCACGATTTTTCGGCACGGCCAAATGATGATAATGGCAAAGCACCTCGAGGTCACACCTTTCATCATCTTTATCTGGCCATGTTAGTTGTTCCCAATGATACTCAACTTTGAATTCAGGTTCCGAAGTGGGAGAGATTAGGAATATATGACCAAAGTCATTAAGAAAATGTCGAGATGTATTAATTAGATGAGTTTGAAAAATTAGTTTCTTTCCATACCAATCGTTACCAACAATATCTGTGTATTATCCAATGTAAATGGATGAGTTGTAGGGAGAAGATGCCATCTTATAATTATAAGAATATGGTAGAAGATAACACTATGGGAAGAATCGTTACAATCCTTTTTATAGACAGCTTTTAACCAAACAAGTTAATTTTTATTTACTGTACAACTCTGTCATTACTATATAAGTGTACTAGTAAATATATATTGACGTATGAATTTGGTAGTAGTTAATATACAGTGGTAATTGTAAATCCATATAGTTATTATATTTAACTGTACTAGTAAATATATAGTGATGTATTAATATAGTAATAGTTAATATACAGTGGAAATTGTAAATCCATATAGTTATTATATTTAACTATACTAGTAAATATATATTGACGTATTAATATAGTACTAGTTAATATATATATTGATGTTTTAATTTGGTAATATACAGTGGTAATTGTAAATCCTTGTAGTAAATACATATAACTGTACTAGTAAATATATATTGACGTATTAATTTGGTACAAGTTAATATACAATGGTAATTGTAATTAGTAAATACATATACAGTAGGTACAAATTCAAATGTCTGCATCCCAATTGTTACATATGCATATAATTATTAACCTGGTACACATCCCAAGTTGCACACATACCCTTGTAATAATAACTCCAAAAATATAACATGACACTGAGTACACATCCCGATTTTCACCCATGCAGAAATTCAAATGTCTGCATCCCAACTTCCACAGATACCTCTGTAATTATGACATCAGAAATTGAACATGACACCATGTACACATCCCAATTTTCACCCAGTCACAAATTCGAATGTCTGCATCCCAATACTTACGCTGGCATTTATTTATTTACCTGGTACACATCCCAACTTCCACAGATACCTCTGTAATTATGATGACAAAAATTGAACATGACAAAAGGTACACATTCCAATTTTCACCCAGTCACAAATTCGAATTCTACATCCCAATTCTTACGCTGGCATTTATTTATTTATTTACCTGGTACACATCCCAACTTCCATAGATACCTTTGTAATTATGATGACACATATTGAACATGACACCAGGTACACATCCCAACATTCACCCAGTCACAAATTCAAATGTCTGCATCCTAATTTTTATGATGGCATTTATTTATTTACATGGTACACATCCTAACTTCCACAGATACCTCTGTAATTATGACGACACAAATTGAACATGACACCAGGTACACATCCCAATTCTTACGCTAGCATTTATTTATTTACCTGGTACACATCCCAAGTTCCATACATACCTATGTAATTATGACGACACATATTGAACATGACACCAGGTACACATCCCAATACTGACCAGCATACCACATTTATAAATAGATCGGTAAATCTTGATAAATTATAATACAACTTATTAAACTTCTAAGCAAAACAAATCATGCACTCCTCCAGTTCTACCGATGAGGGCCAAAATCTTATGCTACAATATGCTTCATTTAATGAAGGTGGATAATCTGATGATTCAGACGAGGAGATGATAATTATGATGGAGATTACGTGGTGGTGTGGTGAAAAAAATATAATTCGCGATGTGAAAGAGCTCGAAACCAGATGCCAAGTTAATCGTAGGAGAGAAATGAGTCATGCAACACAATGGGAAGATTACTTTGGTGAAGATAAGGTATATAATGAGTATTTTTTTCGAAGGAGATTTAGATGCGGTATAGTGTTTTCAATCGCATCCTTGAATCTGTTTGTCATTATGATAACTACATTGTTCAAAAAAATAACGCTTGCGGTCGTACAGGTTTAAGCTCCCATCAGAAAGTGTTGGGGGCAATTCGACTATTAGCTAACGGGGGTCCCCATGACGCGTGGTCTGAGAAGTACGCCATGAGTGAAACCACTCTATTAGAAATAGTAATTAGATTCACAGAGGAAATTGTTAGGATTTTCGATCCCCAGTATGGCAGAAATCTGACCGGAGGCGACATCACAAGGTTACTAGAACAAAATGCTAGTAGCGGTTTTTTGGGAATGCTAAGCAGCATAGATTGCATGCACTGGCATTGGAAAAATTGCCCAACAGCATGGCATGCTCAATATAGTGGTCGTAAAGAGTCACCTACTCTAATCCTTGAAGCGGTTGACTCGTACGATCTTTGGATTTAGAAATCATTCTTTGGGGGGCCTGGTTCTTGCAATGATTTGAATGTCTTACACCAATCTAATGTCTTTCAAGAATTGCACAATGGGACGGCAACTCCCATTAATTACAATGTTAACGAAAATTCTTACGATATGGGCTACTACCTTAGAGATGGCATTTACCTCCATACGCTTCAATAGTAAAAAAATTTAGGAACCAAAATGGTATTACACAAAAATAGAAATTATTTTGCATGTACCAAGAAACGTGCAGAAAAGATGTTGAACGTGTTTTTTGTGTATTACAAGCTCGATTCCTTTTTGTTCAAGAACCTTGTAAATTATGGAATAGGGCGTCAATATAAACCATTATGAATTCTTGCATTATAATGCACAATATGGTTATTGACGATGAACGTAGAGATTGTCCATGGAAAAATGAGTACGAACACAATGATAAAACACCTGTAATTATGAGGGGCCAAACTAATTTCTATGACTACCTCATACGGGATGCTAAGATAAGAGACATAACTAAACATCAATAGTTACGGAATGATTTGGTAGAGCACATTTGGAACACCCACCGTGATTAAATGGTCGGTTGATGAATTTATTATATTTTTTATTTTAACCGTGGTTAAATGTTTTGTTTGTTCCATTTTTAATTTGTATTTGTACGATTGTCGTATTGATCATATAAGTGTTATTCTCTATAAAATAATGGTTTAACCGACAATATTATATAAGCGGAAAATTATCAAACAATTCTCACATTTCATCTATTTAAGGGTGGAATTTCATTTATTAAGATGGATAGTGAATCACTCTCCATATACCAAAATAAAAAAACGAAATACAATTATGAGGGTTCAATACATCTTTTAAAAACACTACTGGTCATTAATTGAACCGCTTGGACCAGACGACTTGACAGAGTTCGATTGCAATTCAGATATTGCAGCTTCGATCATAGCAACCATCGTTGTTAGGCCGTTGAACCTTTTAAAATGAAACTGCTTTTGCATTTCATTCATATGGTTCATATCCATCTCCATGATGTACGATTATTCTCGTCCTAGGCACACGAGCTGATCTTGCTTTTTAGTGAGTTGATCAGCTCGCTTCATCTGAATGAACACATCCATTTGTGAGTCAAATTTATGGGCACGGTTACTCTTACACTGCTGCTTGCTTTTAAACATTGCATTGAATTCTTCACAATGTTTAAGTACCGCGTTGTTACAATCCAAGCTCTCAGAACGCGCTTGTTAATGTGCACATTGTTTCTCACCCTTCCTACCTGGGGGTCTATCCGGTACGTCTCGTACCCCCAGAATGTCATCTTCGCCTACGAGTTAAGGGTTGTCATCATTCCACGCTGTATTTCGTAAGTCAAATTTTGGTAAATTTTTCAAAATTTGATAGCAGTTATCAACGTAAAATGTTTTTTCGTTTCAGCGCGGTACGCTTCTCGTGCATCTGTAACCGCTTGGAACTCATTGGTCCCACTTCCCATATTATTTATTTGGTGAGAAAGCTTCGCAACATATATCATTATGAGATGCGATATATGATTGTAATGTGTCAACAACATGGATCTCGTACGATAAATTGTAATTCCATTTGTGACGTTATACTCATTCATTACAATATCCCAAAATGTGCCCGACGGCATCGAGTTTCCTTCAATACTTCGGGCGGTAAATTTAGCATAAACGGTACATAAGACTTCATCTTCAAATGGAGTCATATTAGATTGTCGAACAGTAATCGAAGCAATTGGTTTAGAAGACGACATATTTTAGGTATGAATATAATTTATTTCGAATAAGATTAAGAAAATACGGAGGGAGAGAATTTGAGGCTACAAAAAAAATGGGGTGAGAATGATAAATTGATAATCTGTTTGGGCTCTATTTATAATGAAATAGTCGTTAAGTTACACGCGGTAAAACGAAGAAAAGAAGTTCGTATCAAGTTGCTACGAACAATAGAAGTTCACTAGAATATTTACTGATTCATTTACCATTCAGTAAATTTTCCAAAAGCTTACCATTCCTTCTACCTTATTTGGCATTTGCCTCTCACCATTATAGTCCTACCGATTGCCAATTTTACAAAATTTCTTGGATTTACTCACCACCATTGTGGATACTCTAATAGTTGGCTTGTACCTAGTCACAGTACATGCAGTCTCATGTCTTTTCAACTGACAGATCTTTAGAGAAACACGGCATCTTGTAGACAGTTAAATATTGCACTGTATATTTTTTTGAACCACACAAACCAACACAAAATATAAAATCTGTTGGCCACGAACATTTTTGACTGCCTCGGTGCAGTTTGTATTTTTGTACTTTGTCCGGTTCTTGAACCTTGTTTATATCAGAAAAAATTAAAATCCTCTCGAGGCGCGTGCCTTCCTTTTACTCGACCGGGCACTTCTTTGAGCAACGCATGTCACTAAGCCACTACCTCGGGCAAATTTTGTGTCACTTCAAATCTTATGCCGCCACGCACATTAATTTTGACCAACTCACATTTGATATATATATATATATATATATAAAGAGAGAGAGAGAGAGAGAGAGAGAGAGGATCAAGTGAGGTCCCTCAGTTTGAGGACCCTGAATGAGGTCCATTGTTTTAAAATAGTAAAAAAAATATTTTGGAGCTGATTTTTTTCGGTGATTTTTAAACATTTCAGTAGGACCATAAAAAATTATCAACTCAAAATGATTTTTTTTACTATTTTAAAAAAAATCGGTCAAACTTTGTCAGTTTTTAACAGCTTAAAAACTACTTAAAACTGACACAGTTTGACCAATTTTTTAAAAATAGCAAAAAAAATCATTTTGAAATGATTATTTGTTTATGGTCCTAATGAAATGTTTAAAAGCCATATAAAAAAAATCAGCTCAAAAATATTTTTTTTACTATTTTAAAGAAATGGTCGTCATTCAGGTCTGAAATTGGGACATCACTTGATCCTTTCCTTATATATATATATATATATATATATATATATATATATATATATATATATATATATATATATATATAATAAAGTAAGAAACTTATGTATGTCATAAGCTTCAACTATGATGTCATCTATATGAGTTATTCATGCACTTCCTATTTGGCCCTTCAAATATTTGATTTCCCTCTCTTTTGACACACTATAATTTATTCCCCTTTCTCTTTAAAATTCAAAAACAAGGACAAAGAGTAAATTGCCACAATCCAAAGCTCTCTATTCTCTCTCATCAGTTCCCGCTTCTACACTACATGCTTCTCCTAATTTTCTTTTTTGTTTCCCCAAATTTTTCTAAAGCTTTACAGACTCACACCCACTCTCACAAACCTCTCACCTCACCTCTAAACCTTCAATTACCTCCCACTCCCATATCAAATCACCTTCTCACCTCTAACCTACGATCCTCTCTGTTTCTCTTTATCGGTGCTCCCCTGTCAAGGTTAGGGTTTGGGTTTCATGGATTTCTCTGAGGCTTTTTTGATTTCGTGGCTTTTCAAACTCAGGTGTATGGTCGGTTTTTTTTTAATATCTAAGGTATACTCTTTGTCACCATATGCTTCTAGGTTGTGATTTCTTTGTTCAAAATTAGGGTTTTATTTCTATGTTCTTGAGATTTGGTTCAGATATATAGACTTTTTGGTTGATCTCTTTCTGATTGTAGTGTTTTTTTGTTTGAAATTCATGACTTCTAGATGTTGCTTTGTATTATAACATGTTGGGTTCGAATTTTTTGTTGCTTGGGTTCGAAATCTGGGATTGGATCTGTCAGGTAAACTCTCTCTCTAATTTGTATTTAGATTTTAGGCATTTTGGGTCTGATAATTTGGGTTTAAATCTATATTAGAGACTAAAATTTTAAATTCAAACTTTAGGGTTCATTTTTGTGTTTGTGTTGGTTCATCAGGTACTAAGTAGGTGACTCTAATGGTGTGGATTTTGGGTGTTCAACATAAATTAGGTTTGTATCTAGGTTTGTATCAATACATAAAGAAATGTGCAGATCTCACTGTATTTCATTTATTTATGTTTAGGAGTCTTGGAGATCTGATTTATGCATTTGCTATTGATTATTAATATTTTGTGTTTTCAGGAACTTTAACTACCTGATTATCAATCTTGGATATGTAAGTATAAATATATTTTATCCCGTTAATTATTCCGGTGATGCTTCCTTTGGGCCGAATTTCCATAATTTAACATCATCAGAACAACTTCTTATGTAGCAGTAAGTACGCAGATGAGATTTTGACCATCCAAAACCCATGATTTAGATCACGGCGACATAAAAGACCACAAGAATAATCATCTGAGCAGGCGAAATGCAACATTATTTAAACTAATTTTTTTTCATTCTACGTATGAACTGGTATTGCATTGTTATGTTTAGTATGAACTGTATGAACTGGGTTTGTTTTTTAAATTGGTATCTGCGTGAACTGTCTTTTATGTGCGTGAACTATATTGCATTGTTTTTAAATTGGTATGAACTCGTATGTGTGTGAACTTGGTTTGTTTTTCATTGTAGCGTGGGCTTGTAAATAACATCACTGCAGCCATATAGGCAATAAGTTAGAGGTTATCGGGTTTTTTTTTTCTTTGGGTCGACAATCAAGTGGATCTCATTACAATAGATTTTCGACGATAAAATGAAGGCCTCATTAGAACAGATATTCATCATTCAAAATGATCTCTTATGACAAAGGAATGTTTGGCAACATGCTGTGCACATATCATGAGATCTGAGGGTCATTTTCGCTTGGGTAATTTGTTATCTACTATTAACGTATTGTGCACATATCATCAACATGTTGTGAACATATCATCGTACCTTTTGGTAAGTTTTGAATACCAAGCTATGTGTTTAAGAAATTACTTTCCTGAAGTTATGCAATTTAGTAAACATATTTTTTGCCGTTAATGATTCTGGCGATGCTTCCTTTGGGCCATATTGCCGTAATTTAACATCATCAGAACAACTTCTTATGTAGCTGAAAGTACGCATATGAGATTTCGACCATCCAAAACCCATGATTTGGATCATGGCGACACAAAAGACCGCAAGAATAATCATATGAGAAGGTGAAATGTATCATTATTTAAACTGATTTTTTTTCATTTTTTTCATTCTACGTATGAATTGGTATTGAATTGTTATGTTTAGTATGAACTATATGAACTGGGTTTATTATTTAAATTGGTATCTGTGTGAACTGTCTTTTATGTGCGTGAACTGTATTGCATTATTTTTTAAATTGGTATGAACTGTTATGAACTGGTATGTGTGTGAACTTGGTTTGTTTTTCATTCTAGCGTGGGTTTGTAAAAAACATCAATGCACTCATATACACAATCAGTTAGAGGTTTCTTTTTTTCTTTAGGTCGATAATCAAGTGGATCTCATTTCAACAGATTTTTGACAATAAAATGAAGACCTCATTAGAATAGTATTCAACATTCAAAATGTTCTCTTATGATAAAGGAATGTTTGGCAACGTGATGTGCACATATCATCAAATCTGAGGGTCATTTTCCCTTGGGTAATTTGTTATATACTATTAACGTATTGTGCACATATCATCAACATGTTGTGAACATATCATCGTACCTTTTGGTAAGTTTTGAATACCAAGCTATGTGTTTAAGAAATTATTTTCCTGAAGTTGTGCTATTTAATGAACATATTTTGTCCCGTTAATTATTCCGGCGATACTTCCTTTGGACCGGATTGCCGTAATTTAACATCATCAGAACAACTTCTTATGTAGCAGTAAGTACGCAGATAAGATTTCGACCATCCAAAACCCATGATTTGGATCATGGCGACAAAAAAAACCGCAATAATCATCTGAGCAGGTTAAATGTAACATTATTTAAACTGATTTTTTTCATTCTACGTATGAACTGGTATTGCATTGTTATGTTTAGTATGAACTGTATGAACTGGTATGAACTGTTTTTTTTAAATTGGTATCTGCGTGAACTGTCTTTTAGGTGCGTGAACTGTATTGCATTATTTTTTAAATTGGTGTGAACTGGTATCAACTGGTATGTGTGTGAACTTGGTTTGTTTTTCATTCTAGCGTGGGTTTGAAAAAAAAACCACTACACCCATATACACAATCAGTTAGAGGTTAGCGGTTTCTTTTTTTCTTTGGGTCGACAATCAAGTGGATCATATTACAATAAATTTTTAACAATAAAATGAAGAACTGATTAGAAAAGATATTCAACATTCAAAATGATCTCTTATGACAAAGGAATGTTTGGCAACGTGATGTCCACATATCATCAAATATGAGTGTTGATGTAAAAAATTAGATTATATCTAATTATTTAATCACAGATAAAATAAAATGAGACAAAGAAATTTTAGAGTGGTTCAGCCTTATAAGAATGGCCTACGTCCACTGTTTCTATTATTGCTGGCTGTTTGGGAATTCTCGATTACAAGTTTTATCAAGAAATTACGGTCCCCCCACAATGAGGATAATACAATGTATTTCTAGCCCTAAGGTTGTACATGCCCCTTAAGCGTATACATCTGTATGATAATAATAAACATTTAATGCGCAGTCAATCTGTTGGTTATCCTGCTATTAATGCTTTGTTCGAGGTGCAGCTCGGATCGCTTAAGTAGCTCGGTATTCATAAGTTTCTCGGTACTCAAAAGTTGCTCGATACTCAAAAGTTATCCGGTACTCAAAAGTTCCTCGTATATTTCTTGTTGGTCGGAGCATCTGAGTTGATCGGGGAAGAAAAGTTCCTCATTGCAGTATGGTTCCTCAGAGTCAAGGTGTTGTTCGGAAGTGTTTATTGTTGCCACGCAGATTGCAACGTGTCTTCACTCAATTGAGCCATGTCAGCAGACTAAATTTGGTATCAACAGAAGCCCCCAATGTTTCACAGTTCGAAATTTAAGGAGTGTGGAACATTCTTTCTCGAAATATGGCGGTTTTAAATGGTCATCCTGAAATTTAGGAGTATTTTCTTTTGTATGTATTTCTCCTTCCAAATTCGTAGAATCGGTCTTTTTTGAATTTTTATAACCGCTTCGATTCCCACCCCTTTTTGTCTTTTTAGCCGTCGGTAACATAACCGTCTCTTTTTGCAATCATTACTTTTACCCTTTCCCAAGGCAAAGTATTTAAACGTTGCAGAAAATCCCATTATTTTCTACTTTTTCATTCTTATCTCTTTGAGCTTTCCATTGTTTCTCTCTCATGTACGTTCATCTATTTCATCATTTGTTGTCAATAGACTCATCCCTTTCCTGTAAGATTTTCTTCTTTCTCTTTGATTTCCTTCTTTCATCATGGTTTATCCTGTAGAATCGATTGATAAGTTTCGCTCTAATTTCTCTATTCCCTCATGGGTTATTTTGGAAGAGCTTTATGAGCCTTCAGACTATTTTCGTTTGGCTGAGGGACATTGGTTCCCCAATCTCTTTGTCGCTGAATGCGGCTTTTCTTTTCCCCCAAACCCTTTATGTTTGGAATTCTGTCAATACTTTGACGTGGTTCCTGCAAGAATAGCCCCCAATACATGGAGGATAGTTAACGAAGTTCATAGATTAAATCAAATTCATGGAACCCGTATAGGAATTTCTGAAATTATGTTTTGTTATAGATGGGTTGTGGGTGATAATACTTTTTATTTAAAAACTAGGTTTTTAAATAGAGCTTTAGTGGTCAATCTCCCAGATGCCAATAGGGACTACTTTGAGCACGAGGTTGTTATGAAAAATTGGCAACACCCTCCATTAACTGGAGCTGATGTTTACCAGGGTCCCAGATGTCCTCCCTATGGCAATGGGATAGGTTGTTTTTATTTTATTTTCAAAATTATTCTTCCTTTGTGTTTGATAAAATGTGCCACTGATATTTTAATTTTGATTTATTTGCAGTTGACAGCAAAAGAAAATCTCCAAAAGAGGCAGACGTTAACATAAGGCATTTAAAACTTATTTGGAGATTGCATCAGACTGTTGCCGATGAGCATATTAGTTCAGCTTCATATTTGCTACAGTATAAGAGTTGCACCTCCTCTTTTACTGCTCATCCGGTGATAAGTGACGCAGAACCAATACCAGCCTCTACAATTCTTCACCTGAGTCACATATTCCCTTGAGTGAAAGGATGAAGAAAAGAAGACCTCCTACCCTTTTTGAGAAATCTTCCTCTGGTGCTAGAGAGGCAAAGAAAAGTAAGCTTGATGTCCCAGGAGAGGGGACAAAGAAAATTAATGCACCTCCTTCGGCTACTCCTGTGAAGGTTGTCGAGAAGCCCCCAGTGGCCCCGAGCAAGGCTCCTGCTCTAAGCGAGGTGATTGTCATTTCTCCGACTAAGACTACATCGTTAGTCGAGAAAGTTGATGCTCCTCTGAGGAGGCTGAAGAAAAGCTCCTCTATCAATTTGGCTGAATCCATCTCTCAGCCCCCGACTAGTGGTGTTCCCACTTTTGTTCCCCCGAGCTCTGCTATGGACTCGGTGAAGACTTGGATCATTCCCTAGATCCAAGGTATTGAAGAAAACCTTTCTCGGGACATGGTTACCACATTAGCAGCTCGTCATATTGCTTCTGTAAGTCCTATAGTCTTAAATTTTCATTCTTTCCTTTTTATATATGTGCACTGACTTGCTTTCGTTTTCTTTTCATAGTTGGTGACCTATTTTAATACAATTCTGAAGAAAGATGAAGCTATTAAAGCTTCAAGATCCTCATCTGGTGTAGAGGAAGCTTTGGTGGGCCTGGCGTAGTCTATGAAAGATTCTCGTCAGAAATATGATGATGATAAGGCGATTTGGGAGAAGAGGCTTACTTCAACCGAGAAGGAGAAGGCTCGGGTTATTGAGGTCTCTAAGGGGTTGGAGAAAAAAATAAATGATTTGGAGGAGAAGAATAAAGAGCTCGAAGGGAAGCTCAAAAATGCTGGGGAGCTTGAAAATAAGCTCAAGACTGCTGAGGAGGAGCTGTGTCAACTTCGGGAAGTAAGTCATCAGAAGGAGGAAGTTGAGAATAAATTGAAAGCTGCTGATGATCTTCTTTTCGAGAAGCTTTCCTCGGAGAAGACAAAAAGGAAATTGGCCGTCAAAAAATCCTTCAGCACCGGCTGGTATAAAGGGTGGAATAAAGGTTTGGCTTCCATGATGTCGCAAGTGGAATATGGCAGCCTCAAATACTTTAGAGATGGATGGGTCGCTGCTCTACAAGAGATGAAAGTTGATGAAAATTCTGAACTATTTCAGCGATACATCCTGGGCCCCCCTCCAACTACTGAAGAAGAAGAAGAGGACGAAGCTGCCTCTGAGGAATCTTCCATGGTGATGGGAAATCAAATTTCTCATCCCCCAGCTATTCAGCCTACTGGCGAGGAACTTCAGCTACCCGTTACTTCATCCGAGCAACCTCCAGCACTTCCCGAGCAACCCTATGTTCCATCCGAGCAACCTACCTCCTCGTCCCAGCCTCCCGAGAAAGTTTTAGGAGACAAAGAAAATGTGTAGAGTTGTTCGGATTTCTCTCTATTTTATTTTTCTTTGTCAAATGTAACTCTGAACTTTGTACTTCTCCTTTATGATGTAATAAAATTTAAACTTTTGCTTATGCATACTGTTGATTCTCTTCTTCATGCTCTGTTTGTACTCTTATTGATTATTACTTTTTCTTCCTTTACTAGTTTCTGGCCAGGATGGAATTATTTTCTGCTCATGATACAAAACTGTTAAGGCAATGCAATGAGTATTTCAAAGTTGGTCATACAGACATGAGTGCAGCTCAAATCATTGACATCCTCGATCAAGGTGCTTCAGAGAAAGCAATTGAAGCCTATCAGTATTTGAAGTGCCTGCTCGACCATGCAGTGGCTAACAACGTAGCATACTATGATATGATTGAAGATCTCCAAGGCACTCTTGAAGAACTTCATCAACAATATAAGGAATCTACTGCCCTTTTGCACGAGGGGTACGAGAAGAAGTATCAGCAAATCAATGCTGATAAGGGATACGATAAACAGTTTGCTGCTTACGATATGAGGGAGAGAACTTTGAAGGCCGAGGTCGAAGAGCACAGACAGATAGCTGAGTTGTTAGAGTAAGAAAATAATAACCTGCAAAGAGAGGTGTCTCAGTTGAAGTCTGCAGCTTCCATCTCAAACGCTTTGGTCCCTGTGAACGACGAGGGATTCTCTTTCTTGGAGGTCGAAAATGCCAACCTGAGGGATGAATTAGAAACCTTGAAGAGAGTTGGCCCTTCTACATCTACTCGGGGACGAGCAAGAGCTCCTCGAGGACGAGCAAGAGCTGCTCGGATTCCTGTCGAGGAATAAAGAACTCAATCTGCCCTGCAGAACCAGGCCTTCCAACTGATGGCAAAGAACCAGGCATTGCTGAGATGTCTAAGAAGATCAGGGATCTGGACGAGCAGCTTTCTGCGCAGAAGTCTATCTTGGAGAATAAAGAACTCTTTATAAAAAGTCTCCACGAGCAAGTGGAAAGATTGACATATCAATTCCACAAGCAGCCCAGAGAATTCTGGCTGGCTGGCTACAATGAGGCTCTTTACCATTTGGATGATCGTATCCAAAATGCAAATAATGAGGATTACAAACAGGGATGGTTGAATGCCTTAGGTCTATTGCAACTGGAACAGGGTCATTACCTGTGGGATTACCATAATCCTGGGCTGCTCGACCTACCAGTGCCACCATTCAAGCATGACATGAGTTGGATCCCTGCTCAGGCCATCCCTCAGTGTTTGCTTTCCAAATACCTTGGCGATTACAATCCCATTCCAATGTTGAGATATCTCGTCCCGAGCACTTACTCGATCGACCATCTGTGATGAACATCAGGATGCTTAAAGATCTTAACTTCATAAATTCCCCTTATGCTTTAAATGATCCACATGCTGGCAAGGAACCTGTTTCAAAAGCAGAGGGGAAGAAACCAATAGAATAGGAATCTTGATGTAATAAATTTGTATTTCATTCTTGATGTATTTTGTTCTACATTTAATGAAGTAGTTTTATTTACAAATCTTGACTGCCATTGTCTTGTAATTATAAAACACTTTACATCTGTGCATGTATATCTGTTAAAACGATAACAACATTGTGTTATTTGTCGATCAACTTATTGTCGACTAGTTTGAATTTATGGTAATCATTTGACAACTAAACAAACTTAATGATGTTTTGTTTCTCGAACAACTTAGTAGTAATTTAAAAAGTTACGAGTATCAAAAATTTTGCTCGATCACTTTCTCGTATTCATAAAATGTTTTCGACCAACCAAGGTCGGTAAATTTTCCTTTTCGACTAACTACAGTTAATGGGTTTTTATTCCCGATTACCTATAGTTAGTGGATTTTTTCTTAACGAGCAACTTTGGCACTTTTTGGAATAGTTTTACTTCCTAACCAACCTTAGTTGGCATTTTTAGGAATAGATTTACTTCCTAACCAACCTTAGTTGGCATTTTTAGGAATATATTTACTTCCCGACCAACCTTAGTTGGCGTTTTCGAGAATATATTTACTTCCCGACCAACCTCAGTTGGCGTTTTCGGGAATATATTTACTTCCCGACCAACCTTAGTTGGCATTTTCGGGAATATATTTACTTCCTAACCAACCTTAGTTGACATTTTTAGGAATAGATTTACTTCCCGACCAACCTTAGTTGGCATTTTCAAGGATATATTTACTCCCCGGCCAACCTTAGTTGGCGTTTTCGAGAATATATTTACTTCCCGACCAACCTTAGTTGGCATTTTCGGGAATATATTTACTTCCTAACCAACCTTAGTTGGCATTTTTAGGAATAGATTTACTTCCTAACTAACCTTAGTTGGCATTTTAGGAATAGATTTACTTCCTAACCAACCTAGCATTTTTAGGAATAGATTTACTTCCCGACCAACCTTAGTTGGCATTTTCGGGAATATATTTACTTCCCGACCAACCTTAGTTGGCGTTTTCGGGAATAGATTTGAGTAGTCCGAGTTTTGCTGAGTAGTGTGTAGCACTAGTATTCCGCAAAAAAATTCCAACAAAAGGAAAGAACTGGGCAGAACATTGTCACTTTATTCATACTCATGAAACTGCATTTCATGAGAGTTTACATTACTGATAATATTTGCGCAGGTGTTCCGCATTCCATGCATTCTTAAACTCCTCCCCCTCTAAAGTTTCTATTTTGTATGTCCCTAGTCGAACAACTTCCTTAACTCGGTAGGGTCCATGACAGTTTTCTTCCAGTTTGTTGTGCTTTTGAATCACCTTCTTTAGCACATAGTCTCCTTCTTTCAAGTCGCACTTCTTCACTCTCTTGTTGTAGAACAAAGTTGTTCGTTGCTGGTAAGCAGCATTTCTAATGGATGCTTCTTCCCTAACCTCCTCGAGCATGTCCAACTCTAACCTTCTCATTAAATCGCTGACAAGGGAATTGAAATTCAGTATTCTGTGTGTTGGGAGACCCAATTAGGCGGGTATAACAGCTTCACTTCCAAATGCTAGCATATATGGAGATTCCCCTATTGCTGCTCGGGGAGTAGTTCGGTAAGCCCATAGCACTGATTGTAGCTCGTTGATCCAGTTTTCTTTTGCTTCATTCAGTCTTTTTTTCAAGCCATTCAGCAGCGTTCTGTTTGTCACTTCAGTTTGTCCATTGCTTTGAGGATGGCGTGGTGCCGAGTGGATCTTTAAGATATTTGACTGATGACAATAGGCAGCGAACTCCTCGTTATCAAATTGTGTTCCATGGTCTGTGATGAAGGCATGAGGAAGACCATATCGACAAATGATGTTCTTCCAAATAAATTGGTACGCCTTGTCGTACGTCATATCAATGAGAGGCTCAGCCTCAACCCATTTAGTAAAATAATCCACAGCGACCACGAGATACTTAAATCTTCCCCTGGTCGTTGGCAGTGGCCCGACCAAATCTATTCCCCATATGGAAAATGGCCAAGGGGAAGTAATGGGTGTCAATAATGCTTGGGGAGTTTTTCGGATGGAGGAGAAGCGCTGACACTTGTCACATTTCTTAGCATAGGCTATACAATCAGCCCTCATCATTGGCCAGTAGTATCCTTGCGTCATCACCCTTTGTAAAAGCATCTGACCTGCTAATGGGCTCCACAGGACCCTTCATAGACCTCTTCAATCAAATCTTTCACCTCGGTGGGATGCACACATCTTTGCAAACCTGCTATAATTCCTCGTCTGCATAGAATACCATTAGTCAGTACATAACGAGCAGCTTTAAACTTCAGTTTTTTTGCTGCAAGTTTGTCAGTTGGTAATTCCCCTTTCTCAATATATGCCCTGATGGGATCCATCCATGATGATCATAAATCGAAGGTATTAAAGTTTATAGTTAGATCTTCATCTATACTCTGACCTGCTAAAACTTCAATTGGGATTGTTCTTCGTAGCTCGGTACGAGTAGCTGATGCTAATTGAGCTAAGGCGTCTGCTCTCGCATTCTCCATTCTTGGTATTCTGACCAGCTGAATAGCAGCAAATTCTGACACTAGTTCTTTAGCCTTTGCATGATATCTGATCATTAATTCTCCTTTGGCTGCACAGACTCCCATCATTTGATTTATAACCAATTGCGAGTCACTGAAGACAATAGCTTGTTCTGCCCCCATAGTTTTTGCCAAACTAAGACCTGCAATCATGGCTTCATATTCAGCCTCATTATTCGAAGCTTTGAATTGGAAACGTAGGGAGTATTCCATGTCGACCTCGTCCGGACTGTTCAAAACTATCCCTGCGCCACATCCTATAGTGCAAGATGAACCATCCACATATAGACTCAATATAGGTAACTCGTCTTCAAATTTCTTATCTGACAGAGTTCCTCGGTGGAAAATTTGTTGCTTCCTTTCACCATCTCCTGATATTTCTTGTTGTTCGTCGATCATCTTTTCTTGCCCTTTTACCAACCTAAGCTGGTCTGGGCTTGAATTTGATGATTCTGTAACATCTACTTGCCCTTTTACCAAGCTAAGTTGGTCTGGGCTTGCATTTGATGATCCTGTAACATCCACAGGTTGATCAGTGAGCAACTTTTGCTCCTCCGGGGTATCAAGATAGATGAACTCTGCTATAAACTCTGCTACCGCTTGCCCTTTTAGCGATGATCTGGGTTTATAAACTATATCATATTCACCAAGTTCTATTGCCCAGCACATCAATCTTCCTGATTTTTTTGGTTTATGAAGGGCTTGCCTCAATGGCATATCAGTATATACTACTATAGTATGAGCCTGGAAATATGGCTTCATTCTTCTACTTGCCTTGATCAATGTTAGTGCCAATTTTTCCAGCATTGGATATCTGATCTCTGCTCCTCGGAAGGCCTTACTTGTGTAGTAGATTAGTTTTTATACTCCATTCTCCATTCTTATCAATGCCAAACTAACAGCATTCTCGGACACTACCAGATACAAGTATAATTTTTCTCCCATCACTGGCCTGGATAACAGTGGAGGTGCTCCCAAATATTTCTTCAAGTCTTGAAAAGCCTTCTCACATTCATCATTCCACTCAAAAGTCTTTCGGAGCGTCTTGAAGAATGGGAGACATCGATCAGTTGCTCGCGATACAAATCTGTTGAGTGCTGCTACTCGTCCTGTAAGACTTTGCACCTCTTTCTTTGTCATTGGGGATCGCAGTCCTAACAGAGCTTTGATCTTTTCAGGGTTAGCTTCAATGCCTCGCTGATTGACAATGTACCCGAGAAACATGCCTTCTCGTATTCCAAATATGCACTTGGTCGGGTTCAACTTCATTTAATATTTATCCAACTGATCAAAGGTTTGGCCTAAGTCAAGTAGATGATCGACAGATTTCTTGCTCTTTGTCAGCATATCGTCAGCATAGACTTCCATATTGCAACTGATTTGTTCTGCAAACACTTTGTTCATCAGCCGCTGATATGTTGCACCTGCATTTTTTAAACCAAAAGGCATAACATTATAACAATAAGTTCCCCTAGGAGTAATGAAAGAAGTACTCTCCCTGTCTTCAGGTTTCATTTTAATCTGATTGTAACCAAAATAAGCATCCATGAAGCTCAGCAGCTCGTGTCCCGAGGTAGCATCCACTAGTTAATCAATTCGGGGCAGCGAAAAGTGATCCTTTAGGCATGCTTTATTGAGGTCGGTGAAGTCTACACACATCCTCCATTTGTTGTTCTTCTTTTTCACCATCACCACATTTGCTAACCAGTCTGGATATTTAACATCTTTAATAAAGAAAGATTTCTGAAGCTTCTCGACTTCCTCCTGTATAGCTTGATTCTTCTCGGGACTGAATACTCTTCTTCTATGCTTCACAGGCTTGATCTCCTTATTCACATTAAGTTCGTGACATAAGAAATTTGGGTATATCCCGGGTATATCCTCATGACTCCACGCAAAAGTTTTCTTTCTGCTTCTTAGGAAAGTTATCAATTCCTATTTTAGTGAGGCTTCCAACAACGAACCTACTTGAGTAGTTCGTTCAGGGTGCTCGTCGTCCAGAATGATGTTTTCAGTAGCTTCCACCACTTGACCCTTCACGGGTTGCGACTCATCTCGGGGATCCAATGTTTTAATTTCTGCACCTTCATCCACTTGATAGGTAGTAGTCTTTTTCCTTGATTCCTCCAGTTCCTCTTGCTCGGCGGATGAATAATAGCATTCCCGAACTACTTTATAATCACCTTTCACAACTCCTACTCCAAAATTTGTTGGAAATTTTAGGCATTGATGTACCGTAGATGGTACAACCTCGAACTTCTTCAATCCTACTCTACCCATGATGATATTGTATGCTGATTGAACATTCTTATCCATCACGAAGAAGCGTATTCTTTCTGTTCGACAAGCAGGACATGTACCAATGAATATATCCAATTTGATCGTCCCAAGTGGAAAAACTTTCTCGCCAGCAAAACCGAGGAGGGTTCTATGATAAGGCTCCAGTTGAGATAGCTTTAAATTTAAACTGTCGAAGCACGAGTAGAACATGATGTCTACCGAGCTACCATTGTCTACCAGTACTCTTAAAATCATTACTTCCTTATCCTCATTTTGATCACCAATGGGTCATCATGACGATATAAAACACCTGCGAGGTCGTTCTTTGAGAAACCAATGACCAATTTCTCTTTGTTTACCTTTCTCGGGCGATCCTCCTCAGCAAGATTTATTCGATGAATGTATGAGCAAGCTTGAGCCTCACAGAGGTAAGATTTTCTCTCTACAGTAAGGTCTCATCCTCCTGCATCTCCACCTGTAATAACATTACAGTCAAATAACCCAAAGCGTATTGAAAACACCTCCCATTCTGGATGCCTTGGTCTTTTGGGAAGATCGGGGTTGTCTTCTGGATCAACTTCATAGTCTCTTTTCTTGTTCTCCTCTGCTCGACGAGGAGATCTAGACCTCTCTCTTATTCGGTCGTTGTTTCTTCTTTCATTTCTACGATCAACATACTTTGCCAGTTTTCCTCGTCTAATAAGTGTTTCAATCTCATTCTGAAGAGCTATGCAATTTTTGGTCATATGGCCATGGTCTTTGTGAAACTCGCAATATTTTGCCTTATTCCTCCTATCAAAGTCTTATTTTATTTTCTCTGGCCAGTTTAATTCCTCGTTGTTCTTGATTTCTTCTAGAACATGGTTGATGTCTTTCTTCAAAGGAGTATAATTATCAAATTTCTTCAATACTTCCCATGACGACCTTGTTTTTGAGTGTTTGTCACTACCATTATTCTTATGCTCTTTATTCTTAGCTTTATCACCTTCCACCTTGGTTTCTTTGGCATCCATATTCTTCTTCGCAACCATAGCCTCCTCGGCATTCATAATCTTGGCCACTTTTCCCATCAGTTCTGACATGGTTCTAGGTGGATCTTTGGCCAAAGTGTAGTACAACTTGTTGGGCAGTAGTCCACTCATCAAGGCGGTAATCGCTGTCTTTTCCTCATAATCAATGACTTAAAGTTTCTCGTTATTAAAACGAGTTATATAATCTCAGGTACTCTCACCAGTTTTTTGTCTAACACTTAACAAATGCGCTGCTCGTTTAACTGGCTTTGCCCCAAAATAGAAATTCCCAATAAATAACTCGGTCAGTTGAAAGAAAGTTGAGATCTTACCCCGAGGAAGATTATTATACCATATTTGAGCAGATCTGGTAAGAGTTCCCGAGAATGCTTTGCATCTCATCTCATATGGAACAACATAGATATCGGCTGCAACTTGGTATTGTTCTATATGAAGGACATGGTCGGTCTTTCCATCATATTTGGGGGTCACAACAGGTGCTTTGAACTTTGATGGTGTTGGAAAATCTACAATGGCCTGGACAAAAGGTGTTCCTTGAACAAAAGTTCATTGTATAGGGTTCTTAGCTTTAGCCATTTCCCCTAATCTATCCTCCAGCCTCTGAATAGAGCCTTTCCACGCATCGTTTCCTTCCTCGGGCCTGTTAGTTCTAGCAACTGATCGCGTTGATGTGGCTTCCTGGGATCTATCTTAACGAGCATCTGGTCGCAACTGGGCAGATCCTTCCCTTAAGTCTGATGGTCGTCGAAAACTCCTCGATGGATCTCTAGGAGGACTTTTTCTCCTCCTAGGACCTAATCGATCAAAAGGAGATACTCTGCTTAATCTTTCTAGCGCACTAGTCCTTTCTGAAGAGAGAGTGATACGTTGTTCAGTATCTGTGGCTCGTACCGACGAAGTTCGTCCAGGTTGATAAGAAAAATCTTCAGACTCCTCTGCACGATATGAATTGGTACGCCTAGTACGCGAAGAAAGTAAACGGGTATTTCTTTGAATACTTCGCGGTCCTGAATGGGTTGGTGCATCGCCATGGAGGGTTTATATGAGTTATCGCATAGTTTCTTGCATGGCTGTCTAGCCCTGGGCCAGATTTGTCATTATTCCAGCCAGATCTGGAATATTTGACAGAGCAGATGGATTTGGAGGGTTTCCAGCGTTTCGATTGCTGGGTTCTGGATTATCAGCCATTTGTAATGAATTGTTTTTGATGAGAAATGATATTACCAGTCGTATTCCCACAGACGGCGCCAATTTGTTGATGTAAAAAATTAGATTATATCTAATTATTTAATCACAGATAAAATAAAATGAGACAAAGAAATTTTAAAGTGGTTCAGCCTTATAAGAATGGCCTACGTCCACTGTTTCTGTTATTGCTGACTATTTGGGAATTCTCGATTACAAGTTTTATTAAGAAATTCTGGTCCCCCCACAATGAGGATAATACAATGTATTTATATCCCTAAGGCTGTACATGCCCCTTAAGCGTATACATATGTATGATAATAATAAGCATTTAATGCGCAGTCAATCTGTTGGTTATCCTGCTATTAATGCTTTGTTCGAGGTGCAGCTCGGACCGCCTAAGTAGCTCGGTATTCAAAAGTTGCTCGGTACTCAAAAGTTGCTCGTATAGTTCTTGTTGGTCGAAGCGTCTGAGTTGATCGGGAAGCAGAGTTCCTCGTTGCAGTATGGTTCCTCGGAGTCAAGGTGTTGTTCAGAAGTGTTTATTGTTGCCACGCAGATTGCCACGTGTCTTCACTCAATTGAGCCATATCAGCAGACTAAATTTGGTATCAACAGAGGGTCATTTTCCCTTGGGTAATTTGTTATCTACTATTAACGTATTGTGCACATATCATCAACATGTTGTGAACATATCATCATACCTTTTGGTAAGTTTTGAATACCAAGTTATGTGTTTAAGAAATTACTTTCCTAAAGTTGTGCAATTTAGTGTTTGATCACTTCGATCATTGCAATTCTATCTTTCCATATCATCGAAGTAATGGCAGAATGAGAAATTACTTAAAATTTAAATCTTCAATATTTTGTTAGGTCTGCTCTTCTGTTTTCTAATTTATAGGCCTGCTCTTGAGTTTTCTTAGTTGTTTTGTAGGTCTGCTCTTCTCTTCTCAACCCTTCAAACCATGACTTCAATTCTTTGGAATCGTATACGGGATCTGATATCAAGTTGTCTGTTATAGGAAACCATCTATACATGAGTCCACGATCCATAAACATTAGCCTGAGACGACACCACCCGTTTGCCACTCTGGCTCGAACAATTTTCCTTCATTAGTTTACTGATTTAACTAATGGACCCTATGATACACAACCTTTATTATTAATCATCTATCCTTTATATAGTTCATTTTTATTTTCCGTTTGTTTTTGTTCTATATAAAGTTTTACTATTCTTTCTTTGTCCGTGCAGTAGTGGCCTGCAAGCGATGTTCCATCCCATTTGGATGATGCATCTGAGAAATCTACATTTTTACAGTAATAGTGGCCTCCATGTTCTATATCCCCGTTTAGACAAACTTTTAGGTATGATTTATTATGTTTTAGGTATTTGTTAAAGCTATTAGATATATCATTATGCATAAACCTTATCCACTGTCATGTGTTAGCTCTGTTTGGAATCGTATACTGGATTTGCTCTTCTCTATTGTCATGTCTTTGCTCTGTTTTGGTGGAAAACCAAAATCTTTGTATACTTTGAAATTTTTGCGTCTCTATCGTTATTGGTGCACTTTTTCCACCTGAATGAAATGAACTTTTATTTCATTTTATAGTGTTGATTAGATTCAATTTGTATGTTTTAAATTTCTAAAGATTGGGTTTATGATATTTTTCATGTTTGTATGTTTTTTATTCTAATAAAAGAGGTTATATTTGATCTTTTGCAGAGAAAAACATCATTTAAAATCTCTCCTGGGGCAAGATTTTTCTCCTCAGACTTATTTCTCCAAGAATCCATGTTCGGCTTCGTTTGTACTTCGGACTTACTTCTCCTAGGACTTATTTCTCCAAGTATCAGAAGAAGCGCAATTGAAAATGCAGCGGGAGAGAGAAAGAGAAGCTGCGAGGATTGCCCTACAGAATAGTCTCCTTGAGTTTTCTACATAAGTTATACAGATTTTGCAAGAACACCTCAACCGTTCATTTGGTGCATTTATCCAAAAATTGTCAGATTTTACATAGGTTCAGGTTTTGAGTGTAGGTGCAGATTTGAACATATTAGATGACAACACTTATGCACTATTTTTTGCACAATGGGAAGACATAGAAAGCAACATGACATGGCAACACAGAACTTATGCACTATTTTTTAGGATCCTCTTGAGCATCGAGCTAACACTACGAGGACATTAGCAGCAGACATAATTTATGAATTTTTTTGTACATTTTTAAACCAGTTGATATTTTTGGTGTTATAGTATTTATTGTCATGGTTGTGAAGAGTCAATGTTGGTCCAAATTGATCTCGGGTTATGATAATTGTTTGAGCATAGCACTGTTTAAATTATTCAAATAATGCCCCCTTCATGTAAGTAAATCCCAACATGCCCCCTTCATGTAAGTAAATCCCAACATAAATATGTCTCCAGAATTTTAAATTTCGAATCAATGTGTTTAAATTCCTTTTACACAATTTAATTTTCTTGAAAATTTTCTTCCGTGAAATCACGCACGGGCACGATTCAATCTTTGAATTTTTTTCCCAAAATTTTATAACTTAAAATTAGATTTTTTTAAGGATATGATGTTTATGTGAAGTTCAAGATGGGCTATTTATATTGTTAGGGAAATTTTTTAATTTCTTACTCAAGGTGGATCGTTATATAAATAAAGTAATTCCGTCCAAATATTTTTAATTTATTTATAAATATTTGTGTTATACGATAGTTAATAATTATTACGCAATTTACGATGGATTCAACACGGTGAATAGTTATATTGACATATGAAAATCGTCCAAAATTTTAAAAATGTTTACTATATAAACACGACGTATGTACATAAACACGGTGTATGTGTATGTATGTTCCAAGTATTTGTCTGTTGCGAACTAAATGACATATGGTCCAGTTAACGATGTACACTTTCAAAAAAATTCATCGTGCCTTCAAGCACGGGCATACCCTAGTATATATATATATATATATATATATATATATATATATATATATATATATATATATTCTTCATCCATATTTATAAATACATTTACATATATAACATATAATATAAATATGTTTTTATTATTATTATTAATGTTCTTCATATAAACGTTTTCATTACTAACTAAGACTGATATGTACGTGAACATTTGTTTTTCTACAGTTAGCTTTTAATTTCTACCTCGGTCAATGAAAATCTTTTCACCCATAAAAATTGTTTATGGCCACACGCTATACACTTGACCAGCTATTTTGTTTCAAAACTTCCTATATGTGTTGCATTAACATAAATAAATGGCCCCTGTTGTCTTAACAAATTATTTTTCATACATAACGGGGTTTCGTCTTCTTGCAAATACAATTAATATTTTTTGTACATCTTGGACACGCCAACTTTTTTGTCTCAAGATATTCCATTTTGAAAACTGGTCCTCGAACACAGAGAACGTTTATGTATCAACTTATATAAACCTTAACAATCACTGAAATTATATGGGAATTTGAATGCTATAGAAAAAGAAAGGTAAAGAAAATCTACTTCACATACAAAAGGCTATAAAAAATTACAGCCTGATATTTATACACATTTGCATTATACACCAGAAAAAATATGCATATTTCACAAAAATAATGCCTAGAACACAAAACCCACGTGAGTATTAATTCTGGGTCACCAATTTTTTGTGACTAACATTGATCTGTCCTTTTTTTAGATACATGAAATATGAAAAAAAACATTCATTTAGAATTTGAAAAAAATAACCTCTACAAATCGATCTCCAACGATACCCAGCACATTGGACTGTCACCTTGACAACTTTTAGCATGTGAGAATTTAAAGAAAAAAAAAATTGTTCGCAGCAGCAACAAAAGAAAATGTTAGTATCTATTATACAGAATGTGTGTGTGAGTTTAGATAACCATATGTAACTCACTTATATACAAACATATCTATGTAAATAGAAAATGAGGACATTGAAATCACCCAACAAACCAAATCAACCATTCACTTATAGCCTTTAGTACCAAAAACCCAAGCTACTAAAACAAAAATAACATTTTCAGAAAGGGTGTCTATAGAGCTTCTGTATGATTAGTATATTGGTAATAGGCTTCAGTAAGTAGTCCTTGGTCTCTCCGCAGATGAAAATTAGAGATCCATCCGTGTAAGGAAGAATAGAGAGATCGTTTTTGGGGTGAAATCGAATGTGTACGCCCCCGCTTAAATTGGAAGATGAACTCTTCACATAACAATTAGAGAGAGAGACTGATACCTGACCGTCAGTGCCATTAATGAAGGCGTTACTACAATTAAGATCTGCCTCAAATTCCCGGACGTACACACCTCGGTGATGAAATTCAACGTGTTGCTCTCCCCATCTCTCCATTCCCGATATAGAGAAATAATGCTCCAAGGAGAAGCTGATTCCATGCCACCTGTATACCTGAACTTGAAAAAAATATATGAAACATTATTATTTAAAAAAAAAAATAAATACGGGTTTCAAAAAACCCTAAAAATCGTATAGTTGTTCGGTTCAAACAAATCCAACAAAGGTGGATATGGATATTCGTTTAAAAAACAACAAAGGTATAGATCGTTTCAACATAGTACAACCGAGAAGACGTACGGCCAAAAAATGAATAGAAAGCCCCAAAATAGATATGGGTTTCAAAAAACCCTAAAAATCGTATAGTTGTTCGGTTCTAAAAAATCCAACAAAGGTGGATATGGCTGTTCGTTTAAAAAACAACAACAAAGGTATAGATCGTTTCAAAATAGTACAGCCGAGAAGACATACGGCCAAAAAACTAATAGAAAGCCCTAAAATAGATCTCGGTTTGAAAAAACCCTAAAAATCGTATAGTTGTTTGGTTCAAACAAATCCAACAAGGGTATAGATCGTTTCAAAAAAGCACACCCGAGAAGACGTACGGCCCAAAAAATGAATAGAAAGCTAAAAAAATTACCAAATCGTTGTTCATATTGTTGGTAGAGATCATTGATACCAAAGATCGTTGCAAGGGAGAGAGGGACGAAGATGGTAAGGTGAGGGGGAGAACATAGTGAGAGAGTGTTGGTGCCAAAGATTGTTTTTTTTTTGCAAAGCCAAATAATAATGGAGACAGGGATGGAGAGGGTAAAGTGAGTACGGTTGGATAATGAGGTTAAGGTAGACAATCATTAGAAGTAAAATACAATTCTACCCTTATGTTTGAATTTTGAAGAGAATGGGAGAATTATTTGTGAGTAATAAAATGGGGGAAATCAAATATTTGAGGGTAAAATGGATATTGCAGAAAAAAAATGCATATTGATGGCATCATCAACTAAGCTTATGACATACATAAGTTTTTCACTTTATTATATATATATATATAGTCATGCTCTTGTGCGGACTAGTTTGCATATATATATATATAGTCATGCTCTTGTGCGGACTAGACAATTTATTTGAGGTTAAAAATATATATATGACTATATATATATATATATATATATTTGAGGTTAAAAATGTAGATAAGTAAAGTATAAAAAATCCATTTTTACAATTTATTTTCATGTTTCACACATTTTGTATATCTTACTTAGAGAATGATATATTTAATTCAGTGATTAAATTAATGTTTAATAAGTGATGTATGTCTTAATATATCTGAAATGGTAAAAGAGAACAAGGATATTATCTTAATCCGGGAAAGCCGTGAGGATACAGATAAGAATATTTGTAATTATTATTCGGGTGAATATGGATACAGATACAGATACGGATACGGAAAGTGAATTTTTAAATGAATACGGATATTGATACTATGGTATTTGCTCCGCATCCGTCCTTTTTACACATCTACTCCCTCCACATCATCCATAAGATATCATGGAGAACCTTTCTCCAAGTATGTCTATCTCCATTCTATCCCTTCGGGGAATGCCAAGACTCCAACAATGCTCGCTCTGAATTGGGCATCACCCACGTAATCCAGTTAAGGGAAAAGAAGACCTCTAAAAGACCTCTAGTCACCCAACAATACAAGAGAAGGTGATTCGTCGTCTCTTTATCCGCCTTGCACAACCAACATCGATTATGAATTAGACGTTTCCTCTTATGTAAACCCTCCGTGGTCCAGACAAAGAACAAGACCTTCGGAGGCACCTTAGCCCTCCAAATCTACATCCAGGGATATCTTTCCCATTTCCCTTTCCTCTCAAAACATAGTAGTAGTCTTTCACCGTAATGTTTCTCCTCCTTCCTAACCCCCAACTCATAATGTCTTCCCCCCATTCCCGAAGGGGAAGATAACATACCAAACTAATCAAAGATTGTCACATTATATGCATTTATAGTTCTAGAACAAATAAAAATCAGAAACTAAAAAGTAGATAGTTTTGGACTGCGCAATAAATCCAACTACGTACGAGGGACCCCAAATTTTTTTATGCATATAGGATTTTTGTTAATTTTGGTTGTTAGGTAATGTGGTATTTTTAGATTCCCATCTACATAGTCCTTGATTAGATTAAGTTGGACACGTGTATCAACCCACTTGTATGATATACGTTATTTGTTTGATGTGAGATTAACTCTAAAAAATATATACAGTATGTATATATACCGAATTAAAGTTAAATTGGAACAAAATGCTCATATTATTTTATGTTCTGAATATGTGTTGTTATCTTTGAAATTTTTTTATAGGGATAAAGGAACATACATGGCAACCTATCAAGAATTTATGGAAGTAGGCAGTACACCCTGATTAAAAAAAGTGGTCAAATAATAAGCATTCAACACCTTTAGCACTAGCACGTATTGTGATCAAGAGTTATGTGCATTCAATACTATCACACGAGCAAATACTGTGATCGATTGTGATGTGCATTCAACACCTATCACATCAGTATGTACTATGTCTTCAGTTTCTATACTACCTAAGTGTGCCAGATCAATTAATTGTAGTGTTATACCCTTATCACTTGTTCAAACAAGCAGCGAATTACCATTAGTTTCTCCCTTGTCACATACTACAGAACTAAAGCTTCACTCGAATAACCTCAAGGGTTGACTAAGGTGGTAGAGCCGGGATGTAGTAATAGACTCAAGCACCTAGGTTTGAAACTTAACAGTTGCATATTGGGGCCACGGACCGTAGGAATTAAACGCCTGTTATAGAAAGCGTTGTTCGAAACGAAGGCTTTAATCTCAACCTGCACGCAAACTAAAACGAAAATTGCCATTCTTACAAAAAAAAAAAACTTCACTCGAATTTTTCTACCATATCACCTAACCTATCCAAATTACACTCTATATCAACTGACACTGGCAGTCCTATAAAATCTAGTACTTTACCCTACCTAAACCACACTCGTCCATACCAAAATATCCATACACATACATCCAATTCCATTTATACTCCAAATGGTATTAAACTAACCGTCCCTTTAAATTTTGACCAGAACCCTCATCTTAAAAACCAACATTAGGCCATCTCCAATGGGATGCACCCAAAAAATGCAAATGTGCACATTTTTACGTACATTTTTTTGTTTGGTTTTGTAGTGGGACAATGTAAATATGAGGTGGAAAGTGGGAGGGGCCCACTCTGGGCGGGTAAGACTTACGAGCACAGATTCTGGGCGGGTAAGACTTACGAGCCCAGATTCGGGCGCACAAATCTTAGTCGTTCAACTCCTATCGGTCTTATTTATAATGGCTTGGGCGGACGAAAGTCTACCGCCCTCAGTCTGGGCGGGAAACACTTAGCCGCCCAACTGTGGGCCCCCCGGTTACACATTGTGTATCGGCAATGTATATTTACATTCCCTCTGCATTTTCTCTCTCCTAAATGTATACATTTTTATACCCACTGTGAAACATAAATGTGCAAAGGTGCACATTTGCATCTCCCATTGGAGATGGCCTTACATGACTACTAGATCCAAGTGCATTCCATGAATAATAGAGCTGCGACTAAACAAGCCTCAAGTCACCTTCCTCCCACTGCATTCCAAACTTCACTCTCATTACCACCTAAACCAGTAAACCTCAAAGGAGCACTATCTGACCCAAAATGGATTAAGCTATGCATGAGGAACTAACTGCTCTACACAGAAATTATAATTAGATCCTTGTACCAAAGCAACCACACACGCACTTGATTGGATCAAAATTGGTGTACAAGCCAGTTAAAACTTGATTGAAGTGTTGATAGATATAAATCAAGGTTTGTAGCTCAAGGCTATAACCAAATTAAAGGTATTGACATCTCTGATACATTAGTCATGTAATAAAGCCTGCCACAATCCGAATAGTTCTTACCATAGACATAACATATGAGTGTTTATAAGGCAATTAGATGGGAAAAAATGCCTTTTTACATTGAAATCTTCAAGAACAAGTTTACATGAAGCAACCACCTAGCTTCATTCATCCTTTATATCCATATCATGTTTGTGCATTAGTAAAGACGATCTATGGACTCAAACAAGCTCCTAGGGCTTTGTTTGATAAATTTATTGCCATTTTTATCACCTTTGGATTTGTATGTAGCAGGGCAGACACTTTTTTATTAGTTTATCATTACCATAGTTTTAAATAACGGTATCGGGTAACATAACAGTTGCGGTATCAATGTAACGGTATCGGGAGTATCAGACGTAATGTAACGGGAATCGATTACCGCAAGCATGAATTTTTTTTTAGCATTCACAAATACCATAAATTAAAATGATACGTTTATTTTGACTCCATAATGCTGAATTTAATTAATATGTGGGTTCATTACATAGTATTAAAGAACATTAAAGTATTTTATTACTTAATCAAATACTAAAAACACATCATAAAAGCATTTTATTACTTAATCAAATACTAAAAATACATCACTAAATAACAACTTGTAACATGCTTAAATTTAACACCTAATAACATACTTAAAGTCATTGCACAATTGTGAATCATTACCACCATACCACTAAACAAATATGATAATAAACTAAATTACATGTATTACAAATGATTTCATGCTTTCAGTACCAAAAATAATGTTGTGGCGGGTCTATAAGAATCTTTATATCATCATCATCATTATTAGCCCGTTCATGTGGTTCATATCCAAAGTAATTAGAATGTAAAGTACTTGAATTAGATGCACCCATTCCAAAATTACTACTTTCATTTGATGACCCTTGTTGTGGAAATTAACCTTGAGGCATTGGCAGAACCATATACCCATGTGGATAGTTCTCGGTAGATGAAACAATATTATATGAAGGTTCGAGTGGATGAGGAGGATAGTAATATGACCCGGTGGGTGGATAATAGTGTTGTGGTGGTGGGGGATAATATGAGAATTCAGGGGGATGGGGATACGTGGGTTGTGCTTGTGGGTTTCTTCTTTCGTTTCCACGAGCTCTAAGATCAAGTTCAACAAAACGGTTCTCTAAATTATCTCCCATTGGATGACGTGTACGCCTTCGTGTCCCACCCCATGGTTGAAGATTTTGTTTATCCTCCAAATTTTCATCATCACCCCGAAGTCTATAACTTCCAGCTTCTCCTTGATATAGTGAGTAACTATCACCTGTTTCAGTAAATGATATATTTTTGTTAGAAGTGTAATATAAGAATAATACAACACTATAAATAAAATTTAAACTGCAATATTTATTTACCTTCATATTGCACATCTCTACCAGCAAAACCATCTCCATAACTACCACCAGCACCACCTCCATAACTACTACTAGCAGTATCTCCATGAGTACCACTACTTGATTGACTTAAGCCAACACCACCACTACCACCGCTACTAGTTCCACTACTAGAAGGAACTAAAGTAGCGTGATCATTTTGGTCATTTTCATCAACATCCAACCATTCAGAATTGTCTTGACCGTCTAAAAGAGCTTCTTCCGTATCTTCCAACCATGAAGACAATGGGTCATCTTAGTCAAAAATGTAATCGAAGTTGATAGGATTAAAAGATTCCTCAATGTCTTGTTGGCTTCTTCTGGTCGCATTTCTGATCTTTAACCTCATATTATAGTATACAAAAATAAGTTTATTTAACTTTTGGGATTTTAAACGATTTCTTGTCTTTGTATATATGAGGCTAAATGTACTCCCATTTAGTTCACAGTTGGAAGATGAACATGTTTAACACAATACTCTCACAACAATTCGTTGAAGTTCTGGAGTCGATGTGAATGAATCCACCATTCACCTACACATGATGAACACAATGATTTATTTATATTGTATATTGAAGTATAAAGTGAAATTGATAGTAATTAAATTAAGACATATTATTACCCGGATTTGTTCGTGACACTGTTGTTTGAGCTAATTCGGTTCCAAAAGAATCATATTTGTCACGAAATAACAAAATCTGTAACATTTCATGAAATATTAAATACATTAGTGAAAAACCTTAACAAAATATAAATATATTCTCGACTTACTTGGTTAATTGCCTTTATCTGATTGTCAATATCAGGTTCCAACCTCTGAATCACATTTCTAAGCCCTACCATTGTGTCGGAAAGGCTTGCAAAATTATCACCGTATTGAAATTGAGGATTCAAGTAATACCCTAATATATTGACATAAGAATAATATATCAAAAATTAGATTCAAGTAATAACCTAATTATTGAATAAATAAAACACAGCTAATTTTTTTTACTTTTATACTCACCAGTTGCATGCAAGTCTTGATGTAATTGGAACTGCCATCGTTTGTCAATGATTTTATGAAAATCTATGTAATAGCGGTAATCTCTTTGAATCGCTTTCCTTTCCCTATCCATAGCTTCATAAATAAAACCCATGGTAGGTTTTAAATCTCCATCCACCAATCGATGAACCTTCACTAAAGGCTCCTGCACCATCAAAATATTCGTTGCTTTAGACCAAAAGTCCCTGTCAAATATTACCTTCTTTGCCTCCTTTCCTTTTGGCAACTTTAACCACTTGCATCGTTTCCACTCATCAGATTGAAACATGTCCTCTAAACCCTTTTTGTGCCTCACAATACTCTCCAATGTGACAAAATTCGTAGAAAAACGAGTGATGGCTAGATGCAGTAACTCTCGACCATTAGTGAATCGCTTCATGTAATCAACAACCTAATTATAATTATGAATGAAGCTGGTGATAATTTTTGCTTCATCCAACACTTTCACCACGCTCTTCTTTTTACCAATGTCTTTAAGGATAATGTCAATACAATGAGCTGAACATGTTGTCCAATACAAATTCGGTCTCTTTTTCATAAGTAACTTACCACCCGCTTTCATAGCCGCTTCATTATCAGTTACTACTTGAACAACATATTCCTCTCCAATTTCATCAACCGCGAAAGTAGTAGTCCGTTGTCCTACTCACCACGTCCGTTGCATCAATTGACTTGTGGAAAACTGTTCCATGATTGCTGTAAACTACAAAATTAATTAAATGTTTCCTGGTAGGTCCTGTCCAACCATCACACACAATAGTAACACCCCTCTCCTTCCAAATTGGCTTTTGAGATTCAATCCATTTTTTCAAGCTAGCAAACTCTATTGGTAAAAAAACTTCATTGGCCTCATACGGAGTTGGAGGCTTCACTCCGTGTCCAACTTCTCTAGCGACATCAAGCATCCGGTCAAACCACGGGCTTACAACAATATTTGCAAAATATTTTCCAAACAACACAAACTAACTAACTGCCCGTCCTAACTTCTTTCGCAAACCCTTCGTAAGTTTTGTTGATATTTTAGGTTGCTTAGGACCCTTACATCTATGGAGGTCCACATCCACTTCAACTAATCTATATTCAGGCGAATTAATATCCGTCCATTCCTTACGTCGGATTCCAGACATACTAGAAGATCGTTGAGGAGCTTTAGGTAAACCCTCTTTACTTGAACTTCCAGCCTCATACCCACCCTTTGATTTAGACCTCTGTGTATGCTCCCATTCCTTATATTCATTTCTACTCATATTTCTTGCCACGATCATCTCGGGATCTGAATCATCACTTGAAACATCAATCCCCTCAAAGCCATCACCCCCATACTCATTTCTAATATAATCAATGACTCCTTCCTTTTGGGTTACTTTATCTTTTTTTTTTTTTACTTTTGCTCCTTGAAGATGTTTCATCATTTGCTCCCTAATTTTGATTGTGACGTTAGGACACCCTCTTACTTGTCCTTTTACATGAGCTAAATGTTGTTTTAGTCTAGTAATACCACCATTTATCTCTCTTCCGCACAATTTGCAATTTAATTTCAGCCTATTATTTAATACCGGAGTAGCAAACTTCCACCCAATATCTCCACTTGGAGCGATCTCCAGCTCATCTTCCTCAACCTTTTGACGAGGCATTTTTTTTAAACTACCATACAAAACAAATAAATAAAAAGTTCATTATTTTTATACAAGAAAAAAATAATAAGTTCACTTAATGTTAAATTGAATAATAATGAATTTTTAAAACATAATAATAATTATTAAACTTTAATGAAAAAATTCTAAACAGTTTGGTAGAATTTATTTTTTTGGTACTTTTTCTTAATTTTTTTATACAATATTTTTAGGACATAATATCATATTAAATAATAACACATGTTAAATTAAATGATAATTAATTTTTTAAGACATGGTCACATGATAATTATTTTATTTTGTTAACATTATTTTTGACACATTATATCTTTAAAAAAAAAAAATTGGAGTATAAATTTGACCTCAACCATTTGACGAGACATTTTTTTTAAACTACCATACAAAACAAATAAATAAAAAGTTCATTATTTTTATGCAATAAAAAAATAATAAGTTCACTTAATTTTAAATTGATTAATAATGAATTTTTAAAACCTAATAATAATTATTAAATTTTAACGAAAAAATTCTAAATAGTTTGGTAGAATTTATTAGTTTTGGTACTTTTTCTTAATTTTTTTATACAATATTTTTAGGACATAATATCATATTAAATAATAGCACATGTTAAATTAAATGATAATTAATTTTTTAAGACATGATCACATGATAATTGTTTTGTTTTGTTAACATTATTTTTGATACATTATATCTTAAAACAATTTTTTTTGGAGTATAAATTTGACCTCAACCATTTGACTAGGCATTTTTTTTAAACTACCATACAAAAAAAATAAATAAAAAGTTCATTATTTTTATGCATTAAAAAAAATAATAAGTTGACTTAATGTTAAATTGAATAATAATGAATTTTTAAAACATAATAATAATTATTAAATTTTAACGAAAAAATTCTAAATAGTTTTGTATAATTTATTATTTTTGATACTTTTTCTTAATTTTTTATACAATATTTTTAGGACATAATATCATATTAAATAATAACACATGTTAAATTAAATGATAATTAATTTTTTAAGACATGGTCACATGATAATTGTTTTGTTTTGTTAACATTATTTTTGACACAATTATATCTTAAAACAATTTTTTTTTGCGTTTATTTTGTTCCCTTTAAATAATAAATCAAATATAAAACCTAGAACCTACATTTCTCTCCCTCTCTCTCTTACGGCACAACACAAATAACCCAAGCCCAACAAAACAACCCCCCCCCCCCCAACCATTTACCTTATCGAGAGACTCCTTCGTCCAGCGTCGGCGCCCTGCCGCTGCTATCCTCCTTCCCCTATGGTTTGCTGCCTAAGCTACTGATCTCTGACCCACCTGAGCTGCCGATCTTTGGAATGGATGGGAAATGGCTTGGAAGGAGAGGAAGAAAAATGGAAGAGTGTATGTAAACTTCTGTGAGTGTTATCTTCTTTGAGAGCCTACATAAATAATAGAAAGATGATGGGAATCATCTGCCAAACAAAGCCTACGGAGTCCTACCTACATACAGCTACCTAGGTTTGTCTCCTTCTTTCCTTCTATTCTTTTTCTTTTTCTTTTCGTGACTCATAAAGTGTTGCTGAATAAGGAGAATTCTGTAACTTTGTTTTTGTTTTCTTTCCATCCCTTTTTTTCTCAGTCCAACAAAATGATTAGTATCGGACTGTAACGGATTGTAACAGAGTTTCCGTTACGTATCGGATTCGTAACGTGATACGGGTGCGATTTTGGTTCAACCCGATATATCGGTGTGTATCCAAAACGTGACTTCGAGATACCGTTACGTAACGGCGGATACGTTACGTAACGATCGATATTTAAAACTATGATCATTACTCATAAGGAATCATTCTTTTACTAGTATATGTAGATGACATACTAATTAATGGTAGTCGGCCTATTTTACTTAAAATCTTTATTAAAAGGTTATGTGCAATCAAAGACCTTGCTGCCCTAAGATACTTTTTAGAATGGGACATGATAAGCACTCAAAAGTGTTTAAATAAAACTTTAGATAGAATATTTTTTATTGTTAATTCTCAGTATAGTTGGACTTATGTTGGTATTTATTTATTTTGTAGGTCTATAAGCATTTGTGGTGTCAAACAAACTTAATTCAAGGCAATTGCTATAAATAAGTGGTTAAGTACATCAAATGTGAGAATGATGCGATTAAATGAGCCTAAAACCATTCCTATATCATAAACCTATCCATACCAAGAACGGTCCATCCCTAGCTTGTCCTATAAATGTCCAGTGTGCGTTTGTGTGTGGGGCACTATTATTTTTATTATTATTATCATTGTTTATCTTTTTGTCATTTTTATGTCATTTTATTATATTTTCTTTCAGGGTCTTTATTTTTAGTATATTATTAGTTTTTGTAAATATTATATAAAATGTGCATGTGGTCATGTCAGTGTCTCTGTATATATTTAGGTATGTGTTTAGTATTTGCTTTATTACATTTTTAGTGTACTTTGTTTTATATGTTATTTTTATTTTATTGTTAATTTTATTTTATTTTATGTGTGTGTTTGAGTTTTTATATTTTTATTACATGTGTGTGTGTGTGTGTATGTGTGTGTGTGTATATATATATATATATATATATATATATATATATATATATATATATATATATATATATATATATATATATATATATATATTATTATAATAAAATACCTACACACACACTTGTCACTCCCCAACTCTCACATACACCTAACACCCCCCTAACATAGACCCCACAGTGTATACACCTCACCTACACTAAATACTCACTCAAATCCAATAACCCAATGAGATTCTCTTTTCTCTTTCCTCATTATTCATCATCTTCTACACTCACACTCTCTCTACTTACTCCATAACCAAAAGCTTCAAACTAACCTTATCACTCCAAAAAAACCCACTACCCAATTAACCCATAACCCAAAATCAGTAGCCGCTCCCCACCTTAGCCCGACCCCCACTTCCGACAAGAATCCCAACAAATCGGATTCGAACCCACCATCTGAATCTGGACAGACCCAAGAACATACCGGAGCTATCATCACCAATCCCTCATCAAAGCTCGCTTGAACCAAGCCCCACCCTTCAACCTGGACCCATATGAGACTAAACCCTTTTCATCCGACTTAAACTCAAAATACCATCTATTCAATATTCTAACCGATTCTGCCAAACCCATTCACCAAAAAAAACAATCTCTACTACTAAAAAAGTGGAAAGTTCCTCTTCAAATCTCAAAGTACTAAACTAACCTCATTAAATTAATATTTTCTATTATACCCTTAATATTAGTCTCATACATTCATTAAATTAAAATCATTACATGAATCTTAACTTGATACGTTCTCTCTCCTAATACACTCACCTAACAAAACTTTCAAATACATTCATCTTGAAACCCTAGAAATTAAAAGTCAGATGCCCAAGTTCCTTCATCTTTCCATCATATTCATCAAGTTCCTTCATCTTTCCATCATATTCATATTGCATAGTTTCTTCATTGCTGTTGTTTCCTGTCCAAAAAACAAGGTCAATACTCCTAATTTCCTCTCTAATTGTTTACTCCTTTTTCATTTGCCATCAAAAGTATGCATTTGTTAATTTGAAAGCAAATACATAATTTTTGTAATTATGTCTATCTCATTCATGAATGTTGTCTCTCTTTTGTTCTCAGATTTTGTATTTCTAATTTTATTGTTGTTCTATTCATGTATTATAATAATTCTAAATTCAATGTTAATTTCAGAAAAATTATATATATATATTTTAAGTTAAGGAATTACCAAGTTCACACCTTATTAGATTATTATTTTTTATGCATTCATATGTATTTCCCAGTTGGACATATTTGTATTCATGTTTATTTCTTAAAGATTCTAAAAATTCTTAAAACACTCCAATTACTTTTTAAAAGACAAACTTGCCATTTGCTCTAAAGATCAAACAAATATTTTTTTTATTTGTTAATTTTTTTTTCCAATAAAAACAGTATTTTAAACTGTTTTTAAAACATTTTTTTATTTTTTAAAATTAAAAATAACTATTTTTATAAAAAACAGTAAAAAAAAACTGCTATGATAGTTTTAAAAACGCTTTTTTATTTACAAAAACTGTTATGATACATTTATAGAAGTTTTTTTTAAAGATAGATTTAAAAACTGTTTTTTTTTAAAATAAATATGTTTTACATAAAATTGGGAAAAAATTAACAAATAAAAAACTATTTTTTAAATTGAAAATTGTTTTTATAATCGAACACGACTCAAATAAAAGAAACTCTACACAACGCGACAAATTTTTTTTATCCAAACATGAACATGATCCTAATAAAAGTGACACGACACAATATGAAATATTATTTTTTTACAAAATACGAACACAACCCAAGTAAAAGTGTCACGCCACAATATATGTTATTTTTTTAAACTAAACACGAAACCAACCAAAATAAAAATGACACGACACGCCTCAAAATCTTATTTTCACCTATAAAAGTAATATGACACAACACGAAATCTCATTATGTACCAAATACTAACACAACCCACTTAAAATGCAACACGACAAGTGGGCTGTGTTCGCATTTCGTAAAAAAAAGAATTTTGTGTCGTGCCATGTCACTTTCATATGTGTCATATTTATTTTATGTAAAATTAAGATTTTAAGATGTGTCGTGCCATGTTGTGTTAATTTTATTTTGGTCGCGTATTATAAAACATTTTAAATAAAATATAAAAAAAAACAGCTTTAAATAATTTTTTAAGTGCCTAAAGATTTTATTTAAAAAAAATTGAAATTCTAATAGTACTGTTTTGGACCTACAAACTTTTTATTTTTATAAAACAATTTTTGTAACTATTACAATTTTTGTAACTATTAGAATTTTTGTAACAATTTTCTTAAAACACTCCCATGCTTGGATTTTACTTAAAACTATTTTTTTAAATAAAATCTTTAGGCACTTAAAAAATTGTTGAAAACGGTTTTTTTTACATTTTATTTAAAATGTTTTATAGTACCGCTTATAGATACCGCTGACGCGTACCAAGATACTAAAAAAATGGTCCTCGCCTATGCGTACCGCTGGCGCGGAACATTTTTTTTAAATGGTAAAAATATTATTTTTGAAATAGTAAATAATGGTCCTCGCCACCGGTATAAAAAAAATACGACTCCATGTCACGTCGCGTTTTATTTGGGTCGTGATCGTGTTACTTAAAAAATATAAAAAAAAGTTTTCAATATAAAGAATCGTTTTATTATTTGTTAATTGTTTTCCCAATTTTATGTAAAAAAGATTTTTTTGAAAAAAAAAACTTTTTTAAAACGATCATAACAACTTTTTAAATAAAAAAAAGTTCTTAAAACTATCATAACAATTTTGATAAAAAATAGTTATTTTTTAATTTTAAAAAATAAAAAATTTAAAAAACAGTTTAAAATACTATTCTTTATTGAAAAAAAATTAACAAATAAAAAAGTATTTGTTTGATCTTTAGAGCAAAGGGCAAGTTTGTCTTTCAAAAAGTAATTGGAGTGTTTTAAGATTTTTTGAAGCGTGGTTAGCTATACCCGTTAATACCACATTGCAAATATTTCCTATAATTTATATTCGAAATGGTCATATATTTTCTTTGAAACTTTTTAGGATATTGTCAATATTTGTGGTCAAAGCTTGGATTGTCCATCTTATAGTGAAGGAATCTCACTTTGGTTTATGAGGTAATTGCATTTCATTAATGTATCATTACTATTTTAATTATCATTTAGAAACTGATCTATATAAGATTCTCTTATGTTGACAAAAATGAAAAAGTAAGGTCCATCATAACCGTGATGATAATCATTCATACGTTTGCCTAAAAATTTTCTAATCTCAAATACCTTTTTGTAAAATAAATAAATGATTTTATATATGGTTAGAGAATATGCTTTGATCCAATTATGTATTATTATTTTATGAGTGTCGGACAATTAAACTTTCTTAGCATGAATGAAATCCATTGCATATCGTGTGTTTGATAATATTCATCAATGCCTTTTTTTTAACATTTCTATCTCCGTTTTCTGTTTTGGGTATCCGATTTGCGAATTATAAAATACAAATGTATACATACATGGTACCTAATACTGAAAAAAACGCAGGTGATATAGTTCTGTAAAAGGGGTGTATTTACAAACTACGTGTGTATAACAAATTATAGAGTAGAACTAAGTAGACACCCAAATTTTTACAAAATAGTGAAGAACATAATTGTTTGGATAAAAAAAATTACATCATTGTAATATACATATTAAACTTTCTAATATCATGATAAATGAAACAACCTATGAACCAAAATAATCAAAGACTCTGATGATTCATTATTTAATGGGCTTTTTTGGAGCGATTGGGTACTCAGTGAGTGGAATTTTGGGGCCACTAAGTTTAAAATGACATTCATGCACAAACTTACATATTGATACATAATTTATTTTTATATTAGGCGAATATATGTTTTTTTAACCAAAATTTTCCAAACTATTTTCATTATGTGATAATTATTGTATTTATATATATGGGAGACTAAATGGATACGTATATAGAGAGAATAAGGATGGCTTTGGCATTGGTTTTATAGGGTGCGAAGTAAATTGCTGAGTATAATGAAGATGGTGGAACATATTGTCCCATTTATTTAGTCCTGAAAATTTAACACTTGACAAAATACTATCGTCTTTCGCCTATATCGGAGAGAAGATTTTTTTTCCACGTGATTAGTGTAGGGTGCATCTGATTGGTAAGTTATAAAAATGGGGAATAACATTTTAATTTTTTATGGTAGTAAGAAAAAGAGACAAGTGGTTAGGTACCCAATTAATAAAGTCAATGATGAGAATCCCATTTTTTTGTACGGTTGAAAAGTAGACCAATATCAAGTCGAAAGCGTTAGAAAACAATCCACCAGCTTAACGAAAAATAATGCGGCCGGTGGTTTCGACTGTAACATCTGCCTAGACATGGTTCAAGACCCTGTAACCACCTCTATTGTTTCCACTATATTTACAAATGGATTCATTTCCCAAGTGTATCTGCTGAAATCCAAGATCACCAGCAACCTCAATGCCCTGTGTGCAAGGCTAAAATTACAGAATAAACCTTAGTGCCACTCTACGGTCGCGGTCAAACTGAAAAATCATCTGAAGACAAAGTCCCACACACCGATTTAGTCATACCACGAAGGCCTTCGAGTCCTAAATAGGATTTAGTCATCAGTCGATATCGCCCACATGCATGACAGGCTGACAACAACAACAACTGCTGCTGTTGCTTACGGATACCTATCAGTTGGTTGGCACAGAGGAGTAAACACGGATGAATGACTAAGCAAGAATAGTAGCTGCTGCTATAACTGGAATTTTAGCAAGAAAAGATAGGATCCTTTCAGCGAAATCAACCTTAGTGGATGCTTAATATACTAATGTGTTATCATCTAAGCTAGTTTACTATTGAGCTTAGCATCTTTCACTTAATATAATTCATGGTGGAATTATTTTCCTAAAAATTGTAACAACTTGGTTGTTGTGAATATTTGGAGTAATAATTTAACTGCTGAGATAGGAAATTCCCTTGATGTATGCTCTAATATTCAGTATGTTGATCTGAGCGCTAACAAATTGAGTGTAGATTTAGGGTTTGAATTTGAGAAGCTGAAAGAGTTTTGGGAATCGGAGAACAAATTAGGTAGCATAGTGTCACTCACGAAAAATTGCACTTTACAAACTCTGGACCCGTCGAAAAATGATTTCAGATAATAATAACCTAGGGGAATTTCAAACTGCCAAAATTTACATGTATTGACTTTGTGGGGATACAGGGCCAATTCAACAAAATATTGGTTTATTTTTGAATCTCCAGGGGCTTTTGTTGGGTAACAAATTCTTGATTCTAGAGTCATTATTAAGCCTAAGAAAATTGACATTCCCAGATCTAAGTAGGAAAATTTTTTATACTCCATATTAACATCCCCTCATTTTTTACTCATTTGATGAGCCACATAAATCGTCTCAACCACTCGGAAGAGGTATTTTTACCAGAGTTTTTGTAGTACCTCTATTGCAGTTATAGGGATTCTAAATGTTTCATTGTGATTTGTCGAGGAGAAAATTTTGAGGATTGATTGTGAGTTATTTCTGCTGGAGGTATTAACCTATCATATGCTTTAAGCTGATTTCAATTGATATTTTTATTGTGATTATTCGATAGATAATGAAGTTCAGTTCGCTCTTCTTACTATCTTGTTGTATATGTCTTAGGTTTATGTTATATATATCATGTGTGTGTGTTATGTTTGATCAAATGTACCAAACACAAACTCCTACATGCTTTGATATAAACTTAACTCCATAATTAATTTGTAATTTGGTGTATAGTTGTGTTATAAAGTAATAATATTTCTTAAGTAGCTACTATTACTCTTTGTTTAAGTTTAATATTCTCTTTCAGATTACACATAACATGTTTAGGTAAAATCTTCAATGAAGAGGAATGAAAGGAATATTTTTCGTTTTCTATTTATTTAAAATAGATACCATGATGATAATTTTTTTGGTTTGAGAATTCAAAATCTCAAATCTTTTGATTATTAGTGTTTTTATAATCTAATTTAATTCCAATTTCCTCTATGTTGGAATTTTTTCACACTGCATGGTTTAATGTATTCATTTTGTCTCTCTACATTGATAGGGCTCCTTCCCATCTATCTTGACCAGGAAGGGGGGGAGGCTCTTGCGAAAGCCCTGCTCGCCCTTATCTATTTGGAGGAATCCCTCGTATTAAGGAGGCTTCTCGAACACGTAACAGACTGCTAGAAATAATAAGAGGGTCAGTAGTCTCTACCGTTGCTGACCCTTCTCCTTCCGCTGAGAGTGCCCTCTTTTTTTCTGTTCACTGCGGCACGAAATCATGAAGAAGCTGGAATAACTCATAAAGAGAGTGGCACCTAGCCGTTGAGAGCGTCTGTTGTCTTTGTAGAGGAAGAGTACGATCTTGGACTGTCCCCCTTCGCATGACCTAAAATTAAAAAGAAGTCCGTCCTATTATGAGGCCTCTAAACTCCTCCCTCAGGACACTGTTGTGTTGCCCGTGGGGACGGGGTAGCCCCGACTTCCATAGGTCCTTGGTTCAACCTACTAATGAGAATTGAGGTCCTTGCGCGGGCGTCTCATCCCTAAGACTTGTTTGCTCTGTATGGGGTTCCGCATGGTTCCTCGAGTGCTAGCTGCAAATGCCATCAACTAGGGCGCTATTGGCCACCAACCACTCTCTCACCGGCCGCTCAGGCTCGTCGTTTAAAGTTTGTTATCCTAATCATATCCTCTGCTCCACCGGGAGCCTGAACCCTTCTTCTATCTTATTTACTGCCTTGCTCCTCGGCTTGATACTGCTCCAGTCGCTAGCTATAATAGCTTGCTTCTCGGGTGGCTCACACCTTAAGTGGTGCGACTGAGCTAGAGTGGGCTCATCAGTCAGCCTATCTTTCCAGACACACGCATAAAGGCATGATTCGTTCCACAAATCTCACTGAACTGACCATAGTAAACTCCTTCTCATTGTAGTAAAATAGAGGTCTGATTTAAACAACCAGGTACAGCATCACATTTGACACCTGAGGAAGGTACAACCAAACTATGAGGTACATCAGTAGGTGTTACAATAATACGTAGATGAGTTTTGGCTGGTATAACCACTATATTGTCCACTTCTAATAACGTGATTAACCCAATTCTGGATCATCTTCTGGAATCGTATAACTGTCAAAAGTGAGTGACTGTTCATCGGAACTGTTATAGTCCGAATACTCATAAGGTTGGGTCGACACCCGCCTCCCCCCAAACAATACTTGAAAGTTTCATCGCAACAAGCTCTCCACGCCTACTCTTAGAAAGAACACTATTTTTCTTTAGATAGGTAGTTCTCCCGACCGTAAGACCATTTATGAGTAAGGAGAATCGAAGGTCGGGGAAAGTTTATTGGCAACAGGGAACCGTTTCTCATCCAGACCTACCTACCCTATGTATTCAAGGGGGAGGCTCAAACCGAAAAAGACCTGGTTCCACACATATGAAACAGATAGAAGGTATGGGACGACCAGTTCACCATGGAAAGCTAATTCGATCCTATAGTCGTCTTCTTTGTTTGATAAATGCGCAATCGAAGGGGATGTTAGTCAGCTCGGCGAAGTTGTAGGACCCAATAAATCAGATCCAGAGTGATTCATCACCTATCCTGTCAAGGGCCCAGTTGAACACTCGAGTATAGATTCCCTATGCTCATGCCCGGGGCCTACCAACTCATAGATCTAAAAGGATCCATCCATATCCATAGGACTGACCGGATCTCATTTGTCCACACACAAAAACAAAGTAGGTTTTTAGTAGTAGTTCATGAGACCTTGAATTACCACGTTCCAGCGTGCATTATGCAAATAGGTCCCACCCCTAACACTAGCTGAGAAGTTGAGTCACCCTTCTTTATTTATTTTTCTTAAAAATAATAGAATAAAGAAATAGATAGTTTATATCCTGTATCGATCATAGGATCACTCTATGAATAGGTAAATTTTCTGTGACCTCCCCGTGAATGGTGGGAGGTCACGACATCCCTTGCTTATCGCTACGAACGGCTCCTCGATGGAGGAACAGAAGTGCTAGTCCCCTTCGGTTAAGTTGCTTGTGCCTGCTGTTACCTACCGTAGAACCTTCGTCCCCGAAGCGAAGAAAGAGGAGCAGGAACAAGAGGTTGTCCTCTCCCGGACCAGTAGTTCAACAACTACTACTGTGGTTGTTGCCAACGGGGATCCTCCATTCCAAAAGGTTACTGAGCCAGTCGTTAGGTCCAAAGTTGTATGCCACTGCTATGGTGCCGATAGATTTACTACTTCAGCGTCGTTATCGAACATTGCGGGTTGAGCATCTATTTCTCATATATCACTCCACACCGAGAAGAGGGATGTGTACCTCCAGCAATAATAAGAATGGAACCATAGGCTCCTATGCTAGGAGCATTTGGGTTATAGGTTTAACCACCTCAAATCCCCATTTCTGGCATGCTATAGTTATTAAAGTCTCTCGACGGCGGGAATGGTAGATTACCGGTAAGCCAGATGCTTTGCGAACCATATTCCACTTTAAGGCATTTCGTTGCACTTAAATCACCCTCGTGAAGAGGCTCACTCCGAAACCATGGATGTCCAATAGATTTGATAGTAATGGTTGGATCTACTACTACCTCGTCCACTGAATATAACATAGAAAATGATGGTATAACAATGAACATCAGGATGATACTAGGAAATATGGTTCGAAGAATCTCAATAGTAGTTCCATGAACAATCCTTTGCAGGATTGGATTTTTTTTATGGTGGAAATTCCATAAAGCATGAACCAAGATCGATGATACGAAAACCAAAATAAGAATGAGGAAGAAAAATATATCGTGATGTAAGTTAATTATTCCTTGTATCATAGGTGTTGTTTCGTCTTGAGATCCTAATTGCCATGGTTCCACAGCATCACAAGGAGCAATTGTGAGGAATATCCATTCTAGAACAATCATTTGGTTTGGTTCATTCTTTGAATGCTCTGCTCCCCCCTAAAAAAGAGAGACTTGTTATTTCTCTCCCAATTCAGGAAGACGAAAATCGCCGGTTGGGTTGGTCCAACCAAGAAAGGCCTGGGAGTCTTTGGGCATTGCTTGGGTTAGGCAATGAGTTTCAATGTATTATCGTTCCTTATTTATAGAAGATTTGATTTTCATGATTGCTTATCCGGTTCAGTTTATGCATGGCGAAAAGGAGCATTGGAATGGTCTTAGCTCCTGAATATGAAAAAAAAAAGGAAAATCTACCAATGAGAAAGTTTGAATTCAATGGAATTTCCCTTACTTGATCGAACAAGAAGAATTTTAGTTATTTGAACTACATCGAATGATCTTTCGAATTGGTCAAGACTATCCAGTTTATGGCCGCCTCTCTATGGTACTAGTTGTTACTTCATGGAATTTTCTTCATTACATTATATTGTCTCACGATTCGACTTTGATCGTTATGGACTGGTACCAAGATCAAGTCCTAGGCAAGTCGACCTAATTTTAATAGCCGACCATAATAGAAATATATAGGCACAATGAAAATGGCTCCTTCTTTAGTGAGAAACTATGAACTAATGCCTAAACAAAAATATTTCATTGCTATGTGGACCTTTACTACTACAAGAGGGATGTTCATTCAGTACCGATGGGAGTCGATAAGCAAATTCATGTGGATGTCTATTTAACGGGATGCCCACCTAAACAATAGGAAGTTATAGATGCTCTAATGAAACTTCATAAGAAGGTATCTCGAGAAATCTATGAAGAGGGTCCCAACAGGAAGTTCGATGTTTTACTACCCATAAAATGATCATGTTTCATGCAATACTCATACTGGAAATGACAATCAAGGATGACTCTATTAATCTCCATGTACTTCAAAGATACCTTCTGAAGCTTTTTTCAAATACCAGAGTTTAGTCTCTTCCCACGAATTAGTGAATCAGGACGGATGTGCGGAATAACAAACAGTGGGTCAATTTTCATAAATTTCATCGTAAATGTGAAATACTCATCAAAATAATGTGGGATGTGAAGGAATGTTGGTCGTTCATCTGCTTGTCTAATCAAGCATAAGCTAGTTGATAGATCTTTGGGCTTCGATTTCAAATTAAGATTGACTTGACAAATAAAGCCCGAGAATTGGTACTCCATTGCTCTCATTTCATATGTATATGGTTACAATTTTCAACATTCCCAGTGTGCCTATGATGTAGAACCATGCAGATTGTATGGTGTAGAATTTATTTCTTTGGAGGAATTCAAATGTACAACTTTTTGATAAGAAGACTTGTAATTTTTAACAAATCTCTCTCACTATTAAAGAGTACATTATGAATTCATACATTGTATATAGTGTAAACAGTTTTTAATTTTTTTTAATTTGTAGTTTTTATTTTAGAAAAAAATATATATTAGTGAGTGGTAATTGAGAGAATTTTGGATTGTAATTGGAGAGTTCATTCTAATTCAAGGCTAAAATGGGTGTGATCTATTCATCTTTAATTCCTATTGTTTTAATCCTTGCAAGATTTCATTTATTTATTACATGTCTTGGATGATGATTAATGAGGGTTAATCTCCCATTCAAGTATAGAATTGATGCCCATATGAGTCCAATTTATTTAGTTTACTTGTTAGCACATTTTTGTGAATTTTCCTTATTTCAAATTTCTCTTGTTAGATTTTACATCTTAGTTAGTACTTTAACAATTAGCGTAGTTAGTGAATTAATAATCCCTTGAAAAATCACAAAAAAAGAATAATATGAAAAAAAAAATTACACTTTTGTCTTCACATATTTTGTTCTTCACACATGAAAGGTGGATTGATACCTTCACTTACCCTATGCATATTTGTAGTGTATTTGTAGGTTCAAGAGAATTTTTATTGGAATAGCTTTGGAACAACGATAACACAATTACACGTAGAACAATGTTTTTCATCAAATGGCGTCGCTGCCACTTTCTTGAAGTTATAGGCGTGTTCTTTTCCATCAAATGTAGTCGTTGCCACTTTCTTGAAGTTGAAGGCTCGTGTGAAGACTTGTGTATTTTATTTTTATTTTTATTTTTGTAGTTGTATTTGCTATTTCTCCTATTCATTATAAATGGTCGTATTAGATTATATTTAGGCGTGTATTCATTTGGGTGTATTTTTTCACCATTTGCTTGTAATAATTAATTACAAAAGAAACGAAAACGGAAATTCGACAAGGTAGATAGAGAGCCTGAGATAGGCGATCTCCCCCCGGTTAAGTCAACTCGGTCTTCATCCTACGTATGTAAAAGCTATGGGAGGTTTCATCTTGGATACGTCTGATACACTTCGTTAGTGGTTGATTACGGCAATCTCCTTCCTGCCTTCTACTCTCAATTTTAAAAATAATTTTATTTAACATCGAGTATGATGTTGCTTTTTGTTTGGGGGTAGAGAATTTTTATCGAAATAGAACCTCTTTTGAAAAAATTTCATCAACAAGTCTTTATTTTTAAAATTTTCGTGTAATTTCTTTCATGCCACTTATTGAGTTCAATTTTCTATCATTCATCTTTTAAGTACAAGAATCAAGCTAGAGGGTATTTTTTTTCTTTCTGAATAGCTTATGTAATACGTATAAAGGCATTTTTCACTATGAATTTTTGAACTCAAAAAATTTTGCGCACATATCGTGTCACTACGATTTAGAGTTGAAGACAACTACAATTCTCAAGAAAACCTTAAGGATCACCAGTAGAGACTTTAGCTTCTGAGATTCGTACCTTTCACCTTTAGAAAGTTTTATGCAATCTCCGAGTCACAAGTTGATTCAACTTACTTTGTATTCGCACTTAATCGTTGTATGATCTCATTATTCTACAGTAATGTTTTGGCTTGATCAATAAGAACGACATCACTTTCGAGTTATAAGAAACACATGTATTGATGTTTTTCCTGATCACTAGACACCACACTAAAAAAGGAGATTTGTAACTTCTAATAGATGTTACAAATGACCTTTATAACTGCTCTTTACGATCATGATTTGGGGGGTCACAAAACAATAATTATCACACCTAACAACAGTCACAAGTTTTTATAACCCCTATGGGTGTTATGACTGATGACCCAAATTTGTAACCACTGTCAGCAGTTATGAATCTAATATTTATAATAGCTGTCAGCAGTTATGAATCTAATATTTGTAACCGCTATCAGTAGTTACGAATCTAATATTTATAACCGCTATTAGCAGTTACAAAATTAATAGTAGTGACAAGTATAATATTTTTTACTGCTATTAGCAGTTACGAATCTAATATTTGTGAGTCCTATTAGTAGTTAAAAAAGTTGTATTTGTTAAATGCGATTACAGCTATTACAAAAATATTTATATTTTCACAAAATGATAAAATGATGAGAGTAGAATAAATATTATGAACATGTAAGAAGTTTAAAAAAATTTGACAACATTTCATTTATATTTTTGACATTCCAAATATCCGATACACAAAAAAGTTGCTTAGACTTAATTTAACATAAAACAAACCCTTCTTGGGCGCCAAGTAAAAAATGAACATAGAATAAAAAATAAACTAAAACAATTACAACACAACAAATCGATGACATGAATTGTCATGAACATGAAACAAGTCATTCTAAACCTAGACCAAGGGTCACCATTGTGTGGATACACTTCTTGAAGTCTAGGTATATCAACTGTGGGGGGTATTGATGCGGTGACATTCTCCCTCGTGTACTCGGAGTACGCCTATTGGGAAAGTTCAATGGAGTCAATTTTTTTATATGCAGCTCCTCAATATCCATTGACTTGTGCTTGTGTTGCTTCCCACGAAGTGTAAACATATGGATTTAGCCCTTCAAATACTATGTATGTTGGGGATGACACGTGTATACCTGTAAATAATAAAATATAATTGGATTTAGATTTGTTTCCATCATCTTTTAATACAAATGCATAATTAGAAATAAACACAGTCCATGAACTAGCCTAATTTACTCAAGCAATATTTAGAACAAATAGGAGATGGGGTCATATATAAAGTGTATCAAATAAAAAGCAACACACTTTCGCATAAATTTCTAGCAACAATGTAGTCAGAAACATATAGTATTCTTTAACAATGTAGTCAGGAACAATGGGGCTCAATTTAACACTAATCTCATTAATAATAAACATATGATTCACATTGTTTTTAAGGTTTAACATTTTAAGGAAGCTAATCGTTGAATTAATAACTTATAAGTTCTAATGCTAACAAACTAAAATAACGACAATTACATCATAGGCTTAAAGGGATGAACAATCAAGATTTTTACATGTCACTCATATGACAATATCCTTTTTAACAAGAAAAATGAAAGGAGAGAATATGGTTCAACAAGAAATATACTAAGACATTTCCATGATAATTTCTTCACAGGACTATGTCCAGAATTAGGGGAATTTTCATCACAGTAAAAAGAAAAAAAAAAGCCAGTGCCAATGGGTTGTGATTTCAAGTCTTTAGACAGATATGCAACTGAAAAATATGAAAATGCAAAATGATTCTTATAAATATGTTTCCTGTCACAAAACTTCAATATTTAGTATTTTTACGACACTAAAGGATGTAAAGGTACTATTGCCACTAAATTAATAGTTAGATATATGAGCTAGATAAATGTACCATTACGATCCCATTTAACTCTACATCCCAAATAGTGTATCAGGTCAAATGCTTGACTTAGATATAATAACCATCGTGTTACAAAAGCTGTCACATTGCGGGCACACCACATCTAATACGATGCGAGTACGATGACCAAATGCAATTTCAGCTATCATCTATACACACAAATGCACAAACTGAGAATCATATATAAAAGCTAAAACTCCATTTCAGCATAATTGAGGAAATGTTATTGGGCTTGTGCTAGCTAATGCAGGGTCATTCTTTCACTTAATTGTTGTAGAGAAATTCAGTGTCAATTAGATACATATATATACACCATTAAGGAAATGTTATTGGGATTGTGCCAGTTGATTCTTCTTTTTAGTCGAACAGTGCAAAGAGGACTGACCTTGCTGATTATGTAATTGTGATAATGGCTAGATCCAAAGAAACTTATGCAAATGGATTGGGATAAATAAGACCTTGCTAATTATGTTATTTTCATTCAATCCATTGACAGTTGGCTAGGCCACGGGATAAATTTTTTCCATCTTTATGCTTCATGGCTCCTAGTATTAATAAACTACCTGACTAATGAAAAAAGAAAAGAGAAAAGTTTAGACAACCGACATTGTCATAAAAATTGAATTTTCATTACTCTTTTGTGACATCTCAGTAATCGAAGCGATCACGGTGGTGAGGTCGGAGAAGAGCGGTCCGATTGATTCTAGAATTTGCCAAGTTAAGTCGGTATACACTGACCTAGGAAGCTGCTTCGAATGAAGAATTAGCCTATAATAAACTGAACTATGTTGCAGGCCTGCAAGACAATAGTCAAAATCTAGCACTCAAAATAGTAGTGATTCTCTCAAATGAAGGAAAAACGACAAGATGCATTGACAATAACTCAATACGAAAATTTGATTAAATGGATTGAAAATGAAAATCATTTATGTTTCACCTTATTCAAGACAACTTATCAGTAATACAGGAATAAGAAGCTGACTAGATTAAGTAATTTATTATAGGCTTATAAGTAATCCAACTTATCATTAATCCAAGAACATCAACCTAATTCATCTTGACAATATCAAGAACAACCATGTAATTTATCATAGGCTTATCAGTAATCCAGCTTGATAAGATCAAGAACAACAACCTAATTCAAGACAGCTTATCAGTAATCCAACTGCTTCACAAATCTCATTAACAAGAACTAATATTTCTCATACCTTATATTATGTTTTGGAAATAAATATAATTATATATATAAAGATCAATTGACAATTTAATAAATTCATAACTTATCCTGAAAACCTATCCAAATGATGGGCCACTTATAATTGAGACTCGAAATCTGATACAACTGCTAAAATTAAAAGTAGAGTTCTCTACTAGAGCTAAAACTAAAATATTTTGGTAGTTGTAAGAGCATAGAGAATAGTTTAGAGATTCTTTGATCAAAACTAAAATATAAATGAGGGACCATTAGGTAAGACTTTTTTTCTTTTGGCAAAGTATATGACTACTAAAATTACATTGATTTTATATCAGAATGTCTTATAACCTCTTGATGGCGCAGGGTAGTGCATACTATTCAATGAATACCAGTTCGCATAAGTTTGTGTCATGACAACTTGATAATATCTCATATTATGAATACATCCATGGACGTATGTTCCCTGATAGTAGATTAGGGAGTAATGGTTTCAGTATGCATCTGGAGAGTTCTTCAACAATGATTGATGAGCGAACTACAGTTGTACATACGCCATAGGAAGGCAATCTAAATTTAATTTTTACGAAAAGCTAACTTCGTGTGACTATGAAACAAAAGAATTTGTTTGAAATAAGCTTTATTACAATATGCAATTCAAAACCAAACCAACCTGACAAGTTCTGAGCATAAAGAACAACAAATAAGTAACAAAGACTTGGAAAAAAAAATAAAAACAAAAGATAAATCTTCCTTACAATAATAATAATCTACACACAAATTGATTTCTTTTCAAATACACACATGAATCATTATTTTTTGTCTGAGTTTAATGCATAATGTAGAACATAAAACTATAATTTTATTTTTAAGTTTAGTTGGCAAAAACATACCTCCACAATATTGGGGGTGCTTCCAACGAAAGAGAGGATTCCAAGATGCTATCTTCAATTCTCACATTTGAAGATTTCGTTTGAGAGGGGGTAATCGAGGAGTTGTTGAAATAAAATTCTAAAGAGGTGAATATTCATGGTCAATGAATCAAGTACTACCACCACAATCACTTTTCCATTAGATATACTGTAATGGAAGTAAAGCCCTAAAAAGGAAATCAATTAACTAAATTTCCCTAGACTCGAACATAAAGCATTTGAATGTCAACAGGGTTTGTCTTCATGGCCATTCTATTATTTGTATCCAATTTTCCCTTCCTTAGATAGGGCCTCACATGTTTATTATAAAAGTGGGACTGTATAGGGTGTTAAACGTAAGTCTATTATTAACTTGCATATTAATGTTTTCTCCTAAAATGTTTTTTGGTCAAAATTTATGTTCATTATACAAGAACAGTTTTGGATTACAAAACTTAAAATGGTAAATAATTCAACAAATGGACTACGAAACTAAAGAAGATGACTAAATTATTATTGTGCTTTACCCTATCTAAACTATTGGTGTACCACAAGGATTACAATAAGAAACGGTAGACTTTTGGGTTCTCCATATCAAGGATACAAAGGAATTCACAAAGGAAGCACGATGCACTAAAAGATGATGAGAATTTTCATGTGCCTAACAAGGACGGGAACTCAAAAAATAGAATTCTTTGCAGTGAATAGTTAGATCATTCGAGAACAACTTCATTGAGTTAACATCTCCCTTATATTCGTGAAACATATGGACTACTCGACTTGAAACATGAGTGTCCCATGGGAGAGCATTTGCATCGCAAGATCCAGACACAAACATTCTTGAGTTTGACCCATTGATTGAGACCCTCAGCACATCAGTAGTGTGCCCAGCTTGAAATTCACCTACAAAAATAAAAGTTCTCAGGCCGGTAGTTATATCCCATAAGAGACATGTCTGATCACCATAGATGGAAACTATTATACATTTAAGATCGACAAAATTGTTTCAGATGTTAGTTTGAGTTTAAATAATAATGTGTTGGAAAGTTTCACATCAACGTGCGAGGAATGAATGGGTCAAACATCAACTAACTGCTTGATTTTAGGGTGAAAATTGAAGCGTAGGTGCAAGGGTTATATAGTGTAGAGTAATGGCAATAGTGTGTATCCCATTGCTAATTGTTTTTTCGGTTTCAGCACTGCTTCGGGAACCCATACTGAGTAACCTCACTATCTAATGAAAAATGATACATTTAGTTTTTTTAGAATTGAAAAATTACATATATAAAGATTCACCTACTTTAGTACCTCTAATTTGAAGCTCGTTCTTGAGTTGATTAGTAGATTCAAACAAAATTTAGTCAGTAGAGAGCTCACCTGACAGGTTAGAGGCCAAAATACTATGACAAATGTATAATGTTATGGCCAAAAATACCCACGGCAGCATGTAGAGATAGTTATGATTATATTAGGTGGCAGTAAATACCTACTAATCTTAGTTCAATGATCAACCTCATCCCACCACAAAGATTTACGATTGTCCAAGCGAAGGTGGACAAGCACCTCGAAAGATCCAACACCTTGGTGGAGCAACTGTTACAAGGCTAAACGCTTACCTGACCTAAGGTGGACCACAACTTCAGCAAAAGACCATAAGTCTTAGTCCTCTTTTATTTTTGGTATTATACATCCATACATTTGTGATCTTATTTGGATAAAGGGTAAACATTTTAAAGAACGACACCATAATGAAAAATCACTGAGATGAGGTCAAAACTTGTCCTGGAAAATAGTTCTCTAAGTGATAAGACTAGGGCTGTAAATGGATATTCGAAAATCCGCATCCGTCCGATATTCGAATCCAAATTTACGGATATTTATTCAAAAAAATGGAAACGGATATGAATATTGATACTCTATAAAAATATCTGAGAAAATGGATACGAATACGAATAGTACTAGTATCCGACGCGAATAATCCAAAACCGATGCGGAGTATCCATTTTACCGGATATCCGTTTTACCAAATATCCGTATCCGACAAACATATGTTTAAAATATTACTAATAATATTAGTATTAGTATTATTAATAAAATAATATTAAAAAAATCTTAATCGTTTATTCCCATAAAATAATATTAAAAAAACCTTAATCGTTTATTCCCTAAAACAAAACAAACACAATACTCCACTCAAAACAAAAATACCTTAAAGTTATTATTTTATTGGATATAGTATAAAATGCTATGTATTATTATTTTATTGGGTATATTATCATGGAGTTGCAATAAAGTTTCAATACACCCTATCACACATAACATAAACCCACTAAAGAACATATACTCCACTCAAAACAAAACAAAAAAAGTAATTTCATTTCATTTCTTTTTTGTACAAAACAAGAGAAAAGAACTCCACAGAAAACCCTCATTCCTCCACCTTCGCCGCATCAGCCCGCCGCTGCTCATCAACCTCTCCACCACTTCTCATCAACTCCTCCGTTGCGCATCAACTCTGTCGCTCCTCCGCTCCACATGCTCTCCTCCCGCAACAGAAAGCTAGCAACAACGGGTACATAGCAAATAAAAATAAAAATATATAACTGCATTTATATATTGTTCATGTGGTTGTTGATTAGTTTCCTTAATTATAAATAAATTTAGGGGAGAAATAAAAAAGTAAAGAGATGGTTTTAATTGTGATGAGAACTTAAGTTAACAAAATATATATTATATACAAAATAAAAATATATACTCATTAAAATAAAAATATCAGTATGTTTTGAACACTATAAGGTCCATGAGGTTATCATTCTCAATAAAATTTGATTTAATCTAAAAGGTGTAAATTTATTTCTATTGTTATGGAATGCTACTATTTTTTTTGGATGGCTTGAAGCTTATATGTTTGTAATGTATGGTTGGCTTTAAGCCTTATTATCATTATGGAATGCTACTATTATTGTGGAAGCCACGAGGTAGTAATTTTGTTATATATTTATCTAGATTGGATTGGATTTCATTGGATTGGATATTTTAATAGTTATTTTTTATGATGGATAAACAATGTAAACGGATACGGATATTATCCGAATCCGAGGTATCCGAGCGGATGCAGATACGGACATGAATAGTTGTTTTAACTATCTGGTGGATACGGATACGGATAGTACATGCAGATAGCGGATACGGATATGGAAAACATGGTATCCGATCCGTATCCATTTGTTTACCACCCCTAGATAAGACTAACAATGTGTAGAATAAAATTGTGGGATGAGATTAGGACTCAAAATAATGGGCGAGCGTATCACAAACTAGACCTAAGTTGAAAAAGACAAACATTATCAAAGGTTAACTCATACATCCACAGAAGCCCCAACGACTGGTGAGTTGATGGTCTCGACAAAACATGGCCCAGTGTGAGAAGCTTATAGTTCTAAATTTATTGTAAAAGGTGTATACCTTTTTAATACGAACAAATGTGCATATAGCTATAAAAAGAACTTGAAGCTTAAATTCCAAGTAGGAACGACCAAACCTCTTCCCTTAAACTAGGATCAACACCCTGCATCAAATACATAATTAGGATCTGTTGTAACAATTACTTTGATCACTTTCAAAAAAAGCTATTGTAATAATTACAAAAAATAGAAACAAAAGATCTCAACAACATGCATAATACAATTAGGATCTCAATAAGTATAATAAATTAAAACACAAATGGAATCCTACAATGCCAATCACTGTTGCATCTATTATGGATCATATAAATCACAAATGGTTTGAGTAATATAATCAGTTCAATATTGAAAATAGTCCCAATTTGAATCAGTTCCATAATCATACGTGCTCTATAATCACACACAAAACAAGTTGTATAATCAAAAACAACACATTAATTTATGGTCATGTTAAAGACAACATTAATTTATGGTCGTTTCCCATACTCTGACCCATTGCATGTCCATTTGTGATTTTATTCTCCAGATTTGCTCTTTTATTATTCAACTTTTATTCGAGACATGATCTTAACATGATATCATACAAATATTAATTTGATCTTAACAGTTCGGATCAAGTTGTATTCAGGTCTTATTGGTTTCGTGTCCAAAGTGGGTGACTTTTTTACCGAGTGAGAAAACAACATTCGTTAATGTAAAGGTCTCATCTATAAAATTTGCTATTAGCACACTAAATTATACAACAGTAGGGCATATATATGGTTTACTTAAATCAATGACTCTTTAAGGGTTTTAACTGGTAGAGTGAGTTATCATCAAATCATTCTTTAACTTTCATGTTAGGATAGCCGAGATATGACAAGAAATCATTAATGTTCCACCCATAAACAAATTAGTTTGTTGCATGAGAAGTGCACCTAACTAAACAACTAAAATTGAATCGGCTCAAATTGATGTAAAGATGCATAAAATTTCAAGTGATTTCCAATTTGAATAGTTTTTTCACTTCAAATCCTACAAACCCAAAATCAGATCATGCATAGAAATTAAAATAAAACAATGTTTCACAATTTAAAGAAATAACCGTTATGAAGATTATTACAAACTCAAAAGATATTTTTAATAATGAACAAAAACTTCACAACAATAATAATGAACAAAAGCTAATAATAATAACTACACAGTGATGAACAAAAATTTCACAACGATGACAAAAGCTATGAACAAAAACCAAAAGGCGATGAACAAAAATTACTGTACGAGAGTGATGAATAAAAATTACATCACATTAATTAATGAACAAAAACTACACAACGAATAATAATAATAACTACACATCAAAAAAATACGTCCCCAAGGTCACGACAAATAATAATAATAATAATAATAATAATAATAATAATAATAATAATAATGTGATATGTAATAACAAAAATTACATCTGTGTGAGCACAACGATGTAAAAATTACATCACAACAAATAATAATGTGATGTGCCTAAACCCATCTCCACGTAACAAAGTGAAATGGGGATTCTTCACATCGAAAAAGAATGAAATGGGAAATGGAGATAATAATAACTCAGAGAGGAAATGGAGATTCTTCACAGATGAGATGGAGATTCTTCACAGATGAAATGGAGATTGTTCACAGATTCTTCACACACATATCATAGAGCCAAAAGGAAAACTCACAGAGGGAAATTAATAGAGAGAGCAGGAGTTGTGATAAGAGAGGAGAGAGAAGAACTAAATTAAAGCCAGGTCAAAAAATTTGTAACCCTTACAAATTAAGTGTTATGTCAGAATTTATAACTCCTTGGAGCGGTAACAAATTTGTGACTACTAGTAGCAGGCACAAATTATGTTTTAGGCCAAAATTTGTGACTGTCAGTCACAAATTAAGTCTTATGCCAAAATTTGAGACTGCTCGCAGCAATTATAATTTTGTGACTGCTCATAAGAGTCATAACTTATGTCTATTGATAAGTTTGTGACAGTTATAAATTTTTGCCTGCTTATAAGAGTCACAAATTAATTACATGGCAACATTTGCGACTCTCATTAGCAGTGACAAGCCAATTGAATCAAAATTTTCATTACAAAATGATTTTATCACTCCTGATGGCAGTTACAAATAATTTTGTGAGTGCTCCCGAGAGTCATAAGTTTGTCACCCCCATTAGTAGTGACAAAAAGGCAGTCACAAAATTGACATTTTGGTGTAGTGAGACTTTCACCCATACACAAAGAAAATTTCATTTTATCATAAATTTATTCACATCGATACACCTCTCACACCACCACCATATACCATCCCTATCTTCATACCATCCATTTCCCTCTCGCTATTTTGACAAAGATACGAGTGTTTAAAGTATAAAAGAAAAAAAGCCATGATTGAGAGTGTTTACATTTTTAGCAAATATCTCTCTCAAAGTTCATTTTGGTGGAGAAACATTTAGGTACAAATAATAATGGGGTTATTTATAATTTAGCAGATTTATCTCAGACATTTATGAGTATTTGAAAGTTAAAAAATGTGAAAAAAAGAAAAAAAAAAAGAAAAAGAGAAAGTTGCAGCCAAGTTCTTGTGAAGTAAATAAATTTCTTCCTCAAGTGTAATACACTCTTCTCTAACATCCAACATCCATCCATCATATCACTATCTTACCTTACCTCATACTATCCTTTTCATTTCATTTCCTCCTCACCCATAAGCATCCATATATTTCCCCTAGGCGTTCGAACAAATAAAGGTCAACGTGGTGAATAACTCGACTTTCTCACTATAGTGATTGTCATTCTTTCATGAAATCATTTCTCTTTCTAAAATGTTCATTCTTTTTTATATGTGTGTGAGACGTTTGCTCTTTCTTACATTTACTCACCTCCTCACACACAAGAACGATACACTTAACCCAAATCTCATGAGTTCGTTTGAGAGAGTTATATCCCTGAGATTTTGAAGTTGAAGCATTGATTCCAAAAAGGAGATCCAGGAATTAATCTTGTGAGACTTAACCCATTTTACCTGATTCACACCACACATGTTGAGTCCTAGGAAGGATGTCCCTTGAGTATTCACGTAGCTAAACTTTTTATACACTTCTAGCTTCTATTATTCAAATATTTATCTCTTGATGGATTGTGCGATTGCTCTACGTCTAATAAGAGATTGACTGCCGTTCGCAAATAAAGAATTTTATGTGTATATTCCCTGTAAACCCTCGCGACACAAAACTCATCATAAAGGGCAACATATAACTTTAAAGGCTTGTTTCATATGCTAAGTGCAATCACAATTAGAGCTGGCAATTTTTGACACGATAACCCGTTTATGGTAATAACCCGAAATTGACACGATTAGCTTGTATAGATTTAAAAATACCCAAAACTTATACTCAAATAAAAATCATCGCGGCCCGAAAATGACACGACTAACCCGAATTGCCACCCCTAATCACAATTGCCCACGAAAGTGACACACTTTTGGTTTCTTGTCTTTCTTTCTATCAATTTTTGCTCAGGGACTAGCAATATTATGTTTGAGGGTAGTGTGATTAGCACCAAAAAGTGTTTAAATAAACCCAAAAATAGACGAATTTTAATTGCTAATTCTCGGTAAAATTGTAATTATGTTGGTATATATTTATTTGCTGGTCATTTAGCATTTACGGTGTCAAACAAGCTCAATTCGAGGCAATTGCTATAAATAAGTTGTTGAGTACATCAAATGTGAGAATGATGCCGTTAAATGAGCCTAAACCTAGTCCCATAGCCTAAACATGTCCGTAACCAAGCCCATCCCATCCCTAGTTCGTCCAATAAATGTTCAGTGTGTGTGAATTATTATTATTATTATTATTATTATTATTATTATTATTATTATTATTATTATTATTATTATTATTATTATTTATCTTGTTTCATTTTTATGTCTTTTTATTTTCTTTTCTTTTAAAGTCTTTATTTTTAGTATTTTATTATCTTATGTAAATATTACATAAAATTTGAATGTGGCCATGTCACTATCTATATATATTTAGTTGTGTGTTTAGTATTTTCGTTATTACGTTTTTAGTGGTCTTTGTTTTATATTTATATTTTATATGTTATTTTTATTTATATTTTTATTTTATTTTATGTGAATCTTTTTTTACTTTATGTGTGTGTTTGAGTTTTAGTGTTTTTATTGCGTGTGTTGTATATATATATATATATATATATATATATTCTATTTTTTTTTATAATAAAGTACCTACACATACACACTCATTACTCACCTACACTCACATACACCTAACACATCCCCTAACATACACCCTACACTCCATACACCTCCCCTACACCAAATACTCACTCAAACCCAAAAACCAATGAGATTCTCTTTTCTCTCTCCTCACTATTCATCATTTCCTACATCCACACTCTCTCTCCTTACTCCACAACTAAAATCTTCAAACCAACCTTATCAGTCTACAAACCCACTACCCAATTAACCCATAAGCCGAAATTAGTAGCCGCTCCCAACCTCTGGCCATCCTGCACTTCTGGCGAGAATCCCACCAAATCACATTTGAACCCACCATCTAAATTCAGGAAGACCCGAGAACATACCAGAGATATACTCACCAATCCCTTGTCGGAGCCCGCCTGAACCGAACTCCACCTTTGAACCTAGACCCATATCCGGATAAACCCATTTCATCCTATTTAAACTCAAAATACCCAGTATTCCATTTTCAACCGAATTTTGCCAAAACCAATTCACCAAATAAAACAAACCAAAATAAAAGAGAACCCATGTGTGACTTTTAACCATTCCTAAAATACCCTCCAACCTCCCTCATTCTCATCACGTGGTTTCCACATGCACTCATGTGCATTACTCTTACCCCACTCTTACCAAATACCCATTTTAGCCTCTTTACTTGTCCATCTAATTCCAAAAATACCCTTAGCCTCATTTCACCTATAAATTGTAGACTTGGTGGCATTTGAGAGGCATCTCTATTTTAGTTTTTAAACTTGGGATAATTCTTCTCCATTACTCTATCGAGAGTATTTGTAATTGTTAGCAAATATCTCAATATAGAGTGATGTAAGAGAATTTATCTCTTGGGATGAATTCATCCCCACCCCTCCATAGATAGAGTTTGGAATATTTAGAAAATATCCCAATATAGAGTGAAGTTGTTGAATTTATCTCCTTTGGAAGTAAATTCTTCTTCATCCCTTTATAGAGAGTATTTGCATTTATAGCATATATCTCAACATAAAGTGATGGTGTATAATTTATTTCTTTGGATTAATTCTAATGTACAATTTTATAATAAGAGGATTTATAATTTTTAGAAAATCTCTCTCATTATTTATGAGTCCATTATGAATTCATCCGTTGTATATATTGTAAATAGTTTATCATTAATTTTTATTTTGTAGTTTTTATGTTAGAAAACAAATATATTAGTGAGTGATTGTAATTGAGAGAATTTTGGATTATAATTGGAGATTTCATTCCAATTCAATGCTAAAATGGGTTTGATCTATTCCTCTTTAATTACTCTTGTTTTAATCCTTGCATGCTTTCATTTGTTTATTTTATGTCTTGGATGATGATTAATGAGGGATATTATCCCGTTCAAGTGGTGAAATGAAGCCATCATGAGTTCAATTTAGTTAGTTTACTTGTTAGAACAATTTCATGAATTTTTCTTATCTCAAATTTCTCTTATTAGATTTTATATCTTAACTAGTACTTGAAAAATTAACATAGTTAGTTAATTAATAATCCCTTGATAAATCATAAAAAAAATGAATAATATGAAAATGATTTTACAGTTTCGTCTTCACATATTTTGTTCTTCACAAATGAAAGGTGGATTGATACCCTTACTTAACCTATGCATATTTTTAGTGTATTTGTAGGTTCAAAGGAACTTTTTATTTTAGAGGCTATTCTACAATTACACACTAAAAACGCCTTTCCGTTAGAACACATACCAATTGATCGAGGTTTTCAACTTACTCAGAGTGGATATATTGAAAAGTTACTCCTTAAAGATCAATCGTCTCATGCCAATAGTGCTTTTACACTATATGTTTAAGATAGCCTATTAATGCATATGATACTCCTTTATCCAACCCTATAAAGGTTCGATCTTTAGTTAGAGCCTTGCAATATCTATTTGTCACAAGACCCAACATTACTCACACTGCCAGTAGCATATGTTAACATATGCATGCTCCCACTACTTATCACCTAACTTTGGCTAAAAGATTACTTCGATATCTCAAAGGAACCATCTCTTACGGTTTGAAATTCCTCGAGTACTTAACATTGTCTCGTTATGGATTTTGTAAGCTGACTGGCCAAGACGATCTACCAAACAAAGGTTTACTGAAGTTTTTTTTTTTTTATATTTATAGGAGCCAATTGTATTTCATGGTCATTAGAAAGACAACCAACTATTTTTATCTGAAGTTTTGAGGCTGAGTATAAGACCATGGCAGCAACTACTCTAGAATTAACATGAGTTTCTTATGTTCTACAATATATTAGTCTATATCTATCATAAGCTCCTATTTTATTTTCTGACAATATTAATGCAATCTACATGTCTATAAATCCAGTTCTACATTCTTGCACCAAACATATCGAACTGGATTATCACTTTGTACGTGAAAAAGCAATTTTAGGAGCATTAATCACTAACTACATTTCCTCCAAGCACCAACTTTCAAACATTTTTACCAAGACATTACAAATATCTTATTTCTTGCAATTACGTTCCAAACGTGATGTCTGAAACTTATTCACACCAAGTTTAAGGGGTAATGATAGAATCTAATCAACTCAACTCCTATAATGAAGGAATCCCATGTTGGAATACGGATAACCACTTCTTGATTGCTACTTCCTATAGAGAGGCAGCCTTGACTAGACTCATTCCATCTATTTATTTGTTATTGTTTCTTACTGTTATAGCAGTTATATACACGACTCTTTATGTACCCATATGTAAACCTATATGCAACACCTCGTATTTTTGTGCATTTTATATTTAATTAATTCGACTAATTTTAAATTACTTGCGTGTCGTAATTTAATTGAATTAATTATTATTATTATTATAATTTATTTAAATATTAATCTGGAGAGTGAATGGTTAATATTTATGGAATTTAAATTACTGTGTGAATAGTAATGATTTATTTACGTCATAACGAGTGATACTGAAGTGACATTAATTTATCTCAATCGAGAGTTGGGTATAGGCTATATTGGGGTCGAGATAAGGACTTTTAGTAAAATAATTTGGATGACAATTCTAAGGGTACAGTTGACTCCGGATATGTCAAAATAGTAAAAAAAGAGTACCCGTGGATAGTAAATGTTTCTCCGGGCATTTTTAGGTATAATCAGGCCCACACGGGAGTGTTTTCGCCATTTTAATGAAGCCCACGAGCCTAAAAACAAGATTGGAATAATAAAACCTAAAAGTGAGAGGATGCAGCAGTCATTAACTCATTTAAGAAAACCTAATTATGTAGACAAGAAAAGAGGGAGAAATTGGAGCTTGGGAGCAAAAATCAAGAACAAGTGTGTGTGTTCTTCATCAAATCACCATCTACATCAAAGGATTCAGACTCTACAAAATTCATGAGGCAAGTGGTTAAATTGTTTCAATACAAATATGTGATAATCGATTCATATTATAGTCGGTGTGTTTAAAACCATTATTTTGGGTTGGGTGGATATAAATTGGGTTTTTAATTTATGGGACATTGTGTGTAAGATTTGAGGAATGATTTATATCCCAACGTGTATTGTGCGGGAAGTAAATTGGTCAGCCCGGAAATTTCCTCCTTATATTGACAAGTAGTGGGATTAAATTGAAGATGGAGGTACTATAAATTTTGTGTAATCTGGCGGTTGAAATTTGGGAACTAATTCATGTGAATACCTGAATCGGAGAATAAATTTCATGTTGTCATTATTAGTGGCAAATGGATTGGGAGCTTATATCTTATTGAAATTCGTTTGGATGGTATCACATAAATATGGAAAATAGAGTTGGAAGAAAACTCCCATGGCAGTCGACGCAAGGTAAAAGAATAAGGGAAGAGAGAAAATGTTAAGCCGTTAGAATGACCTAGGCCGTCATTCGTGCGGCGTGTCCAGTGGTTCAAATGACGTGGGAAGTTGTTTGAGTAACGTGTCAACATAGAGCCCAGGTTTGGTTAATTTTGGTTGGGTCGGAGGGAAATTTTAGGCTTAAGGGAAGTTGTTATGATGAACTTTTCTTCGCTAATGTGAGTATAAAGGGAGGAGAGATAAATCATTTTTGTGGAGATAAAAGAGTTAGAATTAAGTATGGAATTTGGGGCAATAAATTATATGGAATTAATTACGGATCAAGGAAGTGTGTCCGAGTATTTTGGCTGAGTGATGTAATTAATTAATTAATGGGCAAATTAATTAACTTAGAGTCAGGATATTTGACTCGAATATTTTTAGGCTAGTGCTACGGGACTTGTGCATGGATTAGCCGGGTTTACACACACACACACACACACACATATATATATATATATATATATATATATATATATATATATATATATATATATATGTGTGTGTGTGTGTGTGTGTGTGTGTGTGTGTGTGTGTGTGTGTGTGTGTGCGTGATTAATAAATATTGGTGAGAATAATATTTATGGAAATGCAAACCCCTCAAGTGTTATCATAGGAGGTGGCACAATGTAGGTGAATCCCCTGCCTACTGAATGCAGGGTGAGTATAGTCTTCAGGTCATATTCATCCCGAATTTTATAGTGTGATTTATTTTCAGGGGTGCACCGCTTTGGGGTATGATTCGGTTTCACTTCCGGTGAAGGAACTATGACCGGCTCCGCTATGTTTATTTGTGTTTCACTGATTCAGGGAGCTAACCGAGTCAGGGTGTCCAGGTGGATGAATACACCTGGGGTAATAGTATTATAGAGAACATAAGGTGAGTGTCTACTCGGGAAGATGTATTTATTTATGGCATGTGTGTGAATGTTATAATATTATTACGTATATATGGCATAGATATTTATATATGGGCAGAATACATGAAGTGAAATTGTGTTGAGTATATACGTATATAAGGATGTAGATATTTTTATACGGGCGGATTACATGGAGAAACATGGTATTATTTATATATAACTAGTGAGGTTGTTATATAGGTGAATTTAAAAGTGGTTAACTAATTTAAGGCAATAATTAACCTAGGAAGTAATGTTACGACTTACTCGGGCTAGAGTAGGATGTCGGCAATTTCAAAACAAGGCTAGTTATACAGGGTAGTGTAACTGGGAAGGTTAGATAGTAAGCATTAGGTGTGCACTCTAATTGAGTTGTGAGTAGTATCTCAAGTGAGTGCGACACTAGTTTAAATATGAAGAGAATTCATGCATTTAATTGTTTCATTTTAATTAAGTTGAAAAATATTTTCAAATGGACTTCGGGCTCAGGCCAATACTAGCAAAATATTTTCAAAACCTTTTAGGTGTTTAGCCACAGGGATGTTAAGCTTGATATTCTATTCCAGGGATGCGTAGCGGCAGCATGTGTGGATGCTTGCAGGATTTAGACTTAACTGCTTCAGTTATTTCTTTGCTAGAGTATGATTAGGTCAGTATGGGATTTGGGCATGTGGACCTAGTTATTTCATTTATTTTAGTCACATGATTTACTCAGTTTATTATTCAGTTGGTTTATTATTTTGGACTTGAGATTTGTAGCTGATGGTTATTCGGTAAGGATTTTACTTATTCATTTTCAGTATTGATTGACTCTGTGATTGTGTGAATGGAACTTATAAGCATGTTGTTATTGTTTGATAAAAAGATGAAATTTTGCACCGAGTTTTTGAAATACTAGGTGGTTAGTAAGTTTGAAATTTTTTTCGATAGTGATGCTAATAATGAATCAAATGAGATTCATGTTTTAATTTCATATAGGACTGATCATTCGATATTTTATTAGGAGGGGTTTCACAGATGGTATCAAAGAATCATGTTTTATTGTCCTTAGGATCTGTGTGGCTTTTCACGTTTCATCTTTGCATTCTTTGATATAGAGCCGTATTATATGATTAGTGTATTCCTTTACGTATGCGACTTAAATTATCTTGCTATTAAGTATATTGGATGTGATTCATATACAGTTTCGGTTGAGCGTGGAAAATTAAACAATATAGAACGACAAGCATGGGATGTTAGAAGGATTGCAGGAGGGAAGATTCAGCAGAAGCCATAGGGTATTTTGGGAATAGTGATGTGATAGCAGTCACCATGATTATTATTCAAACAGTTGACATTTGATTAAATGCTAGGGTGCAGTAGTTGCCCCAAGAACCGTCGTGAAGGACGATGGTGCAAAGTTAGATCCACCAAGTGCAGACGATAAGGGCGAGGGTCGAATCAGATTTTCGTTTTAGAAGAACAATCCTCTAGAATTCGAGGAAAGTGGAGAAGGGAGATTTACCAATGGAAAGAGAACATCCAATTGGGTTCACATGTGGGGGAGTGTAATGACACTAAAGTCAAAATTTCTAGCAAAATGTTTAGCTCATAGAATAAGTATAGGGTGATGGAAGCCAGTCACCACACCCATGGAGAGATACCATGAATAACAAGGAATTTGGGGTGCGAATTCTTACGAATCCTCTCACTAGTTGTTTAAATAGAGAGGAAAGGGAGATTTCAGTACTTTTTCTATAAGGGCCAGGCAGCAGCCGAATGTGAAGGAAATTTAACAAAATTTCAAACTTCGTGCCCTATGATAGGAATATGAAGAATAAAAAAGGGTTCGTAAGTTGATAATAGACCCCTGGGTAGAATATACAAGCATGGATAGGAAAATCGGGTAAGATGATTGGCGTCATTATCACCAAGGTTGTACATTTACAAATTTATATTAATGCTCTCGTGAGAAAGGAGCTAAGGGAGTTAGAGAATCTGACTGGAGGGAAATAGTGGATTTTTCGATGCTAGTGAGGCACCAAGGGAAGGAATACCCCATAAAGGACCCAAATTAATAATCAAGATCAATTAAATTCCTACCAAGTGATGACGGGTTCAGTCAGGGCCGTCAAGGCTAACAACAAGTCCCATAGGACCAGTGGAGCCAAATGGACAAGGGGGTAGCAGCCAGGGTCAAGACTACTAGGTCCGCGAGAAGGACAACCCTGACATGGCCTATGGGGCCAGATAAATGGGAAGGGCACATCGAATTGTCTTAAGTGTAAAGAGTAGAAACACATGTGTCGATTTTGTTTGCAGCCAGTCAGGGGGCCTACGTGGGATGCCTAGTGGGGGCAACAGGTATGGAAGTTTTGGTTCGGTTAGGATGAGAGTATCGTGTCCAGGAACCATTTGAGCCGCCAATGTTATGGTCTATTGAAATAATGACTTTTATCCCAGAGTGATTGGGGTCTATTTTGGGTGACACGAGCGAGTCACAATAGTTTGTTAATACTAAATTTGTGTGTGGAACAGGTTTGGTAGATGTATCATTAATAGTACTATAGTTATAAATATTTATCATTACGTAGCAGGGATCTTTTTAGTTCAACCTGCACTGGAGCGGGTGTGGACACTTAGAGGATATATGCTTTCAAGGTAATCCCATTATGAGAGGTGATTATTTTCTTATGATTTTATCTTGAGTGCTGACTGGTTAGAGATGGTGGGCGGTTACCGAAAGACTATCGTGTTCGTTGATCCAGCGCAGGATGCGTATTCTTTTTATGATGTCTCATTTGAAAGAGGGTCGAGCTCGCGGAGGTATTTTGTGGAATAGACTTTAGAGAGTATAGTTGTCAAGTTATATTAGATCCCGGTGCATAGGGATTCTTACTGATGAAATTCAGGGTATGTCGGGTTACCGTGGAGAGAAGTGATTTAACTCGTTATTATCTCAGCACTAAGGACTTAGCGATATTACGAGCACATTAGTATATGAATCCTTTAGAGATGAGAGAGTAAAGGATTAGACTTGTGAGTATAGGGACAGGTTTGGAGTGTGTCGGTTATATGCTTTGGGTTCTATGATAATCGAGGACCGGTAATATTGGGGAATAGTTCATTGTGAAAAGATCTTTTGGTCTTTGCTGTGATATGTTATACGCATAAGCCTTAATAAATATTGGGAGTGGAGAAACGCCATTGGATGCTAGGGAATCGGATTAAATGATGATTATTAAATGTATGGAGAAAACACGTTGAGCGGAGAACTATTACAAAATAGTGTTGGTGGAGCCGGGAAGTGCTGCGAAGGAAAACGCTGGGAAGAACTTTTGCACCACAAGTTGATGGGTGGGGGCATTATTGGGAAGAATTAAATAGTAATTGGTGGGTTGATACAAAATACCTGGATGATATAGACACGCAAAGAATGTGGGGGCCGAACTTGAGATAAATATGTTACGTATGTGATGTTCGAATGTTTGTACAAGTATGCACGGGTTATAGGGTATATGGGCGCCCTAGGTGGAGCAGAGTCTCACCTAATCATATGACTAGAAGTTTCGGGAGGAAACACATGGGAAATGATTTTAGGTATATTCTAGAAAAGGGGAGTAAGATGTCCCTCGTATTGTGAAATATTGAGGGTGGGGATCGGTGTTGAATAATACATAGTGGGGTTGTCTCTAAGTTACACCATTTAGGGATGGGAAAAGGTTGATCCGAGGTTCTCAACTAGGGTTTTGTAATTTTAATGTTCCTAGTGATGGGATTGACGAGCAAGAGTGGTGAAATTCATATTTGGGACACAAAAAATTACGGAGTGGTCAAGGTTTCCATTGGATTTGCAGAATGGATTGACCCTAGTGGATTATTTGTTATTTTAGGGTTGGATATACTATCAAGAAGTATACCAACTTTTCGGTTGAAGAAAGAAGTGAAACAGAACTAGATGTTCTCCAAAATTGTTGTGAAGTGGGGATAAGACCTTTCAGTCCCACCTCTGATCGAAAGTGTCAGGAGGCGATGGGGATGGATTCGCATACCCTTAAGTCAATAGTAGACGAAAGCAACTAGGTTGTTGGAGGAATTGAGAAATGCGTAATTTCAGATTTGTGGGTGATTAGGAGCATTAATTACCACTAGTAGAGTTGCATGTGATTCCTCGTAGCAGTTGATTAGATACGTAAAACGTTTTGAGACTTTATAGGGAGGTATTGTTATCCACACATTAGATGATAAGAAGTGGGGAGTAACGAGATTATAGGAACCGAAGTGATTTATGATCCATCGAAAGGAATTGAGTAAACCGCGTCTTTTCCAGATAGCTCAGAAATGTAAGGAGAGTAATGTCACTGTGATTTAATGGTTTGAAGTATGACATGAGTAGTCAGGGATTGTTGCGGGCATCTACCTTGAGGAGATTCACGAGTTTCGTAATAAGAAAATGGGCACCCATAAAGGTGAGGCCTTTTCTAACATAGAGACAGTATGGTCAGAGACCATTGAGTTTGATATTGATGACCAGGTGTTGGTTAGGGTATCTCCCATGAAAGGGGTCATGATGTTCAGCATGATAGGGAAGCTAGCGACGAGATTTATGGGGCCTTTCTCTATCATTGAGAGGGTGAAACCGATAACTTATAAACTGGATTTACCAGAGCACCTTCAACTGATATGTGACGTGTTCCACGTAGCATCACTGAAGAAATACAGGAGAAGCAAGAGGGATTTTTTGCACATCCCACTTAAGGAGATTGAATTGCAACAGACATCTCATAAGAGGAGAGACTCGTAGCTATTTTGGATCGTAGTGAGAACAAGTTGCGGTTTGAGGTGGTAGCACTAGTTAGAGTTCAGTGGGGACATCACAGTGCCGACGAGTCTACTTGGGAGCGGGAGGATGTCATGCGAGAAAAGTATCTAGAATTATTCACTGCAAGTATGAGCGAATTTCGGGTACTAAATTCCCTTGTAAGGGGAAAGTATGTAACACCTCGTATTTTTGTGTATTTGATATTTAATTCATTTGGCTAATTTTAAATTACTTGTGTGTCATAATTTAATTTAATTAAATATTGTTAGTATTTATTTAAATATTAATCTGGAGAGTGAATGGTTAATATTTATGGAATTTAAATTACTAAGTGAATAGTAATGATTTATTTACGTCATAACGAGTGATAGTGATGTGGCATTAATTTATCTCAATCGGAAGTCGGGTATAGACTACATTGGGATCAAGATAAGACCTTTTATTCAGATGACAATTTTGAGTGTACGATTGATTCTGGATAGGTCGAAATAGTCGAAAAAGAGTACTCGGAGGTAGTAACAGGTCTCAGGGCATTTTTAGGCCTAACTAGGCCCACACTGAAGTGTTAGGGCCATTCCTACAAGCCTAAAAATGGAATTGGAATAATAAAACCTAAAAGTGAGAGGATGTGGCAACCATTAACTCATTTAAGAAAACCTAAGTATGTAGAGGAAAAAAGAGGGGGGAAATTAGAGAACCCTTGGGAGCCAAAATCAAGAACAAGTGTGTGTTTTCTTCATCGAATCACCATCTACATCAAAGGATTCAGACTCTATGAAATTCACCAGAATAGTGGTTACATTGTTTCAAAAAAATATATGTTATAATCTATTCATATCATAGTAGGTGTGTTTAAAGCCATTATTTTGGGTTGGGTGGATGTAAATTGGGTTTTCAATTTATAGGGCATTGCGTGTAAGATTTGAGGAAGGATTTAGATCCCAACGTGTACTGTTCGGGAAGTAAAATTGATAAGCCCAGAAATTTCCTCCTTATATGGACAAGTAGTGGGATTAAATTGTAGATGGAGGTCCTACAAATTTTGGGTAATCTGGTGGATGAAATTTGGGAACTAATTCGTGTGAATACCTGAAATCGGAGAATAAATTTCGTGTTGTCATTATTGGTAGCTAATGGCCTGGGATCTTATATCCTATTAAAATTCATTGGGATGGTTGAACATTTAGAGTAAAAAAATCTAGAAAATAAAGTTGGAAGAAAACTCCCATGGCAGTTGACACAAGGTAGAAGAAGAAGGGGAGAGAGAAAAAGTCAGGTCGTTAGAACGACCTACGCCGTCGTTTGCGCGACGTGTCCAGTCATTTGAATGACGTGGGAAGTTGTTCGAGTAAAGTGTCAATATGGATCCCAGTTTTGGTTAATTTCGATTGGGTCGAAGGGAAATTTTAGGCTTAAGGGAAGTTGTAGTGATAAGCTTTTCTTCGTTTAAGTGAGTATAAAAGGAGGAGAGATAAAAAGGTGCGACACTTGCTTAAATATGGAGAGCATTCATGGATTTTAATTGTAGCATTTTAATTCACTTGCAAAATATTTTAAAAAAAGGACTTTGGGCTCTGACCCATACTTGCTAAATATTTTTAAAACCTTTTAGGTGTCCACCCACAGGGACGCCATGCTTGATTTTATGTTCCAAGGATGCATAGCTGCAACAGGTGTGGATGCTTGCAGGATTTAGACTTAAATGTTTCAGTTATTTCATTCCTTAAGTAGGATGAAGTCAGTATGGAATTTGAGCATTTCGCCTAGTTATTTCATTTATTTTAGTCGGATGATATACTCAGTTTATTATTCAGTTGGTTTATTATTTCGGACTTAGGATTTTTAGCCGATGGTTATTCGGCAAGGATTTTACTTATTCATTATCATTATTGATTGACTCGATAATTGTGTGAATGGTATTTATTCGCGTGTTATTGTTGTTTGATAAAAAGATAAAGTTTGGCATCGACGTTTTGTAATACTAGGTGGTTAGTAAGCTAAAAAAAAAATTCGATAGTGATGCTAAGAATGAACCAAATGAGATTCATGTTTTAATTTGATATAGGACTGATCACCCGATATTTTATTATGCGGGGTGTCACACTAGATATGAGACTTAGTTATATGTATTCCCTAATTTCATCTAAACCCAAAGTTAGCTATTCTCTATAAATAACATCAATGTAAATTGAAGAATGCAAATCTATTTTGTTGTTATTGCTTGTTACTGTTATAATATTTATATACAAGACTGTTTATGTACCCATGTGCGTACTTAGATAGGAGACTTAGTCATATGTATACCCTAATTTCATGTAAACCATTTGTTAACTATTCTCTATAAATAGTATAAATCTATTATATACCTCTAATACGATAGTATTATAGGTTTTAATACGAATTAATAGACCTTACTTACATCTCTCTCTACAATACGAGCCAAAAAGACTCATCCACGTGACTACTACCTTTTTATATTCCATAACCTTTTATCTCCCATCTTCTCTTTTAAACCCTTCAGATCCCAGCTTACCTGAGAAACCGTAATAAATGCGATGCGTGATAATTGATTAAATTCGCAAATTTCTAATTCGGCACACTTATTTAATTAGAGTATATTTCGAAGCATCCCTTAAACACGCAACTATGTGTGCGCATGTGTCAACCCATAAATAAATAAAGCATGTGACACAAATATTCACGAAAAAATCCCTGCAGGGCAAAAACGTTTATTTCTAGAACTTTGAAAAGTTTACAAGACCATTGACTTACATTCCATCTTGCTTTCGCCCACAATAGTAATGCACGGTGTCTTCATGAAACCTTCAAAGCAATGGCTAGAAATCTTCTGTGGTTCACCCACAGCTATACCACAAGGACTGCAGCCCAAAACACTCCATAGAGACTCCCACCACAATAGCACGCAGCTCTCCGGTTGTAGAGTTCTCCCCACAAAGGTAAACAACAACAAAAGTTGTGTTCTTGAACATCAAAATAATTCACTAAAGCAGATGGGATTTTTGTGAATTGAAAACAAAAACAAAAAGGGATTAAAGCCTAAAAGGAAGAAGCCAAAAGAATTATGCAAATCGCAGTTTTTGTGTTTTGTAAAATGCTGGGACTTCTTAATGAAAATGAAACCATTTAATGAGTATTTACACAAAATTGCACCGCCTCGGAATACGAGCTCGTTCAAACGAGAAACATGGGTCACTCGAATGAAGGACGCATGTCGTTCAAATGACATCGCGCGACATACCAGTCTCGCTCGAACGAGGTGCTAATCTCACGCGAACGACCTGGGCGTCAAAATCGAGGTACGCTTCAACACTTAGAAAAAATACTCATTCTCAAACTTTGACAAAAAAGTCCGCTCCAACACTTAGAAAATATTTTGTAAAAATATTCCAAAATCTCTAAGTGGAAAGTTAAGGTATTAAAAACATCACCCTACGAAAGTAACTTTCGCAGAGTCTTTTTGATGAAGAACTTGATTAATTCGGATTTGTCTTTGATGTAGATGGATCTTGAATGCTCTTCGACGGTGTAACGGTATATGACATAATAAATTGATAACGGACTTATAAAAATTTGTTCTTACAAATATCCCCTTATGTCTATGCCGGTACATACATAAAAACATCTGAATTATCAAAAACTAAAATGCCTATACAAATCTACCCTCCCATGAATAAATTCGCAAGACCTCAAAACAGTTTTTTCAAAAATCTTCATCAAATCTCAAAGATTTTCTCATCAAGGTGTGCAACAAAATGATCTTCAATCTTTTTTACCTGCACACATGAGATAGAGCAAAAACCTTCGTGAAGCATCGAGTTTGAAATGATATAAGAATAAATCATTAAAAAATCAAATCTCCCCCATAATGCAAAAACTCCCCCATAACATGATAATTCTTTCTCCCCATTTTTATGATGTCCCAAATAGACGGATAAGAAGAAATAATCAAAACATGGAGTGTCACGATAAAATGTATAGCAAATAAGGATCAAACTATGCGCATGCAATGCTATGTCTCAAAAAGCATTCACAAACTATTTTTGATTTTTCAAAATTTTCGCAAAAAAATAAGATACATTTTGTAAAATATGACACAAAGATCACACCATGGAATTAAACTCAAACAACCAATTCATGGAAACGGAATGAAATGGTGTGAACACAATGGATAGGTAAGTAAACTCAATAAATCATATGTGCGTGATGCATACGTGTACTCCTAACGAATGAACATCAAAAGTATTTTTAGTTGTAAAAATTGTTGAATTTAGATGGCATCGTCTTATGCAAATCAACAAATCAAAGTCAAAGTGATTTTCACACCAATAACGTCCAAAACATTTTAGTTCCGTTTCGAGAACATTTCAAAGAACGTGCAAACTCATTGAATTAATTTCCATCCAAAACTCCCTCATTAAAAATAAAGAATTTTTTTATATCTAAAGGGGTACTAAATTCTCAACTTAGAGAAAACCTATTGGCCCAAATTTTTGGCATATTTAATCTTTTTGTTGTCTTTATTTTTGTGTGTCTCTTTTCAAACGGTGGCTTTCACAACGTGATTTTTATTCACTTCCAGCCCTTTCCCGTGTCACTCATCATTTTTTAAATTTAAACAAATTCCTCACGGGCAATGGTTTTTACATGCACTACTTTTATTACTCTCGTATTATTTCACTTGGTTCGTTTTAAGGACGGGACTGAAGTGAAAACACCCAACCAACATTTGATAAGACTAGCACAATCATAAAAAAAATCCGTGCATGTGTGCAATAAAGGAAATCATGAGTCAAACATGTAGGAAGTAACACTTAATTACATCTTAATGACTCCAAACATTATAAATCACATGGATGAATTGACCTATTATCTCAAAACACTATCAAATAGTCACATGAAAAAAATGGAATGATGTTGTGACTTAGTCATCTTAAGTGTCCATCCATAAACAGTGCAAACAAAATAAAGAAATCTTTTTGGATTTTTCAAAAGTTTTATCAAAATAAAATCTTTTTGCAGTTTTCAAAATTTTTCTAAAGCAAAAATTTTATACAAAAATGATACATACTAGCAATAGGCAAATAATGACATTATGGAAAGCATCCTATGCTAGTAAACAAGTCAAATCTCAATCGTTAGGTGCAGAGGGGTTTTCCAAAGGTGGTGCCAACTTATAAAAAACCTCCATCAAATTTTGTGATGTTTTGACTAAAAACTTAACTTGGTCACATAGATGTGCAAACTCTCTCATGTAGTCTCCAGGAGCATGTAAATACCATATGTGGGTGCATGTGTGGCAGAAACACGTGTAGTAGCAAAACGTAACACATAACCCAACTTAAAACAAAATTCCCTAAGTTGTCCTCTCCATTTTCAATGGGAGCAAACATATATAGGCCTTGGAACACCTCTCTCAAAAACACTAGGACACGCTCTCCTAATAGGAATGATACGCCTAGGTGGGTTAGGGTGAGACTCACGTGAATCTAACACTAAAGTGGGAACCGGCTCGGGTGCTAATTGGGAAGTAGAAGCACCGTCATGAATTATTCCTAACTTCTCACCTTTACCCATAAGAACCACCTTTTCACCCTTCTTAGGTGCGCTCTCAAAATTGACTTTAACCACCCTAGAACGTTCGAGATCACTCTCAAGTTGGGACATACGTGTTGTCAGACTAGACACCATGTCGGTCATATCATATTTTTCCCTTTTAAAAAACCCTTATCTCTTTCCAAATCTAAAACCCAATAACCTAAATCTCTATTATACTCCTTTGTTTTCAAGGTCTTGGTGCACAAATCTCGAAATGCTTTTTGGAGCTCACTTTCATCTCCACTTTCACTCTCGCTTTCTCCCTCACTTGAAGCGCTCAAATCATCACTATCGCATTCGTGTGCACTAATGTAGGACAAAGTGGGCATGCTCACACGACTTGAAAAAGCTACAAACTTCTCACCACTAGTCTCATCACCCTCACCTTCACTACTATCAATAATTGTGACGGGCATGGCTACTTTATTTCCTTTATTTATAAGCCACGTAGGACACTCAAATGACTTATGCCCCTTTACCCCACATTTAAAACAGGCCACGTTCTCAAACTCCTCCTCACACTCCTCATCTCAGTCATTCTATTTTTCCCTCTCACCGCTTTCTTTGGCCTTTCCTTTCTTTTTATTTTCCTCAAAATATCTCTTTTTATTGGAAGAATTTTGTTTAGAAATTTTGAGAAACTTTTTGAAATTTTTCGCAAGTAAGGCCAAATCATCAAAGTCTCCCTCAGAATCGGACTCACAAACTTTTTCTTTCTTTTTCTTAAGATGATTCTTTAAAGCAACGCATTTATACTTAGCCTTAATGGTGTGGGGAAACATGTCAATTTCATAGGTTTGAAGATCTCCCACAAGTTCTTCCAACTTAAGTGACTTCAAATTTCCCAAAGAGTTTAAACTGCGACTTTAGGAATAAAGCATTTTGGGAAAGATCTCGAAATCTTTTTAACGACACGCGTGTTATCAATCACCTCACCCAAATTAAAACATGTGTTAACAATGTCCAATAAACGTGCATAAAAATCATCAAAGCATTCAGACTCAGAAATGGTGATAGTCTCAAATTGGGTGGCCAAATGTTATAATTTTGATTCTTTAACCGCGTTCGTACCCTCATGTGTTAATTTAAAAACATCTCATACCTCTTTAGACGTGGTTCACATCATAATTCGGCGAAACTCATCATGAGTGACAGTTCCAGAAATAGCACTCAGACCATGGGAATTAAAATTAGGAAGTTTATAATCATCTTCAGTCCAGGCCGACACGGGTTTTAAAAGGGTGATATTATTAACGGTGACCGTGGGAGGATTCCACCATTTTCACAAAGCAACCAAACACACTCGTCAATGAATTTTAAACAAGATTTCATACGAGCTTTCCAGTAGGCATAATTAGACCCGTAAAAAATAGGCATCATATTAAATGAATGTTCCATTGGAAAAATTGCGATTTTTCACAAAACTGATTTTTCAAAAAAATCAATTATCACACGATTTTGCGAAAAATAGGAATACGCGATAAATTAGAGCAACCTGCTCTGATACAAATTTGAGAAACCGTAATAAATGCAATGTGTGATAATTGATTAAATTTGTAAATTTGTAATTCGAAACGCTTATTTAATTAGAGTCTATTTCGAAGCTGCCCTTAAACATGCAACTACGTGTGTGCGTGTGTCAACCCATAAATAAATAAAGCATGTGACACCAAGGTTAAGGAAAAGATCCCCGCAGGGCAAAACCTTTTATTTCTAGAACTTCGAAAAGGTTACAAGACAATTGACTTACTTACCATCTTGCTTTCGCCCACAAGAGTGACGCATGGTGTCTTCGTAAAACCTTCAAAGCAACGGCTGGAAATATGTTGTGGTTCACGCACAACTATACTACAAGGACTGCAGCCCAAAACACTCCGTAGAGACTCACTCCACAATAGCAGGCAGCTCTCCGGTTGTATAGTTCTCCCCAAAAAGGTAAACAATAGAAAAAGTTGTGTTCTTGAACACCAAAACAATTCAGTAAAGCATATGGGATTTTTGTGAATTGAAAACAAAAATAAAAAGGGATTAAACCCTAAAAGGAAGAAGCCAAAGAATTCCACAAATTTCAGTTTTCCTGTTCTATAAAATGCTGAGACTTCTTAATGAAAACGAAACCATATAATGAGTGTTTATAAAAAAATGTGTCGCCTCGGAATACGAGCTCGTTCGAACGAGAAACAGGGGTCGCTCGAACGAAGGACGCGTGTCGTTCAAACATCGTGCGGCATACCAGTCTCGCTCGAATGAGATGCTGATCTCGCGCGAACGACCTGGGCATCAAAATCGAGGTACTCTTCAACACTTAGAAAAAAGACTCATTCTCAAATTTTGACAAAAAAGTCCGCTCCAACACTTAGAAAATATTTTGTAAAAATATCCCTAAAGCTCTAAGTGGAAAGTTAAGGTATTAAAAACATCACCTTACAAAAGTAACCTTCGCGGAGTCTTTTTGAGGAAGAACTTGATTAATTCGGATCCGTCTTTGATGTAGATGGCTCTTGAATGCTCTTCGACGGTGTAGTGGTATATGAAATAATAAATTGTGAACGGACTTATAAAAATATTTTCTTATATTACCCATTCACCACATACACACAAGGAAAACCTTCCCATCCCATTAGACTTACTCTTTATTTCCTTTATTTCCCATCCCGGACACATTTTAGATCACTTGCGCCAGCCGTATCTATAACTTCAAAGAAGACCATTTTTTCCCTCTCCCTCAACTGCTTCATTTGGCTTAATGTTGTGTTTTTTTTTGTTTTGTTTCTTCTTCATCGGGGTTGGGGAAAAGGTTTGGTAGATGGTGTCAATAGAGAGGAGCTTGAAAATATTTGCAGAAAACAAGTAGCCAAAATTGATCAGATAACGCTTCTGGTAAGATATTTTCTTATTCTTTATAATAAATGAGACTTGCTTAAGAAGGAATTCGCATTATTAATTATCCATGTTCTGTAGGTGGAACGATACAAACATAAGTCAGACTAGAATGTTATCATTGAACGTAGTAACTTTCATCCTCTTGAGGATCTGAAGAATGAAATATTACTAATTAATGAGCTGCATGATTCACTAAAGGATGGAAACACGGGTTTTTCAAGGCAATGAGATGGGATTTTTCTAAGTAATCTTTATTATACCTTGGATCAGTATGTTTTTGGACCTATGCGATCTATGCACATGAGAAAAATTCATTTGATTGTGTTCCCTTAATTTATTGAGTGGTTAATTTTTGTGTCTAACTTCGTTATAGTTGTTTTTTAATTTATTTTATAATTTGGAGATTTGGGAATTTGGGATTTCTTTACATGGAGTTTTTCATGTTTTGTTTCTTCAATTTTGTTAATATCCTTTGTTGCACATCATTTTGTAGTAGGTGCTTAGTAAGTGTTTTTTGCTTCTTGATTTTGGGAATTATGCTAGAAGATCTTGAAAAAATAATATTGGCAGATGGACATCAAGGAAATAGTTTATGTTATTGTCCTGTCCAGAGTGTTATATTTTTTTTCTTATTTATATTTTAATTAATAATGCGTCTTTTAAAAAAAACTAAAACAAATTGAAAGTTTTCATTATTTTTTTATCAACTTACACTATAATACAACAGTCTATCAAAGAACATAGTCCCATTTACCCATATTTTTACTTTCCCTTCTTAGAATATAAAGCGTGAAGGACAATTAATTTTTTGATTTGTTGAGAATTTGTTATTTGATTTTTCTTTTTTCATAGAGTTTTCTTTGGAGGTTTGATATGGGGTTTTCACGGGGATGGACGCATGGGTTTCTATTGTGTTCTAATTTAGTGGAGTTGCAGGTATATAGTTCGCTCTCTCTCGATTTTAATTTCGATACTTTTTTTATCTATTCCGTTTAGGGTGTTTTGTTTGTTCCAAATAGACTACTTTTGAGGTGATATATGAGTTTTGTGTGACAACCCGTAATCCGAGATAAGGGGTGGCCAGCTCGATACTCAAACGTAACAGGAATCATGGATGGATATCATTCTCAGCATCACAAATATAAACTGAGTATAAGGGAAAAACCACCCAATAAATCAGAAAACGGGTTGCCAAAAGTGTAAAATTTTAAAAATGCGGTTATGAAAATTTAAACTAAACAACCCAATCTGACGAGCAAGTGGAATTCCAAAAGATAATATATAAAGTAACTAAAACGAAAGTATACAAATGGACCGAATAAGCTGTCGGTCCACAGCTACATAAGACAACGTACCACAATATAAAATATCTTACATAGTCCAACCAATAATCAAATACAATTGTTTGGGCCACACGCCCGAGGGACAAGACCTGATCATATCTAGAATAACAAGAATGAAAGCGTCTAATACAACATCCTGTAATAACCCGCAAAGTCTTACAGCTCGTCGAAGGTGCAAGGAACTTGGAAAAGTCAAGACGGGCGTCCTTGCGGTGGAGCACCTGAGCGGATACAATAATATATATACAATAAGAAAGTAAACCGGTTAGTGCCGGGTTCTATATGATTTCTAGAAGAATAAAAAGCATGATAAATATGAACAGTTATACATGAATAATGAAGATGATCACATGACATGCTAACTACAATTACAAGCAAGGATAGAAGGTAAAGCATTTTAATTTAAAAACCCTTCCTTATTAATACAATTTCCATTTCCTTCAGACATTCCTTATTAGGAATAAAACCATATATTTGGTTAAATCAAGAAGTTATAATTTTTGTTCATTAATTAAAACTTCCCATTTTATCTTTCCATTCCTTATTAGGAATATCATTTACATCAAGTGATCTTTATGGCACATACATTATTCCCGTGCTCTTCCTGGCACATTTTTATGCTCTTTATGGCATTTAACAACCATCAAGTCCAACTTGATGAAAATATAGTTATATTCATATACATATAACGATATCTAAGACCGCCCGTCCGGGTTTCCCCACGGTGCGCGCCCCTAAATGACCATCATCTTCCAGGGCCTAACATAAGACAACTTGGGCACCTATCGGAACACGTCGGGAAGCGGCCATGAGCCTGCGTGGTAGCCAAGACCACACCCGGAATCTCCCTACCCCCGCAGAAAAATATACAACCATAAGCGCTCCCATGGCCTAGGACTATATCCACCCTGCATTCATTAGCCAGGGGGCTTCACCTCACGAGCGAACTTCCCTTATGATGTCATTTAGAGAGGTGTGTAACAGTAAATTAACATTTACATTTATCATCATTTTATTTCCAAAAATCCATTTCCAATAATCATGTGATTTGTTCTTTTTTTTTTAAACCTAATATCATTAAACAACGGGGTTCATTCTAAATTGAACCTATTATCTTTAAACACCTATGGGTTCATTTTATGCGAACCTAATTTCCATCGAATTTTATCATTTATTCCTCAAATTACAATCCCCGATTAACTCTCCAAATGATCATTATGATCCTACAAATCTCCAAGGCCTATGTAACTTGAAAAGCCCTTCTAGTCTCCAAGTTAGGGTACCTAACTTCCAAACTTCTAAGAGTTTGAATAAAAGAAGTAATGCCTTAGCATTACTTTAAACCTCCCCGAAACAAACCCCAGATGAACCCATTTCTAGTCCAGGGTAACGACCAAACTCCATAGCTACTCTAGGACTCTAAGCTTACTTCAATTAAGAAGGTTCCTAAGTCCTAAACTTAAAGAAAAAGGATAAAAATTATAATAGAAAGAAAAATGATCCAAAACAGCAGGTACTGAATCGATTCGCCCTAAAGGCCGAATCGGTTCGCCCAAGCGAATCGATTCGCTCTGAAAGCGAATCGGTTCGGACAACAACCTTGAGGTTCTGCATAAACCGAATCGATTCGGTCTTAATCCGAATCGATTCGGGTACTAAGACCTGGGATTCTGCATCTATGCGAATCGATTCGCCCAAGGGGCCGAATCGATTCGCCCCTGCGAAAATGCCAAGAATGGCTATGGAGTCTTGAACTCCAAAAATTCTAAACAAACCCAAACCAGCCAAACCCAATTTATTTAATGGAACTAGTACACCAAAAATACACCCAACTACCATCATTTGTAATGTTTATCATCCAAATCAATCTCAAAGGGTTAAATACCCAAAATTCCACCAAAACCCTAACATTTCTAAATCATAAATATCAATGCAATTTATTCTACTTAAACCATAAATTTGCAAGTAGATTACTTGCCTCAAGGTAAGAATCTGATTTGATGAAGAAGGAGGCAACAATCCAAGCTCCAATCTCTCTTTTTTTCCCCAAGTTCTCTTCCTCTCTCTACTCTCTCTAGGGCTCAATTGTGTAAAATGGAAGAATGGGAATAGGGGTGGGGAAATAAAACGGGGCTTAAGTCTAAAAATCCCAACTTAAAATGCTAATACGCGATATACTAATACGCGACTACACTATTTAAGCTAAAACCAGTCAAAAGTGCCTGAAATGCCAAAATACAATATGGCACTTATTTTGACTGTCTCACACCTACCGGGACTAACTACACTACCCAAATTATCATTTGGGAATTTTATAACTCATTTTACTTCCGGTTTCATAATAAACCAAAATGTCATTTCAAATCCTTATGATATAATAAATTACCACATGAACATTTTATCTACTCACGAGGTAACTACACAACATATTAGTAAATATTGACTTGACATATCAAATTAATATTTACTCGGCATCTATCAGATAATATCTAATTACTACACATGGTAATTAAGGATAAAATGGGCTATCGGAAGAGAGAGTTATTACATACTCCCCCCCTTAAGAGGGAATTTTGCCCCCAAAATTCGGATATACGTCGCAAGAAGAGGTGCGGATACTATTCCCGCAAGTCATCCTCGCGACCCTATGTCGATTTCTCGACACTAAGCTGACTATAGAGAACTCATCCCCCAAGTTACAACCAGCGATCCCAACGTAACTCTACGCTCTAGGATAGCAACCGTCTACTTCTAATAAGAACCGTCAAGTTGCACCTACTTCGAAAGGAATGTGCCTAATGGCATCATCCTATCTCTCGTACTCCCTTGTATGAGAGACAAGGAACAAATTATGAACTTGCCGCTAAATGTTTTGATAAAGCGAGCAAATAGTTTACCGGACCCACCGCGACATTTTTAGGAAAGGTACAACATCATGCGGTGCAAGTTTTCCCCTTTTTTCCTTGAAACGCATAACGTCCTTCTCAGGCGATACTCACCACAACCTTTGGTCTAATGACCTCAACTCCAGATGCCTTCTTCTCGCATTGCATGAGCTCTTTTGTCGGTCTCGGTTATACGAGAGACTCATCATCTCGCACTTCTAACCAACAAGCGGGAGATCTATAAAGCCTACCATACAAGGCCTCTTCTAAAGCGCCGTCCCAACCACAAATTCTATATAGGCGAATTGAACGAGTGGAAAGCATTGTTCCCAACTACTCTTAAAGTTAGGCACGCAGGTAAGGAGTATATGCCTCGGCATATGGTTTATTCTATTGGTTTGGTCATTTGTGGAAAATGATAAGAAGTAATTAACCATAATTCGATTCCCATGGCTTCTTGGAACCTTGCCAAGAATGAGAAACAAAAGTCTTGATTCAGTACAACAACCTTCCCATGCCCAGCCAATAGTACTAGCGATGTATAACTTGGCACGATTCGTCATTACCTTGATGCACCGAAACGTTAGAACCGCGTGATTTCTCCATATCTGCTTAACTTAAGTCCCTTCCGTTCGGAACAAAATTTTCTTAAGGGAACGCACCCCACCCTCAAGATGGACTTCAATTTAAATAAGGGATAATACTCCTTACAAGTTTAAACTTGTGAGGCGCGATTACAATAGGTCGATACTCCAGTATTTTCACTCCCCGTCATGGCAGAGACTTACTAATGGAATCTACCTTCGAGCTTAACAACGTGGCTCGGGGTACAAGTCAATTCACCCTTTCATTACCTCTGTAACACTCCATTACGTGAGGCCTCATCTCCTTTGGCTTTAACCACCAACTTTTCAAAATCCTCCCACTTCATATAACATGGAACCAATCCCTTGATATGAGTTTACGCATGGCTTAGTCATGGTCAACTCCCAACAACCCTCATAATCTTACGTCCCATACTAAAAGGCCTTACGTCTAAACAATCCTAAAGTCTATCTACCTATACCCTATCTAAGTCGTATACCCCTAATGCTAAGTATATCCCTAGTGCCCAAGACCTTTCTCAACTTCCGACATTTGCTCAGTTTCATGCGTGGGACATCTCGCCGAAGCGAAATCCAAACAAAGAACCCTCCCGTTACACTACTACTTCGCGTTGTCACTCATCGAGGGGTACAGGTCTAAGACACATGTTCGGGACTAAAAGATTCTATAGCTACACACTAACTATTTAACTAACAAAAGAATATTAACAATCCAAAGCTGACCCTTCGTGAAACCCTAGGGTTATATACCCTAAAACATGTATACATCTCATGAAGGAGCCTTCTATAAAGGCATAACCCGAAGTCTCAATTCGACTTCGTACTCCAGTCTCCCTCATATCCATCAGAGGAGAGAACTATGTGCAGTGCTCCTATGTCGCACTTTAATAGCCATCAATCACCCTTGTACGTGATTTTCGGCTAAACTTTCCAATCCCACTTCCGACCATAAAGTAACAAAATAAAATATAATAAAAGGAAAGAATAGCATATCTTCACTCACAACATCGTTAAGTGTTCATGCGGCGGAGTGTCTCGCAAAGCGAAATCCAAACAAGGAACCCCTCCGTCACATGCCTACTTAACTAGTTGATCATGGAGATAGAGCGTAATACACACAAGATAAAACAAAGGAAAGGTAGTATATCCCCACTCCCAACGTCGTTAAGGTTCGCGCGTGGAGTGTCCCGCAGAAGCGGAATCCAAACAAGGAACCCCTCCTATACGCTACCACTCAACTTGTTGGTCGTGGAGATAAGGCATAGCAATCACATACCAATATCACATCATACTCGACCATGTTAAGGACGAGTGAATCGGCCTCAAGCACAATTTAATAAGAGAACTTCCTATATACATACAAACAAAAGAAAAGAGCAAACCATTACGCATAGAACTCGATACTAATGAAAATACTCTCAGCAGATATTATGAAATCTGTAATCTGAGAAAAGCTCGTAAAACAAATGAGCGCGTAACACCCGCATCGAATAACATTTAACTCGCGTATCTCTGAGAAAAACTTACCCTCAATAACGGGCGGTGCCGACAGGGCTGGAGGAAACATAGCCTCCCCATCTTGACAAACACGTCCATACTGTAGTTGCCCCTGCTGCGGAGGAACAACCATAATAGGTACCGGAGGTGGAAACAGAACATACGGCTGTTGCGGAACCCTAGGAAACTGACTCCCAATCATCTGAGGACACTCTCTCTTGATATGACCTGCCTCCCCACATTGGAAGCACCGTCCCTCCATGTCCTCCCGATTACGACCTCCGATATTCCTAAACTGGGAAAAGCCTCGGCCCGGACGACCTCTACCTCCGGGGCCACCCCGATCTGCCTGATGTAAAACACCTAGTTCGTGCCTATTATTGCCCCTCGCAATAAAACTCTCCAAGCTTCCTTACTTGCCTCATCTCAGTAGCTTTCTTGCTACCCTGTATATATACTCAATGCTCCTGGCAATGGAGTAAGGCTGCATTCATAACCTCGCCAAAAGTCTGGAAAGCTGGGTTACCCAATAAGTGTTTTCGGATTCCCCAGTTTAGACCTCCCATAAACTTCGAGATCTTCCTCTCTTCCGGAGTCACCTCATCTGGTACAAAATTTGCTAAACGGGTGAACTCCTCTTCATACTCCGCTACAGACCTCTCCCCTTTCACTACATCTAGCAACTTCCTCTTCATCTCCCTCTGAACAGCGGGAGGAAAATACTTAAGATCAAACAAAGTCCAGAACTAAGTGATTGACATGGTGTCTCTTTGCTCTGGGGTGGTCATCGTCTCCCACCAGTGTAACGCAGATCCGACAAGCTTAAAGGTGGTAAGGACTTGTTTCTTATCCTCACTGCATTCTATCATTCGAAGGTGGCGTTGCATGTCTTTCTTCCATTGATTGGCTTTAATAACATCCGCACCTCCCTCGAATTCCGGGGGATTTCCCCTTTGAAAGGACTCCCTAACCCTTTCCCACGGAGTAAGTCCCGTAGGAGCTTGAACACTTGGGGCCCATGGCAATTGTTGGATCACTACGGACATGGCGGCATAAACCGCTCCAGCCACTATGCTTGCTACATCCGCAACATTAACCGTCCCTTGTAGTGGCGGTGGAGGACCTACTTCCTTCTCTACGACCTTAACACGTCTCGTCGGGCGACCTCTCTTAGGCGGCATCTGAGATGGAAGAACAATAGTATTAGAATGCTAGTTAAAACAATCTATCTTGCAGAAGATCACAAACATAAGCAACAAAAAGTCCTAGCATTAGGCCCTACATCAAACAACGCTACGGTAGAACGAGACAAGTCCACACAGATCCTAGTACTCTAGAACCTGATGCTCTGATACCATCTGTGACAACCCGCAATCCGAGATAAGGGGTGGCCAGCCCGATACTCAAACGTAACAGGAATCATGGATGGATATCATTCTCAGCATCACAAATATAAACTAAGTATAAGGGAAAACCACCCAATAAATCAGAAAACGGGTTGCCAAAAGTGTAAAATTTTAAAAATGCGGTTATGAAAATTTAAACTAAACAACCCAATCTGACGAGCAAGTGGAATTCCAAAATATAATATATAAAGTAACTAAAACGAAAGTATACAAATGGATCGAATAAGTTGTCGGTCCACAGCTACATAAGACAACGTACCACAATATAAAATATCTTACATAGTCCAACCAATAATCAAATACAATTGTTTGGGCCACACGCCCGAGGGACAAGACCCGATCATATCTAGAATAACAAGAATGAAAGCGTCTAATACAACATCCTATAATAACCCGCAAAGTCTTACAGCTCGTCGAAGGTGCAAGGAACTTGGAAAAGTCAAGACGGGCGTCCTTGCGGTGGAGCACCTGAGCGGATACAATAATATACATACAACAAGAAAGTAAACCGGTCAGGGCCGGGTTCTATATGATTTCTAGAAGAATAAAAAGCATGATAAATATGAACAGTTATACATGAATAATGAAGATGATCACATGACATGCTAACTACAATTACAAGCAAGGATAGAAGGTAAAGCATTTTAATTTAAAAACCCTTCCTTATTAATACAATTTCCATTTCCTTCAGACATTCCTTATTAGGAATAAAACCATATATTTGGTTAAATCAAGAAGTTATAATTTCTATTCATTAATTAAAACTTTCCATTTTATCTTTCCATTCCTTATTAGGAATATCATTTACATCAAGTGCTCTTTATGGCACATACATTATTCCCGTGCTCTTCCTGGCACACTTTTATGCTCTTTATGGCATTTAACAACCATCAAGTCCAACTTGATGAAAATATAGTTATATTCATATACATATAACGATATCTAAGACCGCCCGTCCGGGTTTCCCCACGGTGCGCGCCCCTAAATGACCATCATATTCCAGGGCCTAACATAAGACAACCTGGGCACCTATCGGAACACGTCGGGAAGCGGCCATGAGCCTGCGTGGTAGCCAAGACCACACCCGGAATCTCCCTACCCCAGCAGAAAAATATACAACCATAAGCGCTCCCATGGCCTAGGACTATATCCACCCTGCATTCATTAGCCAGGGGGATTCACCTCAAGAGCGAACTTCCCTTATGATGTTATTTAGAGAGGTGTGTAACAGTAAATTAACATTTACATTTATCATCATTTTATTTCCAAAAATCCATTTCCATTAATCATGTGATTTGTTCTTTTTATTTTAAACCTAATATCTTTAAACAACGGGGTTCATTCTAAATTGAACCTATTATCTTTAAACACCTATGGGTTCATTTTATGCGAACCTAATTTCCATCGAATTTTATCATTTATTCCTCAAATTACAATCCCCGATTAACTCTCCAAATGATTATTATGATCCTACAAATCTCCAAGGCCTATGTAACTTGATAAGCCCTTCTAGTCTCCAAGTTAGGGTACCTAACTTCCAAACTTCTAAGAGTTTGAATAAAAGAAGTAATGCCTTAGCATTACTTTAAACCTCCCTGAAACAAACCCCAGATGAACCCATTTCTAGTCCAGGGTAACGACCAAACTCCATAGCTACTCTAGGACTCTAAGCTTACTTCAATTAAGAAGGTTCCTAAGTCCTAAACTTAAAGAAAAAGGATAAAAATTATAAAAGAAAGAAAAATGACCCAAAACAGCAGGTACCGAATCGATTCGCCCTAAGGGCCGAATCGGTTCGCCCAAGTGAATCGATTCGCTCTGAAAGCGAATCGGTTCGGACAACAAACTTGAGGTTCTGCATAAACCGAATCAATTCGGTCTTAATCCGAATCGATTCGGGTACTAAGACCTGGGATTCTGCATCTATGCGAATCGATTCACCCAAGGGGCCGAATCGATTCGCCCCTGCGAAAATGCCAAGAATGGTTATGGAGTCTTGAACTCCAAAAATTCTAAACAAACCCAAACCAGCCAAACCTAATTTATTTAATGAAACTAGTACACCAAAAATACACCAAACTACCATCATTTGTAATGTTTATCATCCAAATCAATCTCAAAGGGTTAAATACCCAAAATTCCACCAAAACCCTAACATTTATAAATCATAAATATCAATGCAATTTATTCTACTTAAACCATAAATTTGCAAGTAGATTACTTGCCTCAAGGTAAGAATCTGATTTGATGAAGAAGGAGGCAACAATCCAAGCTCCAATCTCTCTTTTTTTTCCCAAGTTCTCTTCCTCTCTTTACTCTCTCTAGGGCTCAATTGTGTAAAATGGAAGAATGGGAATAGGGGTGGGGAAATAAAACGGGGCTTAAGTCTAAAAAGCCCAACTTAAAATGCTAATACGCGATATACTAATACGCGATTACACTATTTAAGCTAAAACCAGTCAAAAGTGCCTGAAATGCCAAAATACAATATGGAACTTATTTTGACTGTCTCACACCTACCGGGACTAACTACACTACCCAAATTATCATTTGGGAATTTTATAACTCATTTTAATTCAGGTTTCATAATAAACCAAAATGTCATTTCAAATCCTTATGATATAATAAATTACCACATGAACATTTTATCTACTCACGAGGTAACTAGACAACATATTAGTAAATATTGACTTGACATATCAAATTAATATTTACTCGACATCTATCAGATAATAACTAATTACTACACATGGTAATTAAGGATAAAATGGGCTATCGGAAGAGAGGGTTATTACATTTTGTATGAATTATTTTCTTATAGTGTTTTCCCATTACATTTATTTTTTATAGGTATTATCTTCGTTCTATATATATATGCAACCCCACCCTAATATATTGATGATGGTTTGGGTTGTGATTTTTTTCAATATGATTTTTTATTTTTATCTATCAATTATTTAGGAATTCTTTTTCATGATGTAGATGTATATGTGTTAGGAACTTCATAGATTTGAACAATATCGGTTTAATATTATTTTGTTTAACTGTGTTAAAATTTTGAAATATAGTAATTTTTCATTACCCATCATCGCTCAGATTTTTTATTAATATATTATGGGCCTGTTTGGTTGTCCCCAAAATTATAAATTAGCCCATTTAAAATGGATTCATTCATGGATTGCCTTACTATTGGTGTTTGGTTACAAGAATCAACAAATTCAAAATTGGACCAATTCAAGTTGATTCCCCAAAACTTAAATTAGTCCATTTCACCAAACGCTTCAAATTGCACAATTTATAATTATAACATGAATCTTAAATGCACCACTCTCATAGATTACTCTCACCATACTACACTCTCTCCCTTTATATGTACACATACACACACATGTGTGTTTGTATGTATCAAAAGCAAATAACTCCATTTTTCTTTTCCAAACACACCATAGATTAGATTTAAACCCATTTAAGATGAGTATACCGACAATCTATTCATTCCAAATTGATCAATTTATAAAATTAAACAATTAACACAACCAAATGGGTCCTATATATTTAAACAGATTTGCTCTCCCATGAGTAGTGACATTTGGAGTTGTGTAGTTTATTAATGTCTATTTGAGGTAAATATTCTTTTTTTTTTCTTTATTACCAAGAAGAGAAAACATAAAGAGGTTGCCATCTTTTGGAACTACATAAATTACTATGGCTATCGCATTATTCAGGACATGGAGGAAGATCCTAGAATAGAGGTTTTGAATAAGGAATGGTTTGAAGGCAAGAATTGTCTTAACATTGGCTAAGTTTTGTTTCCGTAGCATACTTGAAATTGAGATTGATTCTTCTCGAATTGAGGATGCATATTAGAACGTATGAAAAGTTGATTATTTGAAGCTTCTAATGAGGTTGGATTAAAACAAATTGGGTCTTTGTCTATCGGATATTGTACTTTGTTTTTATTGTTAATCATTTGAAGATGCATGTCACTCTTCCGTGGATCTTACTAAATAAAGCACAATTGCCTCTTATTTGGGTTTTATTCTATTTGATTGTTTATATCAATACTCTTTATGGTAAAAAATTGAATGGAGTTTTCTTTTTTTGGTTTAAAAACATTTATAAAATGTCAAATAAAATTTTATTTGCAATTTTATGTGTTCTTAGTTGTTTGGATTAGTTAATTCCTTCGGTTCTTAATGGAGTATTTCATGGGTAAGTGTGTTCATAAATTCCAGTTTAAAGTTAAATATGTGTTCTTCCCCCATATTTTTTCAATTCACTTTTTAGGTCTACAAGGGTGAGAGCGGTAAATTATTTTAATTTAGTTTGCCATTAGTTGTGCCGTTATCAAAGATTTCAATTGGTGATTGTCTTTTGGGTAACTAATCTCAAGTCTAAGAAATCATCAACGTGTCACAATTGAAACCATTGTTTTAATATGATACCTCCAAATAAAACACTCAATGAAAAATTCATTCGATATCAAATGGAACCTAACTAGTTTGAAAAATTGCTCTTTGATCAAATAATGTCATATTATCTTTTTACATTATTATTTGAACAAGAATTATATTTAATTCATTAATTAGCCATTAAAAAAAGTAAATATTTTTTTTATTATTCTATGGGGACTATTACCACAATGTGTTTACTTTTTAAGTAAATTTAAATTTTATGAAGAGTGCTTCGCTAGGATATTAAACTCTTACGAAGTATAATGAAATACTATAATTCGTTTAGAGAATATTAGTTATATACATTTGCACCTGCGCATTGCGCGGGGTACATGCTAGTGTAAATAGGATAACACAAGCTCCATAATATAATTGATCCATTAGTTGTTTTTGTTTCTCATCACATTCAATAAATCAATAATTAAAAACATCAACTAAAAATCAATCAGTTAATTAAACTGCAAGCAATCAATTTACCAAAGCACCATCAAAATTCCAATAGTATTGGGAATTTGAAATTACTAAAAGAGAAGATAAAAAGAAAAAGGGGTTTTGTAAATTTAGGACCTATTGTAATATGTATTTTGGAATAGGACAACAAACATTTTATTTATGATTTTAGTGCCTATTTTTGAATAAAGCCGCTGGCGCGGATCCATATTCATAAAACATCAACCAATCACAACATGCCACGTGTCCCTTTCATTTGAAAATAGGACTAAAAATGGAAAGAAAATGTTCGTTGTCCTATATCTATAATCAATATTATTTTAAGTCCTAAAATTACATAATCTAAAACAAAAAGCACAAAGTCAAGAATTTATGAATATTCACTACATAAAATATGTTTCTTACATACCATTTGGCCAACAACAATTGTGATGACTGCGGGCATTTTTCTACAATGCCAAAACCCTCGGTCTCAAACACTCCTGACTACTCAATTACCTGGATGATATACAATAATAGTTTAAATAACTAAACATAATCCTGACACAAAAGACTATGCCTATTAAAGATACATTTTTATATAAACTAGTTCCATCAAATTGTCTATGTTAAAATTCAATAACATTATAACTATTGTCTTGCCAATTCTAAAATAATTCTCCAACTTCCTTTTAATTCTTTTTTAATGAATAATTTCTGGTGGGTGCCAAATGATAGTCACCCCACTTCATTATTTTGGTTATTGCTTTCCACAACAAACTTCCTCCTTGAAATTTGAGAACAAAAATGAAACCTGTAGATGAAAGTCAGTACCAGTGATTTAAAAACTTAAATTCAAAGTAAGAAGCGCACAACAGTGATTCCAATTGTTCAACTAACGGTTAGCCTTCCACAGAAGAGTGTAAGATAAGCTTAAGCTTAGAATATCATGTTAACCGTTGCAAATTGAGGTTCAATAAAATTAAACTTCGGCAATAGAAGGATATATCGAGTATAACAGTTGCACAGTATGACATTATTAAAAGCATCTGATTGATAAAGCAAGGGATGAGATTACACTTTCAAATTCACTGTTACATGCATGGGTTATACACAATAAATCGAGAGCACCAGATATTTTTCATTTCTATTTTGGTACAAGTAAAAGCATTATGGGTTCACACCCAAAACCCCATTAACAAGTTACAATAACAATAACATGACTAAGATGAAGAAAGAAATATTTTCGATACATAGACAATATTTATTAGCAAATAAAAAGGAAAAAGGGGGGAATCATGATTAATAAAGGAATCCCAAATTCTAACTCTGATCAACAAATGAAAGACGAATATAAAAGAAGATGATCAAACACAATACATACATAGTAGAAGTAAATTGATAGTTCACCAACAACAAACCTAAATTGTTAGGGTTTTAGAACGTCAAATTGAGAGGTAAGCTTTAAAATTTGGTTGCAAAATATAATAGATTCAACACAAACCACAAAGCATACCCTAAATTTAGAGGTAAAATATGACATTTTCGTTCAGAAACCATAAACCAAGCCCTAAATTTTTTTTGGCAAAACCCATTTTATTTACTAAGATGCGGAGTTCACCTATGTGTGTCAATGTCTATTTGTGTGATTGTGTATGTTGGTGTGAGACAGAGAGAGAGGGAGAGAGTGTTCATCAAAGAACTCACTTGGTATGCTAAGATTTCATCGGTGGGTAGGTGATGTGTTAAAAAGGTTGTGCAAAAAATGAGAGAGGATACCTTTGGCGAAATTCAGTCGTGAAGGGAAATATTTTGGATATAAATAAATTTTATCCCCCGGCTTAGAAGAACGTGAGTATCATATGCATTATGTGTGGAAAAATTCATTTTACAACAGTTTTGAACACATACAAATTTTATAAGTGTTTAAAAATGTTGCCAATTTTATAAGTGTTCTAAACCATTACAAATTTACTAAACTGTTATAAATTTATGTTACAAAAAAATCATTTGGGTGTAGTGTACACTTCCAACCTATCATGTGTGAGTTATAACAAACAAAAACACATTTTCTGGGTTTAGGGTCAAGTTTAGTTATATTATACTTACATACATGAACATAACAAAGAGAACTGGAAATTCTAAATAACTATCTAGTTTAGTATTATATAACATCCTTGGCCATGGAGGTAGTCGATTGATCACAAGACAAGCACAATGTATATCATTTGCTCATAACTCCCAACCAAGATAAGGTCATTGTTATAAGGTGTGCAAAAGTCAGTATCTCCATTCTGTTGTGGACTATTGGGACATGTCATTTAACAATGAATGGCATTTTCTTAGAAATACGAAGAAAAATCTCCAGATAGGTACTCTCCCCTATTGTCGGTGAGCAAGAACTTTAGTATAGACCCAAATTCTTTTTCAAAGATCAACTTGAATTGCATGAAGTGAGAATGATCTTCACTTTTATTCTCTAGAATATACACCCACCTATAACGAGAGAAATCATAAAAAATAACCATCATATAATGAAAACCACTACAGCTTTATGTTCTTAATGGCTCCATGAGAACTGAGTGCACCAACTAGAATATCTAGGATGAACGATTCATAGATTTCTAAAATAAAAGATAATGTGATTCACCATATTGACATCCTGGACATATCATATCTTGATCTATTGACTTCAAAATTGGGACACCTTCAATCAATTTATTGGTAAAAATCAAAAGTAATCATTAATAACCAACAAGCCCTAGTTGATCGTGCCAATGTGAGGCACTGTTATTCTGTCTTGTCTTTTCAACATAAGATTCACTCACGAACAAAACTTATAGAGACTCCTTCATTTTTTTAATGAAAAGAACAAAAACATCAAGGCTTTTTAAGTTCACAAGAACTTGAACATTATCCAGACCAAAGAGAACATAATTCTCCTATCTCTTATTTGTGAAACTACTCATCAACATCTTTAGTTTCATGGACCTCATTTGCATCCGCACCAATAAGTTTTACACAATAATTTTTCTTAATATGACATGATTTTCCATGCTAAGAACATGTCACCTACACACGACATCAATGCTTGAAATGATGGGGCTTTCCACATCTTCAGAACATTTTGGAATTGCCTATTGACTCATTTCCCTTTTTTCTTCTTACCATCATTGGTAGGATGGTTGGAAGAATTGGTGAAGAGTACTTCTTAAACATTAGAAAGCGACTTGCAAGACATCTTCTTGACCAAAACTTCCTGATTTGAAAGAAGATTCATTAGATCGATGATGGTGGGATGAATTTTCCACCATTGCACATAAGAAATAAATGTAAAAAACTCCTTCCCTAAACCACGAATAAGATAGCAACACAAACGTGCATCACTTATGTGATAATATGTGTCTAGTTCTGAAATCTCATAATATTAATTATTAATTTTTAGAAAATAATCTGAAATTCAAAGCTTACCTTGAGTCATCCCTGTGAGTTCGTTCTCCAAAAATTGCAGTCGCATCGAGTTTTTTTGAGTGAACAACCTTTAAAGCATCTTGCACACTTGCTTTGGTGATGCCACATCATGAACATGCTTAATATAATCCTTGTTAATCAACGTCCGCGGAGAAAATAAATCTTTGCCGCACTTGATATTTCACTTCTTTTGCAACTTTGTATTTTGCGAAGTGTCCTCTAGAATTATCATTTCATCACCATAGATAAGATCCCATAAATCCCACTATTATAGATAAGGTTCCATACAAACTTCCAACAGGTTTAGTTGCTACTAACCAACTTACTTAAAACATTACCACCATTAATCTTAAGAAGCACCATTACCACCATTCATCTTGAAATAAATATTCTATAACACCTCAGAAGTCAAGACTTACATAAAATCTTCACTGGGTAACAAATTAGACACACAATTTAGAAAGCGAAAAATGCTCGACTTTGATAGGGAAAAGAGAACAACTTTATTACTTATTGAAAGAAGAGAGAATACATAAACTGAACTGCATTTCCAGTAACTACGTACTCCTTATTTATACTGATCAACTCCTACAAAAGCTCAAATAATATATGAATAATTCAACATTAACTTTCTCCTAAATTATCTCAACCGATAACAAACTAAATCGATAATAAACCCCATAGATTACTAAGCAGATTAATTACGAAATCATCTCTGAATAAGTCAATTCAGAGAGGGATGCACTAGATTATAACAGATAACGTGTTGTAAAAAAATGAGAGAAAATTCATTGCACGAAATCCCGTGTGATAATACTAGAGATATCAACACTTAAATTTGTAGAGTTCAAGCTAGATATCCACAACAATGGAATACTCAATTGTGTGAACACATCAATATAAATACGCAGGAAAATGATAAAGGCATAAAATAGTTACAAGATATAAGTGGTTCAGCTTGATATCCTACTCCACTGTGCATGAATGGTAAAGTTTTCACTATGAATTAGGGACTAATTGCCTGAGGATTACAATTATTAAGATCTCTATCACTCTCTACTATAATTTAGACAGAGTTTAGCTAGGGTTTTTGGTAATTGATCCATTACAATGAAGAAGACGAAGTGTATATATATGCATGCGGGTGCACAATAATCCCCTCCAAGAATGAAATATGAGCGTGTGAGGTAAGTAATCCAATAGGATTCCAACACATATCTAGCACATACTCAATCAATGATGATGAAATATTCTCTCACGTGTTGTGAATATCTGTTATAAATTTATGGCCACATGGGTTAGTGATCCTCAATTCACGTGTTCCTTATGAGGTAGTAAGAGTCAGCTGTCATGGCCCCTAGTCGAGATGAGGCATCAAGTTGGTCTTCCAAGTGGATGATCACCAGACCATTGAGTATAACCTTAGGCCGATTTGATGGTTCTCGACCCCCTCATCTTGGTACTAGGCCTAGATGATAGATATATCTTGATTATGGGGTGTGTTTCATCGTATGTCTGTGGTGACAGGCCGAGGACGAGTCTACTCCAGGATGGGCCTGCACTTGGTCAACCCATATATGTCAAACCAGATGAGTGAGCAGGGTTAGCCTGGTCAGGCTGAGACCCATTGAGGATGAGGTCATACTTATGTATATCAATCACCCTTATCCCTTAGTCTTCAATATTAGTGGAAGGCTGAGGGGTATAATTGGCTGACCCTCTATGAGGATGAGACCCCTTGGTGTCTGAAGTTGTTTGTAAGAAGTGTACCTGTTTGGCTGAGATTGAGAGTGTATTTTCAGTGTCCCATGTAAAAACATCTTCCAAGTGTCTTTGGTTGGACATTTGGCATTGAATGTATGTCTTGGCATGTTAGCCAAGGTAGCGCAACAGTAAGCTTCCTTAGGTAAAGTTCCTAACTGATGACTTCATGGAAAATCACGCGCAATGATTAGGAGGTTCAAAACCCCCTAAAATTAGCACTTTCTCTTTCTTTTCGAAACGTTTCTTTCTCTTTCACTCCTTTCTTCTGCAACTTCGAGCTTTCACTATCTCTCTCTTCAAATTTAGGTTTTCTAGCAAGCTTTATGTCTTCTCAATCCTCCCAAGTTAGTCATATTTCTCAAGTAATCTTGCCAAACCACCTTGTTCCTTTTTCAATCTTTAATTTCTTCATTTAGGCATTTGAGGGTTTTAGAGGTTTTTTTGAATTTTTCGACGAGCTTTGTAGGATGTTCTAGGGTTTAATTTGAACTTTTACTAGGTCTTTAAGGTGGTAGGGGGCATGTTTATAAGGTTTTCCAAAGGTGTGGTGGGATTTTCCGAAGGTGGTGATATCCTATAAAAAAACTTCCATCAAATCATGTGAGGTCTTGTCTAAAAACTTTACCTACTCCCTAATATGTGCAAACTCTCTCGTGTAATCATTTGGAGCATCAGATGTGGGTGCGTGTGTGTGAACATGTGTAGTAGGAAAACGTGACACATGACCTAACTTAAAAGAAAATTCCCTAAGGTGTCCTATTTTCTTATAAACCGTACAAACATAAACATGCATAGGTACACCTCTCTCAAAATATCTCCTACTCGGTCTCCTATTAGGTACGGGATGCCTAGGTGGGTTAGGATGAGAGCCATGTAAATCTAACACTAAAGTGGGAATCGTCTCGGGTGAAACTTGGGAAGCAGAAGCATTGGCATGGCTTATTCCTAAACTCTCACCTTTATCCAAAATGGGATTGAGAACCATCTTTCCTTCATTCTTATATGTGTTCTCTAAAGTGACTTTAACCTCTAGGGCGTTCTTAAGATCTTTCCCTAATTGTGACATGTGGGTTATAAGTTCACTCTTTTCCCGGCCTAAAGCTATCAACTGTTAGCTTAATGAAACCTTCACCTTCTCAAGCTGACTCGCTTTTGCCGCAAACTCTCTAACTTTGTCTCCAAATCTCGCACCCTAAGACTTAACGCCTTATTCAATTTTTTAGTCTTTAAAGTCTCGACGTACAAATCTCTAAAAGTGACCTGGATCTCCCTATCATCTTCACTAGCGCACTCACTTTCTCTATAGCAAGAAACACTCAAATCATCCTCGAGGGTTTCACGTGAACAAGTGTCCTCATCGTCGTGGGATAAACTCGATGTGATCACGTGACTAGATAAAAAGGCAACAAACTTCCCTTGTGAATTTTCATCCCCGATATCACTCACCTCTTCCTCACTGTCACTAAGGGTGGTGGGCATAACAACTTTCTTTCCCTCTCTCCTAAGTCTAGTGGTACACTCAAACAACTTATGCCCTTTGCCCTCACACTCAAAACATGTTACTTTTTCTAAATCTACCTCACCCTATTTCTCTTTCCTGCCGCTTTCTTTGGCCATGTCTTTCTTTTTCTCAAAAATTCTTTTATTTGAAGAATTTTGTTTAGACAATTTGAGAAACATTCTAAAATTCTTTGCAAGCATAGCCATATCAAAATCAGACTTGGACTCAGACTCGGACTCACAAAAACTCACTTTTTTTTTTTCTTTTTATACTGAGGTTTAAGTGCTATCCCTCTATCCTTAGTCTTGACAAGGTCAGTAAATATGTCAATTTCATATATGTCTGGAGGTCTCCTGCCATCTCTTCTAATTTTAAATTGCCCAAATTACCTAAGGTACCTAAAACGGTTACTTTAGGGATAAATCATTTTGGCAGTGATCTTAAAATCTTTTTAACCACTCATGCATCAAGTATAGGATCACCAAGAAGAAAACTGGTGTTGACAATTTCACACAGACGTGCATAAAAGTCATCAAAACCCTCAGTCTCAAGCATAGTAATCATTTCAAATTGAGTAGTTAAATTTAAATTTTAGACTCTTTGACCGCATTAGTGCCATCGTGGGTGAGTTGTAAAACATCCCACGCTTCTTCAGACGTGGTACATGTTATAATATGTCACAACTCGTTAGGGATGACGTGTCTGGAAATTGCACAAAGCCCACGTGAATTAAAAGTGCTCCATCTAAACTCATCCTCAGTCCAGTCTGACACAAGTTTTAAATTTGTGACATTATTTGCGGTGACAGTAGGAGGATTCCAACCTCTTTCACAAATTAACCAAACTCTTTCATCGATTTCTTTTAAATGTGATCTCATGCGAGCCTTCATGTAGGCATAATTAGACCCGTCAAAAATTGACAACCAATTATATAAGTTTTCTCTTGGAAACATTGCGATAATTTTTAAAAATATGATTTTTCAAAAAAATCAATATCGCACAATTTTTGTAAAAAAATAGGAATACACACTAAATTAATGTAACATGAACTGATACCAATTTGACAACGTGAATAGTCAAAATGTATCAGATGAACAAAAATCAGGATCACGCGATAAATTAGCGTAACCCTCTCTAATACTTATTTGTAAAAAATGATGCGCCATGTGCAATATGAATTTAAATAAATGCGCAAACTCCAATCACAAACTTATTTAATTAGAGTCAATTTTTGAATGAAATTAATTCAGCCCTTAAACAAATATCTTCGTGTGTGCGTGTGTCAAACCAACAAACACAAATATGCTAACTCACAGATTTCAGGAAAAATCCCCGAAGGGCAAAACCTTTTATTTCACTATAATTAAATCGAAATTTACAATCACAATTAAATCTTCAATAAGTTTACCTCAACAAACCTACATAGACATGCAGTCTAGAGTCAACAATGGATTCCACGCAGCGAACCCACATGAATCGCAGTCCAGTCTTCAACAAAGATCCACACGTAGAGAACCTCAATAACCTCAATCTTTTGGTATGGAGATGTACTCCACAAAGGTTAAACAATAGTAAAGTATGTTCTTGGGTTTAAATCCCTAAATGAAGAAGCCAAAAGTGTTTTGCCGATTTGCACTGTTTGTAGAATAAAAAATAAAAAGACTTTTTGATGAAATATGCCTTGTTTATGATGTATTTATACAAAACCTTAAGGCCGAAGATCGCTCGAACGATTTCACATCTCATTTGAACAATGACACGCGTCGCTAGTACGAGCTTTGCGTGAGATGGCATGTCGTTTGAACGAAATAGGCTGTCGTTCGAACGAGCCTTTAAATAAATATTATTTTTTCTTTTCCCACAAAATGCATCACCTTAAAACTTCAAAAATTAATTTTGATGATAAAGTTAAAAACTCCGCTCCAACACTTAGAAATTTTTTGATGAAAAATATCCCAATATTCTAAGTGAAATGCTAAGGAATAAAAACACAACCTTTACGAAATTCATATTGTGGAGGCTTGATTGTTGAAGAAACTTGATATTAGGATCCGTCATGTTGCATATTTGATCTTGATAATTCTTCGATGGTTGTAGCGGTATATGACATACTAATTGATAACAGGCATTTATAAACTTATGTCCTTACAATAGTCACGACCAATCTCCCGAGGCCCCGATCTCTGAGGAGCCGAGTGTTACGGTTGCTCAGAATATACCTACCATGGATGTTCCTCTATCGGTTATGACCGAGGGTGAATTTAATGAATGATTTACAAGTGGGGCCGTCGCTATTGAAATTCTTTCTGACAATAACTTTGAAATCGAGTCTCACTTGACACTTCTTATGACAAGACTAATCCATCCACCGTCAGAGATATCGACCTAATATCTTGATGCATCTATACGGTATTATTTAGACCATTCATATGAGTGTGATAAAGGAGAATGAGAGGACCTATAATGGTCGAGAAGGAAAAATTATCATGTCTGATCAGATATTTAGGGTTGGCTTCAAGTTACCCATCCACCTAAACGTACGAGCCATTTTGGCTAGCATGGGGTTTGCTCCAGCCTAACTTTAACCCAATTCTTAGAGAATTATACTCGGCTTCATCTCTCTATGGAAGCATGTTCATGACGACGACCTTCTCATCAGTGTTTTCAAAGTCTATTACAACGTTCCTTATATAAGGACCCAACCAAGCTACTACCACCTTGGGGCTAGAAAACCTGAGAAAAAGGTCCTCTTGGTTAACCAAACTTCCAACCTGAGAATTAAAAAATAAAAATTCTCAACAAAGGTTCCAATTTGAGAGTGCGCAATTATCTAATGGTGTTACTTATTTAATTAGATATCAATCCACACCAAATTTTAATCCTTGAGCCCTAGAACATGCAACTTTGTGATTCAAAACATAAATCAAATCATTATTTAACAAACACAAAGTTTTAGGAAAAAAATTCTTTTGGGTAAAACCTTTTTCAGCACTTTAAAAATATTATAAGACAGTCAACTAATAATACTACTTGATAACCACAACAAGTATAATGCGCTAATCTTCGAAAATCTCTAAAGAAAAACAATGATACTCATAATAATCACAAGACTCCAGTCCTCCCCCGTCAGCCTAAGCCTTTGTCTTTAGCAGTAAGTTATGCAATACACTTATCCATTCTCTCTCTATGGCGGCTCCTTCTCTGGGCAGCCAACCTGTTAAACTCAACCATTCTGCATCTCATCCCATTCCACTCAAACCTCTTAATCCCCTCAACCCCCCTAATCTTGATAGGGATGCAAAGAAATATTTTGCTTCCTTATTTCTTCACCCCTCTCAATCTTCTTCCCTTATTAAAACAACTTGCTCCTACAAGGGTGAACCTGCCTTACATTTTGAAGATGGTGATATTCAAAGATTAGCGCTCTCATTTAGGAACTCTCTTGTGGGGATATTCTCCTTTAGTAGGCCACCTCTGGATGCTATATGTCAAGCTTTCCAGAATTTCTCTCTTAAAGGTGTTTTTTCAATCGGGTTATTGGAGGATCAACATATATTGATCAGGCTCAACTCTGAAGAATATTACTTGCTTATCTGGTTGCGTGGACAGTGGTCCATCTTTAAGTACTATATGGTGGTATCCAAATGGACACCATCGTTTACCAGGAATCAAGCCTACTCTAACATGCCATTGTGGATCCCTCTACCATTTTTACCCGTTGATTTCTTTGACAAAGGAGTTGTTTTTTCCATTGCTAACCTTATGGGTAAGCCTCTTAAGCTTGATGAAGCTACTGCCTTGGTAACAAGACCAAGCCAAGAGTGAATCCTTATTGACGTTGATTTGGCTAATACCTTACCTTCTAGGGTTTGGATTGGATGTGGATCAAAACCTGGCTTTTGGCAGTCAATTATTTATGAGGATGCTCCTTCATTTTGTAATTATTGTATGAGAATTGGACGTGTCAGTGCTGGTTGTGAGGGCCGACAACTCTTGCCGGAGAAAATTGATAAGGGTAAGGCGGTGGTCGATGTCCCTTTGCCCAAGGTTAGGTCAAACTCTGAACTCTAATAATCTCGGAATAACGATGTTGTTTCCAAGTTTTGTGTTACCAACCAATATAAACCTGCCAAAGAATCCGTAAACCCAATAACTATTCCAACCAAAACCACTCTTCCAAATAATACCAAAACCATTCTTCCAAGTAATACCAAAACCACCTTTCCTAAACCACCTAAAAAAATACAACCTATTCAAACTTCTACAACCCTTGCTCTCCTACCACCCAAAAGCTCTTCATTTCCCTTAACTCCTCTTAACCCTGATTCAGTTATTGAACCATCAAAGATTATCTGCTCCAACAGATTTGAACTGCTCTCTGAGGGAGCAGATGATATTCTAATATGTGAGTTGGAAATTATGAAATCAAGCAGTGTCATTGGCGACTTGGAGGATGGTGAAATAATTTCATTTGATATGGATGAAATTCCAAAACTTAGATCAGCCCCTCCAGGCCCTACCCTTTTAATGAACCTCGCTGTTTCCCATAGACCATTAACAAGAAATATCCAGGATGCAAATGGCTGCAAACCATCATGGGTTTCTGATAGTGAAGAGCTTGGAAAAATTATCCCCAACAAAAAACTGTTAACTGATTTCTCAGTGGCAATTGGCTCAAGATTCCAAAAGATGTTTAAGGTTGGGAAAAATCAAGTTACCATCTCAAGGAGCCCCAAGAAACATTGGGTTCAAACTAAAGAATACTCTACTAGGTCTGCTGGTATGTCCTCACATATTTGCACCTTGAAGGCTTTAAATGATTAGTTGCCTTTTTTGGAATAGTCGTGGGGTGGGGAACACTCCATCGGTTCGTAGACTTAAAAATCTAATTAAGTCACATAATTTGGGTGATGTTTTGTTTAATGAAGCCAAAAATATAAGTTGGAAATTTAAAAAGTCTGTGTCAAAAAATCAAGTTCTTTGGTGGAGTGTCTAATATATCCAATAAAATCTGGGTTTTGTGGAAATATGATTGGTCTTTTGATGTTCTATAAGACACTCATCAATTAATTTCCATCAAACTGGATCATGCCAACTTTTCAAATCCAATTTTATTTTCATGTGTTTATGCTAAATGCAAACTTGCGCGAGGAGTCATTATGGTTGGATATTGAAAATTTGGCAAACTCAATTCAAGAGCAATGGATCATTGGTGGAGATTTTAATGTAGTTCGAAATCAAGATGAAAAAGTGGGAGGTCGTGGAATTAATAACTTGGATGTAGAAGAATTTAATGATTGTGTTACTAATGCTGGTCTTTGGGAATTTGATTATAAAGACTCTCAATTAACTTGGTGTAAAAATAGAGAGGTGGTTAATCGCATCCTATAATGGCTTGATAGGATATTCTATAACCCAGTTTGGTGCTCTAATGGTCTTCACACCTCAGTTGAAAACCTACATCGCACTAACTCAGACCATGCTCCTTTAATTCTCACAATAAAATCGGCTTTGGATGGGATTCCTAAATATTTCATATTTATTAATGCCTGGACTAAGCATAAAGATTTTCTTAGAATTACCTTGGAGTCTTGGAATCATGATATTAATGGGGAACCTCTCTACATATTTGCATCCAAACTTAAGAGATTGAAAAATGATCTTAAGTCCCGAAATACAAATGTGTTTAAAAACATCCATCGGAGAGTGAAGATAGCGAAAGATTTTATTATCTCCAAGAAAAGTATTTATGATGTTGATCCAAACCTGGTGAATAGAATGGAGTTTTTTAAAATCCAAGGCACTGTTTAATAAAGATATGGGTATTGAGGAGGAATTTTGGAGATAAAAAGAAAGGGTCAAGTGGGCCTCTTAAGGGGATTTTAATACCAGTTTCTTCCATACTACGTCTAAGGTTAAAAACTCAAAACCCCTTATTCATAGTATCGAAAAAGAGGATGGTTCTAAAATTAAGGATGTAAACATAGTTAAAGAGGAATTGGTGAATCATTTTGAAGATATTCTCACTCAATCCTCCGTTAGTCCTAAGGACTTTAAACTTTTGGAGGTCATTCCCTCTATTATTACTCAGGAGGATAATACTATGCTTACAAGATTCCCGAAATTAGAGGAAATTCGAGCCACCGTTTTTGGGATGGATAAAAATAGTGTCGCGGGACCGGATGGTTTTAATGGTTGGTTTTTCCAACATTGTTGGAAAATTATTAAAGCTGATATTTTAAATGCCATTCTATCCTTTTTTGCAGGTCATGAAATACCTAGAAGTTGGTCCGCTACAAATATTATTCTTATCCCAAAAAAGTCAAACCCACAATTGTGTCGTGATTACAGGCCTATTAGCTTATGTAATTTTAGTAATAAGATAATTACAAAAATCATGAATAATAGACTTGCTCAATTACTTCTAAAAATTATTTCCACCTCTCAAGCAGGGTTCGTCAAAGGGCGCAACATCACGGATAACATTCTTCTGGCCCAAGAGCTCTTATCAAATTTTAACAAAGAAATCCACGGATCCAATGCTGTAATTAAATTGGCTATGTCCAAGGCATATGATCGAGTTTCTTGGATGTGTATATCCAAAACTCTTTAGGCTTTTGGTTTTTCTGAAACTTGGATTTACTTGATTTGGCATGCTATATCAAATTGTTGGTACTCTATCTGTGTGAATGGCAAAGCTTGTGGTTTTTTTAAATCAAAGTCTAGTGTCCGGTAAGGTGACCCGCTCTCTCCTAGATTATTCATCATCGTCACTGAGATTATATCAAGGGGTTATCATCAACTAATGCAACAAGGAAGGGTTAAAAAAATTTCCACTCCAACTGGTTGCAAGCTCATTTCTTCTCTTTCATTTGCAGATGACTGTCTGATTTTTACTTCGGGTGAGAAAAGAAGCCTATGTTGTTTAAAAAAATTCATTAGCAATTATGAAGAGACAACTGGGAAGGTAATCAACAGCTTGAAATCTTCATTTTCCTACCCAATGACGACGTCCAAAGCGCGCTGCCAGATCATAAAATCATCATCATCTTTTTTGGAAACAAAGATCCCCATTAAGTACTTGGGTGTCCCATTGTTTACGGGTAGGAAAAGGTCAAATCTCTTTGCAGTTGTAGAAGAATCGATTGCGCAGAAGATTAAAGGTTGGTATGGCAAACTCATGTCTCATAATGGACGTTTGGTTGTGCTACGATCAGTGCTGCAATCAATGCTTTTCTATATATTTTGTGTATATGACCCACCTGTCGCTGTTATCCAGCGCCTTGAACGAGTGTTTGCTACTTTCGTTTGGGGTATGTTTGAAGACAAATCAAAGCACAAATGGGTTCCATGGAATGTTTATGTCTCCCTTATGCAGAAGGTGGTGTTGGTCTCAAAAGGTTTGCTGACATTATAAGTGCCTACTCATGTAAATTGTGGTACTTATTTTACAAAGGTGAAGGCATATGGGCAAATTACATGCATAAGAGATATAGGTTCCTTGTAACTTCCAGCTTCTATGGCACTCCTGCTAATTCAAGTTCAACATGGCACGAAATGCAGAACATCTGGACCACTTATCAAGATAATGCTGACGACATTAACCCAACTATTTGGAAACCTAACTCAGATGGAAATTTCTCATTGAAATCAGTATGGGACATGGTTCGTCACAGATATTGTAACCTTTTCTCATTTTCAATCATTTAGAATCAAAGAATTCTTCCTAAAGTTTATTTCTTTATGTGGCGTCTTCTTCAACAAGCTCTACCCCTAGAATTGAGATTAAAAAGAATGCATATCTTCTTGGCTTCAAAATGTATATGCTGCCTCAACCCGACAGATGAAGATTTTGATCACCTATTCGGTACCAGTATCACTGGTCAACAAGTGTGAAATCATTTTTCGGGTTTGATGGGGTATAGTTTTCACTTTACATCTCTTAAAAGATTTCTCATGTCTTGGTGGTTATATTCGAAGGGGAAAAATATAAAATATATGCTATCAATTATCCTTCCTTGTTACATTTACTGGAGAATTTGGTGTGCTCGGAATAAAGGGAAAATGAAGGGGAAAATATGAAGACTTTAAAGATTATTGATTTAATTCATGAGGATGTGTGAATAGCTTTCAAGGCTAGACCTTACAACGGTCCCGAGACTAGATTTCTGTTAGGCTTTATCTCAGACTTCTTTATCTCTTGCTTTGTAAGCCATCGGTGAGGGGCTTTTCCTCACCCCATTTTTGAATAAATTCTTTTCTTTAAAAAAAAAATAGCAGTAAGTTGCCTCATTAATCACAAGTTGACCATTGAGATACATTCTCCTAAAAGGTGTTTGAAAAGATATAAACTTTCTAAGGTTAAAACTGATTCACAAAAACTATTTTCAGGATGTATGTTGTGAATCAAAAGTGTTTTGGAACACTAAACAATGAAGAATTTTCACAAAAGTTAGGCATAAGCGAATCTGGCTAAAGTCTTAGAAAAATTGAACACAAAATAGGTATTTATAGGATTTTCACAAATTTCGAGGTGATGGGCTCATTTGAATTAAATTCAAGGGTCGTTCGAACGACATGCATTTTATTTGAACGAAATAAAATATCGTTTAAATGAAGAACAATCTCGTTTGAACAGGATTCAAACGACCTTCAAATGACCTAAAACAGTACGCCATCGATCGAAGAATGTTAGAAAACACTTTGAACGACCCTTGTGACGAAGAGACAATCTCGTTCGAATGAGATGTCCATCTTGTTTGAATGAGATTTAAAAATAAAAAAATGTCTTTTCTAAATAAAAAACTCCTGTTCATTTTTTTATAAAAATAAACATCTTAAAAATAAATTATGCGAATTAATTTAAACTCTAAATTGCTTTATACCTTTATGGGATGACGAAAAGTCATCAAACTTGGAGATGCTTGAGTTTGGTTCGTCTTGACAGTGCATCACGATTTGTAGAGGGATATGCCAAATGAGACTAAAACATAAAAACTCTTATACTATGAACAATAATAGAAAAATTGTCCTTACAAATATCCAACTTTGGCTACTTCGGTACAAAACAAACAAACATAACCGAACACCAAATTAAAATAAAAAATCTTCTATGACAAAAATCCTAACACCCTTCCTAACCCTAGAACGGAATGGCGTTGTAGAGGGGGCCTGAAGGTAATCCTGAGATTAGGGATAATTCCCTAATTGGCAACAGTGTTTGAGATTAAGCAACCGAGGCAGCTCAAGCGTGGCAACTCTGGCGTGGCAACCCAGCGAGGCAGCTTGGCGTGACAACTCATACTTTAGCTTGTTGTATTAGTCATATTGTATTTATGTTTATGTTGACTGTAAGCTATAATGGGTGTAATGATGTAATAAGAATAGTAATGAGTTTGTGTGAGGTCAAACGGTACTTGCGAGAGACCAGGCTTGGCAGGGCCTGGGAGAGCTTTCATGCTCTATCGAATGACCTCACCGTGGGAACTTTAGAGGGACTTGGTTTGGAGGATTGAGAAGTGAGGCACCGTTGGGGCTTGTACTGACCATCTTAGATACACCTGGTAAAACACCGAAGGACCCTGACCGTGGAACCTCGGGCGGAGCAGCTTTGAGTTCCATCGGGTGTTGAGTTGTGAACCAAAACATCCATCTACATAATGTCACATCTACTGTAGGTGATGTCACAAGCCAGCTAAACAATATCAGACGTGCACTTGAGTAAACCACTGTGGTATTTGGGGCTGTCAGGAAGTTGGTAAGCCACCTCTTTGACAACAGGCCCCTGACACACAGTGTTTAGGCAAAAGGCATGTCTTGGCATTTAATTTTTATGACGTGGAGACAACTAGTGCATCAGACATTTAATGTTGTGACATAAAGTATGAGGGATGTCTTTCATAGTCTTTAATGATTGAGTTTCCTCGGGGATGGTGTGGGGGGCTATTTAAGGACCCCAACCACACCTGAGGAGAGGATGATCTTTTGAGAATTCAGAAGTTATTACTAGAGAAAAGATACACTCAGAGAGAGTTATTGCGAACCAGAGGGTTTACTCACCCTCCATTGTTATTTATTATGAAGCTTTTAATACTTGATAAAGTTTTTGAGAGTGTTAGGTGTGTTTCTACCTGCCTACTAAGGTGTATCTAGGGTGCTTACTTCTCTCTCCCTCTAGCTAAGTCACTTCTGAGGTTCATTGCTATTTCTTGAGTTATACACGAGAGATTTGAGAGTTTAAACCGAGCCTTGCCTTCATTAAACTTGTGTCTGGATGTTCTATTGCTAATTCAAGGCTTTGGCCAGTTAGCTTATTATTACCATACTCACACAGGGGTTACGCCTCCATCTATAACCTAAAGTACCCTCTTACATTTGGCGACTCTTGTGGGGAGGCATTCTCCTAGGTAAGGAGTATGGTGCAAGATAATGCTACTCGATGACTCAACTTTGATGATATGCAACATAATGAAGAACAGGCTGCGAGAGAACTGGCGGCCCTAAGGGATGGGGCCCCTCGAGTAGAGGTACCTCCAGTTTTAATGGCATCAGGCTTTCCAGGGGTTACACAACCTTCCACGGGCGCGAGGTTGGGTCCCACCCAGATTACGCTCCTCATGAGCAAGTTTTATGAGTTTTTATAAACCCCAGTAGCTTCAACTATGCTGGGGGGGATTGGAGGCTAACGCTTTCGTAACACTAGGAGTAGCTCCCACGACCCTACCAGGTGCAGGTATTACTGGAGCGATCTCGGAAAGCGTACCCTCTATCATGGATCCAGCAGTAGGAACCTCAGGAGTTTCAACGGCACCACCGGTAACACTCGTTTCAGTTGTAACGGGCACTCATCCCTTGGCCCCGCTGGTGGTCGCCCAGTAGCATCGCCCGTGGAGGAAATGAGAAGAGAGATGCAGAAAGATATGTTGAAGTTCATGCAAGCCTCCTCGCAATCAGCTAGCGAGGTGGCTTCGGTTTATGATGACTTTCGAACACCTTATCCCCAGGAATACAATGATGAGCCTTACCCAAAGGACTATATTCCCCTATCTTTGAAAAGTATACATGGAAAGGTGGGAACCCAAAGGAGCACATTAAGTGTTTTGTTGAACATTTGGGAGCACATTGTAATGATAAGAAGCTTAGATTGAGCCAGTTTTCAAAATCCCTAACCGATAAGGCATACACCTGGTACTCCCGTTTGACTCCCAACAACATTTCTACGTGGGAGGAGATGCACGTATTATTTGTCCGAAAGTTCTTTCTGGCAGAAGATGAGTTCACCTTGACCCAACTAGGTAGGGAAAGGCAAAGACCTGGGGAAGAGGTGGTAGCCTATGTTCGAAGGTTAAAGGAAAGGTCCCTCGATGTAAGGGAGGAGGCCAAAGAGTCTAGGTTATTGCATATTTTTGCTGAGGGACTGCTCCCTGAATACATCTGCCATCTTATCAATGAGACGCGCGATGGGACTTTTGCAGCATTCTTGAACGAAGCGAGAAACATCTCTTTGGTTGTGCAACCCAATCCGGTGGTATCGCCCATGATGTTCAAAAAGCCGATGCAACCCGCGGGGGGAGGTCTCAGCCCCGACAGATAGGGTACACCGAGGGGGGGATAAGGTCAAAGCACTGAAGAAGGACAATAAGAGGAAGTTTGGGAGAGACAGAGAAGACCCACCACCATTGCCATATACTGTAGAAGAAGCTATCAGTTGTTATAATGTGATGGTTCAAGGGGGAAGGGTCTATGAGCCAAAGTATGTCCCCGTAGGGGAGCCCGACGCAACAACGAAGGCGGATCCAAAGTACTGCCAGGTTCACCGAAGGATCCAGCATCCAACGGAGAGCTGCTTTATGTTAAGAAGAATTATCGACAAATATGTGAAGGCAGGGACGTTACAAATCCCCCCCCCCCTAGAATGTCAACAGCAACCCTTTGCCAGCGCATGGGGCCAATCTCGTGGTGGCATGTGATGAAGAGGTCGAGAGAGGGAAAAGGGGGTCAACAACAGGGCAGGAAGAGTATGAAGAGGCTCTGGAAGACTGTACGAAGGGAATGGTGAACGTTGTGTTGGCCTACGACGAAGCAAGTGCCAAGGATACGGAAGAGGTGTACAACATTGAAGGCGAGGAAATAGACCCAACTCTGGAATACTGCGCAGTTTCGAAGTCCCCGAAGTTCACTTGGTTCTTCGACCAGGTGGGGGTACCGAAGGAGATTAGGCTCGAGATAACCCAGGCAATACTTGATATTGCGAGGAAGAACGCAGTCCCTTGGATAATATGGAGGGGACCCATAGCTAGGTTGGTGAGAAGGTTTCTGTTAGAGGTAACCTTCAGTGATGTAGATAGAGCTGTAAGGTTCCCTCATAACAGGCCATTATATGTGACGGCCAGTGTCAACGGAGTTAGCTTCGCAAGGACTCTCATGGATGGAGGAGCTTCCATCAATATTATGCCAATCAACTCCTTTCACGCGGACAATATTCCAGAAGAAAGGCTGGTCCCCATGCCTTTGGTAATTTCGGGGTATGATAATCAATCCTCCAAATCTATCGGATATGTTAATGTGGGGATTGTGATGGGAAATCTGAGTTCTCACATCAAGTTCCATGTAATAGAAAGTGCAACTTCCTATCATTTACTAATAGGGAGTGTGTGTATGCACAACCAAGGGTTAGTCCCTTCAACCTATCATCAATGCGCCAAGGCAAATATCAAGGGAACATAAGTGGCCATTAGGGCTACAAAGAGGCCTTTCGCTATCGAAGAAGCACACTTGGTGGATGCAGCATTTTATATAGAGATGGAGGAGGATGTGTGGGTCCTAACAAGGAGAATGGAGGGAGCATGGGTTCCCTCGATTAGAGAGAGAATGGGGCCCTTGAACGAGAAAAGTAAAGAGGTTGCAAGTAGTGAAGGGGTGAGGGCAGAAAAATCCCATCAGGTGATCCCTCGACCCCAAAATATATCGAAACAACTCAAGGACAGGATGAGGCCTAGAGCAGACCCAGTGGAGCGTGAGGTCCAACAGCAAAGCGTGTTGAGTCACTTTTCAGGGGAAGGAATCGCTGAGGCTTCCAGAGAGAAGAAGAGGAAGGACGTGGCAACAACTACCAGCACGCAATGCAAGAAAATTGTCACTGAAGAGGGAAAAGTGGTGTATCGCTTATGATGGTGTTAACAGGCGGCCGAAGAGACTGAGGATGAGGTTGACCCGATATATGAGTGTTTCTTGGTGGATCAACAGGGGAAGTGTATGGTAATAGATAACTCAAACATACAGGAGTTCGTGGAAGATGTCACTGAAGAACCAGACTATATGACGAATCAACTAAGGCCTCAGGCACAAGAGTTGGAGCAGTTGAACCTGGAAAAAGGAGGGGAAGATACAAGGCCCATCTTCATCTTGAAAGATCTCAGTAACGAGAAGCGAGAAGCATTGGTTGAGTTAATTCGGGAATTCATAGACGTCTTCGCATGGAAATACACCGAAATGGAAGGGCTGAATGAGGAAGTGAGCTGCCACAAGTTAAACATGATTCCTTCAGCCCTTCCAGTAAAGCAGGAAATGAGGACTTACAAACCTGAGATGGACTTGAAGATTAAGGAAGAGGTTCAACAATTGTTGGCAGTAGGGTTCATCAAGACAATACAACATCCTCTTTGGTTGTCTAGCATTGTACCGGTGGGAAAGAAATATAAGAACCAAATAAGGATCTGTGTGGACTTCAGAGATTTAAATAGGGCATGCCCCAAGGATGAATTATCTCTACCCTCCATTGACAGCTTGATAGATGCCACGGCTGGTCATGAGATGTATAGCTTCATGGATGGATACGTAGGGTACAACCAAATCAAGATGGACCCCACGGATGCTGAGAAAATGGCATTCAGAACTCCGTTGGGCAACTTCATGTACAGAGTGATGCCGTTTGGGATTAAGAACGCTGGGGATACTTACCAGAGAATGATGATGGCCATTTTCCATGACTTCTTCCATAAATTTATAGAGTTCTATGTGGACGATTTAGTCATCAAGTCAAGGAAGGAGGAGTCCCATCTGAGCGATTTGAGGATGGTATTTGCTCGGCGCAGAAGGTAAAAATTGAGGATGAACCCGCTAAAGTGTGTCTTTAGAGTAACAAGTGGGAAGTTACTAGGCTTTGTCGTTGATCGACAAGGAGTACAGATGGACCAGGATAAACAGCGGGCGATCTTAGAAATGCCATGTCCAAGAACGGCGAAAGAGCTGAAGCATTTTCTCAGTAAAGTCTCCTACCTTAGGAGATTTGTGCCTGGATTGACCGAAATAACTCACCCACTGATGCAGTTGTTGCGAAATAACACGAAATTCAGGTGGGAGGAGGTTCACCAGGAGTCTCTTGTTGGGTTGAAGAAATTTCTCGTTTCACCACAAATCATGGTTCCTCCCCAGGCAGGAGTACCATTACAGCTATACCTTACGTCTACAATGAGGTTCATTGGAGCTCTACTTGCACAAGAAGTTGACGGGAAAGAATGACCGGATTACTACCTCAGCAGGATCATATATGGGCCGAAGATTAGATATAGTAGCCTAGAAAGGCACTGTTTAGCCTTAGTCTTTGTAGCACAAAAACTTAGACATTATATGCTGTCTTTTACAATTCATATTGCAACTAGATGTGATCCTATTAAGTATTTGTTGGCAAGGACTATATTGATTGGAAAGGCATCTAGATGGTTCCTCATCCTCTCAGAATATGACCTAAAGTGTGTGGTTCCTCATGCAATCAAGAGCCAGGTGTATGCCGATCTATTGGCAATCTTCCCATCAGGAACGTTTGAACCTCCTAAAGAAGATATTCCAGGAGATGACTTACAGGCCAATTATCTGGATGTAACTGATGAGGAATGGATGATGCAGTTCGATGGATCTTCAGCGAAGAAGAAAGGAGGAGAAAAGGTTATTCTTACAAAAGGAATGGAGGAGATTTGCCTTTCCTACAAGTTAGATTTCCTTTGTTAAAATAATGAAGTAGAGTATGAGGCGTTGAAACTGGGGTTACTGGAGGCCCTTCGAAGGGGAATTCGTTCACTCTGTATCAAGGGTGATTCGAACTTGGTGATTCAGCAAGTAAATGGAGAATACGCATTGAAACACATGAGCCTAGCACCCTACAGGACAATCATTCAGAGGCTCCTCAGTCAGTTCCATCGGACCAAGATCAAGAGATATCCCAGATCAATGAACCGTCATCCAGATGCTTATGCCACTGTCACCCAGAAAATGGTCATGAGGAATGATACAACTATCGTTATGATCGAACGTAGAATAGCTCCTTCAGTAGTACAATTAATTCTACCGATGGAGGAAGACACGAACTGGAGCGGAGAGATTAGGAAGCAACTAGAGTCTGGAGAAAGAACGATGGGGCTTAGAGAATTAGCCCAATACTTCACAAACCAAGGAAATCTTTACTTCAAAAATGCAGGGGGATGGTTGTCAAGATGTATCGGCCCAGAAGAATCAGGGAGGAGGTTGAAGAAACACATGAGGAGCACTTCGAAACAACCGAGATACCTCTTTACAGGAGAAATCAAAGAGAGCGATATTTTTAGCCTAGAATGAAGCAAGACGTGGCAGAGCTACAACGAAGGTGCGACAAGTGTCAGTTGTTCTTCGAAGCGGCTGAATGTTATTTTATTGAAGCTCAAGTAAATTGGAGGCATCCCTATATCGACTTCATTCAAGATGGAGTTGTCCCGACAGAGAAAATTGATACGATGGGACTAAAGCGAAGGGCCCTAAGGTTCTATATGCAAGAGGGGCTGCTTTATCGAAGGGGGTACTTCAACAGGCCATTGCGTTACATCATGAAGGAAGAAGCAGCTGAGGTCCTCAAACAAGCACACAATCCAGCTCACATAGGAGGGGCCAAGTTGTACGATCAGCTGATGACATTGGGTTATTATTGGCTAACGATGGAGAAGGATTCCGTTGAGTTCGTTCGAAATTGCAAAGCTTGCTAACTTTATGGAAATATGATCCATGCCCCATCAATAGACTTACACTCTCTAGCAATGCCTTATCCTTTTCACACTTGGGCGTTCAACCTAGTAGGGGTGATACATCCTTCTTCAAGGGGAAAGATATGGATGCTCGTAGCAACGGAGTGCTTTACAAAATGGGCCGAAGCGATACCACTCAGAAAAGAAACGACTGGGGTAGTGAGTAACTTCATCAGAGAATATATTATTTGCCATTTTGGGATCCCGAAGGTTATTCTTTCAGATAATGGGACTCCCTTCGTCAATTCAGAAGTAACAATGCTCACTGACAAGTACTCCATTATTCATCACACTTTGACGGTGGCATACCCAAAAGAAAATGGTCAAACCGAAGCAACTAACAAAAGATTGGTTAATATTTTGGCCAAGATGATGGAGGACTTTCCAGGATCGTGGGATGACAAGATACCAACCGTATTGTGGGCCTATCGAACGATAAAGAGGAAGCCCATAGGGTACACTCCGTTCTCTCTTATTTATGGGGCTGAGGAAATTCTTCCAGTAGAGTTAGAAGTTCCCTCAGCTCGATATGCATTGCGAAGTAGCATACTCCCTTACAATAAACATGTGCAGTTGGAGGCGTTAGATGAACACAGGGATAATGCGATGCAGCACTTTCAGATGTATACGAAACAGCTCTCCAGGGTATATGATAACCTAATGAGACCAAGGAAGTTTGTAGAAGGAGACCTCATTTTAAAAGCAGCGGTAAAACACATTAGGGGGCTTCCTCTACCAAAGTTTATAGCCAAGTGGGAGGGACCTTTCGTTGTAAAGGAAGCTCATGAATTAGGATATTGCTTAATTTCTAGGATGGAGGAAGACAAGTCATTTAAGATTAATAATAAATGGCTGAAGGTTTATCATGTGTAGACAATTAAGTTTTAACAATGATTATAAATAACTGTTGTCATGAATATACAAGTTTTAGTTATGACTTGAGCAGAGTGAAAGAGTTGTACTAAAGTAGTTGTAGCATACAAACGAGGTGGAAAATATACATTTTTCATTTATTTGTGAGCCAACATTACAAAATTGGGAACTATTACCCAAGAATTACATAAAAGCAAAAGGAGGATATATACAAGTGTAGACTAGCCTAAAAGGAACCATAGGTCTAAGGATGAGAAGAAATCTTCAGGAAGGCCCGAAGAAGCTTCTAAGCAAAACCGTTGGGCATTAATGGAGACTTCCAACCTGGTCTATGCTTGTGTATGTTCGATAAGAAGTTTTTTTTGTTTTAGTTTTGCCAAACGCAGTGCTTCTTCGAGGTTCTCCACCTCCTGGTCAACAGCTTCGACGCGAGGCGCTAGCTTGGTCAACTTGGCTTCCTCGGCCCTCTGATTCTCCTGATGTTGTTGTAAAAGATCCGTTGGACAATCCAACCATTGGCTCTTCAAGGTCTTTAAATACGTTATAAGCCAGTCAAAACGGAACCCGTCACGACCCAACTCCTTCAGATAGCCCAAGAACTAGTTGAGGAGGGGCCTGGTCCGTTAGTTGGAGTGTTGACAATATCAGCAGTAACGATAGCCATGAATTGGAGCCTGTGACTCATAACTGGGATGTTTGAACAGAGGTAGTCCACCGTGAAGGTCTCAGGGTGATAGCTCACAAGTTGCTCGATTACCAAATGATGGTTGGTAGGCATTTGGGGAGAACGTTGGAGTACCATCAGGCAGAAAACGGGAGGAGTCAAGTAGGGCAGAGGAAGCTCACACCCGGATTCGCTCTCCGCAGCAGCACCCGTTGTGGAACCTTGATCATTATGGATCGATTCTTCGAAATAGACAGGTTCATGATGAGGCGAGGCAATAGGCGAAGGAGCTGGTGGAGAACCCCCTCGAGCAACCTGAGAACATGTAGAAGAAATAATGAGTCTATGAAAAAAAAACTTAACAAGTGTTTTCGTTGTTAAGTCACCGCTATAGGTGGAGTTTGTGAAAAAATCTTAACAAGTGTTTTCATTGTTAAGTCACCGTTATAGGTGGAGTTTGTGAAAAATCTTAACAAGTGTTTTCATTGTTAAGTCACCGTTATAGGTGGAGTCTCTGAAAAATCTTAACAAGTGTTTTCATTGTTAAGTCACCGTTATAGGTGGAGTTTGTGAAAAATCCTAATAAGTGTTTTAATTGTTAAGTCACCGTTATAGGTGGAGTTTGTGAAAAAAATCTTAACAAGGGTTTTCATTGTTAAGTCACTGTTATAGGTGGATTTTATGGAAAATCTTAACAACTGTTTTCATTATTAAGTCACCGTTATAGGTGGAGTTTATGCTATAGGGGAGTTTGTGAAAATTCTTCGACAAAAATACAGAGAATTAGAAAATACCTTAGTCACGGCAGGATCTAGAACGGGGGTAACTATGGCAGCAGTAGGGATATGAACCGTTCGGGGTGGGCTCGTTACATCAGAGGCTACAATGGGATCCCTGGTTACAGACGCCTCAAGGGCAGGCAAAACTCCCTCACCAACATTAGGGACCAAAGCCAGCATAGACGATTCACTGGAAGAATATGATGGACTCCCTAATGAGGCCCCAATAGGGGTGGGTACAAAAAAACCACCACGAGGGGCAAAAGCACCAAACTTGGCCTTATATGCAGGCTGACCATCAAGAGAAGATGGAGCAAGGCTAGAAGAAAGCTGCTACATGAAGCTAAGTGTTAAAAAGGAGGAATAAGCACAGAAAAAGGGAGAAATACTTCTGGGTGTTACTTACCTCGGTTAGGGCACTGAAAAGGGGAATGGCGGTCAGAGGTCTCGCTAGCATCGTTGGAAGAGGAATGTTAACTAACAACGAGGACACTTCAACCTAGGGCACCCAAGGTTCAGCATGATAAATAAATAAGGGGGTGAGACTGAAAGGACATTATACTAAATAAATTATAGAGTAAATCATACCTCGGGCTCATTTTCTTCAGCCAGAACAATGGGCAGAAGAAGCTCGGATGGAGAGGATAAACTAGAAGGGATGGAGAAAGTTATCTCTGGTCGCGAAGAGACGCCCACAGAGTCAGCACCACCATCACCCATGGCAACATCTCTTACGCGTTGAGAGGATGAATGACGGGTATAGGTAATCCCGGTCATGGGCGAACGAGGAGAAGTCACAACGGGTGGAGAAGCATCGAAACGTCCCCCCACGAAAGGGCTCACGGGGGGGCTAGGGGGATTGCCAGTTTCTTCTTCAACCTCCTACACCAAAGTTACCAAAATGCATAAGCAAATTCACTTTAAGAAAATGGGAAATGTTAATAGAACAAGTATACATACCTCAGATCTAACAGACGAGGAGGCAGGAGATAAGTGCACTTCAGAAGTTTGTCTCCTCTGGGACTTGGTACCCAGAGTTTTCTTCCTCGTTCCTGATACACAGGGGCCACTACCTCGAAGAACGTTTGAGCTTTTTATCCTCTTTATTATGGGATCGATGGGATCAACAATGATTGTGGGGAAGGTTCCTGGTGGAGGAACAGCTGGAACACGTCGTTTGAACTCAGCGTTTATACGTGCCACCTCAGCTTGCGCTTTCCTTCTCAACTCCTCGCCCCTCTCTGCAGGCATAGGAGGAGGAACCGAGGCAATGGGGAATGTCCCCTTAGGATCTTGAGATTTAGGCTGAGACTTGGTCTTGGAGTTAGATCCATCCCACTCTTTGCCTTCTGACCTGAGGGTTCATCGGTAGTAACTTTGGTCGAGGGTGGCAACTTTTTTTGAGGCCGCAACACTCTTAGGTTTGTGCGTAGTAGTGGGAATCATGGAGCAAAGAGGAGGAAGCTCATTGGGACATGCCTTAGGGGTTTTGCTTAGGGGAAACTCGATCTTCAGGACAGAGTTTCCCTTTAAGCCCAGCTCCAACGCAGAAAAGGAAAGAACTGAAGGGTACATTGGATCCCCCTCGATGAACTCTGCAATATCCGCCAGTTGTTTCGGCCAATATCGTGTAGCGAAGATAGAGGACACATTGCCTTACCTTTTATTGTTGGGAATGGTGACTCGCCCAGCCATTGCAGAACTTATCCCCCATGCAGCAGTAGATTAAAACAGGGAGTATGCCTCGCTAAAGGAAACCTTGGGGTTTGATGATTAAAAAACTAGGCGAGGAGCCCCCTGATCAAAACCAAATTGACGACTGCATCGATTGGGGTTGTAGTGATCGCTAGTATATCCCCACTCGGTGTAGGAAGGCAGATACCTGAGGGAGAACAGAACAACCACAGCTTGTGAAGGATCCTCAATATCTCCGCCTACTTCCACTAACCTGGCTTCATGTTGAAAAAATTCACAGTTGTGAACAAAAATATCCTCTTCGCAGGGCCTCAAAACGAAGTCTTCAAAAACGGTCAATTATAGAGATCAACTCCTTTCGACTCAGTTTCTTATGATAAAGATAAGACCGTGGGTGAAGAATTATTTCCCCAGAAGGAGGACGGTTGATCTTAGCCACTACGGCAGGAAAGCAAACATAGAGGAAGCCCGTCAGAAGGACACAGTTGGCAAAATTTGCCATGTTATAACGACCAAGAAATTTTTCCATGTCGAAGAGGGTCCTGTCGAGCCACGTATAGAGAGATCCCAGAGAAATTACTGCCAATGGAAGCTTGGTACCTCGGGCCAAACGAAGGGATATATTTATAAGGTCCCTTCGGGGCTGATCATTGGGTTTTCTCGGTAGAAGAAAATGGGAAATAAGGACAAGGATATAAGAAAGAAGTTCCAGCGATGTACCTTGACAAAGGGCACCTCCATAAGAACTACCTTTGGCAGAATCCTTGAAGAAATAATTGATAAGTGGGGAGAAGGTGGCCTTATTTGATGAGCCGGTGCAGCTTCGGCATATTTGGTCCAGCTCCAAATGATCAGTAGTCTCCTGGGCATACAGAGCCTCATCGGTATAGGGCTCATGTCCTGTTGCTTCGAGGCCCTGGAGCTCACACACATCTTGCAACGTCACCGTGAACTCACCCCACGCAGCGATGAAGGTGTGGGTAGTAACTTTCTAGCGAGACACCAGAACAGGAAGGGAAACGTTATTCTTGGATATAGTGAACTCACCAAACCACTTGGCTCATTGTAGCCTAATCTTGGTGAGCGTTTCAGCATAGGAGCTGTGTATATGGGAGTTCCACGCAGCAAAATGAGCAGGAGAACCCTCGGGCACTTCGAACTCTATGTGGGACCACGGAAAGCCCCCTCGATCCAAAAAAAATTATAGAGTCCCTTCGGGAGGAAGAAAACCCCACTCTGTAGAATCTTCATCCTCATCACCCAATAATAGAGGGTCAAACTTAGAAGAAAAATGGACCCTCTTACACGCACCAGCAAAATCATCACCTTCTCCAAAAATAGGTGATCGGCGATAAAACCGTAGTTGTTCCTGGAGGGCAGCATCCAGGGTGGTGGCAATGGTAGAGGTAGTGGGTGGAGCACTAGCACCAAAAGCGGTGGGGTTGCTTGAGGACGCCATGGCAAATAATGATAAAGTAACAGAAAATCTTAGAGCAAGAAGAGTTTGAGAACGAGAATGGAGAAACACGAGCACCAGTGGAGATGGAGATGGTAATAGAAGAAAGAAGTCAAGAGGTAAGAGCTCAAAACAACAATGGAGTTCTCGCAGTTTCTTTTCTCTCTCTAAAGAAAATGAAATCTTGAAGACGATGAAAGCAAAGTAAGAGAAAATAAAGGTTAAGTGTTGGGATATGGACATTCGAAATTTTCGAGTTCGACATTTAGATTTCCCCACCCTCGCACGTGAGCGGCCGCCTATAATCATTTCACATGAACATGTGGAACTTTGGGAAGTACTTTGGCAGTTGAAAAGACAGCGCCACATCATTAATGAAGTGACGCATAGAAAACATAAAGCGTTACCTTCTTCAACAAGTTCTAGTTTTGGCGCCAGAAATTTTTGCCAGGCATATCCAATAAATTTCTAATGAAGAAGATCCCACGTGTCCAAACGTTATTCAAACACAACGAAGCACCACATGGGAGAATTTCATTTACCAGGAGTCCAAACGAGTATTTGAAAAGGTTACTAGGTCTTTTGGGAGAATTTCAAATATTAAAGCTAGAACGGTTGAAGATTAGCACGAGGAAAAAGCGGCGATGTCCCTTCTCCCTAGCCCCAAGGAGAATGGCGCTTCGGATTAGGTACATCGGGGAGAATTTTACTTTTTCCATAAGATTATATCGTTGCGGTTATAAAAGGGGAAAGAAGGCAAGGTTCACGCAGAGAAGGTTCCTCAAATTGAGAAGTTTTCATGCAGGCATTTCTTGTTCCCACAACAAATCCCTCCACGAGGGGGTAAATATAGAGGGGGCCTGAAGGTAATCCTGAGATTAGCGATAATTCCCTTATTGGCAAAAGTGTTTGAGATTAAGTAACCGAGGCAGCTCAAGCGTGGCAACTCAGGCGTGGCAACCCAACGAGGCTGCTTGACGTGGCAACTCAAACTTTAGCTTGTTGTTTTAGTCATATTGTATTTCTGATTATGTTGACTGTAAGCTATAATGGGTGTAATGATGTAATAAGAATAATAATGAGTTTGTGTGAGGTCAAATGGTACTTGCGCGAGACCAGGCTTGGCAGGGCCTGGGAGAGCTTTCATGCTCTATCGAATGACCTCATCGTGGGAACTTTAAAGGGACTTGGTTTGGAGGATTGAGAAGTGAGGCACCGTTGGGGCTTATCCTGACCATCTTAGATACACCTGGTAAAACACCAAAGGACCCTGACCGTGGAACCTCGGGCGAAACATCTTTGAGTTCCATCGGGTGTTGAGTTGTGATCCAAAATAACCCTCTACTTAATGTCACATCTACTGTAGGTGATGTCACTAGCCAGCTAAACAATTTCAGACATGCACTTGAGTAAACCACCGTGGTATTTTGGGTTGTCAGACACTTTGTAGGCCACCTCTGCGACAACAGCCCCCTGACACACATTGTTTAGGCAAAAGGCATGTCTTGGCATTTAATGTTTATGACGTGGAGACAAAGAGTGCATCAGGCTTTTAATGTTGTGACATAAAGTATGAGGGATGTCTTTCATAGTCTTTAATGACTGAGTTTCCTTGGGGATGGTGTGGGGGGATATTTAAGTACCCCAACCACCCCTGAGGAGAGGATGATCTTTTGAGAATTCAGAAGTTATTAGTAGAGAAAAGATACACTCAGAGAGAGTTATTGCGAACCAGAGGGTTTACTCACCCACCATTGTTATTTATTATGAAGCTTTTAATAATTGACACAGTTTTTGAGAGTGTTTGGTGTGTTTCTACCTGCTTACTAAGGTGTATCTAGGGTGCTTACTTCTCTCTCCCTCTAGCTAAGTCAGTTCTGAGGTTCATTGCTATTTCTTGAGTTATACATGAAAGATTTGAGAGTTTAAACTGAGCCTTGTCTTCATTAAACTTGTGTCTGGATGTTCTATTTCTAATTCAAGGCTTTGACCAGTTAGCTTATTATTACCATACTCACACAGGGGTCACGCCTCCATCTATAACCTAAAGTACCCTCTTACAGGCGTAAATCTCTTTGTCCTCAAACTTCTTCGTCATCCCATTGGAAAACTTTATCTTCATCTGGTGTGTCTTAAATTTCGCTTTAAGTACCTACACATATGAGACATAAACATATACCTCGTGACGTATCGAGTTTGAAAAAAAAGTAAAAATCATAAATAAATTATCCCTTGTAAATCAAACTCATCAACACTCACTTTTTAATTTTCTCCCCCCCTATTTTTATCTGAAATAGACGAAGAATTGGAAACATAAACTTTAAAGCATAACATCACGAATATGAAGTTTGATACATTTTATCAAACATATCACGTGTCTTTGAAGATGTTAAAATTGTAAGCATACTGACTCAAACAATTAACCTCCACCACAAACCTCATCATAACCTATATTTACTAAGACAAAAACAACAAAAAGAAAATATAGGTGAAAAGGGGCACCATTACATTATAGTTTGGTGGCAAGATAGTCCAATATAGTAATCGTCATCGTGAATTTTACAATTGGATTTTGAAATTTTAATATATATAATTTCCAAAGGGATTGTCCGTGGTCAATAAAACCATTAGTGGGACCTTCAGGATCTCCTATCTGGACTACAAACCCATCCACTGCAGAAGATCGAATGGAACATCTAAGCCTGGTGAAAATACAAAATTATATATCTTAATCCATATTGAAGAACTCAGTGGATCTTCGTTGATATGTATGAATGAAATAGTAAATCCAACATTGATTTATCAAGTTTATATTACCTATTGAATTTTCATGCCATCATAAAAATTACTTTCCACCAAATCTACAAAATTTCCAGCAGTAACAGGGGCATTGTTACCATCTAGAACAATCTGGAACACACACTCATCCACATTAGGGGTTTCTTACATAAAGAATATAAGGGTATAAATTATATTGAGAGAAAAAATTTCTACGAGCATAAATAGTATATTATAGGGTGGGAAGAGGAAGGGTAATCTAATCGGGGGAAAAGAAACGAATTTGTAAGAGGGGGAGAGAGAGAGAGAGAGAGAGAGAGAGAGAGAGAGAGAGAGAGAGAGAGAGAATGTAAATAAGTTGCATCATAATAGAAGTTCCACTTGGCATTCATAAGATAGGTTAGGCTACAATTATATATATACACATAGATTTATATATATATATGTTAGGATGAATAGTATTAGACATAAGTTCGTCCTTGAAAACCATGTATCTTTATCATATTCTTTTATAACATCATTTCTTGAACAAACTGTTGTCATAGTGCCTTGGGTAGACTTCTGATCAATTTTTTTTACCATGCTTATATGTGTTTTAAGATTTTTATTAGAGTTATATGGGCCATGAAATAACAATTGTGGAAGGTGGAAGGAAGTATGTTGATTAGGCATAAATTCTTCACATTAATCCCCTTAATTTCGGTATTTTTATGATCCCGTGTGGTGTAAATAGCTTGGATTTATCTCATATCTATGATACTAACCCTTTTTGGCAAGTATTTTCTATTTTGTGTATCTCTTATGTGTTTTACAGATATTTCATGCAAGAAAGATGGAAAAGAGAACTCAAAATAGTGAAAGAATCCAAGAATTGGGGAGTGATGGGCATTTTCGTAATTTTTCAGCGCTAGTCCGGAGCTGGGGAAAATTGGAAAGTTGAAGATATTTCAATTAAATGAACACGGGAAAAAACGGAACCTCAATCCGAGTTACGGTGAAGAAGTTATGTCCATTTGAAGTTGAGAAGAAATCTAAGAAAAAAGCTGTCAGGCCCGAACCGAACCGAAGCTGAGAAAAAAGAACTGGTCCGCCCATTTGTCACGCTCCAGATCCGTTACGAAATTAGTCACGCTCCAGAGCCGTTACGAAATTAGTCACGCTTTCTAAGTGTGACAAATTGCCAGATACGGAATTTTTATTTTGTGCTTATCTTTTAGCCAAAAGAGTTTTATATTTTGGGGACTCTTCTAAACGACATCTAGCCTATATATTTAGTCATTAGAACTCTTTTTATTCAGATTTCATTGATGTAAAAGCTCCATAACAAGTAGGAACATCTAACAGAAAGATTCACATATTTTGTGCCATTAATTCAAGAGCTTTTCCAGTTTTCCTTCAATCTTTGATTTCTTCTTAAATGTTCTTATTCTTCAATCGTGGTAACTTTAATTTCCAGCACTTTTATTATTATTCTCCATGTTAGGCTAGGCTTTTAAAGGTTGGGATGCATGAACCTAGCCTGATGTGTTAGTGCGTGCGTATAAAATTAATCCGCTGAATTTAGTGATTGATTATGACCGTATTCCGTAGTTACACAACAATTGTAGATATTTATATCTCGTTTGCCTCTGGGTACTCGTGATGATTTAGAGTGCAATTCGAGTGCTACTATCGCGATACTGATTTACTCATCCTCAGATTAAGTATGATGCGGGCTTGAACCTCGTATACATAATGCTTGGGAGTACTAAATTTCGGGTCAAATTAATCAGTTAAATTTACGATTAGTTTTATACCATCAATACTCTAGGGTTGGGGGATTGTGTCTCTACCTTAATTTTTCTAATTAGTTTTAGTTAACTTCTTTATTTTTCCCTTCTTCCTTTCTCACTCAATCATCATCTTTTACACTTTATTTTTTGAAATAATAAATCAATTAAAATCTAACAAACATTCCCTGTGGATTCGATACCCAGACTCGCCACTATACTCCGCAAGAGTGTAGTTAAAGTTAAGGTTTTTATTGTATTGTGGTTGGAAGCCTACAACAACGACTAGCGTATTTACACGGACGCTCGGTTTTCAACACGATCAAAATGGTGCCATTGCCGGGGAGTGTTTTGTTATAGATTATAATTGATTTACTATTTCGCAAGATATTTTTTTCTTTCTTTTAGTTTTTTTTTTTGCAGGCTTGCACAATTGAGTGCCAAGAAACGTTGAATCCTTAGCCGCACACCTCTTTACGTGGATTATCCGTTTACAAACTATTCGGTAATCATGTCTTTTTATAGTGAGTTCGGTAATTATAATGGTTCATATGGGAATAGTTTTCAATCTTTTTATTTTCAAGAATCTCCGCCTCGACCTATTAAAATGGGTGAGTGGCTTTTAATTCATGAATATGAAAGGCTTGAAAAAAAATATCGGGAAAAAATCATTTTTGGGAGAAAGAGTTGGATGCATTATTCGAATCCAATGACGATTTTTCTTCTGAGGTTATAGAGCCTGGTGATACGAGAAATCGACCATAAAGCGTTCTCATACTAGCAGGTCAAGAGTGATGTGTGTGTTAAACAAGTAAAGTAAGCAAACTGGGAGAAGACAAGATATAGAGTGGTTCAGCCTCTAAAATAGGCCTACATCCACTGTGTTGCTCCGATCTCATTATGTGCGTTGCATTGTACAATATAATCATGCCTATAGAGGCGTACAAGTATGAGAATAAAGGAGAGTACATGACAGTATTGGAGATTCCGGCGAGCCCGTGAGGTGGCTGTGATGCAGATTCTAGGCCTCCAAAGCTTATGTTGGGGTGATGTAGAGAGAATATGTGTTGTAGTGACTCAGGCATGTGTGGAACCGATCCCCCTCCTTCTAGGTGTGGTCCTCTATTTAAGAGGAAAATGTCTTGAGTCAGATGCCCTGAGCACGTGGCGTATACCGAGTTTGCGGCAGTTGTGAATAAAAAGGGGGTGCGGCCTGCAAGGCAAGCAGTGATGTAAGCTGGAGTGCCTCATACCCGTTGAAGGGGTTCCGCGGCCTACGATAGAGAGTTTTGGCCGCGCCCTGAGTGAGTTCTGGCCGCGCCCTGAATACATCCGCGGTAGGGTGCCATATTTGTACTATCAATAAGCCCCCAAGCCGTAGTGCCAAGGGAGATCAATTGGGGCTACGGCTAAATAATCCAGGTGCCGCGGTACTACCAAAGCGACGATTCGTCTTTCGAGCTCCCTTATATAAATTATTTCTGGCTGTGGACTTCATTACGTTTCCAAAACTTTTGAGAGCATATCGAGAGTGAAACTCTGCACTTTTCTTCTTTTCACATTCCGTCGACTTTCCGAGGTGTCATGTGGAGGTTCAAGGTGGTCTGTAGATGATTTTTGTGACTTTCTTCATTTCCAGGTGATTTTTCAACCACTATTTACAGTTTTCTTCCTTTATGATACTTTGCCTGGTTTATTTGCTAGAAATCTAGGGTTTTATTTGTTCGTTTTGCTATTTCCACATATGCTGCATATGCAATATGTATAACTGTTCTTGATGTTCATAATCGAACACTCCGTATTCTGTGTGTTTGATTCTAAAAGTGATTAGATTTAGGTAATCAACTTGTTTAGGATAGAGTCCGCGTCATGGTAGGATTTCAATAACCATTTTCGTGAACTGGCACAATACTACTTCTGCGTCATACCGTGCCAAATGGCCGCGGTCCCTCAAACTATCATCCGCGACATTAAATCACCACCCTTAGTCTCGGAATAGCCTTAAAACTTTCATGAACCCAAGACATTCATGCTAAATAACTATAACTGTTTCTAGAGCATAAAGAGGACTAAAAATTTAGAAATGGCCGTAGCTCGGAACGTCATAAAAGTAATTCTATCTTATTACCGCGGCATTATATGTTCCTCTGATATGGATGTGGCCGCCGCTTGTTGGGGCAGTACGATCCCATTAGACTTTTGATTCAAAAATACCCTTCTGCGGCTTCTTGAAGTCTTACAAATCATACTGGCTGCGGCGCCTAACTGCGAACTCTGCTTTTCAGGTACTGCTGCAGCCATCTGAGCTTTGACCCAGACGAGTTACTGACAGGCTTTTGGACAAAGCATTTTGGGACCTCTCCCCCCGAGCTTACTTATGTGCCCCCTCTAAGATCAGTTGGGCCCTACAAACTAAAAGATTGCCCGAACTGCGTGATAATCGACTCAGACTCCGCAGACTCTGCATCTGGGAAGGATTTCCAATCTCCGCCGATGGAAGAGGAAGCCAACTCAAGTACTCATCCAATAGGTGTAAGAGACAGTGCCGCGGCTATTAGAAATAACCCAGGAGGTATATCTAGGAGGGCTGAGAGACCCTTGACCGTGCTCGATATCCGCGGCTCGATGACCCAAGATTGGGTTGAGCAGGTGGCTGAGGCCTTCGAATTTCCAGAAAATTTGACGTGCTCAGCCCCTGCCGCAAACCAAAGACCGTGCACAGTTATATTCGATGATGAAATTTCTTCCCTCTGCACGCCTTCATTACGGGTTGCGGCTGCCTGTTCCAGTTCCTATCCGCTGCTTTTTTCAGGCAATGAACCTGGCCCCAGCACAGTTGGACCCTAATGGATGGAGAGCCATACTCGCCGCAATTGTCCTTTGGGAAAATTTGTTCAAAAAGGACATCACGCCTGCGGAGTTCTTTCACTTCTACCGCCCAAAGGAGAACTCAGTGATGTTTGCGGGCTACAACTACCTCTCCAGCCGCGGCAGGGACGAGACCCTCTACACTGGGAGACCGACCAATGTGAAGAACTGGAAGGAAAAGTACTTTTACATCTCCGGCGAAGACTGGGAGATGCACCCTGACGAGAACGAGAGGGAGAGGACATATAAAATGCCGCGGCAGTGGGGGTCTCCCTCAAAATTAGGTACAAGACTATAGCCGCGTCCTTTTATTTCACATGTAACTTCCACTAACCTTTGAATTGCCTTTTCTTTCTGCAGCCCTTGACAATCTGCACTTGAACAAGCGGCAGGAAAAAAGAGTTGCTGAGGCCGCGGAAGTTCCAGCTGAACACAAGAATTTAAGCACACTTATAACGTCAGCAACCGTATTTGAAGCGGGATTTTTCCCAAATAAATCCATTCCACAACAAATGGGTGCGGAAGGTAATTAATTACGCCATGACTTTTACTCCGTGGACATTTACTCTCTTGAACTCGAACTCATTCTATTCCTTTTCAGGTGAAGAAGTTGACAGAGAACTGCTAGCGGCGAAGCTAGCGGAGATGGATGAGGACGCAATCGTCCAAAATAATACTGCGCGGAGCAGAAAGAGGAAGAGGTCCAAGGCTAAGGGACCTGCCGCGGTTCCCTCCGGAGAAAATAATGATTCCCTTATCGTTGCTCCTGCCAAAAAAACTACATCACCTGCTGCGAATCAAATGGTTAATGACGAGAACCTTCTGCATGATCATTTTGATGACGACATAGGGGAAAACCCGGCCGCGGCGGGCTTGATGTCAACCGATGTGCCCCTTCACTTATCTTCTCCTCCGCCGCCAACGGTTGTGGCGGTTAATGCGAACTTGCCACCTCCTCAATTCCACGGAGGGTCTGGGCCTGATAGTAGACTAAGGCCTCAATTAAGGCAGCCTGACCCCAATTCCTCTTGGGACACTACCACAAAGGCCGCGTGGAGGATGAGAAGAGCCTTAGATGTCGCGGACCTTGACAGGCTAGTGGGAGAAGATCACGAAGATCTGGAGGACTGTGGCCTCCATAGCCTTCTGAGGGTACGTACCAGTTGTCATTCTTTAACTTTTGTATCTAATATTTTTTCGTACTTTTGCTAACGTCTATTATTTCATACAATTCGTGGATGTGATTGTGGTCCAGAAGAGGAAGTATGAGGCCTTGTACAGGTTGAAGGAGGCCGAGAAGAGTGTTCATGTCGCGGACTTGCAGTCTGCACGAACTTCTTCTTTTGAGGCAGGGAAGAAGTCCGCTGTCGCAGCTCTTCAGACAGCCCACACAGACCTTGAGAAAGCCGTCAAGGCGAGGGAGGAAGCGGAGGAGAATTTTAATCAGGCCGTGGAATCCCTGAAATCCTCGCAGGCCCAGACTGCGGAGGCCGCCGTGTTGCGAAAATTTCAAATGCCAAGCTTGCCCTACTCCAGAAGAAATATGAAGAGCTAGAAGCCAGGTCCACCTAAAAAGATAAAAATCATGCCGCGGCTGTAAAAAAATTGGAAGTTGATCATGGTGAGGCCCTCCAGCTAGCCATAGATCATGTCGTGGAGTCATTCAAAGGCTCCAAGGACTTCTTCCTTATCAATAACAGGGCATACCTCCGCGACTACCAGGAGCTACGGCAGAGATTTATTAAGAGGTTCCCTGAGGCCAAAGAGGAGGTCCTTGCCTGGAAGTTGAGCGATGCCGAACATCAAGAGTGCATTGCTAAACTTAAGGCCGCGACGGAAGAGAGAGCAAGGCTCAGGGTTGAGGCAGAGGCAACGGCTGTGGACGGAGAGTCAGAGACTGCCGCGGGCGGAAAAGAGGTTGATGATGATGATGACGCAGCCTCCTAAACTCAATTTCTGTTGTAGCATTAATATAGGGTTGCGTCCCTCCTTTTTGTAATCTCAACTTCTGTTGTGGCTGCGGCCTTAAGTTTGTAATCTTTGGCTATTAATATCAAGGCTGCGGCCATATTTTTACCACTGCGACTGACAGCTTGATATTCCTTATTCTTTTACATTGCATGTTTTACATTGCTTGTTATAATGAATGGTTGTACGTAACTGCCTCATTTTTAAAAATGCATCCGCGTCCCGACAGACGTAACATTTCAAGTCCACGGCCAGTGGTCGATGTCGTTTGATTTTTTGTCAATGTCTGCGTCCATACAAATGGTGTTAAATCCCTGGCATCGACTGCTGCGTCACGTTAGTTGCGTACAAGTCGCAGCTCGTTATTATGTCGCGTCATGTAAACATCTTTGCCTGATTGCCGCGGACAGGATTTCAAGGCTGGGACTTGCTGATTGCATGGATCTCCAGCTGCTTTCATTGCACCCGGTTGTCTGAATCGTTTATCTTTTGTTATCCCATAACCAACATAGAATATGTAGAGAACTTTTTCCTTAGACTTGGTACAACTGATTCTCTTCTACCGTCGCATTCGACATTGTAGCTTTCTCATGCTTCAAGATGTTAGTGCCTCATCATTTTCATGAATGAGTGGCTCCTAGAGCTCTGCAACCGTACCGGTGGGATGCGACACATTTCTGGTTTATCTGAACAATGCACCTCGGTAGACATATGTTGGAGTTTCCAAGTCTTCCTGGGCTGGGTCATGTTACCAAGCCCTAACATGCGAGACACTATCAAGCCTCTCCAGGCTGGGTTATGTTATTAAGCCACCCATAGCTAATATGCGAGACACTATCAAGCCTCTCCAGGCTGGGTTATGTTATTAAGCCACCCACAGCTAATATGCGAGATACTATCAAGCCTCTCCCGGCTGTGTTATGTTATTAAGCCACCCACTGCTAATATGCGAGACACTATCAAGCCTCTCCAGGCTGGGTTATGTTATTAAGACACCCACAGCTAATATGCGAGATACTACCAAGCCTCTCCAGGATGGGTTATGTTATTAAGCCACCCACAGCTGCTGATATATATAAAGCCATCCCTCGCTAGATATCATAAGCCTCCCGGCCTGTTGACGCATCCCGAAAGTTAAGAGCGAGCATTGTAAGACTTCGTGGCTAATAAGAGCCCCTTGAATTCTCATATGTTTTCACGAATATGATCATCAGAAGATAATATGTAGTTGCACATTACGAGGGGAACTTCTGAGCTAATGAAGGTCGTAATCCCTCCATAAATGCATCCCGAAGTAGAATAATCCTTCGAGATAATTTTGTTATTCTTCCTCTGGAATCTGTTTAAGACAAAAAGTCTTTTTATGAGATAACAGATTATGAAACCAAGAGAAATATCAGATATGGCAAAAATTACAAATTCATATATTTATATATGTATGATTTAGCTAATGACTTTGTTAACAAAACATAAAGTCTTGAGTATTAAGGCTACAATGAGCTTCATAAAACATAAACAGAAATAGTTGAAATTGGAAAGACTAAGGATGAGGTACGGCATGCAGCCTCTGTCAGGTCCAGCTGGGTCCTTTATTCATTCTGCAGGAATCATTGCAGCATCCCTTGCCTAATTAGCCTTTCAACTTCATCCTTCAGAGCATAGCATTGCTCTGTGTCATGGCCATGGTCCTGATGGAATTTGCACCAGGTAGCTTTGTTCCTCTTGTGGGGTGGAGCTCTCAACTTTTCTAGCCACCTCAAAAGCTTGTCCTCTTTGATGAACTCAAAGATCTCTTCAATCGGGAAAATCAACGGAGTATAGACACCCGATTTATTTTCTGATTTCTCTGCCCTCTTTTTCTGACTTCTACTGGTTGATTCCGCGGCTTCTTTAACTGCCGCGGCAGACAAAGCTTTTTCCTTCGAACCCGCGCCTATATTTTGAGAGGCCGTGGCCTCTAGAATTAGCACCCTCTGTGTTAGGTAATTGACCTGGGTCTGAAGTGAGGCATGGCTGTCGTAGAGGTGACTAAGGTGATTGTACAGTTGCACAATCTCATCCTTGACTTCTTCACTCTGGCTGGATTCTCCTTCCATTTCTGCTCTTGTTAGTCTTTATAAAGTATACAGAATCTTAGACGATACTAACAAAAGTGAGTGATCACAGGAATATTGGAAAGGGGAACTTGAACTGCTCCATGATATGCTGAGGAGGCCGCGGCAAGTATGGCACACAAGTGTACTGTCGCAGCCCTTTAATGTTATTCACTAAGGTCGATCCGAAGACCACTTAAGTCCTTTCCCACGGTGATTTTGAACTGTCGTAATAGATCCGCACTAGTAGTGGTCGCGGCATGAGATATTGTTGAACTTACAGGCCGCACCCCTGGCTAGGCCGCGGAGATATCCCGCGACGGGAACTTGCCTTTTCTCCCCCACACGCGAAGAAAACCTACTAGGGTTCATTGATGAGAGAGTTCCCTTGCGGTGCGCAATACGGCACAGTTTCAATGATAACCCCTAGATCATAGGTAGATGGCAACAAAAATGGGAGTAAATATAGCCCTTCCCTAATCATCCACATTTTCAGGACTAAAGTCCACCATGCCTTTTTGCATTATCTAGATGGAGTGATATCACAGGAGTATGTAAAATAGATCCAAAGCCATCAAATGAAGATCCAAAGACAGATCCAGAAATATGAAATACCCGTTAAAGGGGGCGATTGTAAAGCGAAGCCCAATAACCAGTAACCGACCCGTGAGAAGATGATCCATAGGACCCTCAGGGGTCGAATAAGGTGCTTAAGAACTCATATGTGTGGAGAAACAAGATTAAAATGCATTATGTTCCCACAGACGGCGCCAAACTGATGATATGAGAAATCGGCCATAAAGCGTTCTCATACCAGCAGGTCAAGAGTTATGTGTGTGTTAAATAAGTAAAGTAAGCAAATAGAGAGAAGACAAGATATATAGTGGTTCAGCCTCTAAAATAGGCCTACATCCACTGTGTTGCTCCTATCTCTTTATGTGCGTTGCATTGTATAATATAATCATGCCTATAGAGGCGTACAAGTATGAGAATAAAGGAGAGTACATGACAGTATTGGAGATTCCGGCGAGCCCGTGAGGTGGCTGTGATGCAGATTCTAGGCCTCCAAAGTTTATGTTGGGGTGATGTAGAGAGAATCTGTGTTGTAGTTTCTCAGGCGTGTGTGGAACCGATCCCCCTCCTTCTAGGTGTGGTCCTCTATTTAAGAGGAAAATGTCTTGAGTCAGATGCCCTGAGCACGTGGCGTATAACGAGTTTGCGGTAGTTGTGGATAAGAAGGGGGTGCGGCAAGGCAAGCAGTGATGTAAGCTGGAGTGCCGCATACCCGTTGAAGGCGTACCGCGGCCTACGATAGATAGTTTCGCGCCCTGAGTGAGTTCTGGCAGCGCCCTGAGTGAGTTCTAGTCGCGCCCTGAATACATCCGTGGCAGGGTGCCATATTTGTACTATCAGAGCCAATGGATCCTACTTTGGAAGAAAGAATGCTTTTTCTAATCAAACAAGTACTCGATTTTCTTTCCACCCAAGGTGCAATGGATGTTGGACTTGTTACGAAAATACTCTCATTTTGCGATGAGATGCGTTCTGATTTGGAAAACAAAGAGGAGGTTGAGACTTATTTTTCACCTCAAATTTTTGAATAACATCTCATTGAAAGTGAGTCTTGCTCCCTTGAAATTCAATCTCCAAGTGATGATGAATCACTTGAGATTGAGTTTATTTCATCACCATTTTCGTTCCCGTTATTGAACCATTAGAAGTACCGCTAGATTCCAATGAGTCGGTTGAAAATTCTGAAACGTTTACACCTTTTACCGACAAAGACACTTTGCTAGAATTATTTTCTAATATGGACTCTTCCTTTTTATGTGCCCCTCTCCCCATACTGCTTAAAAAATCTTTGGGAGGTGATTATATTTTTCTTGGATCTCAATTGTACTTGTCCCACCTAGCATCCAAACCCCCCATCATTCCGTTTAAAATTTTAATTGGTGATGGTTCATTTTTTCCATCTCACACATGCCTTCCGTTGGTCAAACGGAATTATATTTTTTTAGGAGGCATGTATTCTAGTGAGGGTACACCATTAATCCCTCAAAGTCATATTGTATTTTGGGTGGACCCTCAAATTTTTCGACTTCTAGTGTATAACTTATTAGGATTTAAAAATCGTAGGTTATACAATAGTTAAATTTTTTTTTTAGTTAAGAATTCTTGTTATTCTTTTTGCTATGCTTGGTTCTAACATGTTTTGTAGATTCAATGGACTCACATTCATCGGGGATCACTCCATTTTAGGTAATATCTTTCTTTTCCTCTCTTTATGTCGTGTTCTTGATTCGCATTGAGGACAATTCAACATTTAAGTTAGGGGATGTGGGATATTCTTCCCGTTTATTGTTTAGATTCGTTGATTCGATCACATGTTCTTTCCAAGAGTGTTTTTTTAGAAAAAAAAATTTGAAAACTTTTGAAAAAAGCCAAAAATATTTTTCTTCAAAATAAATAAAGATTGGAATTTAAAAGCTTCAAAAATGTCACAAATATTTTGTCTCAAGTTGTAAAAATCAAATGCACAAAGCCGAAATTGACCAAAGATGGAAATTGTGCGAAAATTGACGACTTAACGAATAAGTGTGGAGATTAACTAAACCCGGTGAGATTTCGAGCCTATCGATCTTTTTGAGTTTTTAAATCAATCCGAGTTTATGGTTAACTCATAGTTCTAATTCAGCGTTTTACAAAAGTCGTTGATGATCTCTATTTTATTGTTTTGATCGGTTATGAAAAAGGGAATGTTGTCTCGAAACGCGCGCTACAAATCTCTAAATTAAATTAATCTCGACACGCATATGGTAAATTAATAAGTAATTCGGACAATGAAGTAGGCCATCGTTTGTTATCCAAAAATATTATCCATAAAAAGATGTGAAAAATTATCCCTTTGATAACCCAATTGTGCCGAATAAAATTTATCCTTTTCGTTTGGTAACCCGAAAAACCCAAATAGCCCGGAATTGTGAAAAATGGAAAAAGTCATAATTTAAGTCCCAAAAGTACAACAAAAAGGGGCAAGAAAAAAAAAGAATAATGCTCAACAAAAGTTAGCAAGAAAAGAAAAGTGTGAAAAAAATAGAAAAAGAAGAGAAAATGAGCAATAGCCCCCCCCCCCAAAAAAAAAAAGCACTAATGGACATCGTAAGAAAAATTTAATTCCGAATTTTCCAACCATTCCCATGTTACCCAATTACACCTTAAACCCAAAAAAAGTCCTAACCGAATCCGAATTGCGAAATTGGTTACCGTGTGGAGAGTTAAAACACAAAAAGATAATAAAAGAGATTACATGACGTGAAAAAGAGATGATGTTTCCCGTTCCCCTATGACCGTATTCCGATGAAGAGATCTTTCCACCCAAAAATTTCTGTCTTTCAATTTGTATGCGTGACTTTGCGTCCGTTATATTTACTCTTTATAAATCTCGCATACCGAGAGAATAGCCACATTTCGAGAGATTCGTTTGAGAGAGCATCCCGTGAGCATTTGAATCAAAACGAATTTTCGGAAAGTAACGTAATGATTAATCGGTGGAAGTTAGCGGTTCAACTTTTGGCTTCGCACACACACACTCTGACTTGAGACTCCTAAATAAGATTTTAAGGTGACTATTTTTGGGGAGTTTAAATTGTACAATTTTTAAGCATTTTGAATTTTCTTTGCGTCAACAAAGAATTTTGTGGGTATATTCACTGCAAACCCTCACGAGACACCACTCGTCCTACTAGGGTAACCTAGAGGTTTAAAGGATTGTTGCATGCGCTAAATGCAATCGCTTACCCGCGAAAGAGGTATTCTATCCCAATAAAGTTTTTGAAGGGTCCTTAACTCATACTCTCATTCTTTTATATTGCTCGTACGCGCAAAGTTTTAAGTTAGGGGGGTTTGATTAGGCATAAATTCTTCACATTTATCCCCTTAATTTTGGTATTTTTATGATCCCTTGCGGTGTAAATAGCTTGGATTTATTTCATATCTGTGATACTAACCCTTTTTGGCAAGTATTTCCTATTTTGTGCATCTCTTATGTGTTTTACAGATATTTCATGCAAGAAAGATGGAAAAGAGAACTCAAAATAGTGAACGAAACCAAGAATCGGGGAGTTGAAGGGCATTTTCGTAATTTTTCAGCATTAGTCCGGAGGTGGGGACATTTGGAAAGTTGAAGATATTGTGAAGAAATCTAAGAAAAAAGCTGTCGGGCCCGAACCGAACCGAAGCTGAGAAAAAAGAATCGGTCCGCCCATTTGTCATGCTCTAGATCCGTTACGAAATTAGTCACGCTCCAGATCCGTTACAAAATTAGTCACGCTTTCTAAGTGTGACAAATTGCCAGATACGGAATTTTTATTTTGTGCTTATCTTTTAGCCAAAAGAGTTTTATATTTTGAGAACTCTTCTAAACGACCTCTAGCCTATATATTTAGTCATTAGGACTCTATTTATTCAGATTTCATTGATTTAAAAGCTCCATAACAAGTAGGAACATCTAGGAGAAAGATTCACATATTTTGCGCCATTAATTCAAGAGCTTTTCCAGTTTTCCTTAAATCTTTGATTTCTTCTTACATGTTCTTATTCTTCAATCGTGGTAACTTTAATTTCCAGCACTTTTATTATTATTCTCCATGTTAGGCTAGGCTTTTAAAGGTTGGGATGCATGAACCTAGCCTGATGTGTTAGTGCGTGCGTATAAAATTAATCCGCTGAATTTAGTTATTGATTATGACCGTATTGCGTAGTTACACAACAATTGTAGATCTTTATATCTCGTTTGCCTCTGGGTACTTGTGATGATTTAGAGTGCAATTCGAGTGCTACTATCGCGATACTGATTTACTCATCCTCAGATTAAGTATGACGCGAGCTTGAACCTCGTATACGTAATGCTTGGGAGTACTAAATTTCGGGTCAAATTAATCAGTTAAATTTACGATTAGTTTTATACCATCAATACTCTAGGGTTGGGGGATTGTGTCTCTACCTTAATTTTTCCAATTAGTTTTAGTTAAATTCTTTATTTTTCCCTTTTTCCTTTCTCACTCAATCATCATCTTTTACACTTTATTTTTTTAAATAATAAATCAATTAAAATATATCAAACATTCCCTGTGGATTCGATACCCAGACTCGCCACTATACTCTGCAAGTGTGTAGTTAAAGTTAAGGGTTTTATTGTATTGTGGTTGGAAGCCGACAACAACGATTAGCGTATTTACACGGACGCGAAGTTTTCAACACTATCAAAATGGCGCCATTGCCGGGGAGTGTTTTGTTATAGATTATAATTGATTTACTATTTCGCAAGATATTTTTTTCTTTCTTTTAATTTTTTTTTGTAGGCTTGCACAATTGAGTGCCAAGAAACGTTGAATCCTTAGCCTCACACCTCTTTACGTGGATTGTCCGTTTACAAACTATTCGGTAATCATGTCTTTTTATAGTGAGTTCGGTAATTATAATGGTTCATATGGGAATTGTTTTCAATCTTTTTATTTTCAAGAATCTCCGCCTCTACCTATTAAAATGGGTGAGTGGCTTTTAATTCATGAATATGAATGGCTTGAAAACAAATATCGGGAAAAAAATCGTTTTTGGGAGAAAGAGTTGGATGCATTATTCGAATCCAATGACGATTTTTCTTTCGAGGTTATAGAGCCAATGAATCCTACTTTGGAAGAAAGAATGCTTTTTCTAATCAAACAAGTATTCGATTTTCTTTCCACCCAAAGTGCAATGGATGTTGGACTTGTTACGAAAATACTCTCATTTTGCGATGAGATGCGTTCTGATTTGGAAAACAAATAGGAGGTTGACACTTGTGTGTCACCACAAATTTTTGAATAACATCTCATTGAAAGTGAGTCTTGCTCCCTTGAAATTCAATCTCCAAGTGATGATGAATCACTTGAGATTGAGTTTATTTCATCACCATTTTCGTTCCCGTTATTGAACCATTAGAAGTACCGCTAGATTCCAATGAGTCGGTAGAAAATTCTGAAACGTTTACACCTTTTATCGACAAAGACACTTTGCTAGAATTATTTTCTAATATGGACTCTTCCTTTTTATGTGCCCCTCTCCCCATACTGCTTAAAAAATCTTTTGGAGGTGATTATATTTTTCTTGGATCTCAATTGTATTTGTCCCACCTAGCATCCAAACCCCCCATCATTCCGTTAAAATTTTTAATTGGTGATGGTTCATTTTTTCCATCTCACACATGCCTTCCGTTGGTCAAACGGAATTATATTTTTTTAGGAGGCATGCATTCTAGTGAGGGTACACCATTAATCCCTCAAAGTCATATTGTATTTTGGGTGGACCCTCAAATTTTTCGACTTCTAGTGTATAACTTATTAGAATTTAAAAATCGTAGGTTGTACAATAGTTAACTTTTTTTTAGTTTAGAATTCTTGTTATTCTTTTTGCTATGCTTGGTTCTAACATGTTTTGTACATTCAATGGACTCACATTCATCGGGGATCACTCCATTTTAGGTAATATCTTTCTTTTCCTCTCTTTATGTTGTGTTCTTGATTCACATTGAGGACAATGCAACATTTAAGTTAGGGGGTGTGGGATATTCTTCCCGTTTATTGTTTAGATTCATTGATTCGATCACATGTTCTTTCCAAGAGTATTTTTTTTAGAAAAAAAAAATTTTGAAAAATTTTGAAATAAGCCAAAAATATTTTTCTTCAAAATAAATAAAGATTGGAATTTAAAAGCTTAAAAAATGTCACAAATATTTTGTCTCAAGTTGAAAAAATCAAATGCTCAAAGCGGAAATTGACCAAAGATGGAAATTGTGCGAAAATTGACGACATAACGATTAAGTGTGGAGATTAACTAAACCCGGTGAGATTTCGAGCCTATCGATCTTTTTGAGTTTTTAAATCAATTCGAGTTTATGGTTAACTCATAGTTCTAATTCAGCGTTTTACAAAAGTCGTTGATGATCTCTATTTTATTGTTTTGATCGGTTATGGAAAAGGGAATGTTGTCTCGAAACGCGCGCTACAAATCTCTAAATTAAATTAATCTCGAAACGCATATGGTAAATTAATAAGTAATTCGGACAATGAAGTAGGCCATCGTTTGTTATCCAAAAATATTAGCCATAAAAAGAAGTGAAAAAGTATCCCTTTGATAACCCAATTGTGACGAATTAAATTTATCCTTTTCGTTTGGTAACCCGAAAAACCCAAATAGCCCGGAATTGTGAAAAATGGAAAAAATCATAATCTAAGTCCGAAAAGTAAAATAAAAGGGGCAAGAAAAAATAGAAGAATGCTCAACAAAAGTTAGCAAGAAAAGAAAAGTTTGAAAAAAAAATAGAAAAAGAAGAGAAAATGAGCAATAGCCTCCCCCCCCCCCCCCCCCCCCAAAAAAAAAAAAAAAAGCACTAATGGAGATCATAAGAAAAATTTCCAATTCTGAATTTTTCAACCATTTTCATGTTACCCAATTACACCTTAAACCCAAAAAAAGTCCTAACCGTGTCCGAATTGCTAAATTGGTTACCGCGTGGAGAGTTAAAACACAAAAAGATAATAAAAGAGATTACATGGCGTGAAAAAGAGATGATGGTTCTCGTTTCCCTATGACCGTATTCCGATGAATAGATCTTTCCACCCAAAAAATTCCGTCTTTGAATTTGTGTGCGTAACTTTGCGTCCATTATATTTACTCTTTATAAATCACGCATACCGAGAGAATAGCCACATTCCGAGAGATTCGTTTGGGAGAGCATCCCGTGAGCATTTGAATCAAAATGAATTTTCGAAAAGTAACGTAATGATTAATTGGTGGAAGTTAGCGGTTCAATTTTTGGCTTCACACACACACTCTGACTTGAGACTCCTAAATAAGATTTTAAGGTGACCATTTTTGGGGAGTTTAAATTCTACAATTTTTAAGTATTTTGAATTTTCTTTGAGTCAACAAAGAATTTTGTGGGTATATTCACTGAAAACCCTCACGAAACACCACTCGTCCTACTAGGGTAACCTAGAGGTTTAAAGGCTTGTTGCATGCGCTAAATACAATCGCTTGCCCGCGAAAGAGGTATTCTATCCCAATAAAATTTTTGAAGGGTCCTTAACTCATACTCTCATTCTTTTATATTGCTCGGGACCCGCAAAGTTCTAAGTTAGGTGGATTTGCTTAGGCATAAATTCTTCACATTTATCCCCTTAATTTCGGTATTTTTATGATCCCGTGCGGTGTAAATAGCTTGGATTTATCTCATATCTATGATACTAACCCTTTTTGGCAAGTATTTTCTTTTTTGTGTATCTCTTATGTGTTTTACAGATAATTCATGCAAGAAAGATGGAAAAGAGAACTCAAAATAGTGAACGAAACCAAGAATCGGGGAGTTGAAGGGAATTTTCGTAATTTTTCAGCCTTAGTCCGTAGGTGAGGACATTTGGAAAGTTGAAGAGCTTTCAATTACAAGAACACTGGAAAAAACGACACCTAAATCCGAGTTACGGTGAAGAAGTTATGCCCATTTGAAGTTGAGAAGAAATCCAAGAAAAAAGCTGTCAGGCCCGAACCGAACCGAACCGAAGCTGAGAAAAACGAACCGGCCCTCCCATTTGTCACGCTCCAGATCCGTTACGAAATTAATCACGCTCCCGATCCGTTACGTAATTAGTCACGCTTTCTAAGTGTGACAAATTGCCCCATACGGAATTTTTATTTTGTTCTTATCTTTTTGCCAAAGGAGATTTATGTTTTGGGAACTCTTCTAAACGACCTCTAGCCTATATATTTAGTCATTAGGACTCTTTTTATTCAGATTTCATTGATGTAAAAGCTCCATAACAAGTAGGAACATCTAAGAGAAAGATTCACATATTTAGCGCCATTAATTCAAGAGCTCTTCCAGTTTTCCTTCAATCTTTGATTTCTTCATACATGTTCTTATTCTTCAATCGTGGTAACTTTAATTTCCATCACTTTAATTATTATTCTCCATGTTAGTCTAGGTTTTTAAAGGTTGGGATGCATGAACCCAGTCTGATGTGTTAGTGCGTGCGTATAAAATTAAACCGTTGAATTTAGTGATTGATTATGACCGTATTGCGTAGTTACACAACAATTGTAGATCTTTATATCTCGTTTGCCTCTGGGTACTCGTGACGATTTAGAGTGCGATTCGAGTGCTACTATCGCGATACTGATTTACTCATCCTCAGATTAAGTATGACGCGGGCTTGAACCTCGTATACGTAATGCTTGGGAGTACTAAATTACGGGTCAAATTAATCAGTTAAATTTACGATTTGTTTTATACCATCAATACTCTAGGGTTGGGGGATGTGTCTCTACCTTAATTTTTCCAATTAGTTTTAGTTAACTTCTTTATTTTTCCCTTTTTCCTTTCTCACTCAATCATCATCTTTTACACTTTATTTTTTGAAATAATAAATCAATTAAAATCTATCAAACATTCCCTGTGGATTCGATACCCAGACTCGCCACTATACTCCGCAAGAGTGTAGTTAAAGTTTAGTTTTTTTTTTTATCGTGGTTGGAAGCCGACAACAACGACTAGCGTATTTACACGGACGCTCGGTTTTCAACACGATCATATGTTAATTTGTTTTAAATTCTTCACATATTTATATCTTAAAATCTTTATATATACATATTTATATGAACACAATATTTTTGTTTTATAATAAAAGTTATTTAAATATGCCCATCATTGAATAACATCATAAAATGATTTTATGCTCTCTCACTCTTATAAATAGAAAAGACATATTATATACCCTCATATCTACATACATACACATCTATACATTGGATTTCGTTTCTCTCTCTCTCTTTTGGATTAACATTAATGTAGGAGCCAATTTTGAAATATCTATTTAGAGCTATTTTCAATCCTCCATTTTGAGGATGCCATTTTCATGTCTCAACAATCATATTTTTATTTAGAAGACAAATAGGATCTGAAGATAATTTTGAAACAAACGAATGGGTGTACGCTAATGCGAATTAGGTTATATAGAACTCTTTTAACTCTTTGATATAAAATCTATTAATATTTATAAATTAAAATACTCACGCACACTAGTAAGTAAAAGTGGTGATGCAAGAAATAAAAATGCCATTTAAGAATGAGATGAGGTAAAGAGGAAATAACACAATATTTGTTCTCGAGGAAACCACCGTAATGAAAAACTCCGTGTCCCTAGTCCCAAGAAAACTCACACACTCAAGTCCACTATTACCAATTATTGATTAGAGATTACAATCCACCAGTTTACAATGAATTAAAGTAAGCAAATACAAGCCGTACACCCAACTTAGTCTACCCAATAACACCCAGGTAATAGTGACTACACACGCACAACCACACACTCAAACCCGAGATCCCGTGAAGTTGTGCAATACACAAAATTAATTTATAAAGTTTGTTTTAATCGAAACACAAAATTTATCTTATTTATGAAATGAGACTAAGCACACACCAGATTATGTCTAAATTTCGTTAACAAGAATAATAAACAGTTCGTGATTCATAAAAAACAAACAGTTATGTAAAAGGTCCACACACTAGTTAAATCTAACTAAATAAAGTGAACACACCAAATGTTCAACTTAGAGGATATACATAGTTAGGAGCAACATAAAAAACAGATTCTCTTTAATCCCAAATTAATAAAATTAAATCACATTTAAAATAAAATATGATTTAATAAAAAAAATGTGTGACACACAAAAAAAAACTTAAGTTTCGTTTTTTGAGTTTTAGAATGTTAAGACTAATTTAACTAGTGCACACACACACACTAAATTGGGTGTAAATAAAATCACCATAACAAACACCCAAAAATGAAACTTAGATCTTAAAGATCCAATTTTTTTGTCCAAAAATTTAGTCCAAAGAAACTAAATAAACTTCACAGGTCTAAAAGAACTTGAACAACTTTGTTCCAAGAAATATAACACAAAGATCTAAAGATGCCAAAACAAAAAATTAAACACGATTGTTATTGTTTTAAACAAATACAAAAAAAACCTGTTTTATATTCTATTAAATAAAAAAAATGTGAGTGGAAACAAACTAAAAAGTCAATATGAAATATTATATCCACACAAAAAAAATTAATTTTGTTTTATAGCATACACACAACTAGTTTAGATCTAACAAAATTAATTATGGGTCATTTCCTATTTGTGGTACGTTTGTTTATAATATTAACTGCTTGGGGTAAGTTTGCTTACGTATTAATTCATTGGGTCCAAAACTAACGAAAATCGTTAGTTGACTCAATCGGCCGTTAGCTGACATCATCAACAGTTTTCTCTTACATGATAAAAGACATCTTTGCCCTTTAAATTAAAGCATAAAAATTATTCTTTAATATTCATAAAAATATTTTTAATAGATAATATATATATATATATATATATATATATATATATATTGTAAGGTTAAATAATTAGGAAAAATATAGTTAAAAAAGTTGTTAAAAATTATTTAAAAATAATTTCCGAAAATTGTGAAAAATTGGTAAAAATAATTTCAGGAAAAAAATATTTTCCACCAATTAAAATATATATAAAAAAAAGGATTTACACCAATTAGAAACTGTTTTCCACCCAAAAAAAAAATTTCGTAAAGAAAAAAAATTCAGTTAAGAAAATATTATCGAGATAAAAAATAAATTCCAGAAATAAAACTGAATAAAAAAGAAAACTGAATATATATCTATCTATATATATATATATATATTAATAAAAGCTATATATACTATAATTTTAAAAATTGTAAAAGAGTAAGAAATTATTTCCAGAAAATAAAAACGTTTTCCAGCAAAATAGTAAAAAATAAAAATGATTTTAGTTAAAAAAAATAAATTACATTATAAAAATAAAAAATAAAACTTATTTTAGTAAAAATATATATATATATATATTTGCCAAACATATTAAAATAAAATTGATTTCAATTAAAAATAATAATTTCGGCCAAAAAAATATTAAAATAAAACGGATTTCAATTAAAAATGATTTAAAAAAAAAGGGAAAAAATTTCTACCTAGAAAAATGATTTTGGCCATATTTCCCGGGAAAAAAAACCTCCGGCCATATTCTTTTTTATGACTGTCTACCCAAGAAAAAACCTCTGACCATATTACCAGAAAAAAAGACTCCAGCTATAAATTTCAGCCATATTCCCCCCCCCCCCCCAAAAAAAAAAAAAAAACTACAGCCAATGATTTTCAATATTATTTGCAGAAAAAATAAAAAATATTATTTGCAGAAAATCTACGCACGAAGAAAATATATGAAGAAAAATCTACCCAAGAAGAAAATGATTTCCACCCAAACTTACTTCACCAATGTCTTCTTCATTTTGCCAAAACAGTATTAATCATTTTGGTTTGAAATACACTCAAACCAAAGTCTTCTTCAACTGCCATCACAATCCCTCTTTCATCTCACCTAACAAAACCCCAAAACGTTAATTTCAAAACCCATTTTAATAACTGAATCGCCACCGACCAAAACAAAAATAACCCATTAAGCATCCATGAGGTAGTGAAGATTCTTACCAAGTAGATAGAGTGTAGCGATTGATTGCGGTGATGAATGGGTTTTTATCTTTGTAGAGACTGAGAGAAAAAAGGGAAATGAAAAAGAATTGCTTTTATCCATAACTTCTACATTCATTAACTTTTACATTGGCTTTGCTGATATTGTTTTATTAACAATCAAGGGGTATTTATGGTATTTAAGTAGGGATGGTATAGTTATTAAACCATCATTAACTGAAATTGTCAAAATAACACCCAATCAACTCATACGAAAACAAACATACCTCAAGAACAAAATATTATAAACAAATGTACCCCAGACAGTAAATGACCTATTAATTCCCAACAATTAGGTTTAAGGCCAAACAAAAAAAATGATCTCAACAGATCTGATTGAAAGAGCAAAAAGACCGTACCAAACTCAAACAAAACAAATCTTCGAAAAAAACTTTAACAATATATATACAGATATGTATGGAAGATGCATGTGTATATATATATATATATATATATATATATATATATATATATATATATATACATATATATATATATATATGTATATATATATATGTATATTATATGAGAGGGGGGTGTTTTACTGTTCCAAAAAATCTACGCTTGAGAACGAATTTTTTTGGGGATCTAATGGTGTGGGATTGTGCCATGTAGGATTATACACAATATGATGTGGCACAATCCCCCCCCAAAAAAACTCTACGCTACCTCCCCCGCTCTCATTTTCTTCCAAAAAAAATATCACCCCGTCTTCTTACTCTCCGTCATTTGATTCTCTCTCAACACAAAGAAAAATCAAACCCTAACCTACCCTACCCGTACAGCTACCGCCGCTGCTACCCACCCCTTCCCCCCAGCCCCCTTCCCTCTACCCCGCTGCCTCCTCCATCCTCCGCTTCTCTCCCAGCTGCCCCCTTGCTTCCCCCCGCGACCGCCGCCTCTCCCCGAGACCACCCCCTCTCTACCTCACCTTCTACGAAACTCCCCCTCCCCCTCCACCTCAAAGGTGCCCAACCCCTACCCTTTCGCACTTTCGCCCCAAACCCTACTACAGTCGCTGCCCCCTCCTCCTCCCCTCTTCGCACTGCCCTTCCCCCACAATCTCCTTCTCTTTTACACACAGGCACAGGTAAAACGATCCAAGGTACCACTCTCTCTCTCTCTCATCCTTTCTCTCACCCTCTGCCTCACGCCCACACACTCACACACAACCATGGATCTGATGATATTTTTTTTTTGAAATTTCGATTTGTTTTTTTTAATTATAAATGTAGTTACTGACATTTTTTAAAAACTTGCAACAGGGGTATTTGAACAAACTTGCAACAGGGGTATTTGAACGAACACGTAAATGTATACTTTTTTTTTTGTAATTTTGTTCATTTTCCTAAGAGTAACAATTTTTTTTTTTTTTGCAGATTTAAGAATGGTTTAATTTTTGGATTTTTTTTTAATTATAAATATAAAATTTAGATTTGTTTTTTAATTACAGTTATTGACATTGTTTTTAAAACTTGCAACGGGGGTATTTGAACACGCGAAGGTATACTTTTTTTTTTTTGTAGTTTTGTTCATTTTACTAAGATCTAAGAGTAAGAATGTTTTTTTTCTAGATTTAAGAATGGTTTAATTTTCGGATTGTTTTTTTTTTACCGACACTTTTTTTAACTTGCAACAGGTGTGTTCGAACACGCAGAGGTATATTGTTTTTTTTTATTTTGTTCATTTTACTAAGATCTAAGAGTATGAATGTTTTTTTTTACAGATTTAAGTATGGTTTAATTTTGGAGGACTGATGTTTTTTTCGGAGGACTGATGTTTTTTTTGCAGGACTAATGTTTTTTTGGTTTTATTTTGGCTAAGTGTTTTTTATTGCATTTGGGTTGCCTAAAGAGGGATACATATTGATTTGAGATACTTATAGAGTAACTATACTGTTTTGAGTTTTGATTTTGGTGTACTAAGCAATGTTGTTATTTTTATTTGTGTTGTTGATAAGTTGTTATTATTGTGTGTTTCAAATTTATTGGGGGATTATCAATAGAGATCCGATATTGATAAGTTTGATCCGGTATTGTTTGATGAACCAAAAACTCATGTTTTTTTTTAATTTGATCATCTTATTAGTTTTATTCTATTTTTGGGTAATAATGTAGATTGATTAACTGTTATATTGTTATGTTCCTCTGTGAAAGTTTATTAGTATTATGGATTGTGAAAGTTTATTAGTATTATGGATTCCTGCTTATGTGTTGCTGCTTATGTGTTGTATGAGTGTAGGTATATTATTCCTTTAAAATGTTATATTGTTTTGTTCCGTTGTGTTTTTTAGTTTTGCATTTTTTAATTTCAATATTTTGGGGGTTGATTTGAATGTATATTTTCATGTTTGGTCTTGACAAATATTTGGACTTCCAACTTTTATAGGTTTAGTCACAAGCCTTGGGAGATTAGATTAGTTGTTTTTATGTCCTCAATTAAGTATAATGGAACTATTATTTGGAATAATATTAAGTTAGATTTGCATAGGATTTATAAAAATTTGAGTTATTCACATCATTGAGTCATTCACATCTTAATTATTTATTCACCTCATTGAGTTATTCAGATCATTAATATCTTAGTTATTTATTCACATCATTGAGTTTTAACTGTATTAACTTTCGGCAGATTTTTAAAGTGTTAATTAATGAGCTGTTCTAAATATTTCATAAACATTTCCTTTTTCTCATTTATTGAATAATTGAGAGGAAAAATGATAACTCATTTATTGTTATTACTCGAAAAGCTAATCTCTCAGTTGCGGAGGAAAAATGAGGAGCAATAAGAATATTGAATAATTTTAATACTAAGTAAAATTGTATTTGTTGCTTATTAAAGGTTCAGAATGAGGAGGAGTTTCATATTCATATGATTGTCGGAATTGGTACTAAATTTTGTACTATTTTACCTTCTGTTTTCAGTTGATATCCCTGGACATGGGCTCACTAATTGCGAGGGAAAAATACCGTGGAGAATTTGAAGATATATTGAAGGGCCGTGCTTAAGGAAGTAAAAGAATCAGTTACTGAATTTATCACAAAAGTTTCATATGACTTTGGAGGTATGAAAATTATGGTTTTGGAAGATGGTTGGGGTTAATGTTTTTTTTTCCTATGTAATTCTGAATGATTGGGTAAGGTAATTTTCTTAGCATTATTGTGGCTTATACTTAGAACTGCTCAAATTCTTTTAACCGTTCACCAGAACTTCTCAAATTCTTTAGCCCCAAATCAGTAAAACTCCTCACTTCCTTAATTACATTAATCTTCGAAGGCGCTTCATACGACTCTAACTTCAATTCAAAAATGGTCTTCTACACTTTCTTCTCCTCTTTGGCAGCTGCAGATCCCTTCATTGGCATTCCAGTCGGACCAGCAGCCCCTGGCTTCATCATAATCGAAGAAAGCTCCGCGATTTTGACCCATATGAGTCTGGATATTTTGGTTTATAATTAGTTTTTTAGGGGATTTAATCTATAAGGGTTCTTATTTCGTTTGTTTCGTTTTTTTTGGAATTTATTTTTCAAACTCGGGTAGGGATGCAACAGAATTGAAATTTTGGGTGTCCATTCATGAAATTCTATAAAAACATTCTAGACAGATATATGCTTAACATAGTCAATTTACAATATCATTTTCTCAAGGCCAGGAAATCCGTCATATCTAATGCAAACAAAGTCAAATTTTTACAATCCTTTATATATAGAGGTTATAATTACGATTTCTCTATTTTTTCGCTAAATATATTTTTTTTCTTATATCAAAACAGGAAAAAAGCGAGGATTTTTTTTAATGCTAACCATGGAGGCTGCTATGGTGTGTGAAAGTCGATAAGAAAGTATGTTGCAGAATGGGCTTGCATATATGCACATATATGCATATTTCTGCATATATGTTGCATATATGCAGATATATGCAATCATATATGCATATATGCTGCATATATGCTGCATATCATATATCTCCATATATATTGCAAATATGCAATGCTGCATATATGCAATATATATGCAGATATATGATATGCAGCATATATGCAGATATATATGCATATATGATTGCATATAGGCAGCATTGCATATATGCATATATGCTGCTGCATATATGCATATATGCTGCTGCATATATGCAAGCTGCATATATGCTACTGCATATATGCAAGCATATATGCATATATATGCAAGCTGCATATATGCAAGCATATATGCATATATATGCAAGCTGCATGCAGAGTTTCAAGACATCGTTGGCGCTCGAAGCCTCATTAAACACTCCTACCCGAAACATTGACCTATCCACCTTAATAGTCCCCAATCATCCCAAACCGATGATGAGTACGCACTCACACTTTTAAACAACACCCCCTACACATGTCATCACCTGCCATAAAAATCATCGCTGAAACTATGACCACCATTGATGACGTGACATTATTCGTCATGGCCATACAATTCTTTTAAACTAACTATTGTATCTCGAACTTTCATAATCACGGAGTTCACGCTCTCAAAAGAGCCAAGGATCCTTACTCATGTTATAGAGAAAATAGATCATCCAGTAGAATGTGAAGAGATATAAGATGAGGCCCTCCAAGAAACCGATCATATCACCCTTGCGGTGCTAATTTAGTCATCGAGTGGGGAGGTTTGATATCTGAGGCACGTCTATTTTCTCTCATAGATTCAGGAACTAATAATGCCCCCCTTTCACCATCTACTTCAAACATGTTCTTAATTAACTCTTTGGAAAATAGTGGGAGATCCACCTCTATCAGTCGTTAGAGGTAGTAACCCGTAATTTGGACACCTCGATATCTTATCTATCGAATATAAATGACTGAAAGGGATTAAAGGCTTAGGGTTGATGATCATACTAACTAAAAGTATTCATCGCCAACTACATGGTACACATTTACGTCGCATACGAAGTTGAACAAGAGATAACCCTGCTCTAATAGCTTATGTCACACAAATTAGAGATAGGGTATTTCAATCTGAAATATACTTGGTCTATTATTCGTATAGTTTGATGCTCCATATAATTTGAGTTGGTTATTTCCATATTTTAAGATAAACTTCACTAACTAGACAACAACCAATATGCAGGCATCAAGAGCAAAGCTTTTCAAGGAATACAAAGAAGTGCAGAGAAAGTAAATAGGCGATCCAGATAGATATTCAATTTGTTTGTGATGATTCTAACATATTCAAATGGAGTGCGCTTATTAAGGTACCATCCGAAACTCCCTATGAAGGAGGCTTTCCATGTTTTTTCTCAAACTATAAAGATTTTGCGGGGAAAAATATGAGCATATATATGAGTCAACTTTACCATTTTTTAAATTATTTACTATTTTTTTATAGTATTGGGTTAAATTATTTACAGTTATTTCAAAAAATAATAAATAATTTTATAAACTGTTATTTTAATTTTTTTTACAGTAATTCTAAATTATTTACAGTTATTATAAAATAACAGTTATTTTAAAAAAAGAATAAATAATTTAAAAAATAGTATATAATTAAACAGTTAATTTTAATTATTTACAGTTATTTTAAAAAACAGTAAAAAGAATAAATAATTTAAAAAACAGTAAATCATTAAGCAGTTGTTTAAATTATTTACAGTTATTTTACAAAACAGTAAAAAGAATAAATAATTTAAAAAACAGTAAATAATTAAACTGTTATATTATTAAAAACGGTTATTTTATAAAAAAACAATTATAAACGTTAATATAAAAAATCACTAAAAACTGTTAATATAAAAAACAGTTAATATGTAAAAAACTGTTTTTTAATTAAAAAAAACAGTTATGTAACCAAAAAACTGTTATTTTATAAAAAATAAAAAAACTTTTAATATACATTAATCGTTAATACCAAAAAATGTTAATAAAAAACAGTAAAAACAATAAATAATTTAAAAAATAGTAAATAATTTAACTGTTATTTTATAAAAAAAATGTTATTTTATAAAAAAACTGTTAATAGAAAAAACACTAAAAACTCTTGATATAAAAAATAGTTAATATATATAAAAAAACTGCTATTTTATAAAAAAATAGTTATACAACCAAAAATTTATTTTATAAAATATAATTATTTTATATATATTAACAGTTAATACAAAAAAATGTTAAAACAGTTATAAATGTTTTAATTTTTTAATTGAGTTTTGTTCGTGTTTGGTTAAAAAAATGATGTGTTATGCCTTGCTTTTTTCGGTTCATTCGTTCATGTTAGATAAAGGTGTAAGTCGAGTAGGAAAGGATTTCTGTGGATATAAAATAATTTTTTTATGACAGTATGGTTGCTAACATGTCTACTAAATTTCTATTTATTTACTGATCTGCGGTGTTTTTTTTCCTCCAGAAATATGGAAGATATGAGTGCATTTGGATGCATTGGGTTGCTATTACAAAATCCAAACATAAGTTTATATTTCATTATAGTCTCATTTGCTTTGATGAGATCGGTCAAATCCAAGGTATTACTTAATCCCCCCCCCCCCCCCCCCCCCCGCGCCCCTTTATGTTATTCCCCATTTTTTGAAAATTTGAGATACATTTGTAATGTAACGTATTACTTAACTCTTAATGTAAGGGATAAGTTACAAATCATCTTTGTATTTTATTTTCAATTTCACATGATTCAATATTTCGCTAGAGAAAGCTATATAATAATTAGCTTTGTTTATATAATATTTGACTAGCTCTTTCAATTTACTAACTATATTTTCTTTTTTGTATCAGGTCACATTTGGAAAAGAACGGACAATAATTATAGTGGAACATAATTATTTGGGCTTCCATTCATTGATATATATTTATTTTTTTAAGATGTTTGTTTCATTGACGCTTTTTTTAGGTGAATTCGTTTTTTTATATTGTTGGATTTGTCGTTATCCCTTGAGAAGGGTGGATAGTCCTATAAACAAAGGAGATTATGTCCAATTTTTTTAAAACTTAGACACTTAGTTTTTTTTTTAGACACAATGAGAATTCATTTGATGAATATTATATATTTCATGTTATATGTGACTTTGTTTGATGAATTTAAATTATTTGAATGGTGTTTCACAATTTATTATTTGTTATAAACAAGGGAGATTATGACCAGTTTTTTTTTAAAATTACACTTTTTGTTTTGTTTTGTTGGGGAAAGATATTTTTGTCATTTTACAATTATGTATTTTGAAAATTTTCGTCGTTTCACGATTATGTACTTTCGAAATTTTCGTCGTGCCTTCAGGCACGGCCATTTCGCTAGTATATATATATATATATATATATATATATGAGCGATCTTACCCAAAATGAGTTGCCGAAAACAGTTGAAATAGCAAAAAGAGACCAACGGAGAATGCACCCAGAAACAATAGTTACCACCGAAAAACACACCGAAAAAAACTCTAAAGCTCCAAACTGTAAAACGTCAAGGCTCCAAAAAATGACATAGTTCAAACCCGCAAGAATTCAAATACGAAAACCCAGTTCCAAACTCCAAACAACAATCGTATATGGAAAAGGAGTATGGGGGAAAAAACTGAACTAAACTCTCTTAAGAATATGAATACATATGAGTCTTTACAGAGAGAAAAAAGGTAAAGAATTTTGGCAGCTCTTGATTTAGAGAGAGAGAGAGAGAGATGAAATGCAAAACCCTTCGTTCTTCTCAACTCAATACACGTTCATAAAGCCAAAACCAAAACACTTGGTCCGATCGAAAATAACAGCAACCCAAAAGGGGGGAAAATGGTAACACACATGGGGACAAGTATGCTGAACGTACACGCAAGGCAAAGTCTCGAGACACAACAATAAACCTCGATTCCACCAATCTCAACCAAACAAAACAGTCATAAATGTGCCCAACCAAACGACACCAGAATAAAAGGAAGCCCTGCCGTTTTAATTTTGTGTCAAAAAAATATTTAATTAAATAAAAGTTATGTTAATCAATTGTAATTATTAACACACTTAAAATTAAAAATAGATAAAACTCATACTTTATAATATAAAAAATATTTAAGATAAAAACACATATTGAATGTATTTTACCAAAAATATTTTGTATAAGAAAAAAAAATATAAGAAAATATGAATGAAGAGTAGTAAAAATAGATTTTACGCAAATAAAAAAAATCCAAAAGCATATAAAAGAATGTTTGTATGAAAATTGAGCCAACACGAAGAAATGAGATTTACAATCTCTCCATTTGGTCAATTTTGAGACAAATAAAGCTGAGACTCGAAAAATAAGAAATGACACAAATTACATAATTCAACTATACACATGAGTCCTAAAAATAACAGATTACACGACTCAACTAAAAACATGCAATCCTAAAAGAAATAAAGAAATACATAATTGAACTAACAACAAAGGGTAGGGAAAAATCCTACTAAACAAAAGTTATTACAACATAAAATTCAAAAATATACTAACTTATAAAGTAAAACAAAATTAGTTTGGAACATTGGAATAATCGTTTTGACCCCCTAAATCATCTTTCTTAATCCACTTAGATTTAACATTAGGAAAAGCAGTCTTAAAATGGGCAGCATTAATGTTAGATTGGAAATAATTATTAATAAAATAAAACTTTAAGGGGATCCCGGGCATATTCTTAACACCACTTTGTTGTCTACTTAAACGCTTAAAGCATAATTGTCCAAAATGACCCGTTTTACGACAAATATTACAATTATACACATGACTATCATTGGATTTAGCATTAAAGGGAATGTGATTCATTTTTAGCATTTTCAACCTTTTTAGTTAAATTTAAACGCTTAAAATAAAATTGTTCAAAATGACCCGATTTTCAACAAAAATTACAATGAAAAGTCTTTCTTTCAGCCCATTCGGCATTATTAGACTTAGTGGGCCAATTTTTATGTTCAAAATTTTTGTTTAAATTCAACGTTTTAAAACAAAATTTCTTTAAATGTCCCTTCTTAGAACAAAAACTACAATGAAAAGTAGGTTTGACATTTTGAACATTCCCAACATTTTTAACTTGTCTAAAATGGCCTAATTCAGTTTTCCTTTGTCCTAATTTCTTAAAACAACTTTTTTCTAAATGACAATTTTTATGACAAAAGTTACAAACAAATACCGACTTAATAAATGCGGTAGAGGAATCCTCAATTTCAACATGTTTAATACCCATTTTAGTATCACTAAATTTGGGAAATTGTTCACTACAACGTATAAAATTAGTTTCATCAAAAGTCCAGCCTTTAAACCCAGTTGCTTGCAAAGGAACAAATTCTTCAACACTTAAACTCGAATTTGAAAGACCATATACCTTTTTCAAAGCGACCTTAACATCTTTTTGACATTCATCATAATTATTCAAAACAGATTTAAGTTCAAATTGAGATTCAACAAATTTATTCAAAGCATCCTTGTATTGATTTTCAAGTAAGTGATTAGTTTCCGTCAACAAACAAATCTTTTTCTCAAGTAAATCAATATGCATGGCAAATTCTTCACTAATAAATTTGATTTTATTATTTAAAGCATCAATTTGAGACAATAACTGAGAATTTACTTCGCCCAAGTGTGTACTGTCATCAAGTGTGAAAATATCAATAGAATTATAACACACACACCCTTCTAAAATGGTATAATCTTCGACATCATCACATTCATCAACATCATCAGAAATAATCATAATATCAAATAAATAAGTTGTGAAAGTACGGTGATTTTAGGCTGAAAATATAGGAGACAAAAGTGAAAAAGATTTTGAAATGTCCCAAGCCTCTAAAGATGTGGTGCAAGATGAAAATCCTTTAAATTCAATTGCACCCATCACTTAGCCAATGACATTACTACTTTTAATGTTATATTGTGAATAAATCTTTGCCTTTCTAGAACATTCATAAAGGGGTTTTCTCAAAGAAAATTTTGCATCACCAATTTGTTTCCCATTTTAAAAAATAGATTGTAAAGAGAGTTTAGGATCATTGCGGAATTAAAACTTTTATAAAGGGAATCCTAAAGCTCTGATACCACTTGAGACAACCTAAAGGGTCCACGCTAATGCGAATTAGGTTATTTATAACTCTTCTAACTCTTTGACATAAAATTTATTAATATTTATAAATTAAAATACTCACGCACACTAGTAAGTAAAAGTGGTGATGCTAGAAATAAATATACCCTTTAAGAATGAGATGAGGTATAGAGGAAAGAAAATAATATTTGTACTTGGGAAAATCATCGTAATGAAAAACCCCATGTCCCTACTACAAGGACAACTCACACACCCAAGTCCATTATTACCAATTATTGATTACAGATTATAGTCCACCTGATTACAATGAATTGAACTAAGCAAATAGAAGTCGTACATGTGACACCCGACTAATTAAATACCGGGTAGCTACTCCTTTATTAAATTAATACAAAATGTCAAGTTGGTTCAGTTAATAGCATCGCTGTTGAAAATATTTTAATAATTACTAACCACCTAGTATTTAAAAAGTGAGTTGTCAAATCTTAAATTAAATCTGATTAACATGCAATAAGTGAAATATAAAAGAATAACATAACCATTCACAATAAAGTCCAACTAGAGTAACCATCCAATAATAATGAGTCTGGAGGAAATACTCCTCACAACGATCCAAATACGAAAATGAAATAAGTAAAACAGTCTGTATCCTGAATTAATTACAACCCAAAGTCTGAAAAATCGTAATATAAAATGTCTCTAAAGGAAATGGGCGACATGCCCTACAAATGATGAAACTGAACATGGAATCAAGACTAGAAAAGGAGGCGTCTACTATCAAGGCCCTGTAACTTCCACAGCAGCAACAGCTCGTCACCTGAATAGAATTCCTATGCATGGTGTCCTTGTGGCTGGGCCCCTAAAAAGGATTTTACAAAAAATAGATTTGAAAGCAAACGGGTCAGAGCCCGAATGTGGAGAGTATTTTAAAAACAGCAATTGATTTAATAACATTAAAACAATGAATGCAAAATACATGTTAGGACGTGCTCTCGCATGAAATACTCACCTCTTGACTAATTGTGCACTCCTAACGTACCCGTATCCATACAAGTGATTCTCATATCTACCTAGCCCAAGACAAATTCTATTCTTTCTACTTGATTCGCAAATTAATTCCAAATTCGTCGATTAAATAGAGAGTTTTACTTAAACTCGGATTCTCAATTATTAGCAATACAATTCACTAGAGGTTATTCCTTTTTATCTTCTCAAGGTGTCACTATCATCATTCTCACAATTAAACATGATAATCCTTTTCATTTATCCGTATATTATTCGCCTCATAAATATACAATACTATAGCACCCCGAGACTAAGCTGCGGTGCACACATACTCTGCTATCCCATCCCGGTACATCACGTACATAAGGATTACGCATTCCGAATCTCTCAGGAATCGTTCTCAGATAATAGCAAATCACAAACAATGGAGGCGAACACAGTCACATCACATGGGTCACGCACATACCTACGCTCCCATGATCAGCAGACTTATTAATATCTCAATAAGACCTTCTCTGACCTATGTCCTCGAGGTACCAATCTATATCCCCCCCGTAGGCACACAAAGATTAGATGGCCCTAAACGAACGCAAACCTCCCGTGATAGCAAGTATGGTAGGTATGTCATACACATAAAATCATATATATACTAAGAATGCACACATCTTAGTAATTACCATAATTTATTAGTGGTATACATCTAGCCCTTATACCAACTTTTAGTATTACAAAATCACATGTCCCCGGTTTATATGTATTTAAGACATCATTTATCCTCGCATCGTGATTAGTCACTCGCGTCCTAATCCACAAATACTATTTGGTTCAAATCACTCTTCTACATTTTCCTCCTCAATATATCCCAAATCTCCCAATTATACCAATTAGTTAACAAGGGAAAGTTATCTCATCAATTAAACAAGGTTTCGGAACACTAGAAATCAAATCAGGCCAAGAAGACCATTATGTCAACTCGTTAGAAGTCTCGTTCGAATGAGGTCGTTCGAACGAAAGTTCGTTCGAACGAAAGGTGCATCTAACGAGAGTTCGTTCGAATGAAAGGCATCGAACGAACTACCAACTCGTTAGAAGGCAAACTATCAACTCGTTAGAAGCTCGTTCGAACGAGCTCGTTCGAACGACCTGGGCAGGTCTTCTAACGAGGTGACAGTTTCGAGCCCAGAATTCCTAATTCGTTTTGTACCAATTTTCCTCTCCTCAAAATTCCTCCAAAAATTATTCCAACAATGTTTTAAGGTTCTTAAACATTCCTAAACATTCTTAGGTCGTAACTTAACATATTTATGGGATCAAATCTTCCTAAACAAAACCTAATTATCAAATCTCCCAAATTTTCCCCAAACCTTATGAGTATGAACCCTAGAAATTTAAAGTCATCAATTTCCCTTAATAAATCCGTTTTTGTAACATAAAAAATCGTAATTTTTTTAATATAATCACTCAATAACAATTCTACATGAAATCACTATATCAAAATCTGAATTTCTAACTCCAGTTTCATGGGTTTTTATAAATCTCCCAATACAATGCAATTATATCAATTTCTAAGCATGGAAGAAGCATTCGCTTGAAATTAACGTAATTAAACCACTTGCCTCGGATTGTTCTCTAAATTTGATGTTGGATGTTGAAGGTTTCTCTCTCTTCCTCTACAATTTCTCCCAAGGTTGAAGGTTGAAGAAGGTGGTTATGGTTTTCTCTTTTGGGAAACTCTCCTAACTTCCCCTAAAACTCCCGTAGCCCTCTAATCAGTTAAGTGCTGGTAATGGCTTAGTGGGTTATTAAATATCTCATATTTAATTCCCAAAATTCGTTGGTCAAAATTCCCCAAATTTCAAAATTACTAAAATACCGTTATAAGTTGCCGGTATGGCCCAAAAATGCCCTGGCACCCAAACTTAACCCCCGGCTACTGTTTTCTGACTATTTCGACCCTGCCGGACACTTGGCGCACTCAGAATGACCATTCAGCTGATAAAAATAAAAATTACTTTTTAATTTAAATAATTACATTCTTGACGCGACTAACGCGCGCGTCCCAACAAAATTCCCCAAATTGCCGTATTTCAGTCTCGCGACAATTTCAATATTTTCAATATTCATATATTGCCATATATACACATTATAATCAAATACCAACTCACATCTTGTCAGTATTTTATCCGGATTAATTCTCAATTAATTCACATTTAATTTAATTAGTCCCATAAATAAATATCAATAAAAGTACGGGGTATTACATACTTCCCCCCTAATAACAGAATTTCGTCTCGAAATTCGGAACTAGAAAGTACCTGGTAAAAACAACTCTGGATAACGTTCGCGCATATCATCCTCGAGCTCCCATGTGGACTTCTCGGCATTATGATGCCGCCACTGAACACGTACCAACGGTACTATCTTTGACCGCAGTTTCCGCTCACTTCGGTCAAAAATAGCAATCGGCCCCTCCTCGTAGGAGCTATCAGGCTGGAGATCAATGTCCTCCAAAGCAATGTGAGAATGAGCCAAATCGTCCCTAAGATATTTCCTTAGCGAGGAAATATGAAACACATCATGAATCCTGTGCAAATGCTCCAGTAACCCAAGTCTATATGCAACGGAACCAATCCGCTCGATGATAGGAAATGTCCCCACATATCTCGGTGCCAACTTCCCCTTCTTCCCAAAACGCATAATTCCCTTCATAGGAGATACTCTGAGTAAAACCTGGTCCCCCACTTTGAACTCCCTGAAGAACCTCTTCGCATCAGCATAGCTCTTCTGCCAATCCTGAGCTACCCGAATGCGACTCCGTATCAATTCTATCCTTGCCGAAGTATCCTGAATCACTTCCGGCCCAAGTAGTTTGTTGTCCCCCACCTCTAACCAACATGCTGAGGAACGACAAGGTCTACCGTACAACGCCTCAAATGGAGCCATGCCAATGGTGAACTGGTAGGAGTTCTTGTAAGCAAACTCCACTAGTGGAAGATACTTCTCCCATCCACCCCCGAAGTCAATGATGAACATACGCAGCATGTCCTCCAACATCTGATTTGTACGCTCAGTTTGCCCATCGGTCTGCGGGTGGTAAGATGTACTCAACCGCAATTCCGTGCCCATGGCCTCCTGAAAACTTTCCCAAAACCGTGAAACAAATATCTTGTCTCGGTCGGACACGATATTTAGGGGCACACCGTGAAGTCTCACTATCTCTGCAATAAAAATCTGGGCATACTGTCCCGTAGTGTCGTTTGCCCTTACGGGTAGAAAATGAGCGACTTTGGTCAACCTGTCCACAATTACGCAAATGGAGTCGTGACCCCTCTGTGACGTAGGTAACCCCGTGATAAAGTCCATGGAGATTCTCTCCCACATCCACATCGGGACCTCTAATGGATGTAGAAGTCCTGCCGGTCTCTGATGATCCACTTTTAGCAGCTGACAAGTGGCGCATTTAGAAACAAACACGACAATATCTATTTTCATCCCACTCCACCAATACTGACGTCTCATGTCTTGGTACATTTTGTCCCCACCAGGATGTACCGCGAATCGTGAGCCGTGCGACTCAGCCATCACCTCGTGTCATAATTCCTCCCCTTCCGGAACTACCAGTCTCCCATTGAAGCGTAATCCCCCGTCTGAGCTAACGGTATAGGACTCGGCTCCCTCTGCTAGTAATCGAACTATCTGCTCCTGACAGAACGAGTCATCTGCTTGTGCCTTCACCACTCTCGTGACAATCTGTGGTGTAACAGTCATCACAGACATGAATGATCGGGCCACTGCATCCTGGTGTCCCAACTCCTTCCACTTTGCCTTCCACACCTCGGCCACCTCATCCACTGGCCTACGGCTCAACGCGTCTGCTACCACGTTAGCCTTCCCTGGGTGATATTAGATATCAAACTGATAATCCTTCACAAACTCAAGCCACCTCCATTGCCGTATATTCAACTCCTTCTGCTTGAATAGGTACTGTAGGGACTTGTGGTCCGTGAACAATCGAAACTTCTCCCCCAGAAGATAATGTCTCCAAATCCGAAGGGCAAATACCACTGCCGCTAACTCCAAGTCATGGGTGGGGTAATTATTCTCGTGAGGCTTAAGCTTACGGGAAGCATAGGCTATGGCCTGACTCTCCTGCTGCAATACACCTCCAAGTCCTTGTCAGGACGCATCGGTGTAGACTAGATACTCAACTCCCGGTCTCGGCAATGCTAACCCAGGTGCTGAGGTCAACTTGTCCTTCAACTCATCGAATGACAACTGACATGCATCACTCCAAATGAATGGCACACCCTTACGAGTCAGATGTGTCAAAGGACCCGCTATCTTTGAGAAACCCCGAATAAACCTTCTGTAGTATCCTGCTAGGCCCAAGAAACTACGGATCTGAGTCAGTGTCGTGGGCTGTCCCCACTCCCTCACCGTGGATACCTTCCCCGGATCAACAGATATCCCCCGGTCGGAAATAATATGCCCCAAAAACTGAACCTCCTTCAACCAAAACCCCCACTTCTCATACTTTGTATACAGCTCATTCTGACGTAGTGTCTGCAAAATCTATCTCAAATGCTCAGTGTGCTCCTCTTCTGTCTGGGAGTAAACCAGAATGTCATCAATGAAGACAATGATGAACTGATCTATGAACTCTCTAAACACCCTATTCATCAAGTCCATAAACACGGATGGAGCATTGGTCAAGCCAAAAGGCATAACTCGAAACTCGTAGGAACCATATCTCGTTAAAAAAGCAGTCTTCGAGACGTCCTCTTCCCTGATACGCAACTGATGATAACCAGATCGCAAGTCGATCTTTGATAAGAGAGAAGCTCCTCTCAGCTAGTCGAATAAGTCATCGATTCGGGGCAACATATACTTATTCCGTATCGTGACCTTATTCAACTCCCGATAATCCACACATAACCTCAACGATCCATCCCTCTTCTTTACAAACAACACAGGGGAACCCCACGGCGAAGTACTCCTCCGTATAAACCCCTGACCCAACAACTGCTCAATCTGATCCCGTAACTCTCTTATCTTAGCTGAAGCCATACGGTAAGGTGCGCGCGCAATAGGCCGAGTGCCCGGCGTCAAGTCGATCACAAAATCTATCTCTCTACTCGGAGAAAGTCCAGGTATATCCTGAAATACATCGGCAAACTCCCGGACAACCGGAATTGAATCAAGTGGTATCACCACTTCCTTAGAGTTCTCCTCCTCTATATAATACAAGTGAGTGGACGATCCTCCCTCAGGGCGAGGCATCGCCACTAAAAACATCTCCTGCCCGGGAATGGCAAAGATAATATTCCTACTAAAACAGTCAATCATGGATCGGTACTCAACTAGCCAATCCATACCAATAATGGCACCATACTCGGTCATATCTAATACTAACATATCCGCGGGTAAAGTGAACCTCCCGATCTCTATACCCACGCCTCTACATATAAGGGAAATCACGGAACCCCTACTCAATGGTGAATCTACACAAGTAACCATGCTCTCGGCGGTGTCTAACAACCTAATGGTGCGTGCAAATCCCATAGCAATGAAATAATGTGTGGCCCCCGTGTCAAATAAAATATGCCCCATAGTCCCCTGAATAGAGAACATACCCTCAATGGCCGGTGGATCCTGTGGGGCTGCGGCATGCTGAAGCTGATACACTCTCCCATACTGAAGCTTTCCCTGCTGAACTGGGACCGCTGGAATGGGTGGTAATGCTGCCATTTGTGGTGGTGCTGGGAGGGCGACGGGAAACATAGGCCTCTGTGGCTCCTGTCGAGCACCCTGATGCTGCTGCTGTTGGGCCCTGCCCCTATCAGGACAATCTTGGAATTTGTGGCCAGTCTTGCCACAAACATAACACTTCCCCGAGAAGTTTCCCCCTCGCTGTCCCTGCTGTCCTCGGCCCTGGTGGCCGTTACCATTCCTCCCCTGGCCATGCTGGCCATACTGAAACTGTGGCTGCTGCCCATTCTGGCCCTGCTGGCCCTGATGGCCGTTCGGACCCTGATGTCCCTACCTGAAACCTCCCTGTCCACTCCTGAAATTCCCCGATCTGAATCTCTTAGGATCCCCCTACTGGGAACCCTGGTCACCCTGCCTCTGTCCCTGAGCAGATTGTGCCCCACTGGCACCATTTCCCCCAGTCCTGCCCTGATGGCTAGACTCTCCTGATCTTTTGCTCTCAGACATGTGAAAGCGTCGATCCTGGCAGTGTAGTAGTGCAGCGTTAACCACGTCGAAATAAGTGGCCAATGATAGATTCCCCAATAAATGCTGATGGATCCTCCATGTCAATCCATCTGTGAACTTTTGGTTCTTCTTCTCCTCAGTTGGTATTTCATCCAGAACAATGTTCGGTAGATTAGTGAATTCGGCCTCATACTCGGCCACAGTCCTTCCCTCCTGCTTGAGGTTCATCAGTTTCCTCCTCATCTCCGTGTGAACAGTCGATGGAAAATATTTGCGGTCGAACCGCACCCAAAACTCCTGAATAGTGAGAGTATCCCTATCCTCTGCGGTGGTAATGGACTCCCACCACTGCAATGAAGCTCCCACTAGCTTGAAAGTAGCTAGTATCTGCTTCTGAACATCGGTGCATTCATACATCCTCAAGTGCCTCTGAATATCTTTCCTCCACTGGTTGGATACCACAACATCGGAGCTACCTACAAACTCCGGAGGGTGTGCTTTCTGAAAAGCATCACGAACGTGTTCCCAAGCAGACGGGCATGCATGTGCCTGAACTAGCGCAGCTACCGGCGCCTGGGGTGGTGCCGGCTGTACAACGGCTAGAGCGGCATTTACCGCTTGGGCTACAATGGCTGCAACCTCGGCGGCATTCATGGTGCCCTGTACTGGTGATGACTGGGGCTCTGGCTGTGCATTCCTAGGAACTCGTGGAACACGTCGTGGAGGCATCTGAAATAAGTGTAAAGTCTATAAGTTCGCAGTTATAAACTCAAAATATCTGAAGAACGTAGCATACACAAAAGAATACAACAGTCCTAAAATATAGGGCTCTACATCAAAGAAAGCTCAGCGGAAACATAAAAAGCCATACAGATCCTAAGGACACTAGAACCTAATGCTCTGATACCACCTGTGACACTCCGACTAATTAAATACCGGATAGCTACTCCTTTATTAAATTAATACACAATGTCAAGTTGGTTCAGTTAATAGCATCACTGTCGAAAATATTTTAATAATTACCAACCACCTAGTATTTAAAAAGCGAGTTGTCAAATCTTAAATTAAATCTGATTAACATGCAATAAGTGAACTATAAAAGAATAACATAACCATTCACAATAAAGTCCAACTAGAGTAACCATCCAATAATAATGAGTCTGGAGGAAATACTCCTCACAACGATCCAAATACGAAAATGAAATAAGTAAAACAGTCTGTATCCTGAATTAATTACAACCCAAAGTCTGAAAAATCGTAATATAAAATGTCTCTAAAGGAAATGGGAGACATGCCCTACAAATGATGAAACTAAACATGGAATCAAGACTAGAAAAGGAGGTGTCTACTGTCAAGGCCCTGTAACTTCCACAACAGCTACAGCTCGTCACCTGAATAGAAATCCTATGCATGGTGTCCTTGTGGCTGGGCACCTAAAAAGGTTTTTACAAAAAAAATAGATTTGAAAGCAAACGGGTCAGAGCCCGAATGTGGAGAGTATTTTAAAAATAGCAAGTGATTTAATAACATTAAAACAATGAATGCAAAATACATGTTAGGACGTGCTCTCGCATGAAATACTCACCTCTCGACTAATTGTGCACTCCTAACGTACCCGTACCCATACAAGTGATTCTCATATCTACCTAGCCCAAGACAAATTCTATTCTTTCTACTTGATTCGCAAATTAATTCCAAATTCTTCAATTAAATAGAGAGTTTTACTTAAACTCGGATTCTCAATTACTAGCAATACAATTCACTAGAGGTTATTCCTTTTTATCTTCTCAAGGTGTCACTATCATTATTCTCACAATTAAACATGATAATCCTTTTCATTTATCCGTATATTATTCACATCATAAATATACAATACTATAGCACCCCGAGACTAAGCTGCGGTGCACACATACTCTGCTATCCCATCCCGGTACATCACGTACATAAGGATTACGCATTCCGAATCTCTCAAGAATCGTTCTCAGATAATAGCAAATCACAAACAATGGAGGCGAACACAGTCACATCACATGGGTCACGCACATACCTACGCTCCCATGATCAGCAGACTTATTAACATCTCAATAAGTCCTTCTCTGACCTATGTCCTCGAGGTACCAATCTATATCCCCCCCGTAGGCACACAAAGATTAGATGGCCCTAAACGAACGCAAACCTCCCGTGATAGCAAGTATGGTAGGTATGTCATACACATAAAATCATATATATATACTAAGCATGCACACATCTTAGTAATTACCATAATTTATTAGTGGTATACATCTAGCTCTTATACCAACTTTTAGTATTACAAAATCACATGTCCCGGTTTATATGTATTTAAGACATCATTTATCCTCGCATCGTGATTAGTCACTCGCGTCCTAATCCACAAATACTATTTGGTTCAAATCACTCTTCTACATTTTCCTCCTCAATATATCCCAAATCTCCCAATTATACCAATTAGTTAACAAGGGAAAGTGATCTCATCAATTAAACAAGGTTTCGAAACACTAGAAATCAAATCAGGCCAAGAAGGCCATTCTGTCAACTCGTTAGAAGTCTCGTTCGAACGAGAGTTGTTCGAACGAAAGGCGCATCTAACGAGAGTTCGTTCGAACGAAAGGCATCGAACAAACTACCGACTCGTTAGAAGGCAAACTGTTAACTCGTTAGAAGCTCGTTCGAACGACCTCGGCAGGTCTTCTAACGAGGTGACAGTTTCGAGCCCAGAATTCCTAATTCGTTTTTCACCAATTTTCCTCTCCTCAAAATTCCTCCAAAAATTATTCCAACAGTGTTTTAAGGTTCTTAAACATTCCTAAACATTCTTAGGTCGTAACTTAGCATATTTATGGGATCAAATCTTCCTAAACAAAACCTAATTATCAAATCTCCCAAATTTTCCCCAAACCTTATGAGTATGAACTCTAGAAATTTAAAGTCATCAATTTCCCTTAATAAATCCGTTTTTGTAACATAAAAATTCGTAATTCTTTTAGTATAATCACTTAATAACAATTCTACATGAAATCACTATATCAAAATCTGAATTTCTAACTCCCATTTCATGACTATTTCTGACTATTTCGGACCCTTCCGGACACGTTGGCGCACTCAAAATGACCATTCAGCTGATAAAAATAAAATTTACTTTTTAATTTAAATAATTACATTCTTGACGCGACTGACACGCGCGTCCCAACAAAATTCCCCAAATTTCCGTATTTCAGTCTTGCAACAATTTCAATATTTTCAATATTCATATATTTCCATATATACACATTATAATCAAATACCAACTCACATCTCGTTAGTATTTTATCCGGATTAATTCTCAATTAATTCACATTTAATTTAATTAATCCCATAAATAAATATCAATAAAAGTACGGGGTATTACAGTACACCCGACCTAGTCTAAATACAACCCAATAACACGTAGGTAATAGTGACTACACATGCACAACAACACACAAAAATCGGAGACCCCATGAAGTTGTGCAATACACAGAATTAATTTATAAAGTTTGTTTTGATCAAAACATATAAATTATCTTGTTTATAAAATGAGACAAGACATGCACTAGATTATGTCTAAATTTAGTTAACAAGAATAATAAAAAGTTTGTGATTAATAAAAAACAAACAGTTATGTAAAAGGTCTACACACTAGTTAAATACAACTAAATAGAGTGAGCACACAAAAATGTTCAACTTAGAGGATATAAATAGTTAGGAGCCAAAAAAAAATAGATTATCTTTAATCCCAAATTAATTAAATTAAATTAGATTTAAAATAAAAGATAATTTAATAAAAAAAATGTGTGATATAAAAAAAACTTAAGTTTAGTTTTTGAAATTTAAAATGTTAAGACTAATTTAACAAGTGCACACACCCACCAAATTGGGTGTAAATAAAATCATAACAACAAACACCCAAAAATTAAACTTAGATCTTAAAGATCCAATTTTTCAGTCCAAAAATTTAATCCAAAGAAACTAAATAAACTTAATAGGTCTAAAAGAACTTGAACAACTTTCTTCCAAGAAATATAACATAAAGATCTAAACAGTCCAAATAAAATTAAACACGGTTATTATTTTTTTAACTCAAAAAAAGAAACACCATGTTTTAAATTCTATTAAATCAAAAATATGCGAGGAGCGGAAACAAACTAACAAGTCATTATGAAATGTTATATCCTCATAAAACAATTCCAAGAGTCTTTATAACATACACACGATTAGTGTAGATATAACAAAATTAAGGTCCAACAATTGGGTTTAAGGCCAAAAAAATGATCTCAACAGTTCTGATTGAGAGAGTACCAAACTTAAACAAAACAAATCTCCAGGAAAAAAACTTTAACAATATATATACAGATATGTATGGCAGATCCGTGTATGTGTGTGTGTCTATCTATCTATCTATCTATCTATCTATCTATCTATCTATCTATCTATCTCTCTCTCTCTCTCTCTCTCTCTCTCTCTCTCTCTATATATATATATATATATATATATATATATATATATATATATATATATATAATACAGAGTAGAATGTTAGCCTTAAGTTGATAAGCTAATTAGGGGCTAGGATTAAACCAACAATGCAAGAATCCAATGATTGAATTTAAAATACCCCTCTTACCATTTTTGCCCCTTAAATATTTGGTTTCCCCCTCTTTTGACACACACTACATTATTTCCCCGTTTCTTCAAAATTCAAAAATAGGGGTAGAATAGTCAATAGACACCTTTACACGCTTAGACATTCTCTTACTCACCCTCTTTCCTCAAGACCCTTATTTTCCCCTTCACCTAATGAATCTCTCTCTACACGCCGTCCTCTCTCTACATTGAACACATGTATTAGTTCCGATTTTATTAATTTTGATTTTGAATGCTAGTATTTGGTTAGAATTTTAAGGTTTTGGTTAGAATTATAGAATCATAATCTATTCTTATATATCTAACCACTGAAAAAATTATTACGAGTGTTATGGGTTTGATTGGGATAGATTTTTTTTCCTATTTTGGATTTTAGATTTGATGAAATCTGTACTAATCTATTATAATAAATCATTTATGTTTTGTAGCGCTATTATGTTTTTTGGGTTCAAAAGCACCAAATTCCCCAAATAAGTAATTTTTGGGTTTGGAATCTAAAGGTAAGCTTTATATTAAACTCATCCTTTATTTTCGCTAATCCATACAGGTCTCTATTAAATCCTTATACATGGTTTGATGTTCCTGTTCATTATGTCTTGAAGGATTTGAGATTTTGACACTATATGGTGGTGTAAGTTTACCCTCAGTTGGTGTTGAGTTTATTTTTTCTTCGCGATTTTGGTGAAGTTTATTTCTTTTTCAATCATCAGTTTCTTATGCAAAAAGTGTTGGAAATGTGTCCTACATTTAAGGTGAGTATTCTACAGAGGTGTGTCAAATGTATGATATTTTCATTAGTCCCATTAAATGTTCGTCAAAATGCACAACTCATTTTTTTTTCTATTTTAACTTTTAGCACTGCATGAAACATTCAAATTCTACATTTTGGGAATAATTATAGTTATGTCATTAAGTTTGCATTTTAAGCTTACAAGTGAAAATGCAATGACGGTTTATGTCCATGTATTTATATGCCATGTTACAAAAAATTGTGACATATGTTATTTCTTAATTGGTAGTGAAATCATTGTCGACTGTTGTTTCTTATTTGGAGTATATTGTATTATTATGTTGACTGTGTTTTTTATTTGGTGGATGTGGTTTTGCATCTTTTGGGAATATTGCTCTTCATCTTATCAAGTCACTCAGATCTATTTTATAGTGTTTCATATTGGTCTCAATACTAAAATTGGTCACTTTCTTATCTGTTTTAAGAAGGTGGCTCTATTAGATTGTATGTCTGGGAAATTAGGGGTTCAAGTGGTTTTATGGATTTGTTTTTCATCTTTATGGATTTTTTGTATTTCTTTTTTTGTTTTAAGGTACTAATTTAGTTTCCCATCTTCCATATTTATTGTTTCATAGTGTAGATTATCCCCCCTCATGCCCCCCCCCCCCCCCCCACCCCAAACTCACAAAGATAAGGTTGTTGTGTCTACGGTTATAATTAAGAATAAAGTTGGTCTGCTTTTCATTTTTATGAATGATGCTTTTGTAGAACTTCATTACTGGGATTCTCCCTCCTCCAGTGAATAATCAATCCTCAAGGATTAAGACAATGCTGTTGCAATAGTTCCATCTTCTCCCTCAGTCTCAAGTAGTCCGCTGAAACGTTTGAATATTCTTATCACAGCATCCATTGCAGGGGAAAATGGTGCCTCTGGCTCTTCCTTTCCTGATATTAAGACAATGCGATCAGGAGAGCCGAGGGGGCCGTTGAGCACGCGTATGCAAGATCAAGTCTCCTCGCACATTTTCTTGATAAGTTCCCCCTTACATCCAATAATGCTCCCCACTTTCAACACAGGGACAATAAGCCTGAACACGCAGTCCCCGGGCCACCCCGGCCACTTCTTCTCCGTCGTCGTTTCTACCTCCGTCTTAGTTTCAGTCTTATCCTAACTGTAAGGCAACTGAAGTTTTTAAATGTTGAAAAACTTGGAAAATATCATATTTTTCTTTTAGTAGTAACAACCACGTGAACCTAGAGTATTCATCTATAAATGACATATAATAGTTATGACCATTGGAAGATCTATAGGGTGCTTGATCCCACAAATCAGAGTGAATCAGTTGCAATGGTTCAATACACTCAGTTTCAGAGTCATGAAAAGGTAACTTGTGACCTTTTCCTAGTTGACAAGAAACATAAATAGAAGAGTTTTTAATAGAAAAAATCTCATTAAAACTCGATAGCTGTTGAAGGTAGCTGAATTACAAACAATGTTTGAAGGAAATGAATTTAAAATTCAATCGAGATGGTAAGATGGATCTGTTTTGGGAAGAACAAAGCTCTGATTTTTGTTTGCTTGACTCAATAAGATGAACACTAGAATTGAGACCATGATTGACGCCAGGCAAAGATGAGAATTGAATAAGATTGAACTTGTATTGGCCTTAACTAAGATTGCCTTGGAGTAGAATTATTCTTGTGGTAATATCCTTTACAAGACAAAAGAAGGGGTTATATTTAAAACAAGCATCATTGTCTCTAAAAATTGAGAGACACTGAGCAAATGTTTCTTAATTTGTGGAACGTGAAGTAAATTTTTAAGAAGAAAATATTGAGAATATAAAGTAGTTATAAAAGTAGAATAACCAATGTGCTGAATAAGCAAACTTTACCATTCCTAACTTGAAGAAGATTGGTTCCTTGATCCGCTCCAGACTTCAGATTCCTAAAATCATTAATGACATGATTTGTTGCTCCTTAGTCAGGAAACCATGCTCCATCTCCACTGACATATGATTCAGAGGTTGTAATTATGGCCTGCATATTGCCAAAACCTCAAGAGTTTATGTTATATCCAGGTGCACCGAACTTGAAATTGCCAGTATTGACAAAACTAGTGAAATTATGATCAAATCGATGATAGAACCTGTGCACTATGTGACCAAACTTTCCGCAACATTGGCAATGAGGCTTGGAGTTTTGATTCTATTTTCCACCTTGGTTTTATAATTTTCTGTTCCCGTTATTCCAATACTTATTCTGGTTCTGTGACCATGGCTGATGTTGACCTCTAGTATTTTGGTTAAACTTCCTCTTCTAGTCTTGATATGCTATATTGGATGAAGGAGTAGATCCATCTATGTTGATCACGGCCCCATAATGCTCAATTCTTCGTTCATTAGTAAAGAACAAACTTCATTAATGGAGTAATTGACACGAGTTGAGGTGATGTTAACCCCTACAGATTCATGCTCGCGTTCAAGACCATTGAGTGTGTGTTACAAATAAAAGCCATCGAGTCAAAGATGGATTTCGTTGTTCTCAGAGAAGAGATCGTAAACATAGTTCCCTTCTTTTGAGTTCTCTGATTGAGTTCATATTAGAGTAATTCAGTAGTGGATTTAGCAGAGTAATAGGCAAACAGTCCTTTCCATATTTTAAATGAGGTATTCTTACCATTTAATTGAGGTCGGATGCTAGTAGAAATCGGGCTGAGAATCCAGGAGACAATAAGCTGGTCTTCACACATATCTCAAATTCTAGGTTAAAATCAGTGGTTCCATCACTTTTTTTATATAATTTGTAATGGACATGGTATTGTTCCTTCAATGAATTATTCGATTCCAAGTCCACATAGTGCACCTGTGACTTGTTGTTTCCAGATGAGGAAATTATTATCTTCAGGCTTAACTCAAATTTTTTGATTCGTTGGGTTCACCACAATTGACGCTAGAGATGGTGGTGGTAAAGTTCAATAACCATAAGTCCCAGTCAATCTTTTAGAGTTGGATTGAATAGTTGCAGATAATGTCGCGAAAGCTTAACCTAAAAGCTCTGATACTATGTAAAGTTTCTTAGAAGAGATAGAAAGGAGAGAGAGAGAAAGAGAGAGTGCAATCTCTTAGTATAATTTCTTGGTACCCGTAGTGTTGTTCAAAAAACAATTGTACTTGAGATCTAAATAAGATGATATTTGATTACAGTGTACTTATATACCTTGAATTACCATGCATATTATTCTAGGTTAATGGATACATCAGGATAGTTAACAATAGATATCATTACATAATTATTTTTTATACGATGCCTAAATATGCAATTCAATACATCCTCAAACCTCTTGATGCTATATTCAAGTGGAATATCTTGGTGCAATTTTTGGGTACTCATATTGTTATTTAAAAGGTAATTATACTTGCCTCTCTTAGAAATAGTACAACCATTGCCTTAAGAGATCTCGATGTTTTATATCTTGCTGCAATTAGCTCATGCAACATAAACACGACTAAATCCTCGCCTACGTTCTTCATCGTCAATAACCACTTACTTGCATATCCATGTGTCTAAAAGTGTTATCAAACTATCTAGTGCTTCTTCCTAGTTTAAAAGGTGAAACACATGGGGATATGAAACTCTCTTACTACTTCTGGTACAATGGGAGCAGAGTGAAAAAGACGAATCTGTAAGAAATTTATATGCCCCGGGGAAAATCATCAGGTCATTAAATTTCTATAGGCATCAACCTAAGTCTCGTTTGTAAAACTCACCATCTTAATTCGATCCAACTAATAAGAAAAAAAGGGATAACACCCAACTAAATTCAAGCCAAATAATAAGAGATGAATATTATAAATCGTTAAGACTCGCAGTTTTTACGTTGTATTGCAGTATCCTTTCTTGTTCACGTTGCAAACACATAACATTGTGCTTAAATCAGCACTCCATACACGCGTTAAACAAGTAAATCAAATAATTAAGATAAACAAAGTATTAAAACGCACCTGAGGGGAAACATCACAACAAGTACCGACTTGGGGCCATTTCTAGTAATTTTTCATCTAATCCATACATGCCATAACACTCTGCCACATTCTCTTGAAGCCCCAGACCCCAAAGAACCTGCTCAAACATAAATACTAGTTTTTATATATCTAATCATCATCTATTTTCATACTCATAAAAATTTCAATCCAAATTTCCATTTTCGCATTTTAATACAATCTTAACTTAGTGTTTTATGAATCAATGAGGCAATTTAGTTATAATTTTACAAAAGTAAAAAGACAACAAGGCAAGTTTGTTTTCCATTGATTATTAATCTTTAATCAAGATTTGAAAAACGGTGATTCAAAGATATTATGAATCAAAATTAAGAAGATTGGAGAGAGAGATTTAATACTTCATTCATAACTTCAAGGCGATGCCATGTAAGATCTGTTCAGCCGATCCCTTGTGTGATTCCAAGTAAGAATCCATTCCAAGGCAGAGTCCAATCCCTTAGGCAATGTTAAGTAAGATATGTTCATCGAATCATATATTCACTAACACTCTCTATTTGACTCCAGATAGTGAATGTCATTTGGCTCCAGTATCACTCAGCCATATCTTTGAACGGGAAAAAAGTGATGACTAATCAAACATAAATAAAATTATAAAGTACCCCAAAACACTCCATTTTTTATTCTAGGATGCCACATTTTGTTAAAGATACATTACCAATAATAAGGAACTTAAAAATTGCTAAAATCTTATTTTATACACATGTAAGAGAGAAACCGCAAATTAAATAGATAGTTCATGGATTATTTTTAAAAATGAAATAGATTGGACAACCTTATGAAGAGCTAGAATTATGCCTCCCAAAATGAAGATTTGAGATAAAAATGCCATAATTATCAAATTCGGTGGTCTTTGGCTAGATGAGACCAACTTGAATGAATGCTTTTGACAAGGATGATGGGACCTCCACCACAAAGTCATCTCATAGAAAATCATCAATATAAAAGTATTCCAGATTGGGCAGCTGACCACAAGCTTGCGCCTTGGAACAAATTCATCATTGTTGTATGGATCATTAACTTAATCTCTTCTTACTGAAAACAAGTACTCATGCATTACTATGAAACTCTTCAATAAAGGTATAGAAACATTCATAACTAGATGATCATCAAGTGTCCAATATCTATAATTTCAATGTGGACCCCACAATTTTGGTGACCTACAGTTGACATATAGTCAGTAAAATTCATAATCAGACAAATTAGTCTCTATAACACTCTCCTAAAAAAAGTTTAACCTAATCGGCATGCTTATGGAGGGCGGTCTTTCCCCTTTTGTGTTATTGTTTTATTTAGTGTCTTGTAAGCTATTCCCCTATTTTACTATTTACTCTCTAGAATTACTTTTATTACTACTCAAGTTTTTTTAGCAACTCTTCAGAGAGCTTGAGAGAGATGTGAGGCTTTTTCCTGAGGTGAGGGTTTTGGGTGAGAGGTGAGGTATTTTCCCTCTCACCCATGGTTATTGCTCAAAGATGGAAGAGAGATGAGTGTGTAAATGTTTTATGTATTGTGGGTGTGTTTTATATGTATTGTTTGAGGGGTTTCTCATTAGGTTACATAATGAGTGTTGTAAGCATGAGGTTGGATACACGACAAACACTGGTAAGCATAAGAAACACTAGGTATAGTACTTTGATTCACTTGACTGAAGAATTGATGTACAATGGCTATCCAGGATTTGGGTTGGAGAGTTAAGGGTACGTGATTTATCCTTGGATTATTCTCTATTGTACTTTGTAACTTATTTTAGTGGAATCGAGCCTTTACATGGATGTAGTTAAATCCGTTAACCACATGTATCCTGGTGTGCTTATGTATGTTCCCTCTTGTTTACATCTTTGTTATTCTTTTTTATTATTACCATATATCTGAGGTCATGATGGGTGGTAGTTGCCCTAACAAATTGGTATTGGGGCACAAGATGTCTCACACATGTGTTGAAGACCGACACTTTCCTGACACTCTCGAATACGCATTTGACATTTCTTTTTACATGTCCATAATTAAATAATAGTGTTAACGTGTTCATGATAGCTTGACGAAGAATCCCAAAGGATAAATTGTTCAATGAGACAAGGAAATTTTTAGCCCTCAAAATCTTGAATTAGTAAGGATCGCGAGGAGTGAAAGTGGTTTTAAGCAAGGGACGCGGTTAAAGAGCTGCTTCAGATCTTCAAAGGGTTTCACTGAAGTCGTGGCCATTTGAAGCTTGAGCGAAGAGACACCTAATCCATAGATCTTATCTTTTTTTCGTGGTTTATGAGAAAAAGTCTTTTTAACCTCATGAAAGATGAAGATGCGTTCATTTTTTTTGTAAAACGATCATGGATCATCCATCCATTTGTATCTAGTAGATTTATTCAACATTGATATGAATCAGTTGATAAGAATATGAATAAATTAAATGATACATTTTCTCAAATACCTCTATGAATTAGTCACTATGAGCAGACAATCCAATACATAATGCTCTTCAACCCAAGAGAACATCAAATAGACGATGAAAGGTCTATAGTCTACACACAAATCAGATTTGCAGAGAGATACAAAGTACTAATCAAACCATTTGAACACTTTTCAAGATAAGCACACAAAGCATTTCTTCCTATTTAGTTAGGATTACTTTAGTTTACACAAAGTAATAATATACATTCAAATTCAAGTACAAAGAAAAACACAAAGAAAATGAATCAAACATCAACTTTTTATTTAGTAATGTGGAGTAAACAATACTAAACACTGAAAAAATGATAAATAAAAAACTTACCAACCCAAAAGAGACACAAAAATGCAAACCTTGAAGATATTGATTCAGGTGTTAAAGAATCCCAAATGGGAAACCTTTAATCAAATTAATACAAAATAAAATAGTGTTCCATTAGGTTCACCAAACAGGTCACTAACTTTAATACAATTAATCAAATAGAAAAATATAACCTTCTAACATTTTTTGAATTTGAATTGAGAATAGAGTAAAAATTAAAGCTTTTATCTCCAATGGATATTGAATCATCATAAACCTTTCTAACCAGTTGATCTCCTCCTCTATCATGGCCATTAGCAGGCTTAATTATTACCACAACCTATCCAATCAAACAAACCACAATTATTAATAGAAGGGTTCATAATAATAACTATAAAAATAAAACAAATCGAGTTAATTAGTGGTCAGTACCTTGATGGATGGATCAAGAAGTGCTAAGTCTAACATATCTCCCTACACTTCTTGTTACTAGACCGGTGCTAACTGATCTTCCAATCTAGTTATTTATTTTTGGAAAATTTGTGATTTTGGAGGGTAATTGTTAAGGGATTATGGCTAAAACCGAAAGTGTGTTAAGTCTCTGGGTAGTAGATTTGTAATCCACACACACACACACACACACACACACACACACATATATATATATATATATATATATATTTATATATCTTATAATATATACATATGTAGTAGAGTGTTGAGAAGCCTCGAAACCTTAAACCCAATTTTCTCAATTTTTTTACTTTTTAAAATTATAAAATACCACGTGTCTCCGTATGATACTCTTATCCGTAACTAACTGAATTTGAAAACTTAAACGGGATGCGTGATTTAAAACTTCCAACACCCCACTACAAATATGAACTAAAAAACTACTCATAACTACCCACCACAATTTCCTCTCTTTTATACCTCACGTTCTCACACCTCTCATACAGAATCTGTATTGAAAAAATTTCTGGTGTGGATAAAAGAATTGTAAAAAATAGTAAGTTTTGTGTTATTTATACAAGCTTATATAATTTGTGAGATAAAACCCATTTACTTTTAGCCCATTGTCACTCCGGCCTATGTTTGTTCAGTGCAGCCTGTAGTCTGTTCTTTCCGGTCTTTGGTTTAAAGTTGGCCACACCGGGACAAATATTCGGCCTATAGTCAACAAATATCCGGGTACCATCTCAGTTATCTGGCAAAAACTAACAACACCATCTCTAATTGGGTTCCCCCAGATAGAGACACGGGAATGGAAAAGATATGTAATTTTTGTTTTACATTGATTTAACGTGTTAAGATTGTTGCCTCAAAGAGGCTTCAAGCTCATGTCTGTGTTTAGGATCATGTTACCTACAATGTATCTTCCCAAAGTGTTTAGTAAAATGATCAAATTTGCAAATCATGACTTTAGAAATAAATGATTATCTACTATATTCGGCAGTGGACGTAAGTATTATTTAAAATGTTTTTATTACGTTTTGGACTTTTTATTCAAATTATCTGACTGTATATGTTTTATTGTTTTTTTTTCACTTTTTTTTAATGTAGATATCACTAGAGCACTTGTGTTTGGCTATATAAATCTCGGTGAAACTAATCTCGCATTTGGCTTTGTATACATGAAGCATAGTTTATCAAGTACCTTAAAGGTACGTGAGTGAAGAAATGAAGAGATGAAGACTTTTCACATTGGGTTTTTGTATACATGCAACACGTTTCTTATTAAAGGTTTACTCCTTTATTTGTTTTTTTAGGTGGGTTAACTTTTTATTTCTCATGTATAGAGAATCCAGGAAAGCCAGATGCGGAGGATACATGGGTAAAACTGTTGTCTTTTATATCTTTTATTTCTTTACAAAATTATTTTTAGTATTAATAACTGTCCTCTTTTTTTCCTTCCCAAATGCACTCTTAAGGCATGAACAACGAATTACATAACAGTGTTTTGCAAAAGGTGATGCATTAAACCCTTAAAGTGAGGTTGGCACTTGGATCAAGAACTGGAATAGTGAGTGCACCATTCCGAATAATGTTATTTGAAACTATTAATCCTGTAAAAGTTTACAACATGCAACTTAAATAATATTACTATTACCCTCATGATGCCAAGAAACAAATTCAAAATTTGATTCACATAAAATATATACATCAAATTAACACGCTTACATTCGTGCCATTTTATAATTATTATTAGTAAACTAAATTAATATATTTTCACTGCACTAAAAAAAGAAACCATTATATTTAGACAAATTAGAGACGAATATTGTATTACTCCGTTCTTTTGATTTTGAGATATATAGCTTTCACATGATTTCATTGATTTGATTTTGTACATGTTTGATTGCTTCTTTTTTGACTCTTAATTTAGAATATTAATAATGTAAGAGGGAGAACTAACAAATGGTGTCATTTTTTTTCTGACATTTCATGTTTGATAAATAACTTTTTTGGATTACAATTTTAAAATTTAGTAATATTTATTTTTTTGTGTTGAAAAATATTAATATTAAAATTTAAACTTAATCTATATAGCAGCTTTACCATTGGCAAAAGCATATTCCCTTGAGCTATAAGAGAAGTTGCCCTTAAGATTCATGAAATAACCACACACATGAAATATTATTATTTTTAGTGAAGAACGAATTCGACCAAAATAAATACGTCACGACACGAAATATTATTTTTTTACAATTCACGAACACAACTCAATTAAAAATGACACGATACAAAATAGTTTTCTAAAAACCAATAACGAAGCCAACCAAGTATAAGCGGAACAATAACAAATATTTTTTAAACAAAAAATGAATCCGATCAAAATACAATTTTATAATATGTATTTTTTTTCTGTCGGAAAACATTTATATCAAAATTTCAACTTAATTTATATATTTTTTTACCACTATCACCTTCGAAAAATGTAGAGTCCCGGAGTTAATGTAATAAACCTTTTAACTGCCAAAATAAAGGAGCACATTGTTCTAGCGCTCACGCTCTAGAAAAATCTATAAGAAAAGTTGTACCTAAGTTGTCATTTGTTCTAACCAAAGTCACAAATATGTAGTGTGTGTGCGAATGCGAGTGTGTGAATTTTCAAATAATTATTAATGGGGGAGCGGCAACAGAGGCACTAATAATTTATTAAGATAAAATTTTATAATAATATCAAATGATGTCGAAATATATATTCCACCAATTATATTTTAATTATCACCTTCACCAACTAATTTATTTATCTTAGTAAGTCATAGATGTTTAATAACTTGATTATTTTGTACATGTGTTGATTGCTCGGTTATAATTTGAGTGGTAATATTTTGAGAGATTATTTTTGAATAATGATCTTATTTTTGAGTGATTATTTTAAACAATTTGAGTGATTATTTTAAATAATTAGCTTATTTTTTGTAACTTCTAAGTGTTTCATGCTAAACTTTTTATAACAGTCAATATTTTTATAAAAATAATTGAAGAACTATTTCAAATCGTGAAGTAACATACTTTTAAATTCCTTATATTTAGTTTATTTATACATCTTTTTAAAGATTTTTTAGTATATAGTTTGGTTAATATAAAACATGTGGATTTGGAGTTTGAAACATGTCATTTTTGTTGTGGAAATGGACCAAATTTAAATATATGTGGGGACGTTAAAAATTTTAATCCGCATGAGAGCAAAACGAACTCTTATTCTAATAACTTTTTAAGGACATAAATTTGAATGTATTTTAACTAGAATTTTTCTTTCTCATCGTGCCATCGGCACGGGAAAACCGTACTTTTTTTAGATTTTTTATGAATTTTTAACCCAAAAATAAACCGGTTTGTCCCGTGTTTCTCTACATACCACTAAAAAACCAACTCTCCTAAAAAATTGTAACCTCCCACGTTTTTCTCCTCTCCATAATTTTTGGCAACTTCCGTCCACCCTTCACACATATTTTAAAACTCCAATAATATATGTCCACGTCCCTCCCTCTCTTTTTAAGGCTACACCCACAACAAAATATTACACTATTGCAGTTCAAAAAAACTTTTTCTCTTTCTTGCAGGCATGCAGTTCAGTTTAGTGTAGTTTTGCTTTTATTCATTAAAACTCTTTATATAGATATGCTCATATTGGAGGCCAAATAGAAACAATTTCATCACATTCTTCTTTTAAATATCTCAGTACTTAATGTTTTCCATTAAAGGTAACGATTTCGTTATCGCATTTTAATTCAATTGTGTTTATATTTTTGCAAAAAAAAGCAAATAAAATAAGATTTCGCGACACGTTACGAAATGTTTTTAAGCGATGTGTGACTTTTTTTACCAAACACAAACACGATCCGTTGGGGTGTTTATATTTGATCGTGTTGGTGTTTGGTAAAAATAAAACAAAATTTCAAGTTTTTTTTGTAAAAAATATTATTATTTGTGTTTGAAAAAAATTGCATGTTGTATCGCTTTTACTTAGTCATATTTGTGTTTACTAAAGAAAAAATTACGTATTGTGTCACTTTTTAATTCAGTCGTATTTCTGTTTTTGTAAGCACACCCTAATATGGTTAATAATTTGGATTTTCACATTGTGTTATGTTCTACGATAATATGGTTCTTAACAATCATGTCCTCAAAGTTACTTCAATTGATATGTGTTTCCTACTATATTACTTGAATTCACATGTTCATATTTATGGCTATACTCATTTTTTTTAAATACTAATAAAAAATATATATTAGGTTATATTTTAAAATAATATACTTTAAAACGCGTTATACCTGACCGTGCATCGCACGGGTCACCACTAGTATATATATATATATATATGTATGTATGTGAGAGAGAGAGAGAGAGGTATTACCTTGCTGGTCATTGGTGGCGAGAGTGAGAGAAGCTTGCGAGTCGACAACGACAACTGGTAATTGACATGGGATGAATCCGTTGGTCGGAGTGACCAGTCGCGAGAAAGAGAGACGGGTAAAAGCGAAGAGGAGTAAACGCTCTCAATAAAAATTTACCAAAAAAAAACTGCCCGCCAAAATTAAAAATAATGTTAGCGTCAGTTTTTAATAAAGTATCCAGAATTTGCTCTAAAAGTGCCATAAATATTTCAGCACTTGTTAAAAAGTGTGTTAAATTTCTGAAATTTATATGCAAACCTTGTAAATTTTCTACATTTAAAAATTAATGCCGAGAAAAGTTTTTTCTGGGCATATTTTATAAATGCTGTGAAAAATGCTGTAAAAAATCAATTTTCTTGTAGTGTCTCTATCTCAATTTCCCCAGGGAGAGATGAAGTTGTTCGGGACTATTGTTTATCCAAAACCAGGTACTTGACTCTACAGTTCTCTAGAGGTTCTAAGAAAGTAGTGTGCGAGAATTACTTTGATACTATGATTGTATTCTCTGATGAATGGGGGATTTGGAATAAATATGATAATCAAGAAGAAGTCCATCTTGAGTTTCCTAAGGAGCTGAATGTGGGACAACAAATGGAGTATGATTTCAAAGGTGGTGCAGGTGAGACATGTGTAAGAAATCAAAGTGTTACCAAATCTAAAGTGAAACGTGTGGAACAACAATCCCCTAAACATGAGCTAGAAGTTTATTTATCGGACAGTTCAAATGATATGGAAGATTTGATTGAAGCTACTCCATCTCGGCATTCAGCAAGAACTGTAGGAAAAAAAATTATGTTTGCGAAAGCTTCTTTTGGGGATGATTCTGTTGAATTTATTGGATTATTTTTTTATGTTTTTAAGAGGATAGATAATCCTATAAACAAAGGGAATTCTGTCCAATTTTTTTAAAATATTTACACTTTAGTGTTGCTAATAAATTTTTTATATTGTTTACACATATTTGTGTTATAAAAAACATTTATGATGTAAATTGTCTATGGATACATCACTTTGGAAAATATTTTATGTTGGTTGGTGTGTTTGTGGTACTTGGCGATGGTGTCGTGTCGCAAGTCCAAGTAGTAATATTGGGGGTAATTTAGACTATTTGAATGTTATTGAATTATTTGTTATTTGTTAACCAGGGTGGATAGTCCTGTAAAAAAACGTTGCTATGGCCAATTTTTTTTTTAAATTGCATAGTTTTTTTGGGGAACAAAAAATTTATCGTTTTGCAATTCTGTACTTTGGAAATTTTCACCGGTTTGTGATTTCGTACTTTGAAAATTTTCGCCGTGCCTTCAGGCACAGGTATTCCGCTAGTATATATATAAACAAAGAGATCTTACCCAAAACGAGTCGTTGGAAACAGCTGAAACACCAAAAAGAGACCACCAGAGAACGCTCCCAGAACAACAGTCACCACTGAAAAACGCACCAAAAAAACACCACCGGAAAAAACTCTAAAGCTCCAAACCATAAACCGTTAAGGCTCCAAAAAATGACACGGTTCAAACCCGAAAGAACTCAAATTCAAAAACCCAGTTCCAAACTCCAAACTCCAAACAGCAATCGTATATGGAAAAGGAGTTTGGGGGGGAAAACTGAACTAAGCTCTCTCAAGAATATGAATACATATGAGTCATTAGAGAGAGAAAGAAGGTAAATAATTTTTGGAAGTTCTTGATTTAGAGAGAGAGGGATGAAGTGTAAAACCTTTCATTCTTCTCAACCAAATACACGATTATAAAGACAAAACCAAAACACTTAGTTCGATCGAAAATAACGGTAACCCCAAAGGGTGAGGAATGGTAACACACATGGGGACAAGAATGCTGAAAATACACGTAAAGCACAACAGCAGGCCTTGATTCCACCACGATTAGCTAAACAAAATGGTAGTAAATGCACCCAACCAAATGACACCATAATAAAAGAATGCCCCGCCATTTTAATTTTGTGTCAAAAAATGTTTAATTAAACAAAAGTTATGTTTAATAAATTGTAATTTTTAACACAATTAAAATTAAAAATAGATAAAACTCATACTTTATAATATAAAAATTATTTAAGATAAAACACATATTAAGCATATTTAACCAAAAATAGTTTGTATGAGAAAAAAAAATATAAGAAAATATGAATGAAGAGTTATAAAAATAGATTTTACACAAATTAAAAATGAAAGAGCCTATGAAATAATGTTTGTCTCGAAATTGAGCCAACATGAAGAAATGCGATTTTCAAAATTTTCAAGATACTTCATCTAAGGATATCAGGAATATTTAATGCTGTGAAGAAATGTGTCTAACAGCTACATTTTTTAGTCTTCATTCGGACTTATTTAAGCATTCAATGTGATGCATTAAAGGAGTATGATACTAGAGAATTTATTGAAGAGCATCTGAATTTATTATTCGGCTACATTAATTAAAGAGAGAAATTAATTTTACATTCTGCACATACATTCAAGAGAAGACTAAAGCCTACATCAGAATATTTTATTAAATACTCATTGAAGAAAAAACTCAAAGAGTTTCATTATTCATCATTGTACTACATACTCAATTTCCTTTGAAACTTTGTTAGAAGCATCAAGGTGTAATCAGTAGCTCGGTTTAAGGTACTCGAATTGTAAAAGGTGACTGGTTCCTACCCGCAATTGGATCATGAGTTTGAAGCTGAGTTTTAGCTTGCAAAGGATTGTACAAGTAGCTCGGTTTTAGCTACTCGGATGTATAAGATTGTTGGATCATACCCGCAAGTGCATCATGGATTAGTGAAGCGTAAAGGAGATGGGGGCTTTTGGCACGTGGGTGTCGGCTGAAATTTGGTCGAACCAAGTTGTATTTCGGTGTCGTTATTTTTCGCATTTACATTTATTTATTTTCTTGTGCTTATTTATTTTTATATTTTTAGCTCTTATATTTGCAAATAAATTAAATCCAAAAATTGACAAAAATAATTTAAGATTAAAATAATAATTTTAAATTAAATAATTAATTCTAGACTATTAATTAATATTAAATACGAAAAATTATTATAAATTTGTTCCGTTTTAAAATTTGTAAATTTAACTTGTTTAATTTAATTGGTAGTATCTGTTTGATATTCATTGTTGTAATCAATTAAACATTTGGATTAAATGTTTTAAATTAAATATTTTTTTTTGAAATTTGAATTTATCCGAGAAAGTTTGTAAAATCCCAATTCACCCCCTATTCGGTATTTTTCTACGCAAAAAAATTAACATCAAACTAAACACTAAAAATTAAGCTAAAATGTACATTAAAGCTACTCTAAACTACTCTGAAAAGTAATGTCTCTCTATTCTGTCCAAAAAATTTATCCCTTCAAAATGATGTTATAGTCTTCTTTTATAAGTGGTTGCATGGGGTTATGGGTATAATTGTAAGAGTAAAGGTTGTGGAATAAAATGGGTATTTGTGAAAAATAAGATATTTGGGTGCACAATGGTGTATGGTGAAAAAAAATGTGAGGGGAGATATTTGGGTGCACTTGGGTTAAACTGGGTCATGGAATATTTACCACATATGTGCGCACACACACACACACATAAATATTAAATATTTATGTATATATTACATACATACATACATACATACATACATATACATTTGTATACATATGAGAGAATGTGTGTGTGTGTGTGTGTGAGAGAGAGAGAGAGAGAGAGAGAGAGAGAGAGAGAGAGAATAAGATTGGATAGACTAGGAGTTTAGCTTGTTTAACTCGGATATGTCAGGAGTTTAACCCGGGTATGGAGCAGTGGGTTTAGAGGTTGTGTATGAGGGTGGATATTGGTAGGTATAGGTTTTGGTGTGGTGGCATCAGGGGGTATCCAAGTATGGAACAGGTTCTCTATTCATTGGGTAGTTTACGTCAGGACTGCTCCATCGTCGAGGCTCGAATGCTAACGTGGTATAGAATGGTGGCAGTAGTTTTAATGGGGGAAGAGAGTGAAATGCGGGTATTTGGGGTAGAATATGAAAGAGATGAGACAAGGGAGAGAAGAAGGCAAATCTTAATTGCATTCCGAAAATGAGGTGTGGGAGGTGACATGGTGTGTGTGAGTGTATGGTAAAAGTAGTAGAGGTGAGGTATATAATTGAGTTTATGGGTATTTATTGGGTTAGTATATATGTGTGTGTATTTTATTGTATATAACAAAACTGTAAGGACATAAATTTCCAATTAAGTCCCTGTATTATTTTGACTTAATTCCATGAACAAAACTTGTCTGTAATATGTCATAGGGAGATTTTTATTTGTGTCACGATCCCACTTCGTTTATGACGCATTGAAGAAAATTGAAGTCGTTGTGGCAAAGCTTCAGAGAATTAAATCATGCCGATGTTTAATTGGGGCATGTTTAATCGTCTTCATAGGTTTTTCATTTCGAGATCACTCAGGTATGAATGCTTATAATTAATGGTGCTCGAAATTGTTTTTATAAAAGATAAGGATGCATTTTTATAAAAAAATATATTTTAAAATGTTTTTAAAAGTGTTTTAATTGTTTACACTACGTTTTATTCTGATATACTCGAAATAGAGTTTGACTATTTTGGATCTCCTTTAAAAGAGACGTTTTGAACTAAAAGTCAAAAAGACAAACTGCCACGTCAGCTCATTCAAACGACATAAGGATCTCACTTGAGCGAGAAGCCTATGTCGCGCGAACGACATGGCATTGTCGTTCGAATGACGCATTTTTTGAGGCGGTGATAAATTGTTATTTAAAGCATGTTTCTATTAGAGTTTCATAAGTGTGCAATCTGGAAAAAATAGAATACGTTCCAGTACATTGTTTGCACATGTTTTCTAAGGTTTACAAAGCATAAACACATCCTTAGAGTTTGTAAAGATTCGAGTTATCATTCTTATATGTTTAAGTGATCTTGTTTCACCAAAGAAGTTTGTTCTATCATTGAATATCAAGGGTTCTGTGGTGAAGAAAAGAGAAGGACTTCTTATTCGACATCATAGACGTATCAAAGCCATTTGGTGGACACCGAGACATACCTGGACGCGTGTGTTGTGGACAGGTATCGTGGAAGACGAAATTTCTACATGGGCACTATTAAAGAACGATTGAAGATCATAAGGAGATTCAAGACCCGTGGGTATCGAGTCATTGCGTAAGGCTAATCTGTCTTTGTAAAACCATTATTCATAGTGATTGTTTGGCTTGGGCCGTCCGAGGTTGTTTTCCCATTCTGGGTTTTTCCCTCGTACATTCGGTGTTGTAAGTATTCCTTACTTCATTTTACTTACTTTAATCACTAGATGCATGTTTAGGATTGATCAAGATAAAATTGGTTTAAAGTAAGAATTGGGTTTTCACAACTTGGTTTGGTGCATAATTAAAAGTTGGATAATTTTTGGAGAAAATTGGTTTTGTTTAAAAACACACATATTGGGCACTCTTCAAATTGGTATCAGAGCTAGAAAATATATTTTATTTGTTTTGTGATCCTGTGTGTTTTCAAAGATGAATTCTGGATATAATGAATTTTCTCGAACTCCTGTTTTTATGGCACTAATTACACTTATTGGATGATGATAATGAGATGTGCATTAAAATCTATGGATGAGCGAGTTTGGCTAGCAGTTGAGAAATGTTGGACACCCCCTGTCACTATTGTAGGTGAGGTCACTAGTTTAAAGCCTGTTGAGTCATGGACCGAAACTAAACAAAGACTTGCACAATATAATTCTAAGGGTCTGCACATTATTGCTTCACATGTCACACAGGAAGAATGTAATAGAATTATGACTTGTGAAACATCAAAAGAGGCTTGGGATATTTTGGCACTCACTCATGAGGGCACTAGCACGGTTAGGGAGTCAAAACTTCAAAATCTCGCTACAAAGTATGAGACTATTAGGATGTTAGAGAGTGAAACTTTTGATGAGTTTTATGCTAGGTTGTCCAATATTGTCAACTCGTCGTTTAACCTAGGTGAGAAAATTCCCGACAATCGTGTCATTAAGAAAATTCTTAGGTCGTTGCCTACTAGGTTTGATGCAAAAGTGACCATTTTAAACTCCTTGGGTAGGTTAGAGTCGACGAAACTAGAAGAGATTGTAGGTGACATACAAACCTATGAAATCGACATGATTACCTCCAAGCAAGTGCCTAAGAAAGAAAAGGGTATTTCTTTGAAAACCCGAAAGGAGGAAATTAAAGTTTTGGATTCGGATTCCGATTAGGATTTTGAGGATGTTGCTTTGTTGGAAAAGAAATTTAAAAAATTTACTAAGTTTCAAAAGAAATCGAAAGATGCTAAGAATTTTGAAAAATTCAAGAACAACAAAATATATCCCACCTCTAAGGATAAGTTTGAGAAGCCTAAGAGAGATGAGTCGGATAAGTGTTTTGGGTGTGAGGGGTATGGTCACAAGGTTAAGGAGTGTCCCACTAGACTTAAGAAATAGGGCAAGCAACCCATTGTCTATAATGCCACCTTAAGTGATAGTGATCCGAAAGAGGGAGAGAGTTTCCCCATTGATAGTAACTTTGTTGCGTTTGTGGCATGTCATGTGAGGGACGATGATTCTCATGTGCATGACACTTTCGAGGAGGCTTTGAGTGAATCCCATGTTAGTGAGGGTGAAGATATTGACGAGGAGAATGTAGATGTGAAAGAGTTGCAAAATGCGTTTAATGAGTTGTATGCCGAAACGGTGAAGGTGAAAAAGGCTTACTCAAGATTGGAAGCTAAGTTGAATGAGCGTGACATAGAAAATAATGATAGTTTGATTGAGGATCTTAGAGTGCGAGAGAAGAAGTTTAGGGAGATACTAAAGTTTGTGGAGAAAGAAAGAGATAATCTATGTGGTTTGATAGAGTCCTTGAAAAAGGAGATTTTAGAGTTTGAGGAGTCTAGGTGTTTGCTCGAATCTAGGATTCACGAGTTGGAGGAGAGATTGAGAGAAGTCTAGAGTCAATTTTGATTTGGAGGCTAGGTCGGAGAAGTTAGATAAGATCCTAGGCACCGTCCAAATTATGGGAGATAGGGGAGGTATAGATTTTCGTGAGAGAGGTGTTCCCATTCCCCCCGCACGTGTGAGAAACACTAGGAAGGTTAGAAAAGGTCCACATATAGGTAATCATTACCATCACCGCTACACTTTCACGCTTTTTGGTAGGAAAGGTCACCTTAGGCGTTATTGTTACGACCTTAGACAAGCTCCTAGGAAGTTTAGGAATAAAGTTGCCCTGGTTCCTAAAATCCCCATGCGTCGTTTTACACCTACTTGGGTTGGGAAATCGGACATAGTGGCTTTAGGAATTAAACTTCATGATTCTCATTTGGGTGCACTTTATTCTTCCCATGCTAAATCTAAAGGATGATAATGTTGCCTTGTTTTTCATATGTTGGTTTGCTTCATGATATATTCATTGCTAGTATTATGACATGTGTATCATTTTGTATTATAGTTTTCATTTGTTTAAGTCTTATTGAAATATACAAAGATATTTTGTTTTTTTAGAAAATTTTTGAAAATCCAAAAAGATAAAGATTTTTCTTTTATTTGAGTCAAAATATGAAAAGCCAAAAATATTTTCGATTTTTATTTTTGAGTTTACATGTTTTATGTGGGATATTGATTTGCTTGGACCCCTCCCCCCCCCCCCCCCCCCCATCGTTTCATTATCCATGTGGCTAGGACATTTGGTCATTATTATGGATGCTTAGAATGATCTTAACCATTGTGTATATGTTTTTTTTTAAGTTGATATGCATTTTGATTCGACTTTGTATATATGCCAACATTGCACATATGCACGAGTTTATATGTATGTTTGACTTCTCTTGCATATTGAATTTGGTTAGACGTTCTTATCTCAATATTGTCATCTATGCGTAGGTAGACTTAAGGAGAAGTGTGCATGTAAGAACCGTTTACCGTAATGATTTGAATTGAAAAAAAACAATGAATGATTCACGGTAAAGGGTTGCGAGAGTTCAAAATTAACTTGTCGTGAAAGCCACCATTTAAAAGAGCCCAAATGAAAATGCAATATGCTAAGAAAAGGGCCAAATTAGTTTAGTTCATTCCAAATAAAATATGATATTATTGAGGGAGTTTGGATGGATTAAAAATTTAAATGGGTTTGCACAACTAATCCTAATGTTGAAACATTGCAATTTGACGCTATTGTTTGTAGAATCGTCAAAATTCTGGATTTGTGTGCATGTAGTATGTTTAGTTCATTAAGCTCACACTTTTATTGTTTTATTGTCATATGGCTATGATAAAGTTTGATGGTTTATCTCTATCAATTAGAGCTTCTTGAAAGTTTGGATGTGTTGGAATTGTGACTCATTTGTTTTTAGTTTCACATATATACATTCCATATCCATGTTTAAGCACATCGGTACTATGTTTGCATGTAATCGCATTTTTGGTTGTTATGAGTTTTTGCATTTTGTGTTAAAAGCCTACTATCTTAACACTGTTTTGCTGCTGTCAGACCCTTTCTGGAATTTTTTTCATTGGGCAATATTATATAATATTTATGGGAATCTGGGAAATTTTGGTAAGTCGCGCGAAGTCGTTCAAACGACATATCCGTCTCGCGCAAACAATAGTTGTACTTCATTCAAGCGACATCCTCAACTCGTTTGAGCGATGTCTATGGCTCGTTCAAACAACAGGCTGATTTGTAGGCTTCTGATTAGTTTGTTGTCCTCTAGGTTAAATTGTTATATTTTTGGTACTACTGGAAGTTTTTTTATGGACTGAATGGTTTATATGCAGGTTTTATTGGTTCTAAATTGGATTTTTGCATATAGTCCGTTTATCACACCTGATTAGATTGCTATATTTTTTTGTGTGATTCCTTGGTTTACTAGCTACTGCTTTGTCATTTCTTGATCCTATTTAGCTGGTTGTTTCATGATTATCTAGCGATTTCACATTGATTCAATTGGTGTATCTTTTCACCAAATTGTCTATCCGAGACAAAAATGGGGAGAGATATATGTGATGTAGGGGGAGATTTATTGAGCGTTTTTATTGATATTTGGATTTACATAGTGTTTGATTATATTACTTTCAAATTGGTATCAAATAATTACTCACATATTTCAAATGACTTGTTCTTATTAGAAATATAAATTGGTATAATTTGTTCCTCCATACTTCACTTGGTATTTGTTTGTCTGTTTCATGTGTGTATGTATGCTTCAGCGATTCGAGATTACAAGTCTACATCACGTTCAGACAGTTCATGCTTGCGGTGCTACATGTACTAGTCTGTGTCCTGTATTTTTATTTTGGGTTTATGGGATGGGATTTAGGCATCATACGGCTTGACGAACCGGTTAGGCATTTCACTGGTATAGTTTTGTCTCGGAATAGTCAAAGGGGAAGATTTGTATGGATATAAATTTCCAATTGAGTCCCTGTATTTTTTTACTTAATTTCGTGAACAAAAATTGTTTGTAATATGTCATAGGGAGATTTTTATTTGTGTCACGATCCCACTTGGTCTATGACGTATTGAAGAAAATTGAAGACGCTGTGGCAAAGCTTCAGAGAATTAAATCATGCCGATGTTTAATTGGTGCAAGTTTAATCGTCTTCATAGGTTTTGCATTCTGAGATCACTGAGGTATGAATGCTTATAATTAATGGTGCTCGGAATCGTTTTTATAAAAGATAAGCATGTATTTTTATAAACAAAAATATTTTAAAATGTTTTTAAAAGTGTTTTAATTGTTTGCACTATGTTTTATTCTGATATACTCGAAATAGAGTTTGACTATTTTGGATCTCCTTTAAAAGAGATATTTTGAACTAAAAGTCAAAAAGTCAAACTTCCGCGTCAACTCGTTCAAACGACATAAGGATCTCGCTCGAACGAGATGCCTATGTCGCGTGAACGACGTGGCCTTGTCGTTCGAATGACGCGTTTTTTGAGGCAGCGCTAAATTGTTATTTAAAGCGTGTTTCTATTAGAGTTTCGTAAGTGTGCAATCGGGAAAAAAACGAATACGTTCCAGTACGTTGTTTGCACATGTTTTCTAAGGTTTACAAAGCATAAACACATCCTTAGAGTTTGCAAATATCCAAGTTATCATTCTTATATGTTTAAGTGATCTTGCTGCACCAAAAAAGTTTGTTCTATCATTGAACATCAAGGGTTTTGCGGTGAAGAAAAGAGAAGGATTTCTTATTCGACATCGTAGACGTATTAAATCCATTCAGTGGACACCGAGATAGACATGGACGCGTGTGTTGTGGACAGGTATCGTGGAAGACAAAATTTCAGCATGGGCACTATTGAAGAACGGTTGAAGAATAGAAGGAGCATCAAGACCCTTGGGCATCGAGTCATTATGTAAGGCTAATCTGTCTTTGTAAAACTATTATTCATAGTGATTGTCTGGCTTGGGTCGTTCGAGGTTGTTTTCCCGTTTTGAGTTTTTCCCTCGTACATTCGGCGTTGTAAGTATTCCTTAATTCATTTTACTTACTTTAATCACTAGATGCATGTTTAGGATTAATCAAGATAAAATTGGTTTAAAGTAAGAATTGGGTTTTCACGACTTGGTTTGGTGCATAATTAAAGGTTGGATAATTTTTGGAGAAAATTGGTTTTGTTTAAAAACACACATATTGGGCACTCTTCAAATTGGTATCAGAGCTAGAAAATATATTTTATTTGTTTTGTGATCCCGTGTGTTTTCAAAGATGAATTCTGGATATAATGAATTTTCCCGAACTCCTATTTTTTATGGCACTAATTACACTTATTGGATGATGAGAATGAGATGTGCATTAAAATCTATGGATGAGCGAGTTTGGCTAGCAGTTGAGAAATGTTGGACACCCCCTGTCACTATTGCAGGTGAGGTCACTAGTTTAAAGCCTGTTTAGTCATGGACCGAAACTAAACAAAGACTTTCACAATATAATTCTAAGGGTCTGCACATTATTGCTTCACATGTCACACAGGAAGAATGTAATAGAACTATGACTTGTGAAACATCAAAAGAGGCTAGGGATATTTTGGCACTCGCTCACGAGGGCACTAGAACGGTTAGGGCGTCAAAACTTCAAAATCTCACTATATAGTTTGAGGCCATTAGGATGTTAGAGAGTGAGAATTTTGATGAGTTTTATGCTAGGTTGTCCAATATTGTCAACTCGTCATTTAACCTAGGTGAGAAAATTACCGACAACCGTGTCATTAAGAAAATTCATAGGTCGTTGCCTAGTAGGTTTGATGAAAAATTGACCATTTTAAACTCCTTGGGTAGGTTATAGTCAACGAAACTAGAAGAGATTGGAGGTGACTTATAAACCTATGAAATCGACATAATTACCTCCAAGCAAGTGCCTAAGAAAGAAAAGGGTATTGCTTTGAAAACCCGAAAGGAGGAAATTAAAGTTTTGAATTCGGATTTCGATTCCGATTTTGTGGATGTTGCTTTGTTGGCAAAGAAATTTAAAAAATTTCAAAAGCCATCGAAAGATGCCAAGAAATTTGAAAAATTCAAGAACAACAAAGTAGATCCCACCTCTAAGGATAAGTTTGAGAAGCCTAGGAGAGATGAGTCGGGTATGTGTTTTGGGTGTGAGGGGTATGGTCACAAGGTTTAGGAGTGTCCCACTAGACTTAAGAAAGAGGTCAAGCAACCTATTGTCTATAATGCCACCTTAAGTGATAGTGATCCAGAAGAGGGAGAGAGTTCACCCAATGATCGTAACTTTGTTGCGTTTATGGCATGTCATGTGAGCGACGATGATTCTCACGTGCATGACACTTCTGGGGAGGTTTTGAGTGAATACCATGTTAGTGAGGGTGAGGAGAGTGATGAGGAGTAGGTAGATGTGAAAGAGTTGCAAAATGCATTTAATGAGTTGTATGCTGAAACGGTGAAGGTGAAAAAGGCTAACTCAAGATTTCCAGCTAAGTTGAATGAGTTTGCCATGAAAATAATGATAGTTTGATTGAGTATCTTAGGGCACGGGAGAAAAAGTTTAAGGACAAACTAGAGTTTGTGGAGAAAGAGAGAGATAATATCCGTGGTTTGATGGAGTCCTTGAAAAAGGAGATTTTATAGTTTCAGGAGTTTAGGCGTTTGCTCGAGTCTAGGATTCACGAGTTGGAAGAGAGATTGAGAGACTCGTCTAGAGTCAAGTTTGATTTGGAGGCTAGGTCTGAGAAGTTAGATAAGATCCTAGGCACCGACCAAATTAAGGGAGATAGGGGAGGTATAGGTTTTGGTGAGAGAGTTGTTCCCATTCCCCCCACATGTGTGAGAAACACTAGGAAGGTTAGAAAAGGTCCACATATAGGTAATCCTTCCCATCACCGCTACACTTTCACGTTTTGTGGTAGGAAAGGTCACCTTAGGCGTTATTGTTACGACCTTAGACAAGCTCCTAGGAAGTTTAGGAATAAAGTTGCCCCGGTTCCCAAAATTCCCATGCGTCGTTTTACACCTACTTGGGTTAAGAAATCGGACTTAGTGGATTTTGGAATTAAACTTCATGATTCTCGTTTGGCTGCACTTGATTCTTCCCACTGTAAATGTAAAGGGTGATAGTGTTGCCATATTTTTTATATGCTGGTTTGCTTCATGATATATTCATTGCTAGTATTATGACATGCATATCATTTTGTATTATAGTTTTCATTTGTTAAAGTCTTATTGAAAAATAGAAAAAGATTTTTTTTTTTTAGAAATTTTTTGAAAATCCAAAAAGATTTTATTTTTGAGAAAACTTTTTAAAACCCAAAAATATTTTGCTTTTATTTGAGTCAAAATATGAAAAGCCAAAAATATTTTCAGTTTTTGTTTTTGAGTTTACATGTTTGATGTGGCATATTGGTGTGCTTGGACCCCCCCCCCCCCCCATCGTTTCATTATCCATGTGGCTAGGACATTTGGTCATTATTATGGATGCTTAGAATGATCTTAACCATTGTATGTCGTTATAAAACTTATGTATGTCATAAGCTTAGTTGATGATGTCGTCAATATGCATTTTTTCCTGCAATACCCATTTTACCCTCGATTCTTTGATTTCCCCCTATTTTTTTTACTTACCAAATTTACAATTCAATTCAAAATTAGGGATAATTCAGCAATACACATTTTATCAACTTGCTCACACTCTCTCACTTCTCACACAAAGAAAACATTCCTCTCATCACCAACCACCAAAAAACCTCTCTCTCTCTCTCTCTCTCTTTCTCTCTCCTCACCGGACCCTCCTCTCTGTCGTAATGCTACTCCTCCCAACCACCCCCTCCTCATCTCCGTCACAATCAAAATCAGGTTGTTGATTTGCTTTTCATTTTTCATCAAAATGGATTTCTATATAAACATAGGGCTTTCCATCAAAATGGATTTATAATTTAACCCTCAATTTTAGGGCTTACATATGGAGGTTAATATTTTGTTAGTATCTAATATTTTTTATTTTGTGAGCATTTTATTGAACGGTGATATTCATTCTTCTTTTTTGCAGATCTATCTTTTCAATAAGGAACCTAATCAGGTATACTCTCTTATCAAATTTGATTGCATGAATCTTTTAGTTTTGGTTTGTTACTGCATGGTGATTTTATTTTTCTTGGAGCAAGAATTGATGCATTCACAATTGATGCCATTTAAAAGATACGGATACTCATATTGAAGTATGATTCTTTTGTTTTTCTTTCTATTTGTTTAATGCAATAATTCAAGGCATATCAAACATGTTAATGAAAATATGTTTAATTTTCTTTACTTTTACTTTATTGTGGATTTTTTTGGTGTAGATTTACTCATGTTGAGCAGAGTGAAAAATTTAAATGGAATAAACTTAGCAGCAACTGCTTCCGTTGTTAAAATCCAATAGGGAATGTTGCTTCTTCTTTTTTTTCTTTTTTTTTTAATAAAAATAATTTATTGATGTAAGAGAGAATAGCCCTGTCAAGTGGCAGAACATAAGAAAACAAGCCTATCCAACAAAAGAAAACCTTGGAGCATCTAGACTAATAGACTTCTTTAATAGATAAGGAATGTCCTCAAGATGATGAAATGTATGGAAACCTTTTTAAATAATAGCAAAGGAAGATAAGATCACAGCTGATTTGTTCAAATCTCTAGGGAACAGCTTGATAGATGTTAGGATATGATGAGAAAGGACTTCAATTTCTTTGAACGCTTTCTTATATTGCCAAGGAATACATCTTAAATATGAAGAGAGGCCATTGAATATAATATTGGAATTAGTTTCAATTTCAACTTGAATGATATTGGAATCTAAACAAAGCTTTAGACTTTCCTTAATCACCTGAAGAAGATCTTGTATAAGAGAACCTTGATAACCATACATGGAAGTCTCCCTTAACAGTCTACTTATATCATCTCTCAATACTGAACCTTCTCCATAATTGTTACTAGCCTCCTCCTCCGAACTAGCACAATTAATTTTAAATCTACCTGAAATAGGAGGGATCCATCTTTTGAGGACTTTTTTCTATTAGGAAGACACTTTAGAGTAATGTTAAAAATACTCAAAGTTTCTTGATTAAAATCTTTATGACCTCCTTTAAAATTAGCTCTTTGACCATGCTCTGAGATTCTCTGAATAACCTTCTCAATAATGATGAAGTGTTTCATAGGTTTTGATTAAAAAATAGCCTTATTTCTGCTTAACCATATCTCCCAAATAATGCAAAGAGGAACAAACCTATAGAACCATTTAGAGAATTCAGAAGAACCTGATTGAAGCCACCATTTCATAATAGAACCATCAATTGTAGATAGTAACTGAGTGATTCCCAAATCTCCATTGAAGTAGTTCCACACCTTCAAAGCCATTGGACCAGTTCTGAACAGATGGATTAATGATTCTATATTAGAATGGCAACACTGACATCTAGAAGCTAGCCTAATCCCCAGTGATTGCACCTTTTCTTCAATAGGAACACACTTGGTAAGCACTTTACAAACAAAATCTGATATATTTGGAGGGATTTTTGGGTGCCAAACAGAATTAAAAGCCAATGAATTTAACTTAGAAACTCTAGAAATTTCATAAGCAGATTGGAAAGTAAAGACTCCATTAAAAGATGGCTTCCATATCAGATCATTGTCAATCCATATTGAGTTTTCCTCCACAACTTCCATTGCTGATTGAATTCTTTTGAAACATTTTGAACCATTGGAAACTTCCATGTTAGAGTATTTAGCATTCAAAAATTGAGCCCATAGACTTGATCCCTCTTTTAAATTCCAGGCAAGTTTTATATTTGAAGCTGTAATAAAAGTATACAGGTTTCTAATACCTAGTCCACCTTCTCCTTTCAGATAACAAATCGAATCCCAGTTTAACCAGTGAAATTTCTTCCCATAATCTTTGTTCACCCCCCCAAAAGAGAGATAATCAACTGATTAATTGATTTTAATTTCAGATTGGGGGGGGGGGGGGGGGTTAAAACCAACAAGATATGGAAAGACATAGAATAAAGTAAAGATTGAATAAGAGTAATTCGACCTCCTAAAGATAGGAACTTAGGCTTCCAGCTCTGAATTTTAGAAGCAATGGATTGGACCGTAGAATCAAAATATGTAATCATACATCTACCTGTAACGAGAGGGCTTCCCAAATAGTTGAGATGACCATTAATACTTTAAATCCAGTGACATCTGCTACTCTACACTTTGTGGCTGCTGAAGCTTTGGAGCTGATTTTAAAACAATTTTTTTCTTAACTGAATAACTTCACTGATTCCTGCTCATAACAATTCAAAAGCCTCATCAACTGCTTCAAACTCCTCTTACAACCATTAGTGAAAATAATCAGATCATCTGCATAAACTAAATGACTTATGAATGGGCAATTCAATGGATGAGAAAAAGGATTTATGGAGCCATTAGATAGTCTTGAATTCAACCCTCTACTGAAAACTTCATCCATAATAATAAATAAGCTTGGGGAGATAGGATCCCCTTGACTAATTCCTCTAGAAGGTTGAAAGAACCCCATAGATTGACCATTAATTAAGATAGAGAACCAAGTTGAGGAAATGCATCTCCATATTAAATCTATAACAGTTTCTGAGAAACCAAAAGCTCTTAAAGATTTAATAATGAAGATCCAAGAAGCTCTATTATAAGCCTTGGTCATATCTAGCTTGATAACAACATTACTTCTTGGCACTTTTCTATCCAATAAGTGAAACATCTCCTAGGCCAATAAGATATTATCTTGAATGCATCTCCCCTTCACAAAACCAGATTGATTATGAGATATCAAATTTGGAAGAATAGGACCCAATCTTGAGTTAATAATCTTGGTGATAACCTTATAGCTAAAGTTACATAGACTAAATGGTATAAAATCCTTGCAAAAGGAAGGTCTATTAACTTTAGGAATAAGGCATATTTGAGTTGAACTCCAAGATTTAGGAATATCAGCTCCCAAAAATAAAGATTGAATATCCTTAGTGAAATCCTCCTTTATAATATCCCAACATTTGACATAGAAAAATCCATTGTAACCATCTGATCCAGTAGCACTGTTGAGGTTCATATCCTTTATAGCCTTCAGAATTTCATCTTCTTCAGGAATGGAAGATAAGTTTTGATTATTTCCTTCAGTAATAAGCTTTGGAATACTGAGTAACAATCCTTTGTCTTCAAGAATCCCTACAGAAAATAAAGAAGAAAAATAAGAAGAAAAAATGTTAGCAATCCCCTCTTGAGTTTCATGACTTCTGCCTTGCTCATATTTAATAGAGTTAATCCACATTTTCCTTCTTTGATGCTGCACTTGAGAATGATAAAAGATAGTATTTATGTCACCATTATCTATCAATTGAGCTCTAAACTTCTGAAACTAATGATGCTCTTCTTTAGCTAAAGCTGAATTTAATTCAGCTCTCACTTTAGAGCAGTTCTCTCTATGCTCCATAATTGGCATTTATTCATGTATCAATTATGCTTCCTCTAGCTGATCTTCTAAACACTTTATATTTTCAAATAAATCTTTGAAATGAATTTTACTCCACTCTTTGAGTCTACCTTTCAGCCTTTTCAATTTGTAAGCATAGAGGACCATCGAATTTCCTGTAGAATGATCATCCTAGGATCTTTTAACAGTTAAAAGGAATTCTTCAAGATTAGTCCAGAAATTTAGAAATCTAAAAGGCCTAGGAGGTTTAACCGTGGGGCTAGGAATAGAGATTAAGAGAGGTCTATGATCTGAACAGTTTCTATTTAGGTGTTTTAAGGTTGAATTATGGAACCAATTAATCCAATTGGAGTTAATTAGACCTCTATCCAATCTTTCAAACATCATAAAACCATTGACTTCTTTATTCCAAGTAAATTTAGATCCTAAGAACCCTATGTCTTGAAGAGAGCTACTTGCTATACAAGCATTGAAATCAGCTGCACTTCCCAAGTTAATTGGTCTTCCTCCAATTCTTTCCTCACCATTGCAAACAATACTAAAATCCCCCACAACTAACAAAGGAATATGGGTGCACCTAACTTAACTTTCAACAATATCATCCCAAAGACATAATCTTTCTTGTCTTGTACATTTGGCATAAAACACATTGATACTAATCTTAGAATTAAATTGAGGATGCTCCACTGCCCAAAGCAAATTTTGATTACCATCATACATAACTTCACTTTATATGACATGCCTCCAAAAACACCATATCTTATTAACATGATTGAAAGAGCAGCCTTCAAATTTAATTAAACTCCTAATGTAATCAATCTTTGAGCTATCAATCATTAGTTCAAGAATTGCCAAGAAAGAAACACTGTGATACCTGCATAATATCTTCAATCTCCTTTTCGTAGCTTGATTCCCCACTCCTCTAGCATTCCAAATAATACCATTAATCATTTGGAAGAGGTTGGTGAAACTTGTTTATTGATTTTCACTGCTGATCTCGTGATTCTCAGTTTGGTACCAATTCTTTTATTCTTCCCCTTCTTAGATTTCTTTGAGAGTTTGACTTCTTGAATAGGTAGATTGCCTTTAGAATCAGATGTAACCAGTTCTTGATTGTTTGATTTCCTTTGGTATTCAACAATTTTTCCTGAAAGGAGATTTGAAAATTGAACAAGATCCTCCCACACTGATATGTCTTTCATCTCCTTTTTATCATTATCTGAGAGATAACCTTTTTTAATTGGCCCACTCTTCCAACCAGATCTCACTTCTTTAACATCTGAGCTATAATCTTTTTTAACTTCTTCTATCACTTTCTTCTTACTATTGAGAAGATCTTCTATATTAAATACCTCATCAGGGGCTTCTTTACATTCACCTTCTTCATAATCTTCTATTTCCTCCTGGACACTATCTTCATTGTTATATACTTGAATAGATATTCCATCAGAGTTTGTGACTACTTTGGATTGGATAGTATGCCTCACTATACCGGTTAAATCCTCACCACTGCCTCCTTTCTGAAACTGATCTTGATTAACAACCTTCTGCTTTTGCTTAATCCTATATACTTGCCTGGGTTCTTTACTTGTGATTGGATACTTACTTCGAATCAATTCTTGCACCACTATTGCTTTACCTTTGTTAGATTCTTTTGTATGGAGGCCTGCTTTATTTTGTAAGCATTGATCTTCTTGGTGACCTAATTTTTTGCATGAGGAGCAATAGATATTTTCAAATTCTATACTTTGCCAAAACCCTTCATCACCACACCCAATCCAAATTCTTTGAGCCCTAGGTTTTATAAGGTCAATTTCAACACATACACATGCCACACTAGGCCTATTGAAATTGGTAGTTGAGTTATCAAGTTTTAGGGGATTACCTACCGCCTGAGTAATAGAAAAGAGAGCATCTTCTGCAAAGAAATGAATAGGTAAACCTGGAAAGTTTATCCACACTGGAACTATAGAGATCTCTTGATCAGTTCTGAATTGAGGAGTCCATTTGAATGTTCTCGTAGGACTTTTACCAATGTACTATTGCTCCTTTATCCACAATCGCATAAAATCTTCTTGACAATTAACATGAATAAAGATATGTTTGTAATCCAGCAGTCCGATCTGATAAGCAGCCTTGAGACCAAAGGTTTCAAAATTCTTTCTAATGAATTCCATCGTAGGTTTCCCATGAGAGAATTTTCTAACAATCGCAAATTTGTAAGGATGTGAAAGTTGATCTACTTCTTCATTAGTGAACATGATGGCAGGTTCTCCTTTGTATTTTGAAAGAGGTTTGAGAGATGATGCATGAGGCAAGGAAGGTTCTTTCAGCAAGCTTGCAAAGTATTTTTGCCAAGGGTTTGAAGGATCAGGAGGTTTTGGATTGATGGGGAGGGACGATGATGGATTAGACTTTGCCATGCACCCTAATTAGGGTTAACGGCTAGAGAGAGAGAGAGTTTAAAGAGAGAAAATAAATTCCCTCGTACATTTAGGGAGTGTTTCTTACTTACAGTTCATTTATAATTACTGTTGTAAGTTTTAACATGTTGAATTTGTTGATTATTACCTTTATGTATTGCCACAGGTGTGTCTTGCGGTAGATTTTTCATGAAATTTGTTGTTTATTACTGTTGTATGTTTTATTGGTTTAAGTTTGGCATACATTTTTTTGTCATTCTTTTATTTGATTTTGTAGATTTATTTATTTCTTTGATTTTGATTTTTTTTCTATAATAGGGATTTTGATTTTGCTTTGTTTTTTGGTCAATTATAGAGAATTTTGTTCGATTATAGGGATTTCGGTTCTATCATCCAGATTTTGATGTTGTAGTTGCTCAAGTTACCCAGCTATGGTTAATATATCAGCGTGCTATGGTTAATATGTCAGGAGGCTATGTGTTGTAGGCACGAGTCCTTACTGGCAGCATCCCTAGATAGATTGGACATAATTTGAATGAAAATTGTGAATGTTTAGTATTCATATACATTTAATTAGAATGAAAATACGGCGCCAATGATCTTGATAGTGCCTGTGGCGAGAAATTATACAATAATGATCTTCTTTGTTTGGATTTTACAGGTAACGTCTCTCTCTCTCTTTCACCATTCTTTTCCATTTTTCATTTTTTCATGTAGTATTTCTTATTTGTAATATTACGATTTTGTGGTGTTTCAAAATGCATGATTTGGTGGGTATATTAATTTCTAACTCCACGATTTGGTGATTATTTAATTTGAGGTTAATTATTTTGTTATCTTTGATCTGTGTTTTAGATGGTGATCTGCTTCAAGTTGGATCCTCTAGATAACTTTCCATTTCATCATTTTTGTTAGCTCCAGGTATGTGATTCAACATGTGTGTATCATTTTTGCATTTGGGTTCCAGATTGTGATTCATTCAATATGGGGGTGTGGTATTAGAAGGCACCATAGGTTTAATCCCCAATAAAGGTTACATTCAGGTATATAATCACCAACATGGGATTGCGTGTGTATTGTTTTGTTGTAGATATTATGTGTATAGTTTGCAGAGATGTTGTAGATATTAGAGATTGAATATCAAATTTGGGTGCTATGGTTTCAGATTGTGGTGTGGTGCTTGAGGGCAACTTTGAATGTTGGATGTGGTATTTTTTTATTCATATGGATAATACTACTTTACTCTTGAGTTTCAATCCCAATCCCTACACACCCCAATATTGCAATTTTTTGTTGTGAACCAGAGCACCTGCCGAAGGGTTTCAACATATTTTTTTCACGTATACTACTGTTTTGTGATCATTTTGTAAACATTTTATCAACTGCAATCGATTTTTAATCGTTTGTATTGAATCCTTTTGGGTTTTTTCGAAACCTAGACCTATTGAATCTTCTCGTCTATAATCATTTATAAATAGTTGTTATATAATGTATTGTAAGGTACAAGTGTTTTTGAATCGTTTATACATGGTTTTCTCGCCTATAATCACTAATACATGGTTGTAATTGTGTATACATCGTTTATCGTTTGGTATATTGAATCTTCTCGGTGGTTATATCATTTATACATCCTTTATAATTGTTTGGTATATTGAATGTTCTAGACTATAATCTTTAACAAATTTGATATATCGTAATGTATACAAGTGTTTTTTAGTAGTCATATCAATTGGATAGAATACAAATTTGACAGTGTAGAACTCATATTTCGGTATTTTATCTATGTAATCTTTTTTTTTATTGTCGTAGATGCATATTTGAATTACACTCATGGTGAAAGCCCACGTTCAAAGAAAAATTGGATTTGTCTTATTTCTCTTCCCATAAATTTGATAAATGTAAAAACTTAACATGGGCCATATGTGGTACAACGTGGCAATGCAAGAATTGTAGACTGCCATTTTTCTATAAAACAGTCATTACTGATGCTATCATTTTTATCAATTTTATTAGGGTGATGCTTTCTGCCATTGTCATGGTGTACTACATATGGACCTGCCGTTAAATCTTCTTTTGAATTTTTAATTTAATGTTCCATACTCCAAAAACCATAATTATTACTTTAAAAAAAATACATTTGTGTTTATGATAGTTTTAAATTTATATTTCTTCTATTTTAGAGGTACATATGTATGTACACATTCAATTATCTGTGTAACTGATGTACTAACTATACTGTATGTCTATGTTTTGTACGTACACACAACATTAATGCCCCTGTTTAAGTGGCTCGGGCTCCAAATGCTGAACTGAAATGGAGAGTGACATACCATATGTTGTGATTGGACTTTTTTATGTGTAACTACTTTAACTCTCTTGGACACCTGATATAATGCGGCTCATGTTAAAGTAGGTACACATGGATTCAGATGTGAGAAAATAGCTAATATGTTCACGAGAGTTTAAGTAGGTACACATACAAAAGTGAGCAAATATGTGCTGCATTATATCATGTGTCCAAGAGAGTTAAAGTAGGATTATATCAGGTAAGCAAATAGTGTAGACACATGAAATGTACATGAGTTAAAGTAGGTACCTAATATCAGGTGTCTACTTTAATCCTACTTTAACTCTCAGATCTTAGACGCATTATATCAGGTGTCTACTTTAATCCTATTTTAACTCTCAGCTCTGCGTCGCATTATATGAGGTGTCTACTTTAATCCTACTTTAATTCTCAGCTCTGAGCCGCATTATTTTCTCACATGAGCCGCATTATATCACGTGTCTACTTTGACTCTCTTGCAAGCATATAATGCGGAGAGTTAAAGACACCTGAAATGTACATGAGTTAAAGTAGGTACCTGATATCAGGTGTCTACTTTAATCCTACTTTAACTCTCAGCTCTGAGCCTCATTATATCAGGTGTCTACTTTAATCCTACTTTAACTCTCAGCTTTGAGCTGCATTATATCAGGTGTCTACTTTAACTCTCTTGCAAACATATAATGCGGAGAGTTAAATCAGGTGTCCAAGAGAGTTAAAGTAGGTACCTGAGTTAAAGTAGGATTATATCAGGTTAGCTATATCAGGTTAGCTATAGCATGGGCACATCAATGCTCAAATGGGACTTTAACAAGGTGACCCATTGTCACAATATCTTTTCCTCTTGTACGTGAAGGGAGGGTCATTCCTCCTTATTTGAGAAATGTCAAAATGGAAGGTAAAATTGCTGACTGAGAGGCTAGAAAAAATGGCCCAAATGTTTTCCATCTATTTTTGCGGACGATAGTATAATTTTTGGTGAGGCTGTTAGGAGTGAGATGGTTGAAATTAAAAATATACTCAATATTTATGAGAATGCATCTAGGCAAAAGATCAATGTGGCAAAATATGGGGTGGTTTTTAGTAGGAACGGTTCAGTGGATATGAAAAGGATCTTTAGTGACAATTTGGGGATTCAAGAGGTGAGTGGGCATGATAGGTATTTAGGACTACTATTAGTTGTGGAAATAAAAAAAGAGGTCTTGAATTATGTGTATTACTATGAGCTATTTTAAAGTCCTGAATTATGAGCTATTTTAAAGTCCTGAATTATGTGTATGAGGATCTTAAATCTTTTATGAGAAACTTTTGATGGGACCAAGGAAGAAAAGATAAAGGGGTTAGATGGTTGAGTTAGAAAAAATGTGCAAACTGAAACATAAGGAGGGGGGGGGGGGATTGGGGGGATTGGGGGGAAGGGGGCTTGGGTTTAGTGACCTTAGTGCTTTTAACCTTTCTCTACTTACAAAACAAGGATGATAAATTTAGTCTGGCCTAAATTCTTTAACTAGCAGGATTTTAAAGGAGAAATATTCTTTGAAGTTTACTTTTTGGATGGCGAAGCGTGGCCATAATCCGTTATATATTTGGAGTAGTATTTGGGAGGCTAGAGTGGTATTACAAAGATAGTGAGATGGCGAGATGGAAATGGGAAAAAAATAAAATTTGGGAGTATAAATAGGTTCCTAAACCACACAATTTCAAACCTTTTTCGTGTGAGATTCATGTACATAATATCTCCTCTGTCTGTGATCTCATTGACCCATTATCGAGTCTGTGGGATGTTTTTCTCATGTCTCGGTTTTTTTTAACTAGAAATTGATTATATCCTAATCATCCCAATCATTAGCCCCTTTTGAGAGAAGGGGGAGATTTGGCCCTTTGAAAAAAAGGGAAAATATTCTACTAAATCTAGGTACTTGGTGGCTTAGGATATATGCTTAGTAGACGGGGTGAAACAGTTCGATCATCCCTCTTCTTCTATAATCCCCCCCCCCCCCCCCCCCAATTGAAATATTATTTGGAAGTGCGTGGTGCCAAATAAAGTGAAGCATTTCATGCTCCATTTGTGTACTAATTCACTACCTATGGGTGAGAACTTTCTAAAGCAGAGTATGAACTCTGTTGATTAGGTTTGTTGTGTTTGCAGTAATGGTCGAGATTCAGCAGCTCATATTTTCATGGAATGTCCATTGCCGATTGAGGTGCTGAAATTTAGCAGGTTTATTTATGTGATTTTTTGGATGTTTTTATGATGACTTGGGAGGGTAGATTTTTTTCTTGGCCAAAAGAAATAAAATATTTCATGGTTCTAGAGACAACACGTTGTATGATGTGATTTTCAAGTTCACAAATTATTTTCATAATTTTAGAGAAATTTTAGTTAAACATTATAGTCATTCTATTGTGAAGGATGATAAATGGATACCTCCTGAATAGGACACTATAAAGGTCACCTTTGATGCGGTAACTTTAATTGATTCAAAGAGTTCGGGGATTGGGGTTGATATTAAGATAGGAAGGGCCACCTTCTTGCGGTCATGTGTCACCTGGTGTGGCAACCGCTGAAAGCGGAACAAGCGAAGCCATTGCAGCAAGAATTGCAAAAGATTTTGTTATCAATTATTGTTGTCCCCGTTTTATTCTTGAAGGTGACTGTTAAAACGTGATTTTTATGCTTCGCAAGGAAGAAGAAGATTGGTCTGATAGCGAAAATTGTATTGATTATATAAAGTTACATATTTGTCATGGACACAAGATTATTTTCTCATTTGTAAAAAGGCTCGGTAATAGGCCTACCCATTTATTTGCTTAATATGCCAAAACATAAAAAAAGAATTTTGTTTATACGCTTCCTTGCTCAATGACGTTCCTCTTAGTTGATTTTCGTTTCCAATGATATTGATATTTACAAAAAAAAAAAATAATTATTAAATATATTTATTGATTGAAAATGAATAAGCCCATTTTTCCTTAAATTTTGTTGTTTTTTATGTATACTCTCTCTCTCTCTCTCTCTCTCTCTCTCTCTCTCTCTCACGCACACACACACACAGACGCACACATGCGTTTGCCTGACTCCTCTCTTTGTATCAAACCTATAGCCTATAAATCATAAACACGCTTCCTGTCAGACGCACAACGAACACACTAACACGACAACTCTAAAAAAGTTAGGGCCTGACATGGGTGAGACACAACAACTAAATAATATTTTATTAAAATAATTTTTATACATAATTTTTTATAATAATTGTAAGGACATATTTTTTCAAATGTCCGTCACAATTAATTATGTCACATACCATTACAATCGTCAAAGAATTGAAGAAGTTTTCATCTACAAAAGACGAACGCGAATTACGAGTTGTCTTCAACATTCAAGCCCAACAATATGATCTTTGGTAAGATAATGTTTTATAGTTTCATTTACATTTCATATTAAGAGTATTGGGATATTTTTAAAAGGAGTTTTAAAAGGCTTTTATATAAAAATGTTTTTATAAATGTTTTTTATAAAAAGGTTTCATTACTGTTTTAGAAAGATGTGTTTTTGAAAAGTTTGAGAAAATTTCTAAGGCAGCAAAGGTACCCAGGTTTCGATGCCAAGGTCGTTCAACCAAGATCACCATCTCGTTCGAACGACATTGAGATGTCATGCATAGTCGTTCAAACGACACGTGTATCTCGTTCGAGCGACGCTACTTTTCGGTTGACACGCTGACCTCATGTTTATCCTTTGACTGGCTTAGCGTCTTTTATAAAAGGGGTCTAGCAGCCTTTGTTAAAAACGTGGAGAACATTTTTCAACCTTAAAGAGTTTTATCCTTTGAAAAATTTTGTTTTGTTTATCTGCCCAAAATCAATTAGAAAAATATCTTTTGGCAGAAAGTTTTTCTCTAACAATTTAAGGGTTCAAATATTTATTTTGTTTACAATTCACAAAAATCCCAATTACTTTTGTGTGAGTTGTTTTGTGCAACCCAAGAACATATTTTTCTTTGGTTTATTCTTTGTGGGGAAAACTCTACAACCGACAGCTGCATGCTATTGCGAAGGGAGTCCTTATAAAGTTCACAACTTGTGGAGAAGTCGCTTTTCTTCTTCATTGCTGACCACCTGGAGTTCTTGCGGGAGATTCCAGCCGACGTTATTTATAGCCGTTGCTTTGGAGGTTTGATGAAGACACCATGCGTTACACTTGTGGGCGATTATCAGGTTGTATGTAAGTCAATGATCTTGTTAATTCTTCAAAGTTCTAGAAATAAAAGGTTTTGCCCTTCGGTATATTTCCTTAAATGTGTCTCGCATGCTTTTTCTATTTATGGGTTGACACATGCACACACAATGTTGCATGTTTAGGGGCTGAATTGATTTGGTTTATATAGACTCTAATTATATAAGTGTGCCAAATTAGAAAGTTGCGAATTAATTTAATCAATTATCACACACCGCAATTATTCGGTTTTTCAAATTGGTATCAGAGCGGGTTACGCTAATTTATCGCGTGATCCTGATTTTTTTATACAATTTGACTTCTCACGTCGTCAAATTGGTATAAGAGTCGGTTGCGCTAATTTATTGCGTATTCCTATTTTTCGCAAAATTTGTTTTATATTGATTTTTTTGAAAAATCATTTTTGTGAAAAATCGCAAATTTTCCAATGGAGCACTTATGTAATCGGATGCCCCCCTTTGATGACATGAGTCATAGTTTTGATGATACAACTCATTTGAATTTGATTTTTCCTAAAAGAATTGATTTTTTGAAAAAAGAAAATTCTCGTTTCAAATCCACAGTGGATCTTTTGCAAACGGTTCAAAATCAAAGAGATTTTTATCGTGAAAAACTTGTTCCTTTGGACCATGAATTTAATGCTTTAAAATTGTCGAAAAAGGAGAGTGATGATAGGGTCCTATTTTTGGAAAAAGAATTAGAGGACCTTAAAAATACGATGGTTTGTGTTTTTGCCAAAGAGGACAAAAATATTTTAGTCAATGAATTTGTGGCACGTGAAGAGACTCTTAGGGAAAAGTTTTCTTTAATTGAGGGAGAGATAGGATACCCTTTTAGGAATTGTTGATAATTTGAAAAAGGCGTCCCTTAAATTGGAAGAGACTAATTCTTTGCTTGAGTATAAAATTTTGAAGTTAAAAAATGATTTGACAGACTCAAGTAGGTTTGATAGTGATGGTAATGGCTCATCGTGTTCTCATGCTTCTAATGCTAAAGCCAAAACCATTATTTGTTTTAGAGGGTCAACTAATTCCAAGGATGCTAGAAAAGGTCAACCCATAGGTGTCGTTCCACCCGTTTACACATGTTCATATTGTGGTAGGAAATGTCACCTTAAGCGTTTTTGTTTTGATATTAGAAAATGTCCTAGGGAGTTTATGTCTAGTGTTCCCTTGGTTCCTAAATCCCCCACACGACATTTCACATCTATTTGGGTTAAGAAATCACTTTTAGAGGCACTAGATTTTAGACAAGTTGATTCCCGTTTGCTTGCACATGATTCTTCTCTTGTCATATCATATAGATGATTCTGTTTGCATGTTTGTCATACACTAGTTGCGGTTTCATGATATATATTTGCTAGTGTGATGACATGTACTTTTTGTATAAATTTTTGCTTTTGAAAAATACAAAAAGATTTTATTTTGATAAATTTTTTGAAAAATCAAAAAAGATTTTTGTATTTTGTTTGCAACGTTTATAGATGGACACTTAGGATGACCGAGTCACAATATCATTCCATTTATTCATGTGACTATTTGATAGTGTTTTGAGACAATAGGTCAATTCATCATTGTGCTTTATAATATTTGGAGTCATTGAGATGTAATTAAGTGTTACTTCCTACATGTTTGACTCATAATTTCCTTTATTGCACACATGCATGGATTTGTTTGATTATTGTGTTTGTCTTATCACATGTTGGTTGGGTGTTTTCACTTCAATCCTGTCCTTAAAACGAACCAAGCACGATAAAACTTGACAAAAAAGTTGTGCATGTAAGAGCCATTTGTGAGGTTGTGTGCTTTGTTTGAAAACGGTAAAAGGCTACGAAAGATTATTTTTTTATCCTTTGCGATTAAGCTGCCGTTTAGATTGGACCTAAAAAATTGAGAAATTTTATTATCCGGGGTCCAAAGAGGTTGAAAAGACCCTGAAAAATTTAAAGGCAATAAAAAGAAATTTATGACAATTATGGGTCATTTAGGTTTTTGCACCAATTCTCCAATGTTTGAGAATTTAGTTTAACACCTCTGAAAGAAAATGTATATGAGGGAGTTTGGTTGGAGACTTTATAACGTGTTTGCACGTCCTTGAAAATCTTGAAAAATCGTTACATAATTTTGGATGTTATTGGTGTGGAAATGACTTTGACTTTGATTTGTTGATTTGCATAAGATGATGCCATTTAAATTCAATAAATTTTTACACCTAAGGATACTTTTTATGTTCATTTGTTAGGAGTACACGTATTCATCGTGTACATATGATTGATTGAGTTTATTTACCTATCGAATGTGTTCACACCCATACATTCCATTTTCATGACTTGGTTGCTTGAGTTTAAATCCATGGTGTGATTTTTAGTATCTTTTTTTATATGAAAAATTGAAAAATCTAAAAATAGTTTGTGGATGTTTGTGGGATACTCCTTTGCATGCGCATTGATTGATTCGTATTTGCTATGCATTTTATCGTGATACTCCATGTTTTGATTGTTTCTTCTTATCTGTCTAATTAGGGACATCATAAAAAGGGGGAGAAAGAATTATCATGTTACAGGAGAGTTTTTGCATTATGGGGAAGATTTGATTTATTAATGATTACTCTTATATCATTTCAAACTCGATGCGTCACGAAGATGTTTTTCTTTATCTCATGTGTGTAGGTACAAAATTGAAGATTGATATGTTGCACACCCGGATGAGAAAAGCTTTGAGAGTTTTGATGTTGAAGAGAAATTTGAGAACTTGCAAAGTTTACCTTTTCAGTTTTGGGATTCATGAGAGGGTAGATTTGTATAGGTATTTGATAATTCGGATGTTTTTATATATGTACCGGCATAGACATGGGGGAAGATTTGTAAGGACATATTTTTGTAAATGTCCATCACAATTAAGTATGTAATATACTGTTACAATCGTCGAAGAATTGAAGAAGTTTTCATCTACAAAAGACGAATCCGAATTACAAGTTGTCTTCAACATTCAAGCCCAATAATATGATCTTTGGTAAGATAATGTTTTAAAGTTTCATTTACATTTCATATTAAGAGTGTTGGGATATTTTTAAAAGGAGTTTTAAAAGGCTTTTATATAAAAATGTTTTTATAAATGTTTTTCATAAAAACTTTTCATTACTGCATTAGAAAGATGTGTTTTTGAAAAGTTTGAGAAAATTTCTAAGGCAGCAAACATACATGGGTTTCGATGCCAAGGTCGTTCAAGCGAGATCACCGTCTCATTCGAATGACATTGAGATGTCGCGCGTAGTCGTTCAAGCGACACGTGTATCTCGTTCGAGCGACGCTACATTTCGGCTGACACGCTGACCTCATGTTTATCCTTTGACCGACTTAACATCTTTTATAAAAGGGGTCTAGCAGCCGTTGTTAAAAACGTGGAGAACAGTTTTCAACCTTAAAGATTTTTATCCTTTAAAAACTTTTGTTTTTTTTATCTGCCCAAAATCAATTAGAAAAATATCTTTTGGCAGAAAGTTTTTCTCCACCAATTTAAGGGTTCAAATATTTGTTTTGTTCACAATTCACAAAAATCCCAATTACTTTTGTGTGAGTTATTTTATGGAACCCAATAACGTATTATGCTTTGATTTATTATTTGTGTGTAAAACTCTACAACCGACAGTTGCGTGCTATTGTGGAGGGAATAGTTATAAAGTTCACAACTTGTGAAGAAACCATTTTTATTCTTCATTGATGACCACCTGGAGTTCTTGCGGGAGATCCCAGCCGACGTTATTTCTAGCCATTGCTTTGGAGGTTTGATGAAGACACCGTGCATTACACTTGTGGGCGATTATCAGGTTGTATGTAAGTCAATGGACTTGTGAATTCTTCAAAGTTCTAGAAATAAAAGGTTTTTCCCTTCGGGGATTTTTCCTTAACTGTGTGTCGCATGCTTTATCTATTTATGGGTTGACACACGCACACACATTGTTGCATGTTTAGGGGTTGAATTGATTTGGTTTATTCGGGTTTTCAATAATAATAGGATCTGAAAATAAATAAAATAAAATTTGTTCTATCAAAACATAAATTATATATATGAAATTAATTAAATATCTTGAAACTAATAATGAATTTGTTCTCAAGTGTAAATTTAATTTGTTTGGAGGGAGTGACAGTGTTGAAACCCTAAGATTTGACAGGGGGTGACGACATAGTTAGTAAATCATGAAATAATACACTTCTTAAATTTTCTCCCATTATTTGAATTTTTTTAAACCCACTGTGTCTCCCACGTGTCCCTAGTTGTCCTCTCTGTGTATCCGTGTTGTGTCTAACTTTTTTTTAATACTAAATATGCCCAACACGTCACGTTGCGTGTCAGACACATGTCGAACATGTGTTCGTTTCCCCGGAGTCTCACACTTGTACGGGGTCTGTGGCAAACTTTCCGTGCTTTATAGCCTATCACGACATCGTCAAGTACCCCCACCAGGATGTCACACCCATGACCCAACTTCCAGCTCATTCCGATAGCCAATAATATTTTCTGTTTTTTTGGATCGACTGTGACAAATTTGGAGTTTAGGGGGGATTGATTATACAAATTGAAAGTTTAAAGGCAGAAGTAACATAAGGACCGCAATTCAAGGGCAAAAGTGTAATTGTTTCTTTATATGTGTGTACATTACATACATCATAAGACAAATGAATAAAAAAATGAACAAATAATATTGCAATAAAAATAGCATTCTAGTCTATCTTATTAGCCTTAAATTTATATCAGGAAAAACAACCTGACATGTAAATCAATAATCTACTTTCTATATTTTCAGATGATCCTCTGCACTGTCTTCTATGAATTTCTGGAGATTGATGACCATGACAGTAATGTCATCCTTATTGCCTCTATTAGAAGATAAATCTACAAGCTTTTTGCTAGTCTCTACTGAATTATTGTGTTTAACAACCACATCAACTGCTTCTTGTTCATTTACCTGCTTCATCCCAAATATTGTATTAGTTTATAAAATCATGTATCATCATCATCATCATCATCATCATCATAATAATAATAATAATAATAATAATAATAATAATAATAATAATAATAATAATAATTATTATTATTATTATTATTATTATTATTAAATCAAAAAGTGTACATTATTAAGTTATTGAATCATCCATAACAATGGTAATAATAAACCAATAGAATATACTCAATATTTTATACTACAACTAAAATATGAGAATAGAAATTTTCTAAATGGTTATTCACTAATAATAATTTTTACCAAACCAAAGGTTTCAAAAATCTGATTTTTTGTAGCAGGTTTGAGAAGCCTTGAAAAGTAGAAAAAAGTTAGTTTGGCCTTTGAAACTCAATTATTTTTCTATTTTGAGTTTGACCCCAATATTTTAAATCTTTGAACTTTGACCTTCAAAAGCATCATAAATACACTTTTTATGGTCATCTTTCGCAACGCTTTATCAATATTTCTGACATTTTTGGGTGTCAACGTCTAAGAAGTGGAGATAGTGGTGGCTAATTTCCAAATAGCTAAATAAACAAGAGCTTGAGGACAAATGAAATATAACGTTTGATTTGCTTATATTCCAAACTTTAATTTCCTTGCACTCAAGATCCAAGTTTTAGAATCCATGAGACTGATTTGATTAAAAAGTAATGAATTTTGCACCCCTTAAATATATTTTTTTTACCTTGTCCCATAAGCCATCTGAAGCCAATATGAGAAATTGGCAATCTGAAGTTAATTGTACACTTTTGACTTCTGGCTCAGAAATGACCCACTCTTTTAAATGCAGGTCTCCTATTGCTCTAGATACGGCTAGCGATCCATTTACCCTCCATACTCCATTGCGACAATGAATGTAACCACCCTGCCAAAATTAGACAACCCCATTAAAAACAATAAGCCTTTAAATAATTGTCATGTGGTATAGAAAACTTTTGCACAATCAAGAACATATTGAAAATTATTACCTTACATCTAAAATGCTTTGGTGGTAAGATAGTTATTTATTCAAACATTAAAAAAAGGGGGTTTTAGGGAAAAGTCCTCATAATTCTCAGAGTGTATAAAAATAGGACACTTCACATAATTTTATAAATTTAGTCCATGTACTAAAAACATGACTAAAACACAATGAAAAAAGGTGCCCCTGGCGCGGACCAAAAAAATGAACTCCTAACTCTAAAGGGACCACACAAATAAATATTATTGTACCACAGGGACTAGATTTATAAACTTAAAAAGCACTGTCCTAAAAATCCAAATATAAAAAGGAATATGACATTTACCTTAATTCTTTATTAAAAAAAATACTTGTATATGTCTATTTTTTCTATAAAAAATTGTGATTGACAATTCTAACAATTTGTTTTATTTAGAAAACAAAACGTAGTTTTAATTGTCTTATTACATTTTGAAAAATATATTTTTTACTTTAAATTTCATTAGTTGCACTACATAACATATGATGTTTCACATAAACAACATTTGTGCAACCCACAAGGTACTGACTAGTAATTAGTAGAGCTCACACACTCTCAATACAATAGTGAGTCGTAGGGATAAAACCTTACAGAGTTGTGTATACGGGAACGTTCATCTTCCCTCGTGAGTCGATGATCATTTGTCAAGGTGAAAGCTTTCCCATTCCTACTCAAAACAACTCTACAATCTCCCACATTTGCGACATGTAATTCTCCATCTTTCAATAGTACACTAGCTGCACATGCCCCACCACTAACACCCTGTAAAAATTTTATAAACATGACAACACATATTCAAAACATAAAACAATATTGTACAAGCGGGTTGATGCACAAGCGTTGATGCACATTTTTTATAGATCATTTAAATCTAATTCAGTATTTAGGCATACTCTATACATTTTTTAGTTACTCTCACATCAAACAAATAATGTATATTGTACAAGCGGGTTGATGCACATATGCCAACTTAATCTAATCAATGACTATGGACAGAGAATCAAAACATACCAAATTATTTCTCAGGTTAATATAAAAAAAATTTATATGCATAAAAAATCTCCCCCACCCCCTCCCCGGGTAGTTGGATTTATTGTGCAGTCCAAAACATTATACTATTTTTTTTCTGATTTCTTATGTTTTTCTAGAACTACAAATGCATAATATGACAATTTTCGACTGGCTGGGTATGGTGGTTTCTCCTTCGAGAGGGGAAGACATTTTGAGACAGGAATCATAACTTTCCCTAGAGGAATATTTGGAGGGCTAAGGCACCTCGGGAAGTTTTGTTCTTTGTCTGGATTGCGGCAAGATAGCTGATTTTAACGACTGAGGGTTTACAGAAGTGGAAATGTTTGATGCTAGTCAGTGTTTTTTATGCAAGGAGACTGAAGAGATGAAGGACCACCTTCTGTTGCATTGTTGGGGGACTACGGTATTGAGATACCTGACCCAGCTCAGCTCCCTCCAAGTGGCACATTCTGTGCCACATCAGACGGTTAACCATTTCACAAACTTGCATGAAATGGACTATTTCCATGCATATTTGCAGCCTCGTATGAAGACATAGTCTCTAGGCTTTAATTACTCCAAATAGGTGTTCTGTAACAGCAGAAGATATCAACCTCTCTTAAGTTGTGTTTCAACATTCCTTGATTGTATAAATGTGTTGTTCTACTGCCAATAATATATATTTTTTAAAGTAAATGATTCAATAAAACAAATTCGCCTAAGGAGGCAGAATCCCGTATACAGGAAGTATACAAAGCAAAGAAGCACAGGGCCAAAACCCAAAACAGACAACACAAGACCCTAAAACTCCTCCAAAAACTCCAGGAAGAGAGATAATGATTAATCATATCTTTTCCTATACCAAGTAAGAAGAAGACTCATAAAAAGTACCGAATCCGAGAAGGATCAAGATCGACTCCCTCGAAACATCTCCTGTTCCAATAATATTTATGAAATCAGAAACAAAGTTTAGTTTCTTTCTCTTTTAATCATAGCAATATCCTTCCTTATAATTTTTTCTCTTTATGGTATCAGATCGGCCAAACTTTCACGAGTAATCCAAATCCTGACATTCCATTTTTCCGATAGTAGTTGCTACCGTTTGCCAAGTACAAAATATTGGCCTCTTTATTTTACCCACCTCTTCATTCGAACAAAGCAACCAAGAACACCTATAGAGATGCACAAATGAGAGAGAGATTCTATTGTTCAAGGATTTTCATGATTAAACAAGATCTCATGCACAATAGTAAAGTCCATTTTTGAATAAGCCTTTCCAAAAGGAGAAAGCATGGTTGGCAGAAAACTATAGTTTTTGTCAGACCCATAAGAGCACGTGATGCAAACTCCTTCTGCTTCTGAATGGTTGCTAATTTTGGAGAATTTCTTTTGAAGCAATTAAAGATTGAACTTACATCATGATCTGCATACTGTCCCTCCAAGGTAGAATCCATGAGCAGTAAAACATTTCACCCTTTATCAAATCAAATGCATGGCTTGGAGGGATATGATTTCCACTTCAAAGATCCAGCAAAATAGTTCTATAATAGTAGATCACACTCTCTACAATGACCCCTTCCGTGCACAAAAATTCAAGCCTCAAGCCTACTTCACTAACACCACCAACATATGAAAAGATGGGAACAACATATTTTGATCGTCATGATTTTTTTTAACGAAGGATCGTTTTAAAACAAAAATCCAGAATAGTGGGAACATTACCCGCATCGAAGACATGATCATGCATCCACTTCACATGATCAAACTACTGAACGGACCCCTCAATCCCTCGTGATCAAGCCCAGAAAGCATAGAGACTCAGAATCCATTGCGATCAAGCTCATTTTGGCCCAAGAGGCTTATTACATGTGTCGGTCCATCCAAAACCGATAATCGATCCTTTGAGTCACTTTCGATAAAGCTCATTATAGTCAAAGAGACTTTATTCTTTTATGAAGTTGAGTATCGTGCCCTAACATCTACCGCGACATAAATTATATGGGTTTTGTTTATTCTCAAGATTTTTGGTGATAGTGGAGATCGTCTCACTCGGCTCGATCACACTCATAACCAAACCTTTATTAACTCAGCAATTTTGGAATGTACTCTTCAAGCTCAGTGTGTTCTTTGCACCCCACCTTCACTTGCTGGGGAATATTGAGATACCTAACCCAGCTCAGCTCCCTACACGTGACACATCTAGTGACACATAAGCCTGTTTACCATTTCACAAACGTGCACGAAATGGACTATTTCCATGCATATCCGGTGCCCCATATGAAGAACTAGTCTTTAGGCTTTAATTACTCCAAACTGGTGTTCCGCAACAACAAACGATAGCATTCTCTCTTAAGTGGTTTTTTAATATTTCTTGCGTGTATAAATGTGCTACTCTACTGTCGAGAATATTTATGAAATCAGAAACAAAGTTTAGTTTTTTTATTTTTTCATCCTAATAATATTCTACCTCTTCGTTATAATTTTTTTATCTTTATAGGGGTATTTGGGAGGTCTTCTTTTCACCTAACCGGAAAACGTGGTTGATGCTCAATTCGGTGCGGAAATAGTTAGAGTCTTAGCATCCCCCAAAGTACTGGAGGGGAGATAGAAATATTTGGAGACGGGTCCCTGGACGATGTGGTGCGAGAGAAATTCGAGATGTTTTGAAGGAAAGGAAGTCGATCCACCTAGACTACACCACATATCTTTTAGCACTCTGTTGATTTGGTATAAGAAAATACGAACATATTTACCCCTGCCTTTTTGGAGTTTTTGGCGGATTTTCATAGAGTTATGGGATATACTTTTATTGGGGGGGTCCAAAGGTTTTGCCCACTAAGCGGCTTATTCTAAAAAAAGGTTATTTATCAAAAAAAAATTATGTGAGGTACCATGTCCTAAAGACGAAAAAATTTTGCACCACATACTACGAAAGAAGAAATTCACAATGTTATTGTAATTTGTCAAGCCTCTATAATGAAATTGAATGTTAGATCTCAAACAATGCTTCCTACATTAAAATTGTGGAAAATCCAAAAAGCACTAAAGATGCAATATTGATAAAATGAAGTTAGGATTTTAGAGCTGCGTTTTTCTTTGTAATTGTTTAAATATCTTGCATGCGGGTTGTATCGATTTACGAAGCCCCACTCGAATCAATATATTTAGGGTTTTTAGGTTTGTACGCCTTGGAGGAGGTATCACTCATCATCCGTCATTTTCGTTTATTTTAATATATTTACATCTTGGAGATATTTATTTTAAAAAACGTTTGAACTGTTATTGACTAACAACAAATATGCAAAAATATTCCCGACACTTGTACTTCTAGGCAAGAAGGGGCTTATTATTAGATATCAGATCTATAAAGAAAAGCATGAAGGAAAAAACTGATACAATTTACTATATAATACGATAATAAATTAATGGACAGTTACAAGTGGAATAGAGACAAATCAAAGATTGCATGGTTGACTGAGACGTTGATATATTGGATGACTAAAATTGAGATGTTCATAATTCTTTGCCTAGTTGATCCCGTCAACTTTGCCTCAATTCTAGTACGCCGAATTTTTCGTTAAAAAAAGGAAACTCCTATAATAAGACCCCGTCCTTTTGGAGGAATATTAAAGTAGATAACTATTCCTTATTTTATCTTCCAGGTATTAATGAAACAATTGGCAGGATACTACAAAATAAATGTGGGCAGTTTACGTGGTCTAATAGCAAAATTTTAGGAAATACAAGCAAAGTCAAAGCAGAATCATGGACTACGAGGGGCTGCAAATTGCAATTTATAATTAATAAAGGAGATACAAATTGAAAGGGACACTTATACTTCCCAAATTAATAATCCTTATTTGGTTTATTAACTACATCCATAAAAAGACAGTGGACTAGTAATTTAGATATCCTAAAAACAAAAATATTACTATTAATTTGGGATACAAGGACTAGTATACTAATGCTCTTGAATATAGGTGCCCAATTTTGTTGAAGGATTTATGTAACACAAGTAGTAGTAGAAGCACGATATGTAATCAAACTTGTAATACTGTATTAGTCTCTAATATAATAATGTTTATCTTGTTTTGATAAAATAAAAGAGTATCACTATATAGATATACTTTGGTACTCATTTTGGTACTCGCCTAATAAGACAAGACAATAAAAAGTTGTACATTATGTCCTGACGGGACCCACAATAAGAAGGTATAACATTTTAATACATTGGGCTTGAAAAAAGGATATGAAAATGTGTCTGTGTAACTTTATCCAAAATAAAATTCAAGTTTTTCGTACATAAGGCGCTTTCAAATAATTTATTCATCAAAAATAGAACTCAACAGTGATAAAGATTTTGTACATGCTCAAGCGAATGCCGCAGTGACGGGGTCTTGCGCAATTGTAAAGAGTGTAATATTTGATGGCTTTGCAAATCATATTTAAATCTAGACTCTCCCGAGTTCTGTATTAAATGAGTAATAGTTGGCCAACCTATTTAAATTATCTTTGACTCATTCTACAAATTCCAAAACATGCCCCTTACCGGCAATAGCAGTACAACGTGTTAAACAAAAAGCAGTCCCTAAATTTTCACATGGAATGTCAAAGTGCACATTTCTTAATGGGTAAGTAACATATTGTATACTTTAAGCCTTGATCCACTTTGTTCCGGACGAAATATCTTTCACTACCATGATGAGAATACATGATATAGAAGCAAGGTTAAAACTTGTAGAGACATTGGTTTACCTGAACAAGAAATTCTTTATCTGTGACAGAGTATCCTCCTTTAAAAACTGTTTCTACTTGCTCTTTTTTTAGGGTTCTCCCAACATGTTCGAGTTCTTTCACAATGTTTTTCCCCAAATTTTCAGCTACGTAATCAGCTGCTGCACGGCCTCCATGCCCATCAATAACAGCAAAAAATGCCTGAAGAAGAAAATAACAATAATGGCATTTAATCCTCACAGGCTGAATTGCCTATAATACTTACAGGCAAAGATTAAACCATATAAATTTATGTTTGTTTTCATTTTTAGCCATCGAGCATCCTTAAATTATGGATGCGGTCCAGGGTATTTTATGTGTTTTATCTTGGCCCAGACTGGGCCGGTTTTGAGGGGAGGCCTGGGAGGCGACCGTCTTGGGCCCCCGATTTTCAACGCATTTTAGATGTCCCAAAATTTTATATGTGTGTGTATATTTATAGCGTCATTTTTCAATTGTTCCAAAAATAATTTGTTGAAAACTGAAGGGACAAATGAATGGACAAGCATTTAAACTTGCCGCAACTCCAGGAAAATAAGTCAACATCTTTTCGGTTAAAAACCCTACAATTTATAAATTAATAAAAAAATCTCTTGTTATATATAGGGCGCCAATTCAAAAGTTCGCCTCGGGCCCCTAAATTCTCGGGACCATCCATAGGCCCAGTACAATATGAATGTGCCTGATATAACTATTATCTTGCATGCAGTACCAGACCCGTCCTGAAATAGATAAAAATTAATTAAATTTTGTGCAAAAATTTTAAACTCAGTCCATTTTTCGTATAAAAAATAGATCAGATGCCCTTTGCGATCAACCATCTATCACATGCCCAAGGTCGCTCTTGAATAAACATGTGTGAAACATACATTTTAGGTGATATATAATTTGAGAAGGACTACTACCCTCAGTGTAGAAGTATGGAATTTAATAATTAATTTTTTTATATAAAAATTAAAAGTTATAGCAACAATACTTAATTCTACATAATGGTGATTGAGAAACTCCATCACCTAATATCATAGTATCATGTCAATAAATGATCTAATGCTTATTTTGCTAATATTTTCACTTGAGCACTCCAAAACACATTCTCAAATTCTAACTGTAAATCGATTAGTTATATATGATATTAGCAGAACCCTAAACTATTATTGGAATTTCTGCGTCTATAAACTCAAGCGAGACGACAAAGATAGATTGAAAAGATGGGATAATCCCCTACTTAGACGGTCTTATTTTGTCTTATTAATGTTGAATCGAAACTAATTCAACAATAAGATATAATATTTTGTGTTTGTCTTCAGCTTCTGATACTGAGTTAAAATTCAACATTTACTGAAAAAGGTCATTGCTAAATCCTTAATGCTGAATTTCTTTCAAGAAATTTAATTTCTGCGTCTATTATTTTTCCTATATTACAAAAATATTAGTAAAATCAGAAGTAGTAATAATAATAGCATTGCAAAATAACTTGTATTCAACCATCAAAAGACAGATAAGTTTATGAAAATAACATACAATCAAATAATCCTTAAGCCAATAAACAGCTTTTTTAGCATGGAGAATTCAACATTAAGTACTAACCATAAACCAATTATCATCGAGAGACTAAGAGATAGAAAGTTAGTATAACCTACTTGTTTAGGGTCCCCAAAGATATCAAGCGTAACTCCATAACAATCCTCCATCACATTTCTCCTACCCTTCTTACTTGCAAGAAAATAACCTCTCCCTTCAACTTCAAATTCCTCCTCCTCAAATTTCTTCTCCATTTCACCAAATTCCAAAGCCGGTTTATATTGAGGTACAACCAACTTCATCATAGGCTTTTTCCTTAACTTACTAACCTTCTTAACCTCACCAACCTTTTCCATTTCAAAAATCACATTTTTTTCTTCTGGCCCCAAACCCCTTTTCTTTAAATTGTCAGAAGAAAAAGATCCTAATCTTCCGAGTAAATTAGTAGAAGAAGAAGGTGTTGTTGGGGAAATTAATGTTAAGGACATGAAAGAAACTTTCTTAAGGCTTTCTACGAAGTATAGAACAAGAGAGATGAGAGAGAAAGCTGAAAGAAATTCTTCAATATCTATCATTTTTTTCTTGAAGTGGGTCAAATTTTGTTATCTATATATACGTGTGTATGTATAGAGAGAGAGAGAGAGAGAGAGAGAAAAGAGAGAGATGAGGTGTGTTACATGCAACACTAGATGGTGGAATGATACATTAAAGTGATTTTTTATATATGGAAACAAAAAAGAGCTGATTGAAAGTTTCGTTAAAGTGCGGCAGAATGAGCGGATAAGAAAGAAAAGGACAACGGTCTTGGAATGATTTGATTAACGGGTCAAAGATGGGAGGAACATTCAATAGCGGTTTTATGAATTCATATTTATTGCCTACAAAACAAGAACAAGTCCATGGAAATGGAAATGGTCGAGACAATACTACAAAACATGACCGCCAAATTTACGTTTGTACTAAGTAGTACTACCACCAAATTTACGTTTGTACTGACCAATCCTGCAATTATAAATGAATATTTTGAAATTCGAATTTGGTTCAGTGTTATAAAACTGTCACTGGGACACTCTTTGAGGGTGAGTTGAGTTTGGTCCCAAATTCGATACCTGACAGTGTCAAAATAATGCTTGGTCAGCGAAAATCATGAACCGCGAGCGAGGATTAGTCAAGGTGCGCGTAAGCTGGCGCAGACACCTCGTGGTATGAAAAATACCTCACCAAAAAAAAAAAACTTGTTAAATATTTGAGTTCAAATTTTATGGATAATTATTTGTAAAAATGAATATAGGTATGGATATGAATACTGTGTTAAAATATCCAAAAAATATTTACGAATACTGATAGTATGTGTATTCGATACAAATAATCCGTATCCGATTCGTAGTACCCATATTTGTGGATATCCGTATTGTATTTAATAATAGTTTATTATTAATATTAGCTATGTGTAATTATTATTTATCATATTTACCATATGTAATGTAAAATATAAATATATAATATAAAAATGTTAATCACCACTTTTCACTCTTTTTAAAAAAATAAAGAAATATTACTTTTTAAAAAATCAAAAGATAATGAACGACTTAAAGGAAAACAATTGAAAAGAACAAAAAGCGGACAATACAAACTCAAACAAAACATTTAGCCTCGAACCTTTCTCTTTTATTTGACCCGTTTCCCCCCTTCTCCATCGTTTTCATTCCACGCCCTCTTCTCCAACACCTTCCATATACTGGTAACTCTGTAAGATCCTCCCCCCCCCCCCCCCACTTCTCTCTCACACACACTCACCCACGCACATCCACCCACCCACTCACACAACAACAACACACACACACACACACAATAACACAATAACATTTATGCACACACACACACAACACTTACAGAGACGTACATAACAACACACATAGGCATACACATACGCACAGAACAATGCACACATAGGCGCACATAACAACAACAATAACCACACACACACACACACACAAAGATGCACACAGTAGTAATACACAACTAAATTATTGATTCTAATTTCTAAGTTGTTGATTATGAAATGGTAGATCAATTTGTTGATTATAAATTGTTCAGTTTAACTTGTTAGGCATTGTTATTTTTTGTACAATAGTATTGATATTAGCTGTTAAAAGAGGCAAGTCCTTTGCAATTGATAAGTAATGTAAACAGATATGGATATTATCCAAATTCGAAGAATTCGAGAGGATGCGGATATGAATAGTTATTTTTACAATCCGAACGGATAATGGTACGGATACAAATAGTGTATCCAGGTAGCAGATAAGGATATGGATAGCATGGCATCCGCTCCGCATATCCGTCTGTTTACCACCCCTAAACAAGGATGATTTGAACATATGCTCCAATTAGTTTTTTCATTTGGAGATTAATCCATAGTTAAAATTATTGTAGGATTAATCTTTACTTTTCACTTTTTAATGGTACTTTCTAAAAAAACATGTCGCTAAAAATAAAAATAAAAATGTTACTATGTGACGTAGATGACGTCAAATGGGAACAAGAAAAGATAATTATTTCTCAAACTCTCTCTAATCAATATCTCAAAATATGAAAGAATGCCAACTGAGGCTACAATATAGGTATGTATAAGAATGAGGTTGCTTCACCTCTAAGCTAAGTGCCTAATTATAATTATGCCCTTAAGTGCTAAATAACCTTCCTTCCTCTAAATACTAAACAAGATGGAAAATACAATGAGTAAAAGAGATAATAAAAATGACTAAAAATGATAAAAGATGATGATGACCCTCATTCACATCACTCTCCCCCCCTTAAAAGAGTTCATCCTCGGGGAAAGTCGCATGTGTCACCATCGAGGATCGTAATGAGAGTCGGCTGGAGGGAATCTCTGGCGCCTCCTCAAGAAACTCAGGGTCCCTCGAAGCTTGGAGAGCGCGACGATATGGATGGGAACAATATGAGGCCCGATGACCCATCACCCCACAGTTGTAGCATTTTAAGGTAACCGGTTGAGTGGCTGCATGAGGAGGAACCGTGGGAGAAGGAGTAGCGGTAGTAAATGGAGTCACATGAGGAGCAAAAGTCACTGGTGCTAGAGGAGCTGCCATGGAGCGGCCACGTGGTAGAGGGGCAGTCTGATGGAAGGACTCTATTTTCATACTCAACCGCCTTGGCAAAGGACGTAACGTCACGTAAAGCGAGATCCCGTTGAATATAACTTTGCAGCCCGTGGATAAATGACTAATCCGTTGCTCATCAATCTCACTGAGACGAGCACGAGTACACAAAAGCTCGAAGCGCTACGTGTAGTCTAAAACTGAAGTGTCCTATTTGAGAGGTTGTACTTTGAGGAAGAGGTCACGCTTGTAGGTAGTGAGAACAAAGGCTATCATCAACTGTGCTCGGAGCTCGACCCATTACTGAATAGGAGGTAGGCCCCTCAAGGACACCTCGCTGCTCCAAATCATTCCACGAAACATTATCATAGCCCTGAAACTTGGTCGCTGCAAGCAAAACATATCTATGACCCTTCAGCTGTTTATACTAAAAAATCCTCTCCATGGTAGCAAGCCAATCGACAACGGCATCGGGATATAAGTAGGCGTGGAAATTTGTGTTTTTTGTCCGTGTTTTGGGCCGACACTACACGACACGACGATGATTTTTCGAACACAAACACGAGATGATACGAATTCGTAGTTTTCTTAGTTGACACGAACACGACCCAAATAAAACATGACATGACACGAATAAAACGCTTTCTTATATTTTATGCTAAATTAAACATAAACAGACATGATAACCTGAATAAAAACACGATTAACACAACAAGACATGATAATACGACTAACACGGCTCATAAATTTGAGACGAACACAACACGACATGACTTCATGTTAAAAATCACGAACACGACAAGCCGTGTTAATTTCGGATCAATTTCGTGTCGTACCGTGTCGTGTCTAAAATTGCCACCCCTAGATGTAAGTGACCATCGAACATTGGGACATCCACCCTAATTTCACCCTGCATATTCCGTGAGAGTAACTGACATGACAACTGTGTAATGGCATCATGCCCTGAAGGGCCGGGGTATCCTCATTGAGATCATTATCGCCTAGCAGAGGCTCGAGAAGTAAGGCGCGATGTGGGCATCTACGAGTCGGAGGATCAGGAGCTGATGGAAGGACTGGGGGTGTAGGTTGAGATGTATGATGTGGAAGAGTCTCTCGTGGTGGTGAAGGGGGCAGAGCTGGTACTAATGGATGGCGGTATGGGCAATGATTCATCTGTTGCCCCTTCTAATAACATGAAAAATAGTGGCACTCAGAGAGGGGGACATATGGGGTAACTTTCGGTCCGAGGGAGTCAAAAGGAGAAACATCAATGCGCCACTCTATAGGAGGGGTTGGCTCAAACTCAGGGGCAGAATGAGGGCGGGGAGAAGGGGGGTTATCATTGGAGGTAGGGTAATCCACTCTCGTACCCCCTTATGGGGCTCAACGGGTGTGGAATGAAAAGAGAGGGTATACCATGGAGGAGGAGGATGAGGCACATGAGAAGGGGGTGGAGGGGGATATAGAATATGTGGGGGCGAAAGAATGGGGAAGGTGGAATGGGGTGGGTGGGGATGTGCGGTATGGGATGGAGTGGGGGTATAGGATGTGTTTGGGGTTGTTGAATGTGTATTTGTGGGTGGTAATGAGGGTAAATGGAGGTAGGGGCAAGGAGTAGTCATATGGGGATGAAGTGGGATAATTGGATGGATGTGGTGGTGGGGAGTGGGAGAGGACAAGAATTCGGGGTGGTGGAAGGTATGGGGAGGGCATATGGTGGTGGGTTGATATGTTTGGTGGTGGTGGTGGGGGGGGGGGGGGGGGGGAGGTTTTGGAGTGGTGGTGAATTTTGTGGGATGAAATTATTAAGAATGTGGTAGGGTAGAAATTTTAGGGTTCGGGATTCAAGATTGGGGTTAAGATGCATGTAGGATTTGTTTGAAAAGGTAAATGTTACCAGAGGTTGAAATTGGATTGGATTTGACCTCTTGGCATGCCGAATTTTATGAATCATCTGGGCGAGATCGGGGAGCGCGTTCCAATCATAGGAGGGGCCTTTTGGACACAAATTTGAGAAGGAAAGATCGGGTAAGTTTCTAGATGTATTGAATATGCAAGATGACCCTCGGTGGGTTCAACCTGCCCCTGGCGAGAACGGGTTTGGTCGGAAGGCCCTGGAAGTGCCATCGGTGGCTGGGTTGAGTCTGTTTGGCCTTAGATAAGAATTTTTTGGCTTCATAAGGAGTAATTGATGGACAGAGCTTGAATTTCGACATGTGGAGGCTACGACGGGTGCTGAATGGACAAGTCTTGGTGTTGATTTGGATTTCCAGTGTGTTGGGGCTGCTTTTGGGTTGGATCGGGTTGCTCTAATGGTCGGATGTCGTTGTCCTGGGAAGTTGGAGAGTGGTTTGGAAGTTTGGGGTGGTAGAGGCTTCGGTGGGGACTGTCGGATGTGGTAGGGACTATTCTGGGTCAACATGCGACCAGCGTGTTGTAGCGGTGCGGCACCCTCCTCGGTGGTGGTGTTTTCTTGGATGAAATTGGGATTAGGGTTTGAGAAATTAGGATTTTTGGGGGTAGAGGTGTAGAATGGATTGAGTTTGGAGAACTAGGGTTAGGGTTTTGAGATTGTGGTGGAGATTCGTGGTGGTTGAAGGTGAAGAACCTCGTGCGCCAATCGCGTCTACTCGGGCTGTCAATCAGTTGATGGCCTCCAAGATTTGATTGAAAATATTTTTGTTGGAGGTGTTCATCCTTTCTTGAACCCACCTTGGCGTTGTCTACGAGTTTTCATTTTACAACAATAACAACAATCGGGATAAACTTGGCGTTGATACCAATTGGCATAGATGACGTCAAGTGGGAACAAGAAATGATAATTCTCTCTCAAATTCTCTCTAATCAATACCTCAAAATATGAAAGAGTGTCAAATGAGTCTACAATAGAGGTATTTATAGTAAGGATGTTGATTGGCCTCTAAGTTAAGTACCTAATTATAATTATGCCCTTAAGTGACAAGTAACCTTCTTTCCTCTAAATACTAAACAAAAAAGAAATACAATTAATGAAAGAAATACTAAAAATGATAAAAGACAATAATGACCCTCATTCACATCACTATGAGTAAAAACGAGGATTAATTCTATAATACTTTTTTAATTGAAAGCTAATTTTCAAAAGGACAAACTAATGACGGTCAAAACTCAAATGACCCTTAAAATAATGGATATACATATTAGAGATAATAATTAAAAATTTCAATAGCAACAGCAACCTAAAACTGCTCAATAGAAATTCTTGCAGCCTTAGACCTTTTGCAACTTTGTTCAGATATTTAGTTAAGTAGACATGTTCAAAATTTATTCAATGCTTATCGAAGTAGTTTAAAAATGTTTAGACTATTTAAATGTTTTCATACTCCCTAGTATCTTGCAGCTCTCCGTTATATACTCATCTATATCGTGACATTAATATCAATAAAAAAACTCAGTGATAAACTTTTCACTGAGAGTTCAAACTAGACTTTAAAAATTTCATGGTATGGGAGCCTATAGTGTAATGGCTAGCACTGGTTCTAATATTTCTTCATCTTCTTCAATGTCTTCCCGAATCTCTTTAAGTGTGAGCTCCCTTCAGTAACTTCTTGGTATAGAGAACACAAGCCATACAACTTATGTAGTTTATGAAGGTCTCCCACATGGTTACTCATGATCCTCTAGTTCCAAGTGGGAAAAAAAATTAAGAGGAGGACGATAGTGTTAAAAATGAATGGGAAGAAAATGATGTGCCCCTACGAAACTGGATATCACAAACACTCACTAAAGAGTGGACATACTTAATAGTAGGGTGTCAGAGTGCAGGAGAAAATTGGGAATTCTCGAAAGAAAACTATATTCAAGCAACCAAAGGTAAGGATTTCCATCTCAAAGATCAATTCCAAAACATCTCCATTAAAGGTATGACTATGGATGGCTACTTAAAAGAGTTCAAATAGTTATGTGATAACATGACAACCATTAGCAAACTGGTTGATGAAGATACAAAGGTCATCACCTTCACAAAGGGAGTCGGTTCTAAATATGCAACATTTAGGATAGTCATGTTAGGGAAACCACCATACCCAACAATGACTCAACTTATCAACGCATTGAGGAGCTTTGATATTAAAGAAGGAAAAACGACAACGATAACACATTAGCATTGAAATCGCAACATGGATTTTGTATCCCAAAGAGGGTTATACTCTAATAGAAGTCGAGGAAGATTTAGTGGAGAAAGAAGAGGAGTGTTCAATTCTTCACCAAATTTCACCTCTCAAGGTTTAGGTTTTAAACCTTTTGGATAGCCCGTGTCAAATACTAGTGAGTGCCCAGTAATGAATTTTTTAAGTGTTGTGCAAAATCATTCGACTAATGTTCAATCCACAACGAGTGTGGAGAATAAAAACGAATGTCAGATTTGGGTACGCAACAATCCTAAAGCAATTACATGTTACTATCGTTGCACTACAAGAAAATTTGATTTTAGCAACGAATTTTTTAGAAAGGAAGTAATTTTCGTTGCTAAAAGTGTATTATTAGCAAGGAAATTGAAAAAATCGTTGCTAAAAATATAATCTTGTTATAAATATTTTGCAAGGAAATATTTCCTTGCAAAATGTAACTTTTAGCAAGGAAATTTTAGAATCCTTGTTTAAAACATGGCGGTCAAATTTCCCGCCTTTTTTTTAGCATCCGAAATATTTACTGCAATATTTTTATTAATTTCCTTGCAAAAAATATTTTAATTTCTTTTTGATTGTTTGATTGTTTGTTTGATTTCCTGCTTCTAACTTCAAATGTTGCTTGTCGTTGTTTGCTCGGTTTCCCGATGATATATATATATATATATATATATATATATATATATATATATATATATATATATGAGGTTTGAGTTAAGTGTTTATTTCTAAAAATCTCATTCTTCGTGTCTTGGCTCAATTTTGAGATAATCATTTATTTATATGCTCTTGCATTTTTTTATTATTATTCAAATCTATTTTGTATACCTTAAACCATATTTTCATATATTGATTTATTATATAAATTATTTTATATAAAAAAAAAATTTGTGTAGGATATAATTAATTTGGGTATCATAATATATTTTTCTCATGTGTGAGCTTTTATATTTTTTTGAAGTTAAATTTTATTTTGTATTTCAAGTCTTTTGTCTGACTTTACTTGATATGTAAAATAAAATTTATGTTCAAAATATATTTTTTGTGTTACATAACTTTGCAATATCATTTTTTTTAGTATTATTTTTTTATGGGCCTTATAAAATAATTTTTTAATTTGTTTTATGAGGTTTGAGTGTTTGGCTTAAGTGTTAAATAATCGTGTTAATTAAATATACCTTTTGTTTAATTAATCAAGCATTTTAACACAAAATAAATTTGGCATCATTTTATTAAAATAAAAATAGCCGTTGATTTTTTTGGCAAAATAACGATTTTTCCCTTTATTGATTTGGGCCTTATGAGCTATTTTGGTGCTTGATATTTCTTTAGGGTTTCAATTTCATATTTATCTCTTTTCTCTCTCAAGAGAGCCGTCATTTTTCCCCACCCTCATTTTCTCTATACATTTTTTTTTAAAGTTTCCTTTGGATATCAAAGCACACACAGTTTGGAGCTCTAATTTTTTTTTAGATCTGGTTGGTTTTCGATTGACCCTTGTTTTCAGAAAAAAAATTTTCTAGGAACACTTTATTTTTGGTGGGTCCGACCACGGTTTTGCGATTTAGCGTTTCTGGCATTGACAACTTTTCCAGTGCCTTTTTTTTATGGTTTGGATCTCCGACGGTGGTTCAAGTTTGCTTCGGTGACAATTTTTTTGTTGGCCTGGATTTTTTTGGGTGTGGACCTTTTTGTCTCTTCGGCAGCCTCGATTTTTCTTTTCCGATGGTGTGATTCGGTTTGGTGGTAACTCTCTGTCTCTATACTTATATATATATATATATATATATATATATATATATATATATATATATATATATATATATATATATATGGTTGTATACATATATAGAGGGCCGATCGTATGCAGACTGACTTAAGGTCACCTTACGGACCCTAAGTCATGCGACTTCGTTTTTGTGTGAGTTATGCCTGTTTTCGAGTTTTGGGAAGAAATTCCGTTATTAGGGGGGAAGTATGTAATACCCCCGTATTCTTATGGCTTTTAATTATGCAATTTAATAAATTAAATTTCCTTGATTTATTAGATTTATTAAAATTAATTTGGGATAATTAATTGGAAAATAATTCGGATTTAAATGCTAGCTAGACGAGAGTTAGTATTTGATTATTATAATGTTGTTGAATATTACTGAGTGATTATGGTAATATGTGATTGTTGAATTTATTAAAAGTGTCGTGAGTTGAAAATACGGCAGTTTCGGTAATTAAGATGAGACGCGTGTGTCAGTCGTATCAGGACCCAATTTAATGGATTTTAAAGTATTTTATTTTTATATCATCCGTATGAGCATTTTGAGTGCGCCAACGTGTGCGAAAGGTTGGAGATAGTCAGAAAACACTAGTCGGGCGTTTAGTTTGGGTCCCAGGGCATTTTTAGGCATGACCGGCAACCCGGGAGGGTATTTTAGTCATTCCTATTTTTGGGTGAATAGTGACCCACAAATTTTAGACAATTAATATCATAAAACACTTTAGTCCCTTAGGGTTTCTCAACCAAAAATCATAAACGGCCATTAGAGTGGAAGAAAATGGAGTTTCCAAAGGAGAACCACCAATTAGAGGCTTTTGCACCACCGTCACCACCACCGGATAGATCGGAAAGCAAGGATCACCCACATATCGTTTACTTCATCACATCAGAATCGTCATTATCAGGCAAGTGATTTAACTTATAATAATTAAGCGCATATATCATTCATGTTAGGTTAGAATAGAAGAATAACCTTAAATAATGAAAATTGAATAAATTTGAAGAATTTAAATCATAATCTGGGTAAGTCTTGCATGTAGTTTAATGTTGGAGATAACAGCAGCCATGAAATTTTGATTTATGGGTACAGAATTATGAAATTTTATTGAATTATATAGTGTTCTTGAAGAAATAGGAAAACTAGGGGTTTTATATGAAAATTTAGGTAAATTGATCCAAGAACTTGATGTTCTACTTTGATTTGATGATTCTAAAACGTGGAAAATGATGCAAATATGTTGGTATGATAATTAGTATACTTGGTTGGGATTTTAAGGCATTGTAATGAAGAATTAGAGGTGTAAAAAGAGGAAAACCTGTAACTGTTTAAGAAAATCTGGGTTGATACCTGCTTGATCGATCGATCGACTGAAGAATGTCGATCGATCGATCAATCGACCCCTTTTCTTCGATCGATCGACCCCTTCGGATTTTTGGAAATTTTTTTCCTTAAGGCTTAATAAAAATCTCAAGGGCGATGATTATTCTTAGGATGTTAAATTGATATTTTTGGACTTAGTTAAGGACAGCAGGATCTTAGTTAAAGCCCGAAAAAATGGATTACCTTAGGGATTTGAATATTGTTGCTTACGAGGGACTACTGAGTGAGTTATGGTTAGAAATCGTTCAAATTGGAACTATAATGGGAATAAACGTTGAGGTAAGGATAAGAACAGTAATAGAGGGGCTTTAAGTTACTGAGATATCATTAGAAACTAATAGGAGGCCTGGTAACCTTTTGGGTTAGGTTTAGGTACTCAAATTGACACGATGAGAGAAAGTTATCAAGTTAAATATATAATTACGTATGATGTTCGTGATAATCTTACTACGTACGAGACTTACTAGATAGAATGTGAATATCTATATTGAAATATGATTACTAAGGTTGTGTGAATGCCTAGTGAATGGATTTCTTATGTGTATGACATACCTACCATACTTGCTATCACGGGAGGTTAGTTTTTGTAAAGGACCCTCTTATCCTTGTGTGCCTTCGGGGGGGTTTAGACTGGTACCTTAAGGATATAGGAGTGTGAATGACTTATTTGTGAGTTGATAAGTCAGCGGACCATGGGAGCGTAGGTATGTGCGTGACCCATCGGTATGTGAACTATGTTCGCCTCCAATATGTGCGATTTTTCTTATTGATACAGTTCTTGAGAGATTCGAAACTCGTAGTCCCAATGTACGTGATGTACCGGGATTTGATAGCAGAGTATGCGTACACCGCATCTTAGCCTAGGGGTGCCATATATGTATTTATGTACTAAGAGTGATATAGTTATGTACTTGTGACTGGTTCATTGTTGCTTAGTAGATGTGAATAACTAAGATATTTGAATGCGCTAAGAATGAGAATTTAATTAACACTTGAGATAAGTAATTTTAATGAATGCGAATATGGGTTATAAATATAACTATTTTGGGTACTAAGAGTAGACATCCTATGGTAGAGTGCGGAAGCGGAAGAGGTATAGACTAGTTAGTTATTGACATAACTAGGATGGGTTAAGGTCATACATTAGGCATGCACATTAGTTAAGAGGTGAGAAACTCATGTGAGAGTATTAGATTCCTTCATACGTTAGGCGTGTACATTAGTTAAGAGGCGTGCACATTAATCTTGGTATTACATTCCTTCATATTTATCCTTGGTTCCTTCCAAGTCATTTGTATCAGTTAGGGCATGTCGTCCATTATTATTTAGAGGTTGTAGTTATAGTCTATCATTATTTCAGTTATTGGTTTATTTATTCAAACTCTTGTATTGGGACTTTGTTTACTGCGACATTATTATTATTGGAGTGTTTACTCCAGACTCAGTTGATTTCATTTCGTTGGTTATTCATATGAGATTGTTTATGCGATTGATGGTTAATGATTTGAATTCTTGGTTATTGGATAACTTATTTAATGAAATTTGACATCTTTTGTTTTAAATATTAGGTGGCTAGTAATTAATTAAATATTTTTCGACAGTGATGCTAAGGCTGAACCAACTTGATATTTTGTATTAATTTAATAAAAGAGTAGCTACCCGGTATTTTATTAGACTTGGTGTCACAGCTAGTATCAGAGCATCAGGTTCTAGTGTCCTTTAAAATCTCTGCGGCTTATTATGCTTCCAGCGTAGCTTTCTTTGATATAGAGCCTTATGTTTAGGATTGTTGATTTTTTTGGTGAGATTTCGTTCTCCTTCAATGATGTATATGATAGTGAATCTTATTTGCATTCGAGTGTGTTCGTGTGCCGAACAATGCAGTACGTCAGGCGAAGACAGTTGGGCGAATAGTAGGAGGCAAAGATCAGTTGAGGTTACTTGATTTATTAAAGAAGGATGACAGTAGTTGAAGTCACCCATATTATGGCACGAAAGTCTAGGACGGTAAAGACGGCTAAGGCGCGACTTGTGACTTCTAGGTATAACTATAGTAGAAAGTGGAGTCAAATTAGAATCACCCAGCAAGGTTGGATTGGGAGAGAATCGAACGAAACATTGAAGAGAACCAACAGTGGATATATTAGAAAAGCGGAGATGGCGTGTACTAGACAACTACCATAAAATATCCAAAGGCTTGGACATATGACAGGGTATGGCTAATCTGGAGTGAAAATTTGGGGTAAAATTTTTCTTGGCTCGTAAGAGCGGAGTTACAATGATGAGAGGCAACTACCACACTTAGAAGTGGAATGTGTCGTCGAGAGAAGGCGCATAAGTATTGTTTGACTATAAGTTCCATCATTAGATGTTCAGAGTGAGATGCGAATGTTATTCATAACTCACACAAGAGGGTCGGACAGAGGTCACTTTGTGAGGAGAAATTTCATTATTTAGCGAAGCTTACACCGGGTGAAGTAGGTGAAATGGAGAAGAGGACATTAAAGGGAGAATGTGCATACATGAAGAATTGTTAGCACTTCTGGGAAATTCTGCTTGGATTGTCAATACAGATGGTAATTAAGTCGTGTTTTGTTAATATGGAGGTACATGTTGGTATGATAATTACTATACTTGGTTGGGAGTTTAAGGAATTTTAATGAAGAATTAGAGGTGTAAAAAGAGGAAAACCCGTAACTGTTTAACAAAATATGGGCTGATACCTGCTTGATCGATCGATCGACTAAAGAATTTCGATCGATCGACGATCGATCGATCGACCCCTTTTTTCGGTTGATCGACCCCTTATGATTTTTGGAAATTGTTTTCCCTTAAGGCTTAATAAAAATCTCAAGGGCGATGATGATTCTTAGGATGTTAAATTGATATTTTGGGACTTAGTTAAGGACAGTAGGGTCTTAGTTGAAGCCTGAAAAAATGGATTACCTTAGGGATTTGAATACTATTGCTTACGAGGGACTACCGAGTGAGTTATGGTTAGAAATCGTTCAAATTGGAACTATAATGGGAATAAACGTTGAGGTAAGGATAATAACAGTAATGGAGGGGCTTTAAGTTACTGAGATAACATTAGAAACTAATATGAGGCCTGGTAACCTTTTGGGTTAGGTTTAGGTACTCAAATTGATATGACGAGAGAAAGTTATCAAGTTAAATTTATAATTACGTATGATGTTCATGATAATCTTACTACGTACGAGACTTACTAGATAGAATGTGAATATCTATATTGAAATATGATTACTAAGGTTGTGTGAATGCCTAGTGAATGGATTTCTTATGTGTATGGCATACCTACCATGCTTGCTATCACGGGAGGTTAGTTTTTGTAAAGGACCCTCTTATCCTTGTGTGCCTTCGGGGGGATTTAGACCGGTACCTTAAGGACATAGGACTGTGAATGACTTATTTGTGAGTTGATAAGTCAGCTGACCGTGGGAGCGTAGGTATGCGCGTGACCCATGGGTATGTGAACTATGTTCACCTCCAATATGTGTGATGTTGCTTATTGAAACGGTTCTTGAGAGATTCAAAACTCGTAGTCCCTATGTACGTGATGTACCGGGATTCGATAGCAGCGTATGCGTGCACTGCAGCTTAGTCTAGGGGTGCCATATATCTATTTATGTACTGAGAGTGATATACTTATGTACTTGTGACTGGTTCATTGTTTCTTAGTAGATGTGAATAACTAAGATATTTGAATGGGCTAAGAATGAGAATTTAATTTACACTCAGATAAGTTATTTTAATGAATGCGAATATCGGTTATGAATATAATTGTTTTGGGTACTAAGAGTAGACATCCTATGGTAGAATGCGAAAGCGGAAGAGGTACATACTAGTTAGTTAATGACATAAGTATGATGGGTTAAGGTCATACGTTAGGTGTGCACATCAGTTAAGAGGTGAGAAACTCATGTGAGACTACGCAACTAACATGTTTATAATATGTGTTGTTTAATTGTAATTTAAACACTTGCTAAAATTTTAAACTGTTTTCACCTCGGGCTCTGACCCATTTTCCTTCAAATCTATTTTGTTTTGTAAATACATTTTTGGTGCCCAACCACAGGGACGCCAAGCATAGGAGTTCCATTCTGATGACGTGCTGTAGCTGCTGTGGAAGCTGCAGGATCTTGGTATTAGACGCCTTCATATTTATCCTTGGTTCCTTCAGAGTCATTTGTATCAGTTAGGGCATGTCGCCCATTCTTATTTAGAGGTTGTAGTTACAGTTTATCATTATTTCGGGTATTGGTTTATTTATTCAAACTCTTGTATTAGGATTTTATTTACTCTGGCATTATTATTATTGGAGTGTTTAATCCAGACTCAGTTAATTTCATTTCGTTGGTTATTCATATATTGATGGTTAATGATTTAAATTCTTGGTTACTAGATAACTTAATTAATGAAATTTGACATCTCTTTTTTTTTAAAACATTAGGTGTCTATTAATTAATTAAATATTTTTCGACAGTGATGCTAAGACTGAACCTACTTGATATTCTGTATTAATTTAATAACGGAGTAGCTACCCGGTATTTAATTAGACACGGTGTCACATTTATGACAAATACACAATTCTAATAAAAATGATACGACATGATGTTGCATTTTTATCAAATACTAACACGATCCAATTAAATGCGACACGAAGCAAAAATAGGGCTCCATGTTAGTTTTATTTTGGAATGTATTGTCGTCAAATAAATAAAATAAAATTTCATGCCGTGTCGCTTTTATTTGTGTCATGTTCAGTATAAAACATAAAATTTTGTGTCGTGTTCGTATTTGATAACATAAAAATTATAAAAAAAAGTTCGACTCCATGCCACTTTTATTTTGGGATGTATTTTCCGTAAATTAATAAAAAAGTGTGTTGTGTTGCTTTTATTTGTGTCATGTTCAGTATAAAATATAAAAAAAATTATTGTGTCTCGTTTAATTTGATTGTGTTTGTGTTTCACTCCATGCGACTTTTATTTTAGGATGTATTGTCGTTAAATCAAAAAAATAAAAGTGTGTCATGTTGCTTTTATTTGTGTCATGTTCAGTATAAAACAAAAATGTTTGCGACGTGTCGCGTTTAATTGGACCGTGTTCATATTTGATAACATAAAAAATATATAAAAAATAGGGTTCCATCCTACTTTTATTTTGGAATGTATTGCCGTTAAGTAAATAAAATAAAATTTTGTGCCGTGTTGCTTTTATTTGTGTCATGTTCAGTATAAAATATAAATTTTTATGTCGTGTTCATATTTGATAGCATAAAAAATATATATAAAAAAACCCGACTCCATGCCAATTTTATTTTGGGATGTATTGCTGTTGAATAATAAAATTGCGTCGTGTTGTTTTTATTTCTGACATGTTCAGAATAAGACATAAAAAAATTACCGTGTTTCATTTAATTAGATTGTCTTTGTATTTGACAAAATAAAAAATATAAAAAAATACGACTCCATGAGACTTTTATTTTGGGATGCATTGTCGTTAAATCAAAAACAAAAATTGTGCCGTGTTGCTTTTATTTGTGTCATGTTCAGCATAAAACCAAAATGTTTGCATCGTGTCGCGTTTAGTTGGATCGTGTTCATATTTGATAACATAAAAAATATATAAAAATAGGGCTCCATCCTACTTTTATTTTGGAATGTATTGCCGTTAAATAAAAAAATAAATTTTCGTGTCGTGTTGCTTTTATTTGCGTGTGTAAACTTGTTTATTGGACTTAAGTGTTTATTGTGTCACACATTTTTATATTAAAATCTGATTTGATCTTTTTGGGCTTAAGGATAAAATTGATTTTTGACTCTAACTTAATACACCCTCTAAGTTGAACTTTTGTGTGTTCACTTTATTTAGTTGGGTTTAATTAGTGTGTAGACTTTAAATCACATGTTTATTTGTTTTAATTGTATTTTAGTGAAACCCATCCTATTTTAGTGAGTCGAGTACTGCTACACTCTTTATCTCGCACTCATTTAACTTGGATTGGACCAATGGACTCATACACTTTTCATTGTCTAAGTTGAATACTTTTTGTTGTATTCTTTTATACTTAGATTGTATTCTTTATCGCGTCAAAAATTCATTCCCCGCAATCACAATCAACTGATGATCAAATGGAATCGAGAGTGTTTTGGCCTTGGACAAAGAAACTCCACGTGATTCGAATCAGATTTAGTTGTGTTAACTGCATTTAATCTATATTCTTTTAGTTTGAGTACTTATGCTATAATGTGATATGTTATTTCAAATTTGGTATTTCACAATGGGCAATCGGAGAGGGGTGCAAAGGTAATACCTACACGTATCGTGGTAAAGTTTGTCTATTGTCCAATAATTGTATGAAGACGGGGTAACTTTTTTAGCACTTAGAATTTGTTAAATTTAAATTTATGTGGATACATGGTACTTATGTATTTTATTTTCGTATGTTAATAGGCAGGTAATGCATATGAGATGTCGAAAGGACAAATTGAAGTATTTTATAATACTCATTGCACAAAGGAAAACTGGTGGATTAACGAATAAGCAGAGTCTGATTATGTAAGAATATAAAAGTAAATAATTTTACATGCTTAAATTTAAAGCATTATTCCTAAGCCGTGTGGGAGTTGTTGGCAGAATTTTCTTTATTTATTCATGAAATACAACCTATTGTGACACAAATTAATAAACCGACAACTCCCACACTCCCACAAATTAATGATTTTTGTTGAAATGGGTGTATGGGAGTTGTTGGTTTATTAATTTGTGTCACAACAGGTTGGATTTCATGAATAAATAAAGAAAATTCTGCAAATTTTTTGTAAAAAAAAAGTGAAATCAGTGGAAGGGATGCATTGCTGATTTACTTGTGTCTATAGTTATTGGATTAGTGATTTGTGTGTTACAACGTGTTGGATTTCTTAAATAAACAAAATAATATCTGTCGATTTTGTTTTATAAAGTTTAAAAGATAGTCAAACCGATAGTGTAACATATTATTTTCTTTTTCTTTGTCGAAAAAGATGATTGAATTGCAAAAATGCTCGAAAGATTATGATGAAGCATTAATTTGTCAAAAATTCATTGGAAAGAGGTCAGGATACGTGAAGAGTCTTGGTACTTGAACTTTGAAATCACTATGGAAGCAGAAACTTGATTTGGGGAACAAAAAGTTACAAACCGAGATAGTAGATTTGAAAATCCTAGTCCAAGGTCTTGGATGAGATCTGACTATATTGAAGGCCACCTTACTGCTAGATAAAGGCGTTGCTCCAGAGGAAGATGTTCCTGAAGGATCTTCTGTCCCTTCGAATCAAGTTGCATGATGAAATTTTTTTATCATTTTGTTTGTGATGAGAATACTAGTTTAAACTCATCTCTTAGTAATGAAGCATTATTTTCTTTTGAGCTTCATTGTGACATGAACAATAGTACATTTTTGTTTTGAATATAATATAACATCTTTTAATTATATGTGTTTACTTAATTTTCTTTTTATTTATTTTATCATTTGATATAATTATGCATTGACATAAATGTTGCAACGAAAAAGAGTGTTACAAAAGACTATCAGCAACGAAGAATTGACATTTGGCAAGGAATTTTAATTCCCTCAAAATATCTCTTGCGAGGATTTACTATTATCTTTTGCAACGAAATATTCATTATAAAATAGTTTTAGTTGAAATAAGAGAACTTTTTCGTAACTAAAAATAGTGTTACAAAAGACTTTTAGCAATGTATAATTGACATTTGGCATGGAATTGTAATTCTCTCAAAATATCTTTTACAAGGATTTATTAGTATCTTTTGCAACGTAATATTCGTTGTAAACGATTTTTATTTAAAATACGAGAACTTTTTTGTAACGAAAAAGAGTGTTACAAAAGACTTTTAGCAATGTAAAATTAACATTTAGCAAGGAATTTTAATTCTCTCAAAATATCTTTTACGAGGATCTATTAGTATTTTTTGCAACGAAATATTCATTGTAAAATCTTTTTAATCAAGATATGAGAAGTTTTTTGCAACGGAAAAACTTGTTTTCCCCAACGAAAAATTTCATTGCAAAATATTTTTAGTGATGATGACAAAATTTCCTTGCAAAAGATCTATATCATGATTGCTAGTGCGAGAAACGCTACAAGGAAAAAAACGTTGCAAAAGTTGTTTTGCAATGAAAACATACCTTTTGCAACGATTTTTTACCTTGGTAAAAACCATAATTCTTGTAGTGTTGGGACATTTCTTACCTACCACCTGGAGAAAGTTCCGAAGAAGGAATGATAGTTGGTACTCAATTGGGTAATACAAATGATGAATTTTACTTGGATTTAGGATCCACCACTCATATGACAAACTCTTCAGGTGACTTTAATTTTTTTGAATCCTTTTAAAGGCAGTGACAAGGTGGTTATTGGCGATGGGAATAAACTTCACATCACACATTAGCTCCCATACCCGCCTAATAAGACAAGGCAATGGGAGATTGTACTTTGTTCCCTGGCGGAACCCACAATACAAAGGTATAAGATTTTAATGCACTGGGAATGGAAAATGAGTAACATAGTTAGTTCACATATCTCTATCCATTCAGAAATTAGAACTGAAAAATATGCTTTTAGTTTCTCACTTTCATAAAAAATTGGTATATGTTGGTAAGATTACTAAAGACAGCAATTGTCTTATTGAATTCACAATGCTTTTTTTCATTGCAATTGAAAGTAGCAAATCTAGTGAACTCTAGCACCAAAGAATTGGACAACCTAGTTCAAGACCTATTCGTGTTTCAAATAGCCCAAGATGTTTGAAAACAAGTAACTGGAATATGGTGCCAAATGTGTTAGTTTCCAAATCGGGAAAAGTTTTCGACTTCCTTTTTCTTTGAATGATAAAATTAGTAGCGTCCCTCTTGCAAAAATTTATAGTGATATATGGGGACCATTTCCAATATTTTTAATTCAACAAATAAGATGTTATATTTTTTTTCGGACAATTTCACACAATTCACTTGTATTTATCACGTGAAACAAAAATATGAATTTTCAATGTGTTTGTTAAATTTCATAAAATGATAGAAACTTAGTTTTTCACAAAAATTCAAATTTTTCAATGTTATAGAGGTGGAAAATTTAACAAAATTGAGTTTATTGAATATGTTGACTCATTTGGAACTATTAGACACATTTCTTGCCCACAAACACCATAACAAACTGGAATATCCGAGTGAAACCATATGAATATTATTGAAAACAGTCTCAATATGTGTCATGCTGCATTGTTCGCGCAACCACAATGCGGAGTTCTCCTTCTTTGTTATCACATGTGTGATGAGCATCTTGGCCTCGATGTTTTGAAGGATACATCCATGAACCGTCGTACTCGGGATGGTAATCGGGTCCCTCAACCCCCTCGCTATTCACTAGCCATCATAAATGTCGCGTAAAAACACATTCGGCCAACCGATTGTTGACTTAAGCCGCTAGATGGGAGCCAAGTAGAGGACTAGATGATTAAGTAGTGAGTCTGCGCGTATCGACGATGAAGTAGCGACGTCCACGTCCTCGTCCTCCTCCATCTTATCCTTCCCCACCATCTTCTCCTTCCCCTTGCCCTTGCCCTTTCTTCCCAACTGACTCTTCATGAATGTGTACATATCTAGGACCGTCGCCTCCAACCTTGATGGCTTCGCATCATGCATGTCCACCTGACGAGCTAACATGGTGTTGCTCGTCTCCATTCCGATGATCCTAGATTTACCCACCCGCGAGCTCACCCCCTAGTCCTCCCCTTACGATCAACGCTGAGCACTTGGCTGAGTGCGTCCGTGGACAAAGATGCCTAGTTGGCATCAAACGGCGACTCATGCATTCCTGAAGCTTTGCCTGAAATGGTAAAAAGAACACGATTAGTGAATAAAATTAATAAAAAAATTATAATGTGATTAAAAAAAATTAAACTATAGTATTACTTACAATCGTGGCTGTGACGCTCGGGGACACCTCCTTATCCTTTCCCTTCTTCATCTGAATTTCCACGTAGGCATTGAGCCTATGTGGCCTCAACATCACATCATCTAGTATGTACCCAGAGAACATTAAGATACGACTGCAGAATTTCCTCCAAAAGTAACAAGTTTAAGCCACTAAGAATATTATTATACAGAAACAATGCAGTCCCAAACTGTCTAAATCGGACAATTCGAGAGATCTTATTACAGGGTTCATGACTTTTGAACGGGTCTAAGGGATATTGAATGCTTACGCATAAGAACTAAAAGGCTAGTATCTATGCACACTATGTGTAATTTCAAGTATATTTCATTTAATTATGATAAGTTCGTGGTTGTGCCACTCTCGAATGGGTAGTGACACAAAGTAATCTTAGAAAAACATTGAAAACTTCCCCTCCCCCCATTTTGACAATAATCCAGTGGTCGTGCCAATTTCAAAATTAACCAACCCAACAAAGTAAGACAATATAATTTTTTAAGGATTTATTAGTGTGAATTAAATTAAGGATTTTAAAACAATTCAACAACCAACTTCCATGTCCAACCAGATTCGCCCAATATAACCCAACAACAACAACAAACCAACAAATGTGTATCCTGTACTCCTTCTAATTCATCTACTCGATTAATTCAACATTAACAATTTCAAACCTAAATAAAAATATCGAAACAATATTTATAATGTCAAATAAATTTTATTCTCTAAACAATAAGATTCAATCAATATTAACAATACCTATTAATTTCAATTCCAACTAACATCACCCAATCAACATTAACAATTAATTTCAAATCCCTAATGAATATTAATAATTAATTTCAAGTCCTGAACCAAACATTAATTGCAAGTCCTAAATCAACATTAACATTTCATTTCAAGACATAAACTAAAAATTAATTTCAAGTCCTAAATTATCAATTAATTTCAAGTCCTAAACATTAACGATTAATATGAAGTCCTAAACATTAATGGTTAATTTCAACACACACACCCATCCCCCACCAACCCCCCTCCCCCCCTCCCCCGTCCCCCCCCCCCACCCCCCGCCACACACATGCACACACACACCCCTCTACACACTCACCCACGTTCACACACACACCCCACCCACATACCCCCTGCCCCACCACCCCCTGCCCCCTCTCCACCACCACAGACACACGCACACACACACCCCCTATACATGCACACACACACCACCCACATATACACACATATATACAAAGGAAAGAGAAAGAGAGGAAAAAACTAACTTGAAAATCGCATAGAGAGAGAGAGAGAGGGGTCGGTTAGAGAGAGAAAAAAGAGGGAAGTGAAAACAATGGGAAAAAAAGAGGTAAGGTTTTTTTTACTAGCAAAGTTGTCACGGACCTATCACGATTTTTGACCGCGACAACATTATAAGGTTGTCACGGTCATTGACCGTGACAAGTCTTGGTCACGAACTTGTCATGGTCAATGACCGTGACAAAAAATGCATGTTTTTTGTCACAATCATTGATCGTGACAAGGGTGGCCAGTTAAAATGTGACAATTTGTCCTTTTTGGTGTAATGTAATTTATTTTTTATTGATTCTAATTTCTCAACACTTGGCTGCCCCCCAAGACTGCTTCTCGTGTTAACGAACAAACGAATGCTACTTCAATTCAAGTATGTTATTAATTTAAAGTACTTTAAAGGGCGCAATATATCTGCACTTCCTTGGGGAGTTTATGTCTACATGACATTTTGGTTTATTTGTTTGGATATAGTCTTAAAATTTTTGGTATAATTTAAAAATAAATAAAACTTTACCGATTTTTTTCCAGAAATATATGGTTTATGGCATATTCATCTTATTTGTAGAAAGAACCATCAAAGAAAAAGAAGAAGAAGCGCAATCAACCACGATAAAGGGTCTCAAATAATTCACTTCCTAAAATTGAAGATGATATTATTACTACGGGACTTCAAAAAGTGGTTGTGGCACATGGATTCATTGTGAGAAAGGGCCCTCCAAATTAAGTAGGGGTATGCCACTAGGTGAATCATTTGGGAAAGTATATATTGATAAAATATTTATAACAAATGTACCATTTCATAGACCTTATGGAAACAAGTCCACAATTGGATATGCATATCATTCAACTCTAGCGTGGCATATTGCTAATGTACTAATTTTTTATTTTTTATTTTTAATTAAAATACTAAAGAATAACTATCAATGACTAATGATTGACTTTTTTATTTTATATCGAAGAGGATGTTTGACTATGATGGACAAGGATCGCACATTATATAAAATTTCGTTTCGCTTCATGTTTCCATGCTTTTTCTTATTGGACATGTAATGCATTTTATTTCGAGGTTGAATAATTTTTCCAGGCTTAATTATGTTTATTTATGGTGACTGTTATTTAATTTAATTTAATGACATTTTAATTTGATTACCACCCTCTTAATTTAATGTTGGGGTAGGGTATTTGCACATAAATACAATTATTGTTATAAATAATTTTTAACACTTGTTCCGAGTCATATATTGCAAAATAATATCAACATTTTGTTTAATGTCACTACTATCATTATCGGCATTTTTTAGTGCTGACAAAAGTGTGTAAAACATCTAATAGGTGTTGCAAAATATTATTCTCGACATTTTTTTAATGTCACGAAAAGTTTATTACCAACATTAATATAGATACCCCCCCCCGGCAAAATTTTTTTTTGCAGCAATTTAAGTAATGCTGCTAAAAATGCCACTAACTTTTCATGGAATTTTTTAAAATGCTATTTTTTTACCACAATGGATGTTACTGCACTTGTGGAAATGCCATCAAAAGTGCGGCAAAAAGTGTTCCCAACATTTTTAATGTTTTTCTCGGCATTTAATTTGTGCCGAGAAAAATCAATATTCCTGTAAAGTCCTTAGTATCTCACAACTCCCAGTCATCAGTTTCACTTATGTAAAACCAATGTACTTAGCTATATATTGAAATCAATATCAATCGAAAAACTCAGAGAGAAACTTTCCACTGAGAGTTCAAACCACACTTTAACAATTTTAATACCTACTATTTGTTAATATATATTTTTAAATTTTGTAGTCTTGCATCTATTACGTATATGGAAAAAATAATTATAATTGTTAAGAAAACAAATTTAAATTTGTAAAACAACATATTAAAAATCAACTACATGAGAATAAAGAAAAGTAAACGTATAAAAAACAAGTCATTATGGAATATATCTACGGTAGCAAAATTAACGTTTTGCTATTACCTATAGATAATTTCCTTTTAATTAGTAACGGAGGTGTTCAAGGGTCATAGTTACACACAAGACGTATTTGTACACACACGCACACACACACACACACACACACACACACACACACATATATATATATATATATATATATATATATATATATATATATATATATATATATATATATATATATATATATATATACCATTTGCTGACATGATTTTAATTCTAGAACAGTCCACCGTTTCTTGCCCCGTTGTAACCACAATATTATGTTTGATAAATTAAAAACAAATAACGATAATAAATTAACCTATTTCATCTATTACAAAAGCTCCTCTCATGACACCTATTCCAACTGAGGTCGTGAAGTCGCCTTAGTAGTTGACATATTAAGAGTGCTGATTACATTACAACTACAAATTATTTAGTATAGGTCAAGGTCTTCCCCAACAAAGGACCGTATAGTTGTTAAACATAAAAATAATGGATGTTCACTTATTATAGGTCAAGGTCTTGCCTAAATGAAGGAATGTATTATTTTTAAATGTAAAAAATAATGGATGTCACTTGTACCTACATTGAATATGTTTTTTACGTCCTGCTCAACCATTTTCCACAACGCCTCGACGCATTATTAATAAAATGATTTATTGGAGTTGTTTATATTTCCATAGATATTTGGGAATTTTTTTATAAAATATTTTTTTTAAAGTCCACCTTTCTCTCCTTTTAAGGCTTTATGCCACCTTTATAAAAGAAAAGCCAAAAGTCTTCACCTTTCTCTCCTTTTAAGGCCTTATGCCACCTTTATAAAAGAGAAGAATTCTCCCAACTATCTACGTGCATTTTTTAAACCTTCAATTGATTATTTTTCCTCATCTGGAGTAATTTGTGGAGAAGCCAGTCCCTTCTTCATTGCTGCCCATCTAGAGTTCTTGTAGAAGATTCCATCCGACGACATCGGAACCGACACCTATGGGTATTTCTTATGTCACACTTATTTTCATTATAATCCATGTAACCGTTTTTACAAATTATAGTGAAAATAAATGGTTTTGCCCTGTGGGGATTTTTCCTGATATTGTGTCACATGCTTTATATATTTATGGTTTGACACAAGCACACACGTAGGTGCATGTTTTAGGATTTAATTGAAAAACTGAGTTTAATTAAATAATTTCTTAATTTGAACAAAAGTGCAGTCTTCAATTTGTAAACTTACAGAATTTTCTGGACTTTTCCATCACCACTGTGGATGGTCATTTAATGAAATATGCCCACAATTATACCAAATAAGGACTAAATCGTGCAAGAATCTAGCAGGGTTTATAACCGTGCCAGATTCTCCTATTGCAAGTGTGCTAAATTGGCAGTTTTTTTGTGGTGATTAGGTCACGCGCACAAAAAGTCCTTTTAGCCAAATCTTATCTTGATTATACTTATATGAGCATACAAGATAATGTGAAACCAATATCCAAATCAAAGAAGAAGAAGAAGAAGACAAAGGAAAAATACTCTTTTGGACAACACTTACATTCAGCATTCTTTAGACTTGATAGACCAGTATAGACATATAGACAACTTAGAGCTCCACTAAGTTTAATGTATTAGTGTCTTTGAATCTTCAATGGACAATGGTACAGTCTAACACCACCGAAAACAAGCATCTCTTGCCTCGGTATCCACCAATAAGCCTCAGGATTTGTTATTCCTTTTTTCTTCAGCGGTAGGGCACTGACTCCACAGATCAGTTGTAAAGGAATAATCTCTAAGGGTATTAGAACTCATAAATTGTTCTTATTCGATTGGAAAAGTGATACTAAATGATTCAAGGGGTTTGGATGAAAATTTTGAAGTGTTTTATCACAAAAAAATTCTTAAAAGGCTTGAAAATAAATGCATCCACGCATCTTTACTTATAAGGAAACAAATCACAGAAGGATAAACATGAAATATTGCATTTGAAATCGGTTTAAAAAACAAATCTCGCATACTCGTTCAAACTCAGTCAGATCTCATTCAAACAAAGTACCCACTCTCTTTCAAACACAAATCCAACAAACGATCGAACGACATTCCAGATCCTGCCAAAGGGCGAAGCATTAGAACTCGTTTATACGAGATAAAAAAGTGTTTCCAACGACCAATGAAGACTCATTCAAACGACATATAAATTAATTCAAATGATCATTAGAGTTTTTCAGAAAAAAATTGAAAAATATTTGTGAATGCAAACTCTTTGAAAACCCCTGAATAAATTAAAATTACCCAAACAACCTAATAAATCTTCCCAAGTAAAGTACTGATGCTCAATCCTCAACTCTTTTAAATGGAAACTAGATCTTCTTCTCTTGAAGACTTGAGTACATTTATGAAGGTTCAGTAGGGTGTAATGGGATAAGCCAAATAAAAATAAAAAATCAGTAATTATATATCTTACACTTACAAATCTCCACCTTTGGCTATTCTGGTACAAAAAATAAATTGAAACAAAATTAATCCTTAAGAGAATTACAGCCAATTCCCTCATAAACCAAGAAATGAAAAGGCATAAGAGTTTTATCTTCAACTGAAAGTCTTCATGTGTATTCCGTCATATCATCAAGGCGAAATCGACCTACACACATGAAGATAAGAAATATCGTGAAATTATATGAGTTTAAAGAAAAAATAAACTTCCCCCAAATTTGTTCTCCCCCTTAGAATTGTGTGAATCCAAAAGTAATATCATCACAAAGATAAACAATTAAACCCACTCGATAAAATTCTAAAGAAGCGACAAAATATTTCTATAACTTTTTTATTTTTTTTGTGAACATAAAAACTATTAAAGTGTATGAGTATAAAAAGTACATATAAGTATAAATATATTGCATCATGGAACATCAGTAAAATATAATAATCATGAATATGGAATGTTATTTTGTTAAATTAAACATTAATAAAATCAATGTAAGCATATGAAACATTAGCGCATGATGTGAAAGATATACTTCTAATAAAAGAACTCAATTTCAACCTTAGGTGTAAGAACATTGAACAAACTGAAAGTAACTCGAATTATGGAGAATGATAAGTATTTAAATGCTCCTTAAATCAATAATGCCAAACTATTTAATGTTTTTCATAAAATTTCACTGTGCAAGCCCATTGATCTTCTACTTTAACACCCTTAAAACCTCACAATTTTTAATAATCCACTCTCAAATTTTTGAAGATATCGTAATGCTCATGTACGAGAAGCATCAATGTAATAAAAATAGTCCTTGGCAATTCTATTTTTGTGAGACTAAATTTTCATTCAGGCTCTTTCCAATTGTGGCTTTTAACGCAAAAAGAATTTCTCTTTCGTAGCCCTTTCCATTACTTTAGATAAAACCAAATTTCCTAGGAAAAGAAATCCAAGAAATTGTTATTACAAGAATAATTTATTTCTAATACGTTTGGTTCTTTATCACGCTATAATGAGATGAGAACGTTGTATTCAAAAAATGAAAAATAAGTACAAGGTTAAAAAAGTCAATGCATATGTGCAATAACAGTGATAAAATGTGTAGCATGTAAAAAGTCATCATCAATGAGCAATGAAGTGCTAACCAATCATTATTAATCACACTAAAGAAAATAAGTCATGGATTAAAACCCCATGAAAAAGTTAATGAATAGATGGAATGTAGTTGTGATTCGAACATTTTGAATGCACATCCATATATGGTGAAAAACGAAATACAATATCTTTTTAAAATTTTCAAAAAATTTATCAAAAATAAAATATGTTTGTAATTTTTTCGCACTTTTTCTATAAGAAAATAAAATCTTTTGGATTTTAAATAAAATATAAACATAGAAATTCAATCTACAAATAGGAATAAAAGATAACAACATGATAATCACCCTATGCAAGATAAAATGCCCAAACTCAATTAATGAAACAAATATCTAAGACTTCTTAAGATCCTCAAATCTAAGTGCTTCTAAAGGTTTTATGAAAATATTGTCTAATGGACGTACGATGCTCAGGAAACATAAGAAAAGGATCTTCTCCTCAACAACATCACGAAGGAAGTTCTCTGGAATCCTAATGTGCTTCATACGGGAATGTCGGACCGGATGAAGGGATATATGAATATCACTAACATTATCACATGAAGTAGTCATATTTCGCCTTGGGTAATACCATAATCTTTCAACATTTGCTTAATCCATACGAGTTGTGTGCAAACACTCTCGACGATGATGTAGTCGGACTCTTTTATGGACAAAGCAATGAATTTTTGTGTCTTACTCAATTAAGAGACAAGTGCGCTCCCAATGTAAAGGAATACACCCAAGGTGCTTCTGCAACCATAAACATTCTCGACCCAATTGGCAACCGAATAGGCGTACAAACGGTCATCAGTATTAAAGGAATAACAATTGTCGTAGGAAAGAGTGCTACTCATATACTTGATAATTCATTTAAGAGAAAACAAGTGAGACTCTTTTAGGGAGGCTTGGTAATGTGCACAAACTCCAATGCTAAAGGGAATGTCAAGACAACTAGCAGTCAAGTAGAAAAGACTACCTATCATGTTCCCATAAAGGGTTTGTTATATGTCCTTTCCAAAAGTATGTTAGTTAATATTAGTCGAGGTACTCATGGGCGTGCATGATTACTTAGCGGAGTCTAAACAAAACTTCTTCGCTAGGTCCCTATCATATACGGACTGAAATATGAATATCCCATCCTCGAGTTGATGCACTTGGAGACCTAAGAAAAAAATAAGTTCACTAACCGTGTTTATCTCAAACTCACTCTTCATCTCCTATTCAAAGGTATAAGAATGTTGGGAACACATGGATCCAAAGACCATGTCATCCATATAGACTTGGACAATCAAGATAACACCACTCTCTCTCCTCGCAAACAATATCTTATCCACTCCCCCTCTCTTTAAAGCCACGAGCTAAAAGATAAGAAGTGATTCTTTCGTACCAAGCACTAGATGCTTGTTTTAAACAATATAAATCCTTGTTAAGATAAAAGACGCGTCACGGGTGCTTAGGACCTTCAACCCATTTATTTGTTCCACGAAAACTTCCTTCTAAAGAATCTCATTAAGGAAGTCACTCTTGAGATCCATTTGGTATAAATTGAATCGTAGATGCCATGCTATGGCGAATAGTAAGAAGGTGGACTCAAGTATAGCTACTGGAGCTAACGTCTCATCAAATTCTACACCCTCAATTCATGTGTAGCCTTGAGAAAATCAAACTATCCTCATTGCAAACTATGGTACCATTCTCATCCATATTATTCTTGTATATCCACTTTGTACAAATCACATTAGTCTCGCTAGGTTAGGAGATATGGCTCTAAAGACAACACATTGTATGATGTGATTTCGAAGTTCAGATATTGTTTTCATAATTTTAAAGAAATATTAGTTAAAGATTGTAGTCATTCTATTGTCAAGGATGATAAATGGATACCTCCTGAATATGACACTATAAAGGTGAGCTTTAATGCGACAACTTTCATTGATTCAAAGAGTTCGGGGATTAGGGTTTATATTCAAGATACGAAGGGCCACCTTATTGCGGTCATGTGTCACCTGCTGTGGGAATCGTTCTAAGCAGAACAAGCGAAGCCATTGCAGCAAGAATTGCAAAAGATTTTGTTATCAATTGTTGTTGTCCCCATTTTATTCTTGAAGGTGACTGTCAAAATGTGATTTTTATGCTTCGCAAGGAGGAAGAAGATTGGCCTGATAGAGAAAATTGTATTGATTATATAAAGTTACGTATTTGTCATGGACGCAATATTATTTTCTCATTTGTAAAAAGGCTCGGTAAGAAGCCTACCCATTTATTGGCTCAATATGCCAAAACTAAAAAAATAATTTTGTCCACGGAAGATCCATATTTTTTAGAGGCTTCCTTGATCAATGATGTTCCTCTTGCTTGATTTACGTTTCCAATGATATTGATATTTACAAAAAAAAAATCATTTAATTATTAAATATATTTATTGATTGAAAATGAAGAAGCCCATTTTCCCTTATGTTTGGTTTATTATGTATACTCTCTCTCTCTCTCTCTTTCTCTATCTCTCTCTCTCTCTCTCTCTCTCTCTCTATCTCTCTCTCTCTCTCTCTATCTCTCTCTCTCACACACACACACACACACACACACACACACACACACACAAAACGCATTTGTATGACCCCTCTCTCTATATCAAACCTATCGCCTATAAATCACAAACACGTATCGTGTCAGACGCACAACGAACACACTAACACAACAACTCTAAAAAACTTAGGGCATGACATGGGTGAGACATGACAACTAATGAATATTTTATTAAAATAATTTTTATATATAATTTTTAGTAATAATAATAGGAGCTGAAAATAAATCAAATAAAATTTGTTTTATGAAAACATAAATTATAGCTATGAAATTACTTAAATATCTTGAAACTAATAATGAATTTGTTCTGAAAAGTAAATTAAATTTGTTTGGAGGGAGTGACAGTGTTGAAACCCTAAGATTTGAGAGGGGGTGACCACATAGTTAGTAAATCATGAAATAATACACTTCTTAAATTTTCTCCCATTATTTGAATTTTTTTATTTTTTTTAAACCCACTGTGTCTCCCACGTGTCCCTAGTGTGTCCTCTCCATGTATCCATGTCGTGTCTAGATTTTTTTTTAATACTAAATATGCCCAACACGTCATGTGGTGTGTTAGAGACGTGTCAAACATGTGTCCGTGTGCCCGGAGTCTCACACTTGTACGGGGTGTGTGGCAAACTGTCCGTGCTTTATAGCCTATCACGAAAGTGCCAAGTACCCCCACTAGGACGTCACTCCCACGACCCAACTTCCAGCTCATTCCGATAACCAATAATATTTTTAGTTTTTTTGGATCCACTTGTGACAAATTTGGAGTTTAGGGGGGATTGATTATACAAATTGAATGTTTAATGGCAAAAGTAACATAAGGACAACAATTGAAGGGAAAAAGTGTAATTGTTTCTTTATATGTGTGTACATACATCATAAGGCAAATGAATAAAAAAATGAACAAATAATATTGCAATAAAAATAACATTCTAGTCTATCTTATTAGCCTAAAATTTATATCAGGAAAAATAACGCGACATGTAAATCAATAACCTACTTACTATATTTTCAGATGATCCTCCACACTGTCTTCTATGAATTTCTAAAGATTGATGACCATGGCAGTAATGTCATCCTTGTTGCCTCGGTTAGAAGATATATCTATAAGCTTTTTGCAAGTGTCTTCTGGATTATTGTGTCTTACAACCACATCAACTGCTTCTTGTTCATTTACCTGCTTCAAACCAAATTTTGTATTAGTTTATAAAATCATGTATCATCATCATCATCATCATCATCATCATCATCATCATCATCATCATCATGATAATAATAATAATAATAATAATTAGGGTATGGCTATTAGCGCTCCTAAGAAGTCTCCATGCGCTCCACTTTTCTTTCCAACTTTTAAAAATGACAAAAAAAATCCTTAGCAACATTAATTGTCATCCCTTCTCCTAACAGGCTCCTACTCAAGTTCCTTCTCATCTTTGATGAGACTTTGTTTACCGCCGAGCAAAAAAATATATTTTTTAAAGTTATAAAAACAATTGTTATTTTTATCTAATACAAACTCAACCCTTTTAAAATATGATAAATTATGATTGTTTACTACCAACGCGATCAAATTAAAAAAACGAAACAACACATTTTTTTCATGTTTTAATTGAGTCATGTTCGTATTAGGTAAAAGAAAAAAATTGTGTCGTGTTTGAATTGGTTAGTATTTCAAGTTAGGTGAAAAAATATAATTAATTGAGCCGTGTTCGTGTTATATAAAAAAATATTCGTGGTATATACAAAAAAAATCAAGTCATCTCGATCGCGATATATTAACGTCGTGTTCTTGTTAAGTTAACAAAATATCAAGTCACGACACAATATGTATTAATATTTACATTAATATAATTTGATCATGTTTACTAATAAAAAATATGATCCAATTAAAACTCCACGAACCAAATAAAACAGAACATGCAACCTTATTTTTTTTAACCTAGTACAAACAGGACCTAAATCAAATCAACACGACACAAATATATTTCGTTATCTATTTTATTTGTTAAATTTTATTTTGATCCCCATGTATCTTGTATTTTTCATGATTAAAATTCTACATCGGATCGTGTTTGTGTTTGTTAAAAAAATTATCATGTTGTGTCGCTTTAATTGGGTCGTACTGTATCCAACTTTCATTGGGTCGTGTTTGCATTCGATAAAAAAAAATTATGTCGTGTCAAGTAAAAAAAAATCGTGTAGTTTCATATTTTAATTTCGTGATGTTCTTATTTCGTTAAAAAAAGAATTTGTATATATATATATATATATATATATATGTTAAAGGGGCATACAATTTATATAGAACGTTTAGATCATTTTTTATTGATAAAAAAGTGCATTTATTGATCTCCTAGTTTGTACAGGACGTGTTAGGTTATACCCACCATAAACATGTATCTAAATTAAATAAATTGTTTTAATTATAAAAAAATATTTATTTTAGAAAATTGTTTCTTTAAAAAATGAGTGAATACAAAAAAATTATTAAAATAAAAAATAAAGTATCCTTAAGTTGTGTCAAGCATAGAAAAAAATTATTGACAATTTACTCATTAATTGATTTACACTTCAGAATTCACTCTTTTTCTTATCCAACACAAACGCAGTCTAATTACAAAATTACACGATACGAGATAATATGAAATTTAATTGTTTACCTAACACAAACACGACTCAAATAAAAGCGACAAGAAAAAATGCAAAATCTTATTTTTATAATCAAATTCGTACACGATCCAATTAAAATGTGACACGACACATCACGATACGTAATCTTTTTTTTAACAAGACACAACCTAAATCAAACAGACACGATACATCCTGACACAAAATTTTATTTTTTAACTAATACGACACGACATAAAATCTTATTTTATTTTATTTATCTAGCACGATCTAATTAAAACGTAACATGATACGAATGAAATAAAGTTTTTTAAACTAGTGTTGAAATAAAGCGTTGTGAAGTTTTGCGGGTCGTGTTACCTTTTTTTTTACGTCGTGTTTATGTTACGTAAAAAAAATGAGATTCCGTATCGTGTCATTTTTATTTCAGTCGTGTTCGTGTTAGGTAAAAATGAGATTTCATGTTGTGTCGTGTTACGTTTAATTAGACCGTGTTAGTTAAAAAAATAAAAAAAATATTTATGTCATTGTCGTGTCACTTTTGGAATGTGTTTGTTAAAAAAATAAATTTTGTGTCAGGGCGTATTGTGTCGCTTTTATTTGGCCGTGTCATGATATATATAAAAAATTAAGATTGGAGCTTTGTGATATTTGTTTTGTTTTTAAAGAGTGAACTGTTTTAAAAAATAATATAAAACTAATGTGGAAGAAGGTTTGCATTTTATTGCAAGGGTAGTTTTATCATTTTATTATGAATTGGAGTTCCGCAAGATTGCGAAGGAGCGGCAATAGCCGCACCCTAATAATTATTATTATTACTATTAATAAATCAAAAAGTGTACATTATTAAGGTATTCGATCATGCATAACAATAGTAATAATAAACCAACAAAATATACTACAACCAAAATATGACAATAGAAATTTTCTAAATGGTTATTCTTAATCATTTTTACCAAACCAAAGGTTTCAAAAATTTGTTTTTTTTGTAGCAGGTTTCAGAAACCTTGAAAAGTAGAGAAAAATTACTTGGGCCTTTGAAACTCAATTATTTTTCTATTTTGAGTTTGACCCCACTATTTTAAATCTTTGAACTTTGACCCTCAAAAGCATCATAAATACACTTTTTATAGTCATCTTTCGCAACGCTTTATCAATATTTCTAACATTTTTGGGTGTCAATGTCTAAGAAGTGGAAATAGTGTTGGCTAATTTCCAAATAGCTAAATAAACAATAGCTAGAGGTCAAATGAAATATAACGGTTTGATTTGCTTATATTCCAAACTTTAATTTCCTTGCACTAAATTGATTACTTTTTAATCAAATTACTCTCACGTCACGGATTCTAAAACTTGTATCTTGACTGTATTTTATAGGCACCTATAATATGATTGCTCATTTTGCACCTCTTAAATATATTTTTTTACCTTGTCCCATAAGCCATCTGAAGCCAATATGAGAAATTGACAATCTGAAGTTAATTGTACACTTTTGATTTCTGGCTCAGAAATGACCCACTCTTTTAAATGCAGGTCTCCTATTGCTCTAGATACGGCTAGCGATCCATTTACCCTCCATACTCCATTGCGACAATGAATGTAACCACCCTGCCAAATTTAGACAACCCCATTAAAAACAATAAACCTTTAAACATTTTCATATGGTATAGAAAACTTTTGCACAATCAAGAACATATTGAAAATTATTACCTTACATCTAAAATGCTTTGGTGCTAAGATAGTTATATATTCAAACATTAAAAAAAAATACTTGTATATGTCTGTTTTTTCTATAAAAAATTGTGATTGACAATTCTAACAATTTGTTTTATTTATAAAACAAAATGTAGTTTTAATTGTCTTATTACATTTTGAAAAATATATTTTTAACTTTAAATTTCATTGGTTGCACCACATAACATATGATGTTTCACATAAACAACATTTGTGCATCACACAAGGCACTGACTAGTAATTAGTAGAATCATACACTATCAATAGAATAGTGAGTTGTAGGGATAAAAACTTACAGAGTTGTGTATACGGGAACGTTCGTCTTCCCTAGTGAGTCGATGATCATCTGTCATGGTGAAAGCTTTCCCATTCCTACTCAAAACAACTCTACAGTCTCCCACATTTGCTACATGTAATTCTCCATCTTTCAATAGTACACTAGCTTCACATGCCCCTCCACTAACACCCTGTACAAATTTTATAAACATAACAAAACATATTCATTACATAAAACAATATAAAGATTTTGTTTCAATTTTAAAGATCATTTAAACTTTAATTCGGTATTTAGACATACTCTATACATTTTTTAGTTACTCTCACATCAAACAAATAATGTATATTGTACAAGTAGGTTGATGCACATATGACAACTTAATCTAATCAATGAATATGGAGAGAGAACCCAAACATGCCAAATTATTTCCCAGGTTAAAATAATAAAAATCTTATATGCATAAAAAATATGCCCCCCCTAGTAATTGGATTTATTGTGCAGTCCAAAACATTATACTATTTTGTTTCTGATTTCTTACGTTGTTCTAGAACTATAAATGCATAATATGACAATTTCGACTGGCTGGGTATGGTTCCTTCTCCTTCGAGAGGGGAAGACGTTTTGAGACAGGAATCATCTTAGGATCAATGCGAGTAAGTGTGTGATGATCCCGGTGGGGGGAGAGGGTTTCGTGGAGGAGTTAACCGATATCTTGGGTGGTAGGGTGGGTTCTTTACCTATTAATTATCTTAGCCTTCCTCTTGGAGCTAAGTATAAGTCTATGGAGAGCTGGGGCACGGTCTTGGAGAGAATGCGTAGGAAGTTGACCGGTTGGAAGAATGGTTTCCTCTCGAAAGGGGGGAGACTGACGTTGATTAAGAGTACGTTGTCTAGCTTGCCCACATATATGTTGTCCATTCTTACCTTGCCTGGGACTCAAGAGGTTAGCTTTAAGTATTGCCTTTTAGGATGGGAAGAGGTGTGTAAGCCCATCAAGTTAGGGGGAGAGGGCGTGCAGAACTTAGCTATATTCAATAAAGCTCTCTTAGGGAAGTGGTTGTGGAGGTTTCATCTGGAGGAACATAGGTTGTGGAGGAGAGTGGTGGTTACGAGGAGGGGGGGGGGGGGGAGTCCTCAATGGGGATGGGGGCCGGTGGTTGGGAGTTTTGCTCATGGTATGGGTATGTGGAAACATATAGCTAGGGAGTGGGCAGAGTTTTACAGACATACGGGTATTACTTTAGGGAGAGGGGATAGGATCAGATTATGGAAGGATAGATGGGGCGTTCAGGGATCCATTCAGGATCTCTTTCCTGGGATCTTCAGCCTCGGAGAGAACCAAGATGGGCGAGTGGCGGACCACTAGGGTACTAGTGGGGAGGGCGGGAGATGGAATCCGCAGTTCAGAAGAAGGCTTTTGGACTGGGAGCTTCAGGAATCGGATATGTTCTTTGAGTGGTTGAGCTCAGCCCCGCGCTCGGTGGATAGGGAGGACGGCTTGCGTTGGAAGGGTGGGGTGGGGGTGGGGACAGGGGTGTTCTCAGTCAGGAGATACTCTACAATTCTGTACGGTAACGAGGACTACTTGGTTCACTTCCCTTGGAAGAATATTTGGAAGGTGAAAGTGCCGCCGAAGGTCCAATTTTTTGTGTGGGTGGTAGCTAGATAGGCCATTCTGACGCTTGAGGGGCATCAGAAGAGAGGTTTTCGACTAGCCAGGCGTTGTTGGTTATCTAAGGAGGAGGAAGAAAAGATAAATCACCTCCTTTTACACTGTAAGGTGGCAACAGGTTTGTCTGATATTTTCTTTTCCATTACTAGGACTTCATGGGTTATGCCTGGGACAGTGAGGGCTCTTTTAGAGGGTTGGAGACCACCGAAGGGGTCTTTGGGTGTCAGACATGTGTGGCGGTTAGTCCCTCATTATATGTTTTGGACGGTTTGGAAGGAGAGGAATTCGAGATGTTTTGATGGTAATGAGACTGCTCCCCGAAGACTAAGATATATGTTTCTGAGCACGCTTCTCTGTTTGTATAAGGACAGCTTGCCAACCATGAGTATGGAGGTTCTTGAGTTGGTCGACGAGCTACAATCTCTTCTGTAGCATGTGATTTTTGTGATGGGGGCGTATTTATTTTCTCCTTTTTTTGTTTGTTTTTCTTTTTTTCAACCTCTTTAGCTGCTTTGTATACTCCCTGTATATGGGTTCGCACCCTTTGCGATGTTTTTTAATGGCATTTAGTCATATAAAAAAAAAGATAGCTGATTTTAACGACGGAGGGTTTACAGAAGAGGAAATGTATGCTGCTAGTTAGTGTTGTTTGTGCAAGGAGACTAAAGAGTTGAAGAACCACCTTGTCTTTTATTGCTTGGGGACTAGGGTATTTAGATACCTGACCCAGCTCAGCTCCCTCCACGTGACACATTCCATGCCACATCAGATCGTTAACCATTTCACAAACTTGCATGAAATGGACTATTTCCATGCATATTTGAAGCCTCGTATGGAGACCTAGTCTTTAGGCTTTAAATACTCCAAACAGGTGTTCTGTAACAGCAAAAGATATCAATCTCTCTTGAGTTGTTTTTCAATATTCCTTGCTTGTATAAATGTGTTGTTCTACTCCCAATAATATTTTTATATAAGTAAATGATTCAATAAAACAACCCCGCCTAAGGGGGCGAAATTCCATATATAGGAAGTATACAAAACAAAGAAGCATATGGCCGAAACCCAAAACAGACAATACAAGACCCTAAAACTCCTCCAAAACCTCCAGGAAGAGAGATAATGATGAATCATATCTTTTCCTATACCAAGTAAGAAGAAGACTCAGAAAAAGTATCGAATCTGAGAAGGATCAAGATCGACTCCCTCGAAGCATCTCCTGTTCCAATAATATTTATGAAATCAGAAACAATGTTTAGTTTCTTTCTCTTTTCATCCTAGCAATATTCTGCCTCTCCCTTATATTTTTTTCTCTTTATTGTATCAGATCGGTTAAACTCTTGCGAGTAATCCCGATCCTGATATTCCATTTTTTCGGCAGCAGTTGCTACCGTTCGCCGGATACAAAATTATGGCCTCTATTTTACCCACCTCTTCATTCAAACAAAATAACCTAGAACACCCATAGAGATGAACAAAAGAGAGAGAGAGATTCTATTGTTCGAGGATTTTTATGATTAAGAAAGATCTCGTGCACAATAGTAAAGTTCATTTCTGACTAAGCCTTTCCAAAAAGAGAAGGCATAGTTGGCAGCAAAATTGTAGTTTTGTTAGACCCATAAGTGCACGTGATGCAACCTCCTTCTGCTTCTGAAGGGTTGGTGCTTTTGGAGAATTCCTTTTAAAGTAAGTTTAAGGATTGAACTTACATCATGATATGCATATTGTCCTTCCAAGGTAGAATCCATGAGTAGTAAAACATTTCACCCTTTATCAAATCAAATGCATAGCTTGGACGGATATGATTTCTACTTCAAAGATCAAGCAAAATAGTTCTATAACAGTAAATCACACTCTCTGCAATGACCCCTCTCATGCACAAAAATTCAAGCCTCAAGCCTACTTCATTAATGCCACCAGCATATGAAAAGATGGGAATAACAGCTTTCGATCATCCAACTTTTTTTTAACGAATAAGCATTTAAAAACAAATATCCAGAATAGTGGGTACATTACCCGCATTGAAGACATGATCATGCATCCACTTCACATGATCAAACTATTCAACGGACCCCTCAATCCCAGAAATCATAGAGACTCAGAATCCATTGCGATGAAGCTCATTTTGGCCCAAGAGGCTTATTACAGGTGTCGGTCCATCCAAAACCGATAATCGATCATTTGAATCACTTTCGATGAAGCTCGTACTAGTTAAAGAGACCTTATTCTTTTATGAAGCTGATGATCGTGCCCTAACATCTACCGCGGCTTAAATCATATGGGTTTTGTTTATTCTCAAGATTTTTGGTGATAGTGGAGATCTTCTCACTCAGCTCGATCACACTCATAACCAAACCGTTGTTAACTCAACAATTTTGGAATCTACTCTTTAAGCTCGGTGTGTTCTTTGCACCCCACATTCACTTACTGGGGAATATTGAGATACCTAACCCAACTCAACTCCCTCCACGTGACACATCTAGTGCCACATAAGCCTGTTTAAAATTTTAAAAACGTGCATGAAATGGGCTATTTCTATGCATATCTCCTGCCCCATATGAAGAACTAGTCTTTAGGTTTCAATTATTCCAAACAGGTGTTCCACAACAACAGGCGATATCAATCTCTCTTAAATGGTTTTCAATATTTCTTGCATGTATAAATGTGCTATTCTACTGTCGAGAATATTTATGAAATCAGAAACATAGTTTAGTTTTTTTTCTCTTTTCATCCTAACAATATTCTACCTCTTCGTTATAATTTTTTTTTATCTTTATACGGGTCTTTGGGAGGTCTTCTTTTCACCTAGCCGGATAACGTGGTTGATGCTCAATTCGGTGCAGAAATAGTTAGAGTCTTAGCATCCCCCAAAGGACTGGAAGGGAGATATAAATATTTGGTGACGGGTCCCTCACTGTATCTTCTGGACGATGTAGAGGGAGAGAAATTCGAGATGTTTTAAAGGAAAGGAAGTTGATCAACCTAGACTAGTACACATATTTTTTTAGCACTTTGTGGATTTGGTATAAGAAAAATATGAACATATTTACGCCTGTCTTTTTGGAGTTTTTGGCAGATTTTCATAGAGTTATGTAATTCAGTTTTATTAATTGGCTTTGTCTAGTTCTTACCCTTTCCTGTATGTCGATGTATACTTCCTGTCTGAAGGTTTTGCCCACTGAGCGGCTTATTCTAAAAAAAAGTTATTTATAAAAAAAAAACATGTGAGGAGCCATATCCTAAAGACGAAAACATTTTGTACCACATACTACCAAAGAAGAAATTCACAATGTTATTATAATTTGTCAAGCATCTATAATGAATGTTGGATCTCAAACAATTTTTCCTACATTAAAATTGTGGAAAATCCAAAAGCACTAAAAGATGCAATATTGATAAAATGAAGGTAGGTTTTTAGGGCTTGGTTTTTCTTTGTAATTGTTTAAATATCTTGCATGCGGGTTGTATCGATTTACGAAGCCCAACTCGAATCATTATATTTAGGGTTGTTAGGTTCGTACGCCTTGGAGGAGGTCTCACTCGTCATCCGTCTTTTCCATTTATTTTAATATATTTAGATCCTCTAGATATTTATTTTAAAAAACGTTTGAACTGTTATTGACTAACAGCAGATATGCAAAAAAATTCCGGATAACTTGTACTTCTAGGGAAGAAGGGGCTTATTTTTAGATGTCAAATCTATAAAGAAAAGCATGAATGAAAAAACTGGTACAATTCACTATATAATACGATAATAAATTAATGGACAGTTGCAATTGGAATAGAGACAAATACAAAGATTGCATGGATGACTGAGGTGTTGAGATATTGGATGACTAAAATTGAGATGTTCAAAGTTCTTTGCCTAGTTGAGCCCGTTAACATTGCCTCAATTCTAGTAGGCCGAATTTTTCGTTACAAAAGGGAAGCTCCTATAATGAGACCCCATCGTTTTCGAAGAAAAATATACTAGATAACCATTCCTTATTTTATCTTTCAGGTGTTAATGAAACAATGGGCAGGATACTACAAAATTTTAGGAAATACAAGCAATGTCAAAGAAAAATCATGGGCTACGCTACAAGGGCCTGCAAATTGAAAGGGACATTTATACTTCCCAAATTAGTAATCCTTATTTGGTTTATTATCTACATCCATAAAACGACAGTTGACTGTTAATTTAGATATCTTAAAAACAAAAATATTACTATTAATTTGGGATGCAGGGACTAGTATACTAATGCTCTTGAATATAGGTGCCCAATTTTGTTGAAGGATATATGTAACATAAGTTGTAGTAGAAGCACCATATGTAATCAAACTTGTATTACTGTATTAGAATCTAATATAATAATGTTTATCTTGTTTTTATAAAATAAAATTCAAGTTTTTCTTACATACGGTGCTTGCAAATCATTTTTTCATAAAAAATAGAACTCAACAGTGATGAAGCGTTTGTACATGCTCAAGTGAATACCGCAGTGACGAGGGTGTTGCGCAATTGTAAAGAGCCTAATTTGATAGCTTTGCAAATCATATTTTTGCCATTTAGGTAGCTAATTCTGAAGTGGAGGTTATTAGATCATCTTCTCTTTTTGTCACTTCCTATACCATCCAAATGTTACTATTGTAAATGTGCTATTTTCTTGTATACATCCACCTAGAATCCCTTAGGAACTTGAGGGAATTTTTCTTGATATTCGGGACGTTTCCTGACATTTAGGGTTGTGTTTCGGCCGGATCGGATCGGAAAAGCATGTTTCGGAAAAAATTTCAAAAAAATCGACGTGTCAAAGCCGAATCCGATTTTTTCCCGAATTATTTTTTTTTACCGAATTCGGAATATTCGGCAAACTCCGGAAATTCAGAAATTCGGCAAAATTGGGAAAATTCGGCAATTTTCCAGACACAAATTGGAAAATACTTCGGAAAATATGTCATGGCAAAATTGGGAAATACGTCTGAAAATATTTCGGAAAAACAATCGGAAAATAGTTCAGATAATATTTCGGAAATTTGGATCGGAACAAATTTTGGAAATTCGGATCGGCAAAAATCGGAAATTCGGAATATTAAAAAAATTCCGATTTCCGATCCAATTTTTTTCGAAAAAATTGGAAATCGAAAAATCGGAAATCGGCAATAAAAAAATCTTTCCAAAATCGGAAAAGAATCGGATTGAAATTCGGAAAAATCGGAAAATCCGGAAAAAAAAACACAGTAGGGCTGACATTATATTTCATTTTTAGAGTTACAAACTATGTTCCCATTGGGTGGCAAAAGACAGAGGTCACCAATTTTCTACTCCTGTGACTCTAAATTACTAATCATGCCCTCATGGCCATTTCGTCTAGAGATTTTTCTAACTAATATCTCTTGTTTTTATGGTGCTAAAAAAATGCAAGGACGCGTAAAAAACTTACCTTGAGCCATTTTCATGGTGGGCTATTGACAGATGAATAGATAGGATAATACAATAAAGATACAACTTACACCCTTTAGAATAAACAAAACAAGTTATGCATATTAGGTTATTTACTTCCAGATTCTTTTCACTCACTCCCATCCAACACACCCCTAGATAAAGAAACAGGTTTTTGTCATTAAACTGACACATGTGCTATACTCTCCCGTATTATGTATTTAACAGTGTTCTAAATAACGCGCCTTGAATACGCCAAGTTTTGCCCTAAGTGTGGATTAATACGTGGTCAACGTTTTTTAGGGTAAGGCGTCAAAAAACGCGAGTTCTTTTGTTGTTGTTTTAATTATTTTAAAAAAATAGTATTTTAATTTACAAATATTTAGATATATTATTAAAGTATGTACCATTTTAATATTTTTAATAGTCTTGTCATAGCTAAAAAGTATTAAAATATATTAAAAAAAGCCCAAAAACGCTTAAGGCCCGTCTACACTTCTAAAGTATAAGATTTGGTCTCAGCATCTCGATCATACCACGCGTTTTTTAGAATCTTGGTATTTAATGAGTTATAGTTGGCCAACCTATTTAAATCATCTTTGACTTATTCTACAAATTCCAAATCTTGGTATTTAATAGAGTACAACGTGTTTACCGAAAAGCAGTCCCTAAATTTTCACATGGAATGTCAAAGTGCACATTTCTTAATGGGTAAGTAACATATTGTATACTTTAAGCCTTGATCCACTTGGTTACGGATGAAATATCTTTCACTACCATAAGGAGAATACATGATATAGAAGCAAGGTTAAAACTTGTAAAGGCTTTGGTTTACCTGAACAAGAAATTCTTTATATGTGACAGAGTATCCTCCTCTAAAAACTGTCACTACTTGCTCTTTTTTTAAGGTTCTCCCAACATGTTCGAGTTCTTTCACAATGTTTTTCCCCAAATTTTCAGCTACGTAATCAGCTGCTGCACGGCCTCCATGCCCATCAATAACAGCAAAAAATGCCTGAAGAAGAAAATAACAATAATGGCATTTAATCCTCACAGGCTGAATAGCCTATAATACATACAGGAAAAGATTAAACCATATAAATTTATGTTTGTTTTCATTTTTAGCCGTTGAGCATCTTTGAATTATGGATGCGGTCCAGGGTATTTTATGTGTTTTATCTTGGCCCAGACTGGGCCGGTTTTGAGGGGAGGCCTGGGAGGCGACCGTCTCGGGCCCCCGATTTTCAACGCATTTTAGATGTCCCAAAATTTTATATGTGTGTGTATATTTATAGTGTCATTTTTCAATATTTCCAAAAATAATTTGTTGAAAACTGAACGGACAAATGAACGGACAAGCATTTAAACTTGTCGCAACTCTCGAAAAATAAGTTGACATCTTTTCGGTTAAAAACTCTACAATTTATAAATTAATAAAAAAATCTCTTGTTAAATATAGGGCTGCCAATTCAAAAGTTCGCCTCGGGCCCCTAAATTCTCGGGACCATCCATAGGCCCAGTACAATATGAATGTGCCTGATATAACTATTATCTTGCATGCAGTACCACACCCGTCTTGAAATAGATAAAAAATAATAAATCTTGTGCAAAAATTTTAAACTCAGTCCATTTTTCGTATAAAAAATAGATCAGATGCGCTTTGCGATCAACCATCTATCACATGCTCAAGGTCGCTATTGAATAAACATGTGTGAAACATACATTTTAGGTGATATATAATTTGAGAAGGATTACTACCCTCAGTGTAGAGGTATGGAATTTAATAATTAATTTTTTTATATTAAAATTAAAAGTTATAGCAACAATACTTAATTCTACATAATGGTGATTGAGAAACTCCATCACCTAATATCATAGTATCATGTCAATAAATGATCTACTGTTTATTTTGCTAATATTTTCACTTGAGGACTCCAAGACACTTTCTCAAATTCTAACTGTAAATCGATTAGTTATATATGATATTAGCAGAACCCTAAACTATTATTGGAATTTCTGTGTTTATAAACTCAAGAGAGACGACAAAGATAGATTGAAAAGATTGGATTATCCCCTACTTAGGGTTTTATTTTGTCTTATTAATGTTGTGTTTGTCTTCATCTTCTGATACTGAGTTAAAATTCAACATTTACTGAAAAAGGTCATTGCTAAATCCTTAATGCCGAATTTCTTTCAAGAAATTTAATTTCTGCGTCTATTATTTTTCCTATATTACAAAAATATTAGTAAAATCAGAAGTAGTAACAATAATAGCATTGCAAAATAACTTGTATTCAACAATCAAAGACAGATAAGTTTATGAAAATAACATACAGTCAAATAATCCTTAAGCCAATAAACAGATTTTTTGGCATGGAGAATTCAACATTAACTACTAACCATAAACAAATTATCATCGAGAGACTAAGAGATAGAAAGTTAATATAACCTACTTGTTTAGGGTCCCCAAAGATATCAAGCGTAACTCCATAACAATCCTCCATCACATTTCTCTTACCCTTCTTACTTGCAAGAAAATAACCTCTCCCTTCAACTTCAAATTCCTCCTCCTCAAATTTCTTCTCCATTTCAACAAATTCCAAAGCCGGGTTATATTCAGGTACAACCAACTTAATCATAGGCTTTTTCCTTAACTTACTAACCTTCTTAACCTCACCAACCTTTTCCATTTCAAAAATCTCATTTTTTTCTTCTGGCCCCAAACCCCTTTTCTTTAAATTGTCAGAAGAAAAAGAACCTAATCTTCTGAGTAAATTAGTAGAAGAAGAAGGTGTTGTTGGGGAAATTAGTAAAAAAAAACTTGTTAAATATTTGAGTTCAAATTTTATGGTTAATTATTTATAAAAATGAATATAGGTATGGATATGAATACTGTGTTAAAATATCCGAAAAATATATACGAATACTAATAGTATGTGTATTCGATACAAATAATCCGTATCCGATTCGTAGTACCCATATTTGTGGATATCCGTATTGTATTTAATAATAGTTTATTATTAATATTAGCTATGTGTAATTATTATTTGTCATATTTACCATATGTAATGTTAAATATAAATATATAATATAAAAATATTAATCACCACTTTTCACTCTTTTTAAAAAATCAAAAGATAATGAACGCCTTAAAGGAAAACAATTGAAAAGAACAAAAGGCAGACAAAACAAACTCAAACAAAACATTTAGCCTCAAACCTTTCTCTTTTATTTGACCCGTTTCCCCCCTTCGCCATCGTTTCCATTGCACACCCTCTTCGCCAACACCTTCCATATACTGGTAACTCTGTAAGATCCTCCCCCCCCCCCCCCCCAACTTCTCTCTCACACACACTCACCCATGAACATCCACCCACCCACTCACACAACAACAACAACACACACACGCACACAATAACGTAATAACATTTATGCACACACACACAACAACACTTACAGAGACGTACATAACAACACACATAGGCATACACATATGCACAGAACAATGCACACATAGGCGCACATAACAACAACAATAACAACACAAACACACACACACAAAGATGCACACAGTAATACACAACTAAATTATTGATTCTAATTTCTAAGTTGTTGATTATGAAATGGTAGATCAATTTGTTGATTATAAATTGTTCAGTTTAACTTGTTAGGGATTGTTATTTTCTGTACAATATTATTGATATTAGCTGTTAAAAGAGGCAAGTCAATTGCAATTGATAAGTAATGTAAACAGATACAGATATTATCCAAATTCGAAGAATTCGAGAGGATGCGGATATGAATAGTTATATTTACAATCCGAACGGATAATGGTACGGATACAAATAGTGTATCCAGATAGCAGATAAGGATATGGATAGCATGGCATCCGCTCCCCATATCCGTCTGTTTACCACCCCTAAACAAGGATGATTTGAACATATGCTCCAATTAGTTTTTTCATTTAGAGATTAATCCATAGTTAAAATTATTGTAGGATTAATCTTTGTTTTTCACTTTTTAATGGTACGTTTTAAAAAAACACGTCGCTAAAAATAAAAATAAAAATGTTACTATGTGACGTAGATGACGTCAAATGGGAACAAGAAAAGATAATTATCTCTTAAACTCTCTCTAATCAATATATCAAAATATGAAAGAATGCCAACCGAGGCTACAATAGAGGTATTTGTAAGAATGAGGTTGCTTCACCTCTAAGCTAAGTGCCTAATTATAATTATGCCCTTAAGTGCTAAGTAACCTTCCTTCCTCTAAATACTAAACAAGATGGAAAATATAATGAATAAAAGAGAGAATAAAAATGACTAAAAACGATAAAAGATGATGATGACCCTCATTCACATCACTCTCCCCCCCCCCCCCCCTTAAAAGAGTTCATCCTCGGGAAAAGTCGCATGTGTCACCATCGAGGATCGTAATGAGAGTTGGATGGGGGGAATCTCCGGCGCCTCCTCAAGATACTCAGGGTCCCTCGAAGCTTGGGGAGCGCGACGATATGGATGGGAACAATATGAGGCTCGATGACCCATCACCCCACAGTTGTAGCATTTTAAGGTAACCGGTTGAGTGGCTGCATGAGGAGGAACCATGGGAGAAGGAGTAGCGGTAGTAAATGGAGTCACATGAGGAGCAAAAGTCACTGGTGCTAGAGGAGCTGTCATGGAGCGACCACGTGGTAGAGGGGAAGTCTGATGAAAGGACTCTATTTTCATACTCAACCGCCTTGGCAAAGGACATAACGTCACGTAAAGCGAGATCCCGTTGAATATTACTTTGCAGCCCATGGATGAATGACTAATCTGCTGCTCATCAATCTCGCTGAGACGAGAACGAGTACACAAAAGCTCGAAGCGCTACATGTAGTCTAAAACCGAAGTGTCCTATTTGAGAGGCTGTACTTTGAGGAAGAGGTCACGCTTGTAGGTAGTGAGAACAAAGGCTGTCATCAACTGTGCTCGGAGCTCGACCCATTACTGAATAGGAGGTAGGCCCTCAAGGACACCTCGCTGCTCCAAATCATGCCATGAAACATTATCTTAACCCTGAAACTTGGTCGCTGCGAGCAAAACATATCTACGACCCTTCAGCTGTTTATACTAAAAAATCCTCTCCATGGTAGCAAGCCAATCCACAACGGCATCGGGCTGTAAGTAGGGATGGCAATTTGTATTTTTTGTCCGTGTTTCGGGCCGACACTACACGACACGACATGATACGAATTCATGGTTTTCTTAGTTGACATGAACACGACCCAAATAAAACACGACATGACACGAATAACACGTTTTCTTAAATTTTATGCTAAATTAAACATAAATAGACACGATAACCTGAATAAAAATACGATTAACACAACAAGACATGATAATACGACTAACACAACTCATAACTTTGACACGAACACAACACGACACAACTTCATGTTAAAAAATACGAACACGACAAGCCGTGTTAATTTCGGATCAATTTCGTGTCGTACCATGTTGTGTTATCGTGTCGTGTCTAAAATTGCCACCCCTAGATGTAAGTGACCATCAAATATTGGGACATCCACCCTAATTTCACACTCCATATTCCGTGAGAGTAACAGACATGACAACTGTGTAATGGCATAATGCCCTGAAGGGCCGGGGTATCCTCATCGAGATCATTATCGCCTAGCGGAGGCTCGGGAAGTAAGGCGCAATGCGGGCATCTCCGAGTCAGAGGATGAGGAGGATCAGGAGCTGATGGAAGGACTTGGGGTGTAGGTTGAGATGTATGAGGTGGAAGAGTCTCTCGTGGTGGTGAAGGGGGCAGAGCTGGTACTAATGAATGGTGGTATGGGCAATGATTCATCTGTTGCCCCTTCTAATAACATGAAAAATAGTGGCACTCGGAGAGGGGGACATATGGGGTAACTTTCGGTCCAAGGGAGTTAAAAGGAGAAACATTAATGTGCCACTCTATAGGAGGGGTTGGCTCAAACTCAGGGGCAGAATGAGGGCGGGGAGAAGGGGGGTTATCATTGGAGGTAGGGTAATCCACTCTCGTACCCTCTTATGGGACTCAACGGGTGTGGAATGAAAAGAGAGGGTATCCCATGGAGGAGGAGGAGGAGGCACATGGGAAGGGGGTGGAGGGGGATATAGAATATGTGGGGGCGAAAGAATTGGGAAGGTGGAATGGGGTAGGTGGGGATGTGCGGTATGGGATGGAGTGGGGGGTATAGGATGTGTTTGGGGTTGTTGAAGGTGTATTTGTGGGTGGTAATGAGGGTAAATGGAGGTAGGGGCAAGGAGTAGTCATATGGGGATGAAGTGGGATAATTGAATGGATGTGGTGGTGGGGAGTGGGAGAGGACAAGAATTCGAGGTGGTGGAAGGTATAGAGAGGGCATATGGTGGTGGGTTGATGTGTTTGGTGGTGGTGGGGGGGGGGGAGGAGGTTTAGGAGTGGTGGTGAATTTTGGGGGATGAAATTATTAAGAATGTGGGAGGGTAGAAATTTTAGGGTTCGGGATTCAAGATTGGGGTTAAGATGCATGTACGATTTGTTTGAAAAGGTAAATGTTACCAGAGCTTGAAATTGGATTGGATTTGACCTCTTGGCATGCCAAATTTTATGAATCATCTGGGCAAGATCGGGGAGCGCGTTCCAATCATAGGAGAGGCCTTTTGGACACAAATTTGATAAGGAATGGTCGGGAAAGTTTCCAGATGGATTGAATACGCAAGATGACCCTCGGTGGGTGCATCCTGCCCCTGGCGAGAACGGGTTTGGTCGGAAGGCCCTGGAAGTGCCATCGGTGGCTGGGTTGAGTCTGTTTAGCGTTAGATAAGAATTGTTTGGCTTCATAAGGAGTAACTGATGGACAGAGCTTGAATTTCGACATGTTAAGGCTACGGCGGGTGCTGAAGGGACAAGTCTTGGTGTTAATATGGATTTCCAGTGTTGGGGTTGCTTTTGGGTTGGATAGGGTTGCTCCAATGGCCGGATGTCGTTGTCCTGGGAAGTTGGAGGGTGGGTTGGAAGTTTGGGGTGGTAGAGGCTTCGGTGGGGACTGTCGGATGTGGTAGGGACTATTTTGGGTCAACATGGGTGTTTTTTAATTTTTCGACCAGCGGATTTTAGCGGTGCGGCACCCTCCCCGGTGGTGGTGCTTTCTTGGATGAAATTGGGGTTAGGGTTTAAGAAATTAGGATTTTTAGGGGTAGAGGTATAGAATGGGTTGAGTTTCGAGAACTAGGGTTAGGGTTTTGAAATGTTACCGGGGCGGTGTGGTGGAGATTCGTGGTGGTTGAAGGTGAAGAACCTCGTGTGCCGATCGCGTCTACTCGGGCTGTCAATCAGTTGATGGCCTCCAAGATTTGATTGAAAATATTTTTGTTGGAGGTGTTCATCCTTTCTTGAACCCACCTTGGCGTTGTCTACGAGTTTTCGTTTTACAACAACAACATCAATCGGGATAAACTTGGCGCTGATACCTATTGACGTAGATGACGTCAAGTGGGAACGAGAAATGATAATTCTCTCTCAAATTCTCTCTAATCAATATCTCAAAATATGAAAGAGTGTCAAATGAGTCTACAATAGAGGTATTTATAGTAAGGATGTTGCCTGGCCTCTAAGTTAAGTACCGAATTATAATTATGCCCTTAAGTGACAAGTAACCTTGTTTCCTCTAAATACTAAACAAAAAAGAAATACAATTAATAAAAGAAATACTAAAAATGATAAAAGACAATAATGACCCTCATTCACATCACTATGAGTAAAAACGAGGATTAATTCTATAATACTTTTTTAATTGAAAGCTAATTTTCAAAAGGACAAAACTAATGACGGTCAAAACTCAAATGACCCTTAAAATAATGGATATACATATTAGAGAGAATAATTAAAATTTTCAACAGCAACAGCAGCCTAAAACTGCTCAATAGAAATTCTTCCAGCCTTAGACCTTTTCCAACTTTGTTCAGATATTTAGTTAAGTAGACATGTTCAAAATTTATTCAATGCTTATCGAACTAGTTTAAAAATGTTTAGACTATTTAAATGTTTTCATACTCCCTAGTATCTTGCAGCTCTCCGTTATATACTCATCTATAGCGTGACATTAATATCAATAAAAAAACTCAGTGATAAACTTTTCACTGAGAGTTCAAACTAGACTTTAAAAATTTCATGGTATGAGAGCCTATAGTGTAATGGCTAGCACTGGTTCTAATATTTCTTCATCTTCTTTAATGTCTTCCCAAATCTCTTTAAGTGTGAGCTCCCTTCAGTAACTTCTTAGTATAGAGAACACAAGCCATACAACTTATGTAATCTATGAAGGTCTCCCACATGGTTACTCATGATCCTGTAGTTCCATGTGGGAAAACAATTAAGAGGAGGACGATAGTGTTAAAAATGAATGGGAAGAAAATGATGTGCCCCTACGAAACTGGATATCACAAACACTCACTAAAGAGTGGACATACTTAATAGTGGGGTGTGAGAGTGCGGGAGAAAATTGGGAATTCTCGAAAGAAAACTATATTCAAGCAACCAAAGGTAAGGAATTCCATCTCAAAGATCAATTCCAAAACATCTCCATTAAAGGTATGACTATGGATGGCTACTTAAAAGAGTTCAAATAGTTATGTGATAACTTGACAACCATTAGCATACTGGTTGATGAAGATACAAAGGTCATCACCTTCACAAAGGGAGTCGGTTCTAAATATGCAACATTTAGGATAGTCATGTTAGGGAAACCACCATACCCAACAATGACTCAACTTATCAACGCATTGAGGAGCTTTGATCTTAGAGAAGGAAAAATGACAACGATAACACATTAGCATTGAGATCGCAACATGGATTTTGTATCCCAAAGAGGGTTATACTCTAATAGAAGTCGAGGAAGATTTGGAGGAGAAAGAAGAGGAGTGTTCAATTCTTCACAAAATTTCACCTCTCAAGGTTTAGGTTTTAAACCTTTTGGATAGCCCGTGTCAAATACTAGTGAGTACCCAGTAATGAATTTTTTAAGTGTTCTCCAAAATCATTCGACTAATGTTGAATCCACAACCAGTGTGGAGAATAAAAAGGCATGTCAGATTTGGGGATGCAACAATCCTAAAGCAATTACATGTTACTATCGTTGCACTACAAAAAAAATTGATTTTAGCAACGAATTTTTTAGAAAGGAAGTAATTTTCGTTGCTAAAAGTGTATTATTAGCAAGGAAATTGAAAAAATTGTTGCTAAAAATATAATCTTGTTATAAATATTTTGCGAGGAAATATTTCCTTGCAAAATGTAACTTTTAGCAAGGAAATTTTAGAATCCTTGCTTAAAACATGGCGGTAAAATTTCCCGCCTTTTTTTAGCATCCGAAATATTTACTGCAATGTTTTTATTAATTTCCTTACAAAAAAATTTTAATTTCTTTTTGATTGTTTGATTGTTTGTTTGATTTCCTGCTTCTAACTTTAAATGTTGCTTGTCGTTGTTTGCTCGGTTTCCTGATAATATATATATAGAGAGGCAGGCTCAAGTGCACACTAAGTTTGCACATCATTTTTTTTACTTACCAAATTTACAATTCAATTCAAAATTAGGGATAATTCAGCAATACACATTTTATCAACTTGCTCACACTCTCTCACTTCTCACACAAAGAAAACATTCCTCTCATCACCAACCACCAAAAAACCTCTCTCTCTCTCTCTCTCTCCTCACCGGACCCTCCTCTCTGTCGTAATGATACTCCTCCCAACCACCCCCTCCTCATCTCCGTCACAATAAAAATCAGGTTGTTGATTTGCTTTTCATTTTTCATCACAATGGATTTCTATATAAACATAGGGCTTTCCATCAAAATGGATTTATAATTTAACCCTCAATTTTAGGGCTTACATATGGAGGTTAATATTTTGTTAGTATCTAATATTTTTTATTTTGTGAGCATTTTATTGAACGGTGATATTCATTCTTCTTTTTTGCAGATCTATCTTTTCAATAAGGAACCTAATCAGGTATACTCTCTTATCAAATTTGATTGCATGAATCTTTTAGTTTTGGTTTGTTACTGCATGGTGATTTTATTTTTCTTGGAGCAAGAATTGATGCATTCACAATTGATGCCACTTAAAAGATACGGATACTCATATTGAAGTATGATTCTTTTGTTTTGCTTTCTATTTGTTTAATGCAATAATTCAAGGCATATCAAACATGTTAATGAAAATCTGTTTAATTTTCTTTACTTTTACTTTATTGTGGATTTTTTTGGTGTAGATTTACTCATGTTGAGCAGAGTGAAAAATTTAAATGGAATAAACTTAGCAGCAACTGCTTCCGTTGTTAAAATCCAATAGGGAATGTTGCTTCTTCTTTTTTTTCTTTTTTTTTAATAAAAATAATTTATTGATGTAAGAGAGAATAGCCCTGTCAAGTGGCAGAACATAAGAAAACAAGCCTATCCAACAAAAGAAAACCTTGGAGCATCTAGACTAATAGACTTCTTTAATAGATAAGGAATGTCCTCAAGATGATGAAATGTATGGAAACCTTTTTAAATAATAGCAAAGGAAGATAAGATCACAGCTGATTTGTTCAAATCTCTAGGGAACAGCTTGATAGATGTTAGGATATGATGAGAAAGGACTTCAATTTCTTTGAACGCTTTCTTATATTGCCAAGGAATACATCTTAAATATGAAGAGAGGCCATTGAATATAATATTGGAATTAGTTTCAATTTCAACTTGAATGATATTGGAATCTAAACAAAGCTTTAGACTTTCCTTAATCACCTGAAGAAGATCTTGTATAAGAGAACCTTGATAACCATACATGGAAGTCTCCCTTAACAGTCTACGTAGATTATCTCTCAATATTGAACCTTCTCCATAATTGTTACTAGCCTCCTCCTCCGAACTAGCACAATTAATTTTAAATCTACCTGAAATAGGAGGGATCCATCTTTTGAGGACTTTTTTCTATTAGGAAGACACTTTAGAGTAATGTTAAAAATACTCAAAGTTTCTTGATTAAAATCTTTATGACCTCCTTTAAAATTAGCTCTTTGACCATGCTCTGAGATTCTCTGAATAACCTTCTCAATAATGATGAAGTGTTTCATAGGTTTTGATTAAAAAATAGCCTTATTTCTGCTTAACCATATCTCCCAAATAATGCAAAGAGGAACAAACCTATAGAACCATTTAGAGAATTCAGAAGAACCTGATTGAAGCCACCATTTCAAAATAGAACCATCAATTGTAGATAGTGACTGAGTGATTCCCAAATCTCCATTGAAGTAGTTCCACACCTTCAAAGCCATTGGACCAGTTCTGAACAGATGGATTAATGATTCTATATTAGAATGGCAACACTGACATCTAGAAGCTAGCCTAATCCCCAGTGATTGCACCTTTTCTTCAATAGGAACACACTTGGTAAGCACTTTACAAACAAAATCTGATATATTTGGAGGGATTTTTGGGTGCCAAACAGAATTAAAAGCCAATGAATTTAACTTAGAAACTCTAGAAATTTCATAAGCAGATTGGAAAGTAAAGACTCCATTAAAAGATGGCTTCCATATCAGATCATTGTCAATCCATATTGAGTTTTCCTCCACAACTTCCATTGCTGATTGAATTCTTTTGAAACATTTTGAACCATTGGAAACTTCCATGTTAGAGTATTTAGCATTCAAAAATTGAGCCCATAGACTTGATCCCTCTTTTAAATTCCAGGCAAGTTTTATATTTGAAGCTGTAATAAAAGTATACAGGTTTCTAATACCTAGTCCACCTTCTCCTTTCGGATAACAAATCGAATCCCAGTTTAACCAGTGAAATTTCTTCCCATAATCTTTGTTCACCCCCCCAAAAGAGAGATAATCAACTGATTAATTGATTTTAATTTCAGATTGGGGGGGGGGGGGAGGGTTAAAACCAACAAGATATGGAAAGACATAGAATAAAGTAAAGATTGAATAAGAGTAATTCGACCTCCTAAAGATAAGAACTTAGGCTTCCAGCTCTGAATTTTAGAAGCAATGGATTGGACCGTAGAATCAAAATATGTAATCATACATCTACCTGTAACGAGAGGGCTTCCCAAATAGTTGAGATGACCATTAATACTCTAAATCCAGTGACATCTGCTACTCTACACTTTGTGGCTGCTGAAGCTTTGGAGCTGATTTTAAAACAATTTTTTTCTTGACTGAATAACTTCACTGATTCCTGCTCATAACAATTCAAAAGCCTCATCAACTGCTTCAAACTCCTCTTACAACCATTAGTGAAAATAATCAGATCATCTGCATAAACTAAATGACTTATGAATGGGCAATTCCTTGGATGAGAAAAAGGATTTATGGAGCCATTAGATAGTCTTGAATTCAACCCTCTACTGAAAACTTCATCCATAATAATAAATAAGCTTGGGGAGATAGGATCCCCTTGACTAATTCCTCTAGAAGGTTGAAAGAACCCCATAGATTGACCATTAATTAAGATAGAGAACCAAGTTGAGGAAATGCATCTCCATATTAAATCTATAACAGTTTCTGAGAAACCAAAAGCTCTTAAAGATTTAATAATGAAGATCCAAGAAGCTCTATCATAAGCCTTGGTCATATCTAGCTTGATAACAACATTACTTCTTGGCCCTTTTCTATCCAATAAGTGAAACATCTCCTAGGCCAATAAGATATTATCTTGAATGCATCTCCCCTTCACAAAACCAGATTGATTATGAGATATCAAATTTGGAAGAATAGGACCCAATCTTGAGTTAATAATCTTGGTGATAACCTTATAGCTAAAGTTACATAGACTAAATGGTATAAAATCCTTGCAAAAGGAAGGTCTATTAACTTTAGGAATAAGGCATATTTGAGTTGAACTCCAAGATTTAGGAATATCAGCTCCCAAAAATAAAGATTGAATATCCTTAGTGAAATCCTCCTTTATAATCTCCCAACATTTGACATAGAAAAATCCATTGTAACCATCTGATCCAGTAGCACTGTTGAGGTTCATATCCTTTATAGCCTTCAGAATTTCATTTTCTTCAGGAATGGAAGATAAGTTTTGATTATTTCCTTCAGTAATAAGCTTTGGAATACTGAGTAACAATCCTTTGTCTTCAAGAATCCCTACAAAAAATAAAGAAGAAAAATAAGAAGAAAAAATGTTAGCAATCCCCTCTTGAGTTTCATGACTTCTGCCTTGCTCATATTTAATAGAGTTAATCCACATTTTCCTTCTTTGATGCTGCACTTGAGAATGATAAAAGATAGTATTTATGTCACCATTATCTATCAATTGAGCTCTAAACTTCTGAAACTAATGATGCTCTTCTTTAGCTAAAGCTGAATTTAATTCAGCTCTCACTTTAGAGCAGTTCTCTCTATGCTCCATAATTGGCATTTATTCATGTATCAATTATGCTTCCTCTAGCTGATCTTCTAAACACTTTATATTTTCAAATAAATCTTTGAAATGAATTTTACTCCACTCTTTGAGTCTACCTTTCAGCCTTTTCAATTTGTAAGCATAGAGGACCATCGAATTTCCTGTAGAATGATCATCCTAGGATCTTTTAACAGTTAAAAGGAATTCTTCAAGATCAGTCCAGAAATTTAGAAATCTAAAAGGCCTAGGAGGTTTAACCGTGGGGCTAGGAATAGAGATTAAGAGAGGTCTATGATCTGAACAGTTTCTATTCAGGTGTTTTAAGGTTGAATTATGGAACCAATTAATCCAATTGGAGTTAATTAGACCTCTATCCAATCTTTCAAACATCATAAAACCATTGACTTCTTTATTCCAAGTAAATTTAGATCCTAAGAACCCCATGTCTTGAAGAGAGCTACTTGCTATACAAGCATTGAAATCAGCTGCACTTCCCAAGTTAATTGGTCTTCCTCCAATTCTTTCCTCACCATTGCAAACAATACTAAAATCCCCCACAACTAACAAAGGAATATGGGTGCACCTAACTTAACTTTCAACAATATCATCCCAAAGACATAATCTTTCTTGTCTTGTACATTTGGCATAAAACACATTGATACTAATCTTAGAATTAAATTGAGGATGCTCCACTGCCCAACGCAAATTTTGATTACCATCATACATAACTTCACTTTATATGACATGCCTCCAAAAACACCATATCTTATTAACATGATTGAAAGAGCAGCCTTCAAATTTAATTAAACTCCTAATGTAATCAATCTTTGAGCTATCAATCATTAGTTCAAGAATTGCCAAGAAAGAAACACTGTGATACCTGCATAATATCTTCAATCTCCTTTTCGTAGCTTGATTCCCCACTCCTCTAGCATTCCAAATAATACCATTAATCATTTGGAAGAGGTTGGTGAAACTTGTTTATTGATTTTCACTGCTGATCTCGTGATTCTCAGTTTGGTACCAATTCTTTTATTCTTCCCCTTCTTAGATTTCTTTGAGAGTTTGACTTCTTGAATAGGTAGATTGCCTTTAGAATCAGATGTAACCAGTTCTTGATTGTTTGATTTCCTTTGGTATTCAACAATTTTTCCTGAAAGGAGATTTGAAAATTGAACAAGATCCTCCCACACTGATATGTCTTTCATCTCCTTTTTATCATTATCTGAGAGATAACCTTTTTTAATTGGCCCACTCTTCCAACCAGATCTCACTTCTTTAACATCTGAGCTATAATCTTTTTTAACTTCTTCTATCACTTTCTTCTTACTATTGAGAAGATCTTCTATATTAAATACCTCATCAGGGGCTTCTTTACATTCACCTTCTTCATAATCTTCTATTTCCTCCTGGACACTATCTTCATTGTTATATACTTGAATAGATATTCCATCAGAGTTTGTGACTACTTTGGATTGGATAGTATGCCTCACTATACTGGTTAAATCCTCACCACTGCCTCCTTTCTGAAACTGATCTTGATTAACAACCTTCTGCTTTTGCTTAATCCTATATACTTGCCTGGGTTCTTTACTTGTGATTGGATACTTACTTCGAATAAATTCTTGCACCACTATTGCTTTACCTTTGTTAGATTCTTTTGTATGGAGGCCTGCTTTATTTTGTAAGCATTGATCTTCTTGGTGACCTAATTTTTTGCATGAGGAGCAATAGATATTTTCAAATTCTATACTTTGCCAAAACCCTTCATCACCACACCCAATCCAAATTCTTTGAGCCCTAGGTTTTATAAGGTCAATTTCAACACATACACATGCCACACTAGGCCTATTGACATTGGTAGTTGAGTTATCAAGTTTTAGGGGATTACCTACCGCCTGAGTAATAGAAAAGAGAGCATCTTCTGCAAAGAAATGAATAGGTAAACCTGGAAAGTTTATCCACACTGGAACTATAGAGATCTCTTGATCAATTCTGAATTGAGGAGTCCATTTGAATGTTCTCGTAGGACTTTTACCAATGTACTATTGCTCCTTTATCCACAATCGCATAAAATCTTCTTGACAATTAACATGAATAAAGATATGTTTGTAATCCAGCAGTCCGATCTGATAAGCAGCCTTGAGACCAAAGGTTTCAAAATTCTTTCTAATGAATTCCATCGTAGGTTTCCTATGAGAGAATTTTCTAACAATCACAAATTTGTAAGGATGTGAAAGTTGATCTACTTCTTCATTAGTGAACATGATGGCAGGTTCTCCTTTGTATTTTGAAAGAGGTTTGAGAGATGATGCATGAGGCAAGGAAGGTTCTTTCAGCAAGCTTGCAAAGTATTTTTGCCAAGGGTTTGAAGGATCAGGAGGTTTTGGATTGATGGGGAGGGACGATGATGGATTAGACTTTGCCATGCACCCTAATTAGGGTTAACGGCTAGAGAGAGAGAGAGTTTAAAGAGAGAAAATAAATTCCCTCGTACATTTAGGGAGTGTTTCTTACTTACAGTTCATTTATAATTACTGTTGTAAGTTTTAACATGTTGAATTTGTTGATTATTACTTTTATGTATTGCCACAGGTGTGTCTTGCGGTAGATTTTTCATGAAATTTGTTGTTTATTACTGTTGTATGTTTTATTGGTTTAAGTTTGGCATACATTTTTTTGTCATTCTTTTATTTGATTTTGTAGATTTATTTATTTATTTGATTTTGATTTTTTTTCTATAATAGGGATTTTGATTTTGCTTTGTTTTTTGGTCAATTATAGAGAATTTTGTTCGATTATAGGGATTTCGGTTCTATCATCCAGATTTTGATGTTGTAGTTGCTCAAGTTACCCAGCTATGGTTAATATATCAGCGTGCTATGGTTAATATGTCAGGATGCTATGTGTTGTAGGCACGAGTCCTTACTGGCAGCATCCCTAGATAGATTGGACATAATTTGAATGAAAATTGTGAATGTTTAGTATTCATATACATTTAATTAGAATGAAAATACGGTGCCAATGATCTTGATAGTGCCTGTGGCGAGAAATTATACAATAATGATCTTCTTTGTTTGGATTTTACAGGTAACGTCTCTCTCTCTCTTTCACCATTCTTTTCCATTTTTCATTTTTTCATGTAGTATTTCTTATTTGTAATATTACGATTTTGTGGTGTTTCAAAATGCATGATTTGGTGGGTATATTAATTTCTAACTCCACGATTTGGTGATTATTTAATTTGAGGTTAATTATTTTGTTATCTTTGATCTGTGTTTTAGATGGTGATCTGCTTCAAGTTGGATCCTCTAGATAACTTTCCATTTTATCATTTTTGTTAGCTCCAGGTATGTGATTCAACATGTGTGTATCATTTTTGCATTTGGGTTCCAGATTGTGATTCATTCAATATGGGGGTGTGGTATTAGAAGGCACCATAGGTTTAATCCCCAATAAAGGTTACATTCAGGTATATAATCACCAACATGGGATTGCGTGTGTATTGTTTTGTTGTAGATATTATGTGTATAGTTTGCAGAGATGTTGTAGATATTAGGGATTGAATATCAAATTTGGGTGCTATGGTTTCAGATTGTGGTGTGGTGCTTGAGGGCAACTTTGAATGTTGGATGTGGTATTTTTTTATTCATATGGATAATACTACTTTACTCTTGAGTTTCAATCCCAATCCCTACACACCCCAATATTGCAATTTTTTGTTGTGAACCAGAGCACCTGCCGAAGGGTTTCAACATATTTTTTTCACGTATACTACTGTTTTGTGATCATTTTGTAAACATTTTATCAACTGCAATCGATTTTTAATCGTTTGTATTGAATCCTTTTGGGTTTTTTCGAAACCTAGACCTATTGAATCTTCTCGTCTATAATCATTTATAAATAGTTGTTATATAATGTATTGTAAGGTACAAGTGTTTTTGAATCGTTTATACATGGTTTTCTCGCCTATAATCACTAATACATGGTTGTAATTGTGTATACATCGTTTATCGTTTGGTATATTGAATCTTCTCGGTGGTTATATCATTTATACATCCTTTATAATTGTTTGGTATATTGAATGTTCTAGACTATAATCTTTAACAAATTTGATATATCGTAATGTATACAAGTGTTTTTTAGTAGTCATATCAATTGGATAGAATACAAATTTGACAGTGTAGAACTCATATTTCGGTATTTTATCTATGTAATCTTTTTTTTATTGTCGTAGATGCATATTTGAATTACACTCATGGTGAAAGCCCACGTTCAAAGAAAAATTGGATCTGTCTTATTTCTCTTCCCATAAATTTGATAAATGTAAAAACTTAACTTGGGCCATATGTGGTACAAGGTGGCAATGCAAGAATTGTAGACTGCCATTTTTCTATAAAACAGTCATTACTGATGCTATCATTTTTATCAATTTTATTAGGGTGATGCATTCTGCCATTGTCATGGTGTACTACATATGGACCTGCCGTTAAATCTTCTTTTGAATTTTTAATTTAATGTTCCATACTCCAAAAACCATAATTATTACTTTAAAAAAAATACATTTGTGTTTATGATAGTTTTAAATTTATATTTCTTCTATTTTAGAGGTACATATGTATGTACACATTCAATTATCTGTGTAACTGATGTACTAACTATACTGTATGTCTATGTTTTGTACGTACACACAACATTAATGCCCCTGTTTAAGTGGCTCGGGCTCCAAATGCTGAACTGAAATGGAGAGTGACATACCATATGTTGTGATTGGACTTTTGTATGTGTAACTACTTTAACTCTCTTGGACACTTGATATAATGCGGCTCATGTTAAAGTAGGTACACATGGATTCAGATGTGAGAAAATAGCTAATATGTTCACGAGAGTTTAAGTAGGTACACATACAAAAGTGAGTAAATATGTGCTGCATTATATCAGGTGTCCAAGAGAGTTAAAGTAGGATTATATCAGGTAAGCAAATAGTGTAGACACATGAAATGTACATGAGTTAAAGTAGGTACCTAATATCAGGTGTCTACTTTAATCCTACTTTAACTCTCAGATCTTAGACGCATTATATCAGGTGTCTACTTTAATCCTATTTTAACTCTCAGCTCTGCGTCGCATTATATGAGGTGTCTACTTTAATCCTACTTTAATTCTCAGCTCTGAGCAGCATTATTTTCTCACATGAGCCGCATTATATCACGTGTCTACTTTGACTCTTTTGCAAGCATATAATGCGGAGAGTTAAAGACACCTGAAATGTACATGAGTTAAAGTAGGTACCTGATATCAGGTGTCTACTTTAATCCTACTTTAACTCTCAGCTCTGAGCCTCATTATATCAGGTGTCTACTTTAATCCTACTTTAACTCTCAGCTTTGAGCCGCATTATATCAGATGTCTACTTTAATCCTACTTTAACTCTCAGCTTTGAGCTGCATTATATCAGGTGTCTACTTTAACTCTCTTGCAAACATATAATGCGGAGAGTTAAATCAGGTGTCCAAGAGAGTTAAAGTAGGTACCTGAGTTAAAGTAGGATTATATTAGGTTAGCTATATCAGGTTAGCTATAGCATGGGCACATCAATGCTCAAATGGGACTTTAACAAGGTGACCCATTGTCACAATATCTTTTCCTCTTGTACGTGAAGGGAAGGTCATTCCTCCTTATTTGAGAAATGTCAAAATGGAAGGTAAAATTGCTGACTGAGAGGCTAGAAAAAATGGCCCAAATGTTTTCCATCTATTTTTGCGGACGATAGTATAATTTTTGGTGAGGCTGTTAGGAGTGAGATGGTTGAAATTAAAAATATACTTAATATTTATGAGAATGCATCTAGGCAAAAGATCAATGTGGCGAAATATGGGGTGGTTTTTAGTAGGAACGGTTCAGTGGATATGAAAAGGATCTTTAGTGACAATTTGGGGATTCAAGAGGTGAGTGGGCATGATAGGTATTTAGGACTACTATTAGTTGTGGAAATAAAAAAAGAGGTCTTTGTGGGTTTGAGAGAAAAAGTGGGGAAGAAAGTAAATGGGTGGAAATAAGTCCTTTTTATCAAAGGCAGACAAAAAAATACTTATCAAAGCGGTGGCCCAAGCTTGTCCCACATCTACTATGAGCTATTTTAAAGTCCTGAATTATGTGTATGAGGATCTTAAATCTTTTATGAGAAACTTTTGATGGGACCAAGGAAGAAAAGATAAAGGGGTTAGATGGTTGAGTTAGAAAAAATGTGCAAACTGAAACATAAGGAGGGGGGGGGGGGGGGGGATTGGGGGGATTGGGGGGAAGGGGGCTTGGGTTTAGTGACCTTAGTGCTTTTAACCTTTCTCTACTTACAAAACAAGGATGATAAATTTAGTCTGGCCTAAATTCTTTAACTAGCAGGATTTTAAAGGAGAAATATTCTTTGAAGTTTACTTTTTGGATGGCGAAGCGTGGCCATAATCCGTTATATATTTGGAGTAGTATTTGGGAGGCTAGAGTGGTATTACAAAGACAGTGAGATGGCGAGATGGAAATGGGAAAAAAATAAAATTTGGGAGTATAAATAGGTTCCTAAACCACACAATTTCAAACCTTTTTCGTGTGAGATTCATGTACATAATATCTCCTCTGTCTGTGATCTCATTGACCCATTATCGAGTCTGTGGGATGTTTTTCTCATGTCTCGGGTTTTTTTAACTAGAAATTGATTATATCCTAATCATCCCAATCATTAGCCCCTTTTGAGAGAAGGGGGAGATTTGGCCCTTTGAAAAAAAGGGAAAATATTCTACTAAATCTAGGTACTTGGTGGCTTAGGATATATGCTTAGTAGACGGGGTGAAACAGTTCGATCATCCCTCTTCTTCTATAATCCCCCCCCCCCCCCCCCCCCCCCCCCCCCAATTGAAATATTATTTGGAAGTGCGTGGTGCCAAATAAAGTGAAGCATTTAATGCTCCATTTGTGTACTAATTCACTACCTATGGGTGAGAACTTTCTAAAGCAGAGTATGAACTCCTTTGATTAGGTTTGTTGTGTTTGCAGTAATGGTCGAGATTCAGCAGCTCATATTTTCATGGAATGTCCATTGCCGATTGAGGTGCTGAAATTTAGCAGGTTTATTTATGATATTTTTGGATGTTTTTATGATGACTTGGGAGGGTAGATTTTTTTCTTGGCCAAAAGAAATAAAATATTTCATGGTTCTAGAGACAACACGTTGTATGATGTGATTTTCAAGTTCACAAATTATTTTCATAATTTTAGAGAAATTTTAGTTAAACATTATAGTCATTCTATTATGAAGGATGATAAATGGATACCTCCTGAATAGGACACTATAAAGGTCACCTTTGATGCGGTAACTTTAATTGATTCAAAGAGTTCGGGGATTGGGGTTGATATTAAGATAGGAAGGGCCACCTTCTTGCGGTCATGTGTCACCTGGTGTGGCAACCGCTGAAAGCGGAACAAGCGAAGCCATTGCAGCAAGAATTGCAAAAGATTTTGTTATCAATTGTTGTTGTCCCCGTTTTATTCTTGAAGGTGACTGTTAAAACGTGATTTTTATGCTTCGCAAGGAAGAAGAAGATTGGTCTGATAGCGAAAATTGTATTGATTATATAAAGTTACATATTTGTCATGGACACAAGATTATTTTCTCATTTGTAAAAAGGCTCGGTAATAGGCCTACCCATTTATTTGCTTAATATGCCAAAACATAAAAAAAGAATTTTGTTTATAGGCTTCCTTGCTCAATGACGTTCCTCTTAGTTGATTTTCATTTCCAATGATATTGATATTTACAAAAAAAAAATAATTATTAAATATATTTATTGATTGAAAATGAATAAGCCCATTTTTCCTTAAATTTTGTTGTTTTTTATGTATACTCTCTCTCTCTCTCTCTCTCTCTCTCTCTCTCTCTCACGCACACACACACACAGACGCACACATGCATTTGCCTGACTCCTCTCTTTGTATCAAACCTATAGCCTATAAATCATAAACACGCTTCCTGTCAGACGCACAACGAACACACTAACACGACAACTCTAAAAAAGTTAGGGCCTGACATGGGTGAGACACAACAACTAAATAATATTTTATTAAAATAATTTTTATACATAATTTTTTATAATAATTGTAAGGACATATTTTTGCAAATGTCCGTCACAATTAATTATGTCACATACCATTACAATCGTCAAAGAATTGAAGAAGTTTTCATCTACAAAAGACGAACCCGAATTACGAGTTGTCTTCAACATTCAAGCCCAACAATATGATCTTTGGTAAGATAATGTTTTATAGTTTCATTTACATTTCATATTAAGAGTATTGGGATATTTTTAAAAGGAGTTTTAAAAGGCTTTTATATAAAAATGTTTTTATAAATGTTTTTTATAAAAAGGTTTCATTACTGTTTTAGAAAGATGTGTTTTTGAAAAGTTTGAGAAAATTTCTAAGGCAGCAAAGGTACCCAGGTTTCGACGCCAAGGTCGTTCAACCAAGATCACCATCTCGTTCGAACGACATTGAGATGTCATGCATAGTCGTTCAAACGACACGTGTATCTCGTTCGAGCGACGCTACTTTTCGGTTGACACACTGACCTCATGTTTATCCTTTCACTGGCTTAGCGTCTTTTATAAAAGGGGTCTAGCAGCCTTTGTTAAAAACGTGGAGAACATTTTTCAACCTTAAAGAGTTTTATCCTTTGAAAAATTTTGTTTTGTTTATCTGCCCAAAATCAATTAGAAAAATATCTTTTTGCAGAAAGTTTTTCTCTAACAATTTAAGGGTTCAAATATTTATTTTGTTTACAATTCACAAAAATCCCAATTACTTTTGTGTGAGTTGTTTTGTGCAACCCAAGAACATATTTTTCTTTGGTTTATTCTTTGTGGGGAAAACTCTACAACCGACAGCTGCATGCTATTGCGAAGGGAGTCCTTATAAAGTTCACAACTTGTGGAGAAGTCGCTTTTCTTCTTCATTGCTGACCACCTGGAGTTCTTGCGGGAGATTTCAGCCGACGTTATTTATAGCCGTTGCTTTGGAGGTTTGATGAAGACACCGTGCGTTACACTTGTGGGCGATTATCAGGTTGTATGTAAGTCAATGATCTTGTTAATTCTTCAAAGTTCTAGAAATAAAAGGTTTTGCCCTTCGGTATATTTCCTTAAATGTGTCTCGCATGCTTTTTCTATTTATGGGTTGACACATGCACACACAATGTTGCATGTTTAGGGGCTGAATTGATTTGGTTTATATAGACTCTAATTATATAAGTGTGCCAAATTAGAAAGTTGCGAATTAATTTAATCAATTATCACACACCGCATTTATTCGGTTTTTCAAATTGGTATCAGAGCGGGTTACGCTAATTTATCGCGTGATCCTGATTTTTTTATACAATTTGACTTCTCACGTCGTCAAATTGGTATAAGAGTCGGTTGCGCTAATTTATTGCGTATTCCTATTTTTCGCAAAATTTGTTTTATATTGATTGTTTTGAAAAATCATTTTTGTGAAAAATCGCAAATTTTCCAATGGAGCACTTATGTAATCGGATGCCCCCCTTTGATGACATGAGTCATAGTTTTGATGATACAACTCATTTGAATTTGATTTTTCCTAAAAGAATTGATTTTTTGAAAAAAGAAAATTCTCGTTTCAAATCCACAGTGGATCTTTTGCAAACGGTTCAAAATCAAAGAGATTTTTATCGTGAAAAACTTGTTCCTTTGGACCATGAATTTAATGCTTTAAAATTGTCGAAAAAGGAGAGTGATGATAGGGTCCTATTTTTGGAAAAAGAATTAGAGGACCTTAAAAATCCGATGGTTTGTGTTTTTGCCAAAGAGGACAAAAATATTTTAGTCAATGAATTTGTGGCACGTGAAGAGACTCTTAGGGAAAAGTATTCTTTAATTGAGGGAGAGATAGGATACCCTTTTAGGAATTGTTGATAATTTGAAAAAGGCGTCCCTTAAATTGGAAGAGACTAATTCTTTGCTTGAGTATAAAATTTTGAAGTTAAAAAATGATTTGACAGACTCAAGTAGGTTTGATAGTGATGGTAATGGCTCATCGTGTTCTCATGCTTCTAATGCTAAAGCCAAAACCATTATTTGTTTTAGAGGGTCAACTAATTCCAAGGATGCTAGAAAAGGTCAACCCATAGGTGTCGTTCCACCCGTTTACACATGTTCATATTGTGGTAGGAAATGTCACCTTAAGCGTTTTTGTTTTGATCTTAGAAAATGTCCTAGGGAGTTTATGTCTAGTGTTCCCTTGGTTCCTAAATCCCCCACACGACATTTCACATCTATTTGGGTTAAGAAATCACTTTTAGAGGCACTAGATTTTAGACAAGTTGATTCCCGTTTGCTTGCACATGATTCTTCTCTTGTCATATCATATAGATGATTCTGTTTGCATGTTTGTCATACACTAGTTGCGGTTTCATGATATATATTTGCTAGTGTGATGACATGTACTTTTTGTATAAATTTTTGCTTTTGAAAAATACAAAAAGATTTTATTTTGATAAATTTTTTGAAAAATCAAAAAAGATTTTTGTATTTTGTTTGCAACGTTTATAGATGGACACTTAGGATGACCGAGTCACAATATCATTCCATTTATTCATGTGACTATTTGATAGTGTTTTGAGACAATAGGTCAATTCATCCTTGTGCTTTATAATATTTGGAGTCATTGAGATGTAATTAAGTGTTACTTCCTACATGTTTGACTCATAATTTCCTTTATTGCACACATGCATGGATTTGTTTGATTATTGTGTTTGTCTTATCACATGTTGGTTGGGTGTTTTCACTTCAATCCTGTCCTTAAAACGAACCAAGCACGATAAAACTTGACAAAAAAGTTGTGCATGTAAGAGCCATTTGTGAGGTTGTGTGCTTTGTTTGAAAACGGTAAAAGGCTACGAAAGATTATTTTTTTATCCTTTGCGATTAAGCTGCCGTTTAGATTGGACCTAAAAAATTGAGAAATTTTATTATCCGGGGTCCAAAGAGGTTGAAAAGACCCTGAAAAATTTAAAGGCAATAAAAAGAAATTTATGACAATTATGGGTCATTTAGGTTTTTGCACCAATTCTCCAAAGTTTGAGAATTTAGTTTAACACCTCTAAAAGAAAATGTATATGAGGGAGTTTGGTTGGAGACTTTATAACGTGTTTGCACGTCCTTGAAAATCTTGAAAAATCGTTACATAATTTTGGATGTTATTGGTGTGGAAATCACTTTGACTTTGATTTGTTGATTTGCATAAGATGATGCCATTTAAATTCAATAAATTTTTACACCTAAGGATACTTTTTATGTTCATTTGTTAGGAGTACACGTATTCATCGTGTACATATGATTGATTGAGTTTATTTACCTATCGAATGTGTTCACACCCATACATTCCATTTTCATGACTTGGTTGCTTGAGTTTAAATCCATGGTGTGATTTTTAGTATCTTTTTTTATATGAAAAATTGAAAAATCTAAAAATAGTTTGTGGATGTTTGTGGGATACTCCTTTGCATGCGCATTGATTGATTCGTATTTTCTATGCATTTTATCGTGATACTCCATGTTTTGATTGTTTCTTCTTATCTGTCTAATTAGGGACATCATAAAAAGGGGGAGAAAGAATTATCATGTTACAGGAGAGTTTTTGCATTATGGGGAAGATTTGATTTATTAATGATTACTCTTATATCATTTCAAACTCGATGCGTCACGAAGATGTTTTTCTTTATCTCATGTGTGTAGGTACAAAATTGAAGATTGATATGTTGCACACCCGGATGAGAAAAGCTTTGAGAGTTTTGATGTTGAAGAGAAATTTGAGAACTTGCAAAGTTTACCTTTTCAGTTTTGGGATTCATGGGAGGGTAGATTTGTATAGGTATTTGATAATTCGGATGTTTTTATATATGTACCGGCATAGACATGGGGGAAGATTTGTAAGGACATATTTTTGTAAATGTCCATCACAATTAAGTATGTAATATACTGTTATAATCGTCGAAGAATTGAAGAAGTTTTCATCTACAAAAGACGAATCCGAATTACAAGTTGTCTTCAACATTCAAGCCCAATAATATGATCTTTGGTAAGATAATGTTTTAAAGTTTCATTTACATTTCATATTAAGAGTGTTGGGATATTTTTAAAAGGAGTTTTAAAAGGCTTTTATATAAAAATGTTTTTATAAATGTTTTTCATAAAAACTTTTCATTACTGCATTAGAAAGATGTGTTTTTGAAAAGTTTGAGAAAATTTCTAAGGCAGCAAACATACATGGGTTTCGATGCCAAGGTCGTTCAAGCGAGATCACCGTCTCATTCGAATGACATTGAGATGTCGCGCGTAGTCGTTCAAGCGACACGTGTATCTCGTTCGAGCGACGCTACATTTCGGCTGACACGCTGACCTCATGTTTATCCTTTGACCGACTTAACATCTTTTATAAAAGGGGTCTAGCAGCCGTTGTTAAAAACGTGGAGAACAGTTTTCAACCTTAAAGATTTTTATCCTTTAAAAACATTTGTTTTTTTTATCTGCCCAAAATCAATTAGAAAAATATCTTTTGGCAGAAAGTTTTTCTCCACCAATTTAAGGGTTCAAATATTTGTTTTGTTCACAATTCACAAAAATCCCAATTACTTTTGTGTGAGTTATTTTATGGAACCCAATAACATATTATGCTTTGATTTATTATTTGTGTGTAAAACTCTACAACCGACAGTTGCGTGCTATTGTGGAGGGAATAGTTATAAAGTTCACAACTTGTGGAGAAACCATTTTTATTCTTCATTGATGACCACCTGGAGTTCTTGCGGGAGATCCCAGCCGACGTTATTTCTAGCCATTGCTTTGGAGGTTTGATGAAGACACCGTGCATTACACTTGTGGGCGATTATCAGGTTGTATGTAAGTCAATGGACTTGTGAATTCTTCAAAGTTCTAGAAATAAAAGGTTTTGCCCTTCGGGGATTTTTCCTTAACTGTGTGTCGCATGCTTTATCTATTTATGGGTTGACACATGCACACACATTGTTGCATGTTTAGGGGTTGAATTGATTTGGTTTATTCGGGTTTTCAATAATAATAGGATTTGAAAATAAATAAAATAAAATTTGTTCTATCAAAACATAAATTATATATATGAAATTAATTAAATATCTTGAAACTAATAATGAATTTGTTCTCAAGTGTAAATTTAATTTGTTTGGAGGGAGTGACAGTGTTGAAACCCTAAGATTTGACAGGGGGTGACGACATAGTTAGTAAATCATGAAATAATACACTTCTTAAATTTTCTCCCATTATTTGAATTTTTTTAAACCCACTGTGTCTCCCACGTGTCCCTAGTTGTCCTCTCTGTGTATCCGTGTTGTGTCTAACTTTTTTTTAATACTAAATATGCCCAACACGTCACGTTGCGTGTCAGACACATGTCGAACATGTGTTCGTTTCCCCGGAGTCTCACACTTGTACGGGGTCTGTGGCAAACTTTCCGTGCTTTATAGCCTATCACGACATCGTCAAGTACCCCCACCAGGATGTCACACCCATGACCTAACTTCCAGCTCATTCCGATAGCCAATAATATTTTCTGTTTTTTTGGATCGACTTGTGACAAATTTGGAGTTTAGGGGGGATTGATTATACAAATTGAAAGTTTAAAGGCAGAAGTAACATAAGGACCGCAATTCAAGGGCAAAAGTGTAATTGTTTCTTTATATGTGTGTACATTACATACATCATAAGACAAATGAATAAAAAAATGAACAAATAATATTGCAATAAAAATAACATTCTAGTCTATCTTATTAGCCTTAAATTTATATCAGGAAAAATAACCTGACATGTAAATCAATAATCTACTTTCTATATTTTCAGATGATCCTCTGCACTGTCTTCTATGAATTTCTGGAGATTGATGACCATGACAGTAATGTCATCCTTATTGCCTCTATTAGAAGATAAATCTACAAGCTTTTTGCTAGTCTCTACTGAATTATTGTGTTTAACAACCACATCAACTGCTTCTTGTTCATTTACCTGCTTCATCCCAAATATTGTATTAGTTTATAAAATCATGTATCATCATCATCATCATCATCATCATCATCATCATCATCATAATAATAATAATAATAATAATAATAATAATAATTATTATTATTATTATTATTATTATTATTATTATTATTAAATCAAAAAGTGTACATTATTAAGTTATTGAATCATCCATAACAATGGTAATAATAAACCAATAGAATATACTCAATATTTTATACTACAACTAAAATATGAGAATAGAAATTTTCTAAATGGTTATTCACTAATAATAATTTTTACCAAACCAAAGGTTTCAAAAATCTGATTTTTTGTAGCAGGTTTCAGAAGCCTTGAAAAGTAGAAAAAAGTTAGTTTGGCCTTTGAAACTCAATTATTTTTCTATTTTGAGTTTGACCCCAATATTTTAAATCTTTGAACTTTGATCTTCAAAAGCATCATAAATACACTTTTTATGGTCATCTTTCGCAACGCTTTATCAATATTTCTGACATTTTTGGGTGTCAACGTCTAAGAAGTGGAGATAGTGGTGGCTAATTTCCAAATAGCTAAATAAACAAGAGCTTGAGGACAAATGAAATATAACGTTTGATTTGCTTATATTCCAAACTTTAATTTCCTTGCACTCAAGATCCAAGTTTTAGAATCCATGAGACTGATTTGATTAAAAAGTAATGAATTTTGCACCCCTTAAATATATTTTTTTTACCTTGTCCCATAAGCCATCTGAAGCCAATATGAGAAATTGGCAATCTGAAGTTAATTGTACACTTTTGACTTCTGGCTCAGAAATGACCCACTCTTTTAAATGCAGGTCTCCTATTGCTCTAGATACGGCTAGCGATCCATTTACCCTCCATACTCCATTGCGACAATGAATGTAACCACCCTGCCAAAATTAGACAACCCCATTAAAAACAATAAGCCTTTAAATAATTGTCATGTGGTATAGAAAACTTTTGCACAATCAAGAACATATTGAAAATTATTACCTTACATCTAAAATGCTTTGGTGGTAAGATAGTTATTTATTCAAACATTAAAAAAAGGGGGTTTTAGGGAAAAGTCCTCATAATTCTCGGAGTGTATAAAAATAGGACACTTCACATAATTTTATAAATTTAGTCCATGTACTAAAAACATGACTAAAACACAATGAAAAAAGGTGCCCCTGGCGCGGACCAAAAAAATGAACTCCTAACTCTAAAGGGACCACACAAATAAATATTATTGTACCACAGGGACTAGATTTATAAACTTAAAAAGCACTGCCTAAAAATCCAAATATAAAAAGGAATATGACATTTACCTTAATTCTTTATTAAAAAAAATACTTGTATATGTCTATTTTTTCTATAAAAAATAGTGATTGACAATTCTAACAATTTGTTTTATTTAAAAAACAAAACGTAGTTTTAATTGTCTTATTACATTTTGAAAAATATATTTTTTACTTTAAATTTCATTAGTTGCACTACATAACATATGATGTTTCACATAAACAACATTTCTGCAACCCACAAGGTACTGACTAGTAATTAGTAGAACTCACACACTCTCAATACAATAGTGAGTCGTAGGGATAAAACCTTACAGAGTTGTGTATACGGGAACGTTCATCTTCCCTCGTGAGTCGATGATCATTTGTCAAGGTGAAAGCTTTCCCATTCCTACTCAAAACAACTCTACAATCTCCCACATTTGCGACATGTAATTCTCCATCTTTCAATAGTACACTAGCTGCACATGCCCCACCACTAACACCCTGTAAAAAATTTATAAACATGACAACACATATTCAAAACATAAAACAATATATATTGTACAAGCGGGTTGATGCACAAGCGTTGATGCACATTTTTTATAGATCATTTAAATCTAATTCAGTATTTAGGCATACTCTATACATTTTTTAGTTACTCTCACATCAAACAAATAATGTATATTGTACAAGCGGGTTGATGCACATATGCCAACTTAATCTAATCAATGACTATGGACAGAGAATCAAAACATACCAAATTATTTCTCAGGTTAATATAAAAAAAATTTATATGCATAAAAAATCTCCCCCACCCCCTCCCCGGGTAGTTGGATTTATTGTGCAGTCCAAAACATTATACTATTTTTTTTCTGATTTCTTATGTTTTTCTAGAACTACAAATGCATAATATGACAATTTTCGACTGGCTGGGTATGGTGGTTTCTCCTTCGAGAGGGGAAGACATTTTGAGACAGGAATCATAACTTTCCCTAGAGGAATATTTGGAGGGCTAAGGCACCTCGGGAAGTTTTGTTCTTTGTCTGGATTGCGGCAAGATAGCTGATTTTAACGACTGAGGGTTTACAGAAGTGGAAATGTTTGATGCTAGTCAGTGTTTTTTATGCAAGGAGACTGAAGAGATGAAGGACCACCTTCTGTTGCATTGTTGGGGGACTACGGTATTGAGATACCTGACCCAGCTCAGCTCCCTCCAAGTGGCACATTCTGTGCCACATCAGACGGTTAACCATTTCACAAACTTGCATGAAATGGACTATTTCCATGCATATTTGCAGCCTCGTATGAAGACATAGTCTCTAGGCTTTAATTACTCCAAATAGGTGTTCTGTAACAGCAGAAGATATCAACCTCTCTTAAGTTGTTTTTCAACATTCCTTGATTGTATAAATGTGTTGTTCTACTGCCAATAATATATATTTTTTAAAGTAAATGATTCAATAAAACAAATTCGCCTAAGGAGGCAGAATCCCGTATACAGGAAGTATACAAAGCAAAGAAGCACAGGGCCAAAACCCAAAACAGACAACACAAGACCCTAAAACTCCTCCAAAAACTCCAGGAAGAGAGATAATGATTAATCATATCTTTTCCTATACCAAGTAAGAAGAAGACTCATAAAAAGTACCGAATCCGAGAAGGATCAAGATCGACTCCCTCGAAGCATCTCCTGTTCCAATAATATTTATGAAATCAGAAACAAAGTTTAGTTTCTTTCTCTTTTAATCATAGCAATATCCTTCCTTATAATTTTTTCTCTTTATGGTATCAGATCGGCCAAACTTTCACGAGTAATCCAAATCCTGACATTCCATTTTTCCGGCAGTAGTTGCTACCGTTTGCCAAGTACAAAATATTGGCCTCTTTATTTTACCCACCTCTTCATTCGAACAAAGCAACCAAGAACACCTATAGAGATGCACAAATGAGAGAGAGATTCTATTGTTCAAGGATTTTCATGATTAAACAAGATCTCATGCACAATAGTAAAGTCCATTTTTGAATAAGCCTTTCCAAAAGGAGAAAGCATGGTTGGCAGAAAACTATAGTTTTTGTCAGACCCATAAGAGCACGTGATGCAAACTCCTTCTGCTTCTGAATGGTTGCTAATTTTGGAGAATTTCTTTTGAAGCAATTAAAGATTGAACTTACATCATGATCTGCATACTGTCCCTCCAAGGTAGAATCCATGAGCAGTAAAACATTTCACCCTTTATCAAATCAAATGCATGGCTTGGAGGGATATGATTTCCACTTCAAAGATCCAGCAAAATAGTTCTATAATAGTAGATCACACTCTCTACAATGACCCCTTCCGTGCACAAAAATTCAAGCCTCAAGCCTACTTCACTAACACCACCAACATATGAAAAGATGGGAACAACATATTTTGATCGTCATGATTTTTTTTAACGAAGGATCGTTTTAAAACAAAAATCCAGAATAGTGGGAACATTACCCGCATCGAAGACATGATCATGCATCCACTTCACATGATCAAACTACTGAACGGACCCCTCAATCCCTCGTGATCAAGCCCAGAAAGCATAGAGACTCAGAATCCATTGCGATCAAGCTCATTTTGGCCCAAGAGGCTTATTACAGGTGTCGGTCCATCCAAAACCGATAATCGATCCTTTGAGTCACTTTCGATAAAGCTCATTATAGTCAAAGAGACTTTATTCTTTTATGAAGTTGAGTATCGTGCCCTAACATCTACCGCGACATAAATTATATGGGTTTTGTTTATTCTCAAGATTTTTGGTGATAGTGGAGATCGTCTCACTCGGCTCGATCACACTCATAACCAAACCTTTATTAACTCAGCAATTTTGGAATGTACTCTTCAAGCTCAGTGTGTTCTTTGCACCCCACCTTCACTTGCTGGGGAATATTGAGATACCTAACCCAGCTCAGCTCCCTACACGTGACACATCTAGTGACACATAAGCCTGTTTACCATTTCACAAACGTGCACGAAATGGACTATTTCCATGCATATCCGGTGCCCCATATGAAGAACTAGTCTTTAGGCTTTAATTACTCCAAACTGGTGTTCCGCAACAACAAACGATAGCATTCTCTCTTAAGTGGTTTTTTAATATTTCTTGCGTGTATAAATGTGCTACTCTACTGTCGAGAATATTTATGAAATCAGAAACAAAGTTTAGTTTTTTTATTTTTTCATCCTAATAATATTCTACCTCTTCGTTATAATTTTTTTATCTTTATAGGGGTATTTGGGAGGTCTTCTTTTCACCTAACCGGAAAACGTGGTTGATGCTCAATTCGGTGCGGAAATAGTTAGAGTCTTAGCATCCCCAAAGTACTGGAGGGGAGATAGAAATATTTGGAGACGGGTCCCTGGACGATGTGGTGCGAGAGAAATTCGAGATGTTTTGAAGGAAAGGAAGTCGATCCACCTAGACTACACCACATATCTTTTAGCACTCTGTTGATTTGGTATAAGAAAATACGAACATATTTACCCCTGCCTTTTTGGAGTTTTTGGCGGATTTTCATAGAGTTATGGGATATACTTTTATTGGGGGGGTCCAAAGGTTTTGCCCACTAAGCGGCTTATTCTAAAAAAAGGTTATTTATCAAAAAAAAATTATGTGAGGTACCATGTCCTAAAGACGAAAAATTTTTGCACCACATACTACGAAAGAAGAAATTCACAATGTTATTGTAATTTGTCAAGCCTCTATAATGAAATTGAATGTTAGATCTCAAACAATGCTTCCTACATTAAAATTGTGGAAAATCCAAAAAGCACTAAAGATGCAATATTGATAAAATGAAGTTAGGATTTTAGAGCTGCGTTTTTCTTTGTAATTGTTTAAATATCTTGCATGCGGGTTGTATCGATTTACGAAGCCCCACTCGAATCAATATATTTAGGGTTTTTAGGTTTGTACGCCTTGGAGGAGGTATCACTCATCATCCGTCATTTTCGTTTATTTTAATATATTTACATCTTGGAGATATTTATTTTAAAAAACGTTTGAACTGTTATTGACTAACAACAAATATGCAAAAATATTCCCGACACTTGTACTTCTAGGCAAGAAGGGGCTTATTATTAGATATCAGATCTATAAAGAAAAGCATGAAGGAAAAAACTGATACAATTTACTATATAATACGATAATAAATTAATGGACAGTTACAAGTGGAATAGAGACAAATCAAAGATTGCATGGTTGACTGAGACGTTGATATATTGGATGACTAAAATTGAGATGTTCATAATTCTTTGCCTAGTTGATCCCGTCAACTTTGCCTCAATTCTAGTACGCCGAATTTTTCGTTAAAAAAAGGAAACTCCTATAATAAGACCCCGTCCTTTTGGAGGAATATTAAAGTAGATAACTATTCCTTATTTTATCTTCCAGGTATTAATGAAACAATTGGCAGGATACTACAAAATAAATGTGGGCAGTTTACGTGGTCTAATAGCAAAATTTTAGGAAATACAAGCAAAGTCAAAGCAGAATCATGGACTACGAGGGGCTGCAAATTGCAATTTATAATTAATAAAGGAGATACAAATTGAAAGGGACACTTATACTTCCCAAATTAATAATCCTTATTTGGTTTATTAACTACATCCATAAAAAGACAGTGGACTAGTAATTTAGATATCCTAAAAACAAAAATATTACTATTAATTTGGGATACAAGGACTAGTATACTAATGCTCTTGAATATAGGTGCCCAATTTTGTTGAAAGATTTATGTAACACAAGTAGTAGTAGAAGCACGATATGTAATCAAACTTGTAATACTGTATTAGTCTCTAATATAATAATGTTTATCTTGTTTTGATAAAATAAAAGAGTATCACTATATAGATATACTTTGGTACTCATTTTGGTACTCGCCTAATAAGACAAGACAATAAAAAGTTATACATTATGTCCTGACGGGACCCACAATAAGAAGGTATAACATTTTAATACATTGGGCTTGAAAAAAGGGTATGAAAATGTGTCTGTGTAACTTTATCCAAAATAAAATTCAAGTTTTTCGTACATAAGGCGCTTTCAAATAATTTATTCATCAAAAATAGAACTCAACAGTGATAAAGATTTTGTACATGCTCAAGCGAATGCCGCAGTGACGGGGTCTTGCGCAATTGTAAAGAGTGTAATATTTGATGGCTTTGCAAATCGTATTTAAATCTAGACTCTCCCGAGTTCTGTATTAAATGAGTAATAGTTGGCCAACCTATTTAAATTATCTTTGACTCATTCTACAAATTCCAAAACATGCCCCTTACCGGCAATAGCAGTACAACGTGTTAAACAAAAAGCAGTCCCTAAATTTTCACATGGAATGTCAAAGTGCACATTTCTTAATGGGTAAGTAACATATTGTATACTTTAAGCCTTGATCCACTTTGTTCCGGACGAAATATCTTTCACTACCATGATGAGAATACATGATATAGAAGCAAGGTTAAAACTTGTAGAGACATTGGTTTACCTGAACAAGAAATTCTTTATCTGTGACAGAGTATCCTCCTTTAAAAACTGTTTCTACTTGCTCTTTTTTTAGGGTTCTCCCAACATGTTCGAGTTCTTTCACAATGTTTTTCCCCAAATTTTCAGCTACGTAATCAGCTGCTGCACGGCCTCCATGCCCATCAATAACAGCAAAAAATGCCACTGAAGAAGAAAAGTAACAATAATGGCATTTAATCCTCACAGGCTGAATTGCCTATAATACTTACAGGCAAAGATTAAACCATATAAATTTATGTTTGTTTTCATTTTTTAGCCATCGAGCGATCCTTAAATTATGGATGCGGTCCAGGGTATTTTATGTGTTTTATCTTGGCCCAGACTGGGCCGGTTTTGAGGGGAGGCCTGGGAGGCGACCGTCTTGGGCCCCCCGATTTTCAACGCATTTTTAGATGTCCCAAAATTTTTATATGTGTGTGTATATTTATAGCGTCATTTTTCAATTGTTCCAAAAAATAATTTGTTGAAAACTGAAGGGGACAGAATGAATGGACAAGCATTTAAACTTGCCGGCAAACTCCAGGAAAATAAGTCAACATCTTTTCGGTTAAAAACCCTACAATTTATAAATTAATAAAAAAATCTCTTGTTATATAAAGGGCGCCAATTCAAAAGTTCGCCTCGGGCCCCTAAATTCTCGGGACCATCCATAGGCCCAGTACAATATGAATGTGCCTGATATAACTATTATCTTGCATGCAGTACCACACCCGTCGCTGAAATAGATAAAAATTAATTAAATTTTGTGCAAAAATTTTAAACTCAGTCCATTTTTCGTATAAAAAATAGATCAGATGCCCTTTGCGATCAACCATCTATCACATGCCCAAGGTCGCTCTTGAATAAACATGTGTGAAACATACATTTTAGTGTGATATATAATTTGAGAAGGACTACTACCCTCAGTGTAGAAGTATGGAATTTTAATAATTAATTTTTTTATATAAAAATTAAAAGTTATAGCAACAATACTTAATTCTACATAATGGTGATTGAGAAACTCCATCACCTAATATCATAGTATCATGTCAATAAATGATCTAATGCTTATTTTGCTAATATTTTCACTTGAGCAACTCCAAAAACACATTCTCAAATTCTA